>CM065804.1:25229500-26429500 GCA_033398695.1 Orobanche coerulescens
TATGACCAATCCAAAGGTCGAAACGCAATCGAGAATTTCATCACCATGATAAACTCCAACACGGTCAACACATAACCACGGAAACCGATATAGGGTTCTCAAAACGACACACCAATCACATACAGTGGATCTCAACGAAACACAACCGACTGGTAACATTCCCCTCGGCATACGAACAACAAATCGCAAATCGACGAACATACCAATTCATACAAGGAGTGAGAACGACCACTCAATATCCAAAACAACCAGCATGGGGTCACCATCCCCAAATTTACACTTACAAGGAAATCAATCAAAGATTACTATGTTAAAATTGCGCTACTACCGCACTAATGGAATCACATAGCACATATGTTCCGGTTTCACAATATCCCAAGTTTCCAAAATAATATTATGTGCATGAATCTACAACACGCAACATATTTCTCTTATCCGATAACTCAACCGATCATCACCGGATAATCAAGCGCCATACTAAAGTTCGAATCTCTTTTCCTCGTACCATGCGATGTCTTATCCAGTTCGTGAATCTCATTCGAACTTCACCACGATATGCATTATGCATTAAATGCGTATGTACATCAATCACATTTTCAAAACCAGTTTGAAATCATATAATCTTGTCAAGGAGACAAATTTTGAAAGTTCTATCAAAAATTTCAAAACTCAAAACTTAAATTTTGGTAAGACCACAAAATCAATTCAAAAACAATAAACTGGCTCGCTGGTGCCTAGTATTTGATAACAGTTTCCTTCGAATCCACACGATTTCGAAGTTTTAAAATGAAAACTATGCAAATGATTGACCACATCCGTACTCCTATATACCAATCCGGCTCGTCACAAATCCCACCGATATTCCATCGAAAACTACACGATAGAATCCAAAATCTCAATGTATAAACTTGACAAAAACTCCTTTTCCACATATGACTCGCAATGTCAATCATTTTCCATCCTGGATCACCTCAATTATGCTATGACAATGCATTGAAACAAATCAACACAATGAAAGACTTCCCGAGAAGTTTCTTTTGAACAAGTAATCCGTAACCCCGAAAGGCGGGAACGACATAGATAAACGATTGATAAAGTGTTTTACAAGTCTCGGGAGTTTTTAAGAAAATGAAAAGTCTTTTGAAATATTAGGGTCTCAGCCCGTATCTCGTTCCGCATTACAAGAAGTTTAAAAAGTAGGAAACTCTTTTTCGGACCCCAAGTCCTGAGTTATAAAACAATTTCAAAAATCTATTAGGTCTCGGCCCAAAAATCGTTTACGTTAAAACATCTGTAAAACATTCATTTTGAAAAGTATCATTTTCAAATGCTCAAAAACAGTTCATATATCTCAAGATGAACTAACATGATTACATGTTCTCCTGAACAATCCACAATATTTCTCTCAAATGCAAAACTCCGTTCCAAAACTTAATCGACATATTAATTTCCAAAATCATAACTTCTCAAGATCATCAATCCTGTCCCAATTCTGTCATCTTATACTGTAGCGCATAATATCTTTCTGAACCTCAGAACATATCAACTTAGAACGACAATAAATCTCAATGCAATTCAAAAATCCAATACTTACAGATCGTGAAGCCGACGATTCCCCGTGATACTGGCACATGTCTCGACTCAAGAAAATACTCGACACAGATATTTTCAAAACACACTTTTTGCAAACTCAGTTCAATTCGAGAAAACAACACAGCTCTATCTGAAGAAACACGTTAATACTATTTGGAAAAGTTTATAACAAGACCAGTACTACACTGGCAAATCGCACAACACATAAGCCCGAGTGAACAAAAAAACTCACGGCTCCAATATTTTTCAATCGACAACTCAAATGACGCGACAGAAACACGACCCAACTCAACCCGACTGCCTAGGTTTTCTCAACCTAAGCTCTGATACCATATTCTGTAACACCCCCAGATCCGAACGGGAATATTACAGCGTCGTGGGCCCCGAGATGGAACCCACAAGGCTGAAGGAAATTTTCGCAAATATTTACAAACGTCCAATAGGCTAACGACGGTATTATCTATTTAAAACATTTGAAGACTTTATAAAACTCGTTTATTAAAACCGTCGTAGAATCTCATTTGAAACCACAAGGCCCAAAATGCCAAAACTCAACAGTTTAAAAACATACGTTAAGCTATCGCTTACACGTACCGACAGAACAAATTTAGAAAACGATTTCCAAAGAAATCTAAATTACCAGATACCAATAGGTCATTTTAAAAATACTCACGCAGCGGAAAAAGACAAACAATTGAAATACTCTAGCAGCGGAATACAAGAACTGATCAGGAAACTCAATACACAAATACATGACCTAGCCAGTATCCTCCGTGAAGTTCATCTCTCTACGACCGCTACAAGCTTGATAATCCAAGAACCTAAAAAGAAAGCCCACGACGGGGTCAGCCATGATATCCAACAATGATAACCATCACATCTCATCAATAATTACATATCAATGGAAATACTAAGTAAGAATACGACCAATTTAATCTTACCGTCGTAACTTTACGAGAATCCACGATTCGTATCCTTAACAACACATTAAAATAATACCGAAATATCATGCGGTATCTCAACAATACTCAAGGTTCTCAAAACATTATCATAACTCGCGATACGGAAATTATACCAACTCTGGCCAATTCAATCCATCGGATAACATCGACAATTCCAATACGATAATCGATTGTCCATCAAATACAAGTACCAAGGAAATACGGAACATACCTCAAGATACGAAATACCATTACCATCACGTCAGTCTAATCCGAGATCAGATCAACACAACATACGGACATGGTCCTAACACAAGACCTACAAATGCATACTCATATGACAACGTCAATATGATCACAACAATGACGACAATGTATACTTATGGCCACCCATAATATACATATGCACAATAACAACAACATATGGTAATCCAACGATCCAGACACACGGCTATAGATTCCCATGATGATCCCATCGGACCAACGCATGGTGGCATTACATCCGGCCAAATGATCCAGCGCACACAGCTATAGATTCCCATGATGATCCCGTCGGACCAACGCATGGTGGACATATGACAACAATGCACAACTGCACAAAACAACAGTGCACAATACACGACAACAACAATGCACAAATGCATGACAACAACGATACACGAATGTATCACAACATGATCGACTCAAATGATAAAAATGATTAGAGTACTTGCCCCGAGTCCTTCAAGAATGATCTCAATGCCTAAACCATCACGAACCATTATCCTCAATACTCGACGGTCCAAAGTATCAAGGATTGCAGATAATTCATATCTCCATTTTTATCACGATATATCCTCGATATACAAGTATACCAATAACAAAAGCAAATCATATACATTATGATTTAGATTCCCAAAACTCGAATATGATTTATAATCTCAAGTCTCTTGTGATTACGATTACAAACATTGCTATACGAATTATAAACGAATGAAACGGAAACCATTAATTAAATACTATAAACTGAGTAAGTAATAACTTACTTCGATACCGATACAATGACGAGGAAGTCATTGCAAATCCATTGCCATCATCTACAAGTTCTTCGGTCCCGACCAAAGCAATCAACGAACATTCTCGAGCTCGACCGCAACACACGGTTGTAATCACTGATCAATATTCTCAACCTATTACAGTAATCGATAGACAACAAGTTCGACAACAATTAACAATCGATAAAACCAATTTACAAACCCAACGGCTCGACAATATCTCGATTAAACACTAGTCGGATCAATCCTACTCAAACCAAAGACGAATTTACAACCACAACACGAAAATACTGCACTTTCTGCCTTCTTATCGCACGTTAATCACCTAAAGTATCCTGCGCTAAGTTGCTCCCGTTAGCGCGCGCTAGGCAGAAAACGTAGCGTGCGCTAATGCTGTACAGATGCATGTTTTTCAGATACCGATCAACTTATAATCCAAGTTCTATATCCATATATCATCTTCCTCAATATCAACATCATGAAACATTAAGAACGTAACAACACTTTCATAATCTATCATTACAGGGAGTAATCATCGACAATAACATCAACATCCAAAACTTAGGAGAAGGATTAATCCACTTATCTCAAGAAAACGAACAACACTATTCAAACCACAAGAATCATATCAATATCTTCATGTCAACAATAACATCATCATAATCCGTTAATCCATCTCATAATCATGCTTATCAACTTGTTTATGTAATAATCATCAACTCAAGAACATCAACATTCAATCCAAAACGAAATCCAAAGATGAAGAGTAATTACCTCTTTGAAGGAATGGATTGAATCCCAAGGTTGAATCCGTTTTCAATCACTTCCAAGTTTCAAATGTTGTTAGGAATGATCAACTCAAGTGTTTGGGACCTCAACTTCTCTCTAAGACCTCTCTCTATCGTCTGAAGGTGAAAGAATGGACGAAATGCTTCATAATACCCGTTTGTCCCTTATATAGAATACATTACTAGCGTTTGCTAAACCTTATGTTTAGCGTGCGCTACGGCCTTAGCGTGCGCTAACTAACCTTTGTTAGCGTGCGCTATCGCAGTCCAGAGGCAACTGTCTTCCTGCATGAAGTGATTTACGTACGCAATGCCCATGCAATAGCCTACGTAAATGCCTCTATTTAGCGTATGCAAGTGTCTTACCTTAGCGTGCGCTACTCATAGTTGACTCGTTTGTTTGTATGCTCCAAAGACTGGTCCACACGCCGAAAGTGCTGACGAGGATAAGATTCCTTTTTGTCCGATATACAGTTAGCGTGCGCTAATCAACATGCATTAGCGTGCGCTAACACTACATTACAACATCCGTTGACTTATCATAACGTGCGCCGAAAGTGGCCTGGTCCACACCCAGATTCCTTCCGATCTGACTGCATTAGCGTGCGTTATCTTATATCCGTAGCGTGCGCTAAACCTGCACGATAACGTGCGCTAGTCCTGATTATTAGCGTGCGCTAATAATGTTACACTTAGCCATTTTCAGCTATTCTTGTCCAATCGTCTCAACATACAGAATACGAACATACGGCATACTGAATACATATACTTCTTACATCCAATTGTCGACCAAGTACGACAATTATACCAATACAGATGTCTTGGTCCTTCAATTATTTTACCCATACTGTACAGATTCCACGCTGTACAACATAACTCGGATAAAATAATCTTAAACAACAGTAGTGGAAATTCCGGATATTACAATTATTCCGTCCAATGCGCGACTCGGTATGTCCGTCTCAGTAAGCAATGGGAGGAACCAAAGAGTTATATCACCATCTAGCCAGTCTCGCGGCCTATACTGTAACCTTACTGAGAACGAATGATAGGGATCGTTCAAGAACCATTATGTCGTGAATATAAGTAAACATATAAACTCTTCTTTCAAATGTCCCAATCAAGTTATAGGGTCACGATCAGTTAAGCCATATTTGTACTTGATTCTGTGTTCGAGTTAATGTAAATTGAGATCACCGAGCTCTCGTGTATCCAATACAACTAGCTACAATGCTTTGTCCAAAAACTTATGATCTCATCTGCCAATAACCACATAGGACATATACCTGTTCACATACAGGAGAAAGAATCCTATCTTGGTATTTAGTAGAACCTGCTACTTATCCGTCAAGATGCACGTCGAGGTTGATCCCCACCTCTCGGTTCTTGTGCTGAACTACTCTAGTGAAAATATTAACTTCACAACCACATACCTACAAAATCCTCAAGTCGAAGGTTCACGAATACCTATCACAACCTTTCGATTACACCATTGACTGTCCCGGAGTGAAATCCATGTGACGAATCGAGGGTGAGTCGGTTTGAGTATACTAATCCCATTAGCATACCTACAACGTGTGCTCCCACTAACCATTAGTGACGACATGGAGTTTACAAGTCAAAGAACACGTCATACAAGTCTTCACATAAACTTAACACCCAGTCAAGTTTCATCGACTTTGCGTACGATTAAGTATTTGAGTCATAAACTTTACCAGTGCCTATCCCCTTATTTAATAAGGAGTGGAAAGTTTTCTTTCAAATACATATATATATATATATATATATATATATTTACAAGTTAGGAATGCCAGTGACCTTCAGTAAATAAAGAAACACACAATTGCCTTCTGATAATAGTTTACATAATAACAAGTACAATGCCCTCTCTCATACATCCTCTGAGTGGTATTCGAGGGCATATTCCTAACAGTATGAGAGGTTGAAGTTTTTCTTGTGGCAAGAAGGATGGACATTGGTGGCCATGGAAGTGCAGTAAAAAGCTTCCAATAGGCAGACAACATACTCTCAGACCCAGAAGTCTCCAGACCTTCCATCTTCAGCCCGTCAGAGGGCAGCTTGTAGATTTTCCCCAAGAGATCCTTGTTCAAAGGGATCTCAATTCTTTGCACTGTCCTAATGATGTTAGTGAATTCAGAGCCTTTTCTCTGCAATGAGTATTTAAATGTTGCATCCAGATAGAATTCCTCAACTATCAGTTCGTCGTGGTTCTCAGCATGATAACTTCCCAGCTGTACAGACCTTGTTGCTTCACTCGACCAATAACCAAGTCCCTCCCAATTGCGTCTTTATTTTCAAGAGCAGTCCTCTCCAACCGAACAGATTTAGCGAATATACGACGATCGATGATGGTTTCCTTTTTTTTGAGAGAGAGTGAATAGGTATGTGAAGTAGATATTTTCAAGCAAAAGAGGTGAAGTAACATGAAATTAATCAAAGGAATGCAGCGAATATGTATACAGATTGCTGTAGACTTGTTAATTTGCAGAAAGCGTAGAGTCTGTGAGAGCAATGTCTTGTCCTTTTATAGGGTGCAAGGAAGACTAGTTTAACAGTGAATGGTCAGATTTAAGGGATGGGAACCGTCTTTTTAAAGAACGTACATGATGGATTCAGATGTAACTTGTACGCCTAATCCATCAGTTTTGAAATTAATAGGCAGTCCCACTTCTGACACACTTTGTCTTCCACGATTACACGAAACGGCGCTTTGAATTTTGAAATCGCGGTACTTGCGGCAGTAAAGTCCAGGTGTCTTTTAAAACTATTAAAGATAAAACGTTTTAAATTTAGACAGAGCACGTGGACTTAAAATAATTTGCTGTGAATACGTGTATTAATTTAGAATACGATTAAAATATTAATTGATATCCTATAGTGTATGTGTTGTATCCGTGAAAATACATCGTTCCCCCCTTAAAAGGTACATACATGATTCAATTATTACACCAATATTAGATTCATACTATATTCATGGGTTGTACTGTATTCCCCCTTAATTAATGCACATGTCATCTGTAGGAAGGTTATATGCCTTCTTCTTCCTATAGTAAGATCCGACTTGTTCTGAATTTACAGTTAATTAAAGTGGATACTGTATTCTTGGATCTTACAACATTCCCATTCAGTTGATGAGTAAAATGTAAAAACTTACAGGGAGTCTGGCTGTAACATTCCCAATTCCTGCCGAAGTATGCAGAATATGGTTGGGTTGAGAGGTTTTGTAAAGATGTCGGCTAACTGTATGTCAGTGTGAATCTTCTTGATTCGAACATCTTTTTTCTCAACATAATTTCGGATGAAATGATGCTTTATATCAATGTGGTTAGTTCGCTAGTGCAATACAGGGTTGTGCGTGATTGTAATTGCACTCGTGCTATCGCACATGATTGAGTTTCTCTGGTGTTGATTCTATAATCTTGTAACTGCTGTTGCATCCAGAGAATCTGCATACAGCAACTTCCAGTGGCATAATATTCCGACTCAGCAATAGAAAGCGAGTTGACCAATTGCTTCTTACTGAACCATGAAACAAGTCTAGGTCCAAGGAAGTGACAAGTGCCGTTTGTATTCTTCCTATCCAACTTACAACCTCCGAGATCCGAGTCGCTGTAGCCTACCAAATCGAATCCTTCTTCCTTAGGATACCATAATCCTACATCGATTGTTCCTTTCACGTACTTAAGAATTCGTCTGGCTGTGGTGAAGTGTGACTCTTTCGGTGCTACTTGATACCGAGCAAACACTACTACAGCAAATTGGGTCAGGCTTGCTAGCTGTAGGTACAAGATGAGCCTATTAGCTTCCTGTATTGATCAACTGGTTTTCTAGCTTTGTTAGCACTAAATTGCATGGAAGTGCTCAAGGTAGTGGGCGAGGATTTGGAGTTTTTCATCCCGAATTTGTTGAGCAGCTCCTTGCTGTACTTTTCCTGGTAGATGAATATGCCTATAGGCAATTGCTTAACTTGCAATCCTAGAAAATAGCTAAGTTCTCCCATCATACTCATTTAAAATTTACTTTGCATGAGATGAGAGAACCTTTAATATAAAACGAGATTAGTTGATCCAAATATAACATCATCGACATAAATTTGCACCATTAAAAGATCGTCACCTTTCTGTATCTTAACAGAGTCTTCTCAACTCCACCTTTCTCAAATCCATTGTTAATTAGATACAATGACAGGGTTTCATACCAGGCTCTAGGCGCTTGCTTAAGTCCATACAGTGTTTTCCTTAGCCTGTATACTAGGTCTCTGCCTTCAGTATTGACAAACCCTGGTGGTTGTTCAACATATACTTCTTCGGTGAGATCTCTATTTAGGAGTGCACTCTTAACATCCATTTGATATACTATAAAATTCTTATGAATGGAGAATGCTCGGAATATCCTAATGGATTCTATTCTAGCTACAGAGGCAATAGTTTCATCGTAGTCTATGCCTTCTTCCTGTCTGTAACCTCGAGTGACTAGTCAGGATTTGTTTCTTATTACAAGTCCATTTTCATCCTTATTGTTTCTAAATACCCATTTGGTTCAAATTACAGCTTGATGAGAGGGTCTGGGTACAAGGTATCAAACATTATTCTGTTTGAAACCATTCATCTCTTCTTCCATTGAAGTGATCAAGTGAGAATTATTCAGAGCTTCATTGGTCGAAACAGGTTTAGACTGGACTAAGAATACAGCTAAAGTACACATAACTAGTCGCATTCGGCTTGAGATTTCCATGCAGAAAATTGAGACTTTTCAGAATCTGTTTCTTCCTGTGCATAGAGTACAGTTCCTTGTGTACTCTGTATTCATCCTACTTTTTGTCGAAGGTTTTAAGTTGATCCTTCCCATTGTTTAGAACATAACACCCACATATAAAAATATGAAAGTATGTAATGGAATTTTATTATTCTATACCTCATATGCTGTTTTGTTTCGATCCTTGTTGATGATATAACGGTTTTGTGTGTAGCATGCTGTATTTGTTGCTTCAAACCATCCTTAGCCTGGATGTTCGTTGGACCATATACATCGGTATGGACCAATTCCAATACATTTTGTGCACGATTTTCTTTGCTTTGGAAAGCCCTTTTAGTCATTTTCCCTTCCGGACATGATTCACAAATTGGAAATGACTCAACTTGGAGTGAATCCAATGGGCCATCACTCACCAATCTTTGAATCTTTCTAAGGTTAATATGACCCAATCGTAAATGCCACAAATATGTTTAATTTATGCTCGAAGGTTCTTTTCTTTTATTAGGATTAGCTAAAGAATTAAGCGGTTTATAATTTTGCAAGGGAGTTGGTGCAGCATTAATGACATAAAGTCCTTCATTATAAGTATTCGTGCAAACATATTCACCATTTCTTTTAATAATTGCATTCTCTCCAAAAGAAACTGAATATCCATCACAACGCAATTTAGAAACTGAAATTAAATTCATTCTAAAATCAGGTACTAATAATACATTATTTAGGAATAGAATCCTATCATTAACTTTTAACTGCACGACTCCCACTGCAACAGCCTTCAGCCTAGAATAGTCGCCCCAGCTAATAGTAACCTCATTCGCATTAAGTACTTTGGTTACTTGGAACCCCTGCGAGTCATAACAAACATGATCAGTGGAGCCTGAATCTAATATCCATGAAGTGATAGAAGGTTCTTTTCTTTTATTAGGATTAGTCAAAGAATTAAGCAATTTATAATTTTGCAAGGGAGTTGGTGCAGCATTAATGACATAAAGTCCTTCATTATAAGTATTCGTGCCAACATATTCACCATTTCTTTTAATAATTGCATTCTCTCCAAAAGAAAATGAATATCCATCACAACGCAATTTAGAAACTGAAATTAAATTCATTCTAAAATCAGGTACTAATAATACATTATTTAGGACTAGAATCCTATCATTAACTTTTAACTACACGACTCCCACTGCAACAGCCTTCAGCCTAGAATAGTCGCCCCAACTAATAGTAATCTCATTCGCATCAAGTACTTTGGTTACTTGGAACCCCTGTGAGTCATAACAAACATGATTAGTGGAGCCTGAATCTAATATCCATGAAGTGATAGAACATGCATCCAAACATGTTTTGACTACTAGTGCATAAGACGTACCTTACTTAGGACAGTCACTCTTGAAATGCCCCTTCAGACCTCACTTATAGCATTTGCCCATTCGGCTTTTTGTTTGCCTCGACTAAGGAGCCTTGGACTGAGGAGCCTTGCCCTTAGCTTTGAAGGTTGCCACTTGCCTCTGGCCAACCTGCTTTTTCTTGTTTCCCTATTTGGGTTTTGAAGAAGTAGCACCGGTTGCCGCAAGAATTTGATGAAAACCTTGTTTGAAGAGACCTTCAGTAGATTGAAGTTCTGTCAGAAGTTCCACCAAAGTGTATGTCCTATGATTCATATTGTAGTTAAGGTGAAACTGTTCAAAGCTTCTTGGCAAGCTGCCCAAGATAATATCGACCTGCGACTCCGCATCGATAGTAGCCCCCAGTATGCTCAGATCTTTCAAATGTGACATCATTTTCAGAACATGATCCCTTACTGGAGTCTCTTAAGACATTTGGGTTGTCATCAACACCCTCATTGTATTTTGCCTAGCCGCCCGGTTCTGATGACCAAACATCTCGGTGAGATTTTTCATCATCTCTGCGGCTGAGCCCATCGTCTGATGCTGATGCTACAATACATTTGTCAATGAAGCCAAAATGTAACAGCGAGCCATCTCATCCGACTTCTTCCATTTTCCGAATTCATCCAACTCTCCAAGAGTGGCATCCGGTTCTGGTTCCAGAGGGCTTTCCTCAGTTAACAAAAATTTATGCCCCTCGACAGTCAGGACAATGTCAATATTTCTTTTCTAGTCGGCAAAATTAGTGCCATCAAGTTTATTTTCTTTGACAATAACAGCTAGTGGATTGAAAGACATCTGAGAATAAAAATAAAACACCATTCATCACATAATTCGACGCAAAATATATTGAAAAACCTTAAAACACAATATATATGCAGTCAACCAACACCTCGAAAAAACCGCACATGCAAGCCACGTTAGTGAGGACATTTTCATATACATTTTTCAAGTAGATTTTAACGTCTTTAATTTTACTATCTAGTCAAGATGAGTTTTGACAAGTAAAATTGATAGTTGGTTCCTCTTGGCCATGTATTAAATTAACATAGACTCCGATGGGGAGCTTATTAATTAATACACCTAAGTGAACACCATAATTTAACAAATCTTAGAATATTATTTAATGATAATAGTCCTACAGATGGAGAGGTCCTATCATAAAAAATAATGCCGTAAAATCTTAAGTGCGAAAACAATTTCGGCCAATTCCGAATCATGAGTAGGATAGTTCATCTCATACGGCTTCAACTGCCATGATGCAAACGCTATCGTTCTATCGTGCTGCATAAGCACATATCCAAGCCCTTGACCTGAAGCGTCACTATAAAATGCGACTTCGTCACTACCTTGTGGTATCTAAAATCGACGCTGAAGTCAAACGTCTCTTCAGATCATTAAAACTCTACTGTCTCTCATCAGTCCAAACAAACCTTTCTGTCTTCTGAAATAATTGCGTAAGTGGTTGTGCGATTTTTGAGAACCCCTCGACAAACCGACAATAATACCCAGCAAGACCCAAAAAGCTACGAACTTCCTTAACATTATTAGGCGGTGCCCAATCTAGAACTGCCTCAATCTTTTGCGGGTCCACACAAACCCCTTCGGTGGAAACCACATGGCCAAGAAACATGACTTCCTTCAGCCAGAACTCACATTTTGAGAATTTCGCATAAAGGTGCTCGACTCTCAAAACATCTAGTATCAAAAGCAAGTGTTGGGCATGCTCCACCTCATCTCGAGAATAAATCAAGATATCGTCAATAAAGACGACCACACTTTTGTCAAGGTATTTAATAAATATCTTGTTCATTAACTGTATGAATATCGCCGGTGAATTAGTCAGTCCAAAAGGTATGACCACAAATTCATAATGTCCTTATCTCATCCGGAAAGTAGTTTTCGGAACGTCGGACTCTTTCACTCGGAGATGGTAGTAACCTGATCTCAAATCAATTTTTGAGAATACTGCGGCTCCTTGAAACTGATCAAATAAATCATCTATACGAGGCAATGGATACTTGTTATTGATGGTCACTTTGTTTAGCTCACGGTAATCGCTGCATAAATGTAGTGAACCACCCTTCTTCCTCACAAAAAGAACAGGTGCACCCCAAGGCAAAGCACTCAGTCTAATGTAACCTTTATCCAAAAGTTCTCCTAATTCATTTTTCAATTCATGCATTTCTGAAGGTGCCATACGATAATGCGCCTTAGAAATCGGAGCCGCGCCAGGCTCTAAATCAATAGAAAATTCTATCTCTCGATTTGGCGGTAATCCCGGAAGATCATCTAGAAAAACGTCTAGATACTCATTAACATATGGAATCGAAGAGAAACCGACTCATTTCCCTTCCGACTCCAAAGCATAACACCAATAGCTCGTGCAACCTTTATTCAAGAGTTTTACGGTCTTCATGGCGCTGATAAGTAGCTTGGGTTGGCCCGATTTACGTCCCATAAACGAGTACTCGGAACCATGTTTGGTCATCATAGTGATAACCTTAGTTCGGTAATTCATAATCGCTTGGTGACTCTCAAGCCCGTCCTCACCAAGGATCAAATCCTCGCCCTCGATATCGACCACAATCAGATTCGATAACCAATCAATGCTTGCTATGCTCACTGAATAACTTCTAATCTCTCTATTCCCCACGATTATATTCCCGCTAGGTAGTTTCACAATGAAAATATCACAAGCAGTCATACAATCTATATTCAAATGGCGTACACAATCCAAGGAGATAAACGAATGTGTAGCACCAGAATCAAAAAGTACTCGAACTAGATGAGATAGAATATGAATGGTATATGAGGCCACCGCCACATCAGGTTCATCTGCTAATGCGCATTATTATAAATACATGGGCAGCAGGCCATTTCGGCATTTTTCTCATTCCTTCCGTCCTCTTCCTGTGAGTGAGTGGTTTGGGGCATTGAAGAAGGAGATTTCGGCCAGATATCATTAGAAATCATCATCTTTCAACCTTTGATGCAAAGTTATCATTATTTAAGCATCTTTTAACATCCGAATCAAGGTATGATTCTCAAGAACACTAGTTTTGTGAATTTTGGGGGATTTGGGGGGTTTGTGAAGATTTGGCCGAATTAACCCGAATAATCTCAGATCGTTGTTAGATTTTGGTTTCGTACTCGAGATCATTTTGTATTATTGAAGTTTTACAGAATTATTTCGAGGATACTTTCATTAATTGATCATATTGAATTATACCCCCAAGATGTTCGAAGAATTGTTCCAACAGGGTAGAACCTAGGGAGTTCTATGCATTTTCATAGTATTGAAATTGATTGTGCATCGTTGTGATTTAGGAATGGACCTTTGAAGGGAGTTGAATCGAAACCCTTCATTTTGTCGATTTCTTCGCACTGTGTTATTCGAGACAAGTACATTGGTTACATTTTGTTACGTATGCTACGTATTACGCATGTATGTTGCTTATGATCTATGTTTTTGAATGATATGTTGTTCTCGACCCGGGGATGGTGTGTAGGCCCTCTGTGGACCTATACTAAGGGGTATGGTCGCGGAAATGGATACGTGTGCGTGTGTTGTTGTTCTTCCACCTGGGGAGGGTCTGACGAGGCCTCTAGGGACTGATACTAAGGGGTACGGTCACGGAAGTGGTTTTCCACCTGGGGAAGGCTCAACGGGGCCTTTAGGGGTCGATACTAAGGTGTACGGCCATGGGTTACCAGTGATTTTGTTGTGATTATATGAGGTGACGTGATGGTATTGGAAATGATAAATGCTTTGATGATGTGCGATATTCCGGAATATAGTTTTTTGTATAAATGTTTTCCAACTGTGACAGAAATGTTGGATTATGTTTATATGTAATGTTATGTAACTATGTACTTGTACTAGCATTTCGTATGCTAACCCCTTGTTGTGGTGAAATGTTTTACATTTCAGGTTTGGGATATTCCGAGGAGCAGGCACGGGAGGCGCATGAGAAGGATGGACAAGTATGATGAGGCTTGAGTCTTGAGAGTCATTTTGGATTTTATGTGGTCATCTAATTCAGATAAATTATGTTGTTTATGTTATTATGGTTAAGTCCCTTGTATTGGCAACGAAATAGTACTGTGATTGGTTTGTTGTATTTGGATAAAATGTTTTGACCTAGGACCTTGGCTTATTGTTGTATTTCTATATGTATTGTGTATTTAGTTTCGTGTATGGTTTTGGAAATAGTTTAGCCTGGTAGGCCTTGATGAAGGTTCTACGGCATGTAACGTCCCTTGTGTTAATTGGGGTGTTACAGTTATGGTATCGGAGCCTAGGTTATGAATACCTAGGTTGTTGGTTAAGCTGGGTCTGTCAGTCGAGTCGTATGAGTCAGTTGTTGAGCCTAATATCATCATGCTATCATCTCTCCGTACGATCCCTGGCTGTAAGTCTCCTCAAACTATTGTGCTTATCTTGCTAGTGTTGGAATATAAAACGTAGCGGCAGCTAGTTGGTGAAAATATTTTATGAAAGGTTTTATAAACTAACCAATATAAAAACCAGATCTATTTAGGCTTGTCAATTAATTAACTAAACAGATTAATAAACAATCAAATAAATATATTTATGCATGGGAGTTGGTAATTTATACCTTTGACGCGAAGTGGTAGAAAAATACCTTTCTGGATCGATCGAACTACTCCCTTTATTCTTCTTCGATCTACTTGTATTTCTACTCAAAGTCTTCTAAAGTATATCCCGCCTATTATCCGGATGTCGTGTGGGCAACAATCTACCGGACTACTCGGAGAGCAATATGGATCGGCCGAAATTTTTCTTTCCCAAGAAACTCACGATTTTGTTCTCTCTATTTTTCTAGAATATTTTGGTATTTTTAGAAAAATATTGTGTTAACTAAATTATGGAATCCAAGACACAAGTGAAGACCACAATTAAACACACAAGCAAAAAATCGATTTCTTGGTCCTTCAAGGGGTGTTAAATCGGCCCTCCCATATATCCTATTTATAGGTGTTTTGGGCTACTCTAGGTACCTTAAGGAGGATAAGGTAAGGACTCCCAATAGATATCTTCTTTCCAATATTTGGACTCTTCCTAATATTAAGACTCTATTAATATCAACTTAATCCACTAAAAACACTACGCCATATATGGGCTTCAGTCACACCTAAAAAAGTGTGTTCACAGCCCAAAAAGTGTTGGTAAAAGAAAAAAAACAGGCTACGGCTACACTTTGACCAAATTTGAGGGTGTTACAAAAATGGCCGCTACCATAGGGGTCTACGCTAACACTTTTATAGTTTCTCGTAACACTGCGGAAAGGTGTAGCTGTAGACCCCTATGCCAACACTTTTTGGTTCTGTTCCTACACCTTAAGAGGTGTTGTTGTAGACCTATGCCAACGCCGTTATCTATGTGGTGACACCATTAAAAGTATAGCTGTAGACCTATGGCTACACCTGTTTAGTACAACTGTAACATAAAATTGTGACAGTTCGATATTGTTGGCAACACCCTTTATCATTATGGCTACACTTGTTTCTTAAATAATTTAATATCTTTGGCTACACTATGTTATTCTTTTACCAACACGTAAAAAGTATATTTTCTGGGTCAATGGCTACATTTTCACAGGTCTTTTACCAACACTATAAATGCTAAAAATCAACATATGGTATTTAAAAATAGAATTACCTATTAAAAATAAATTAAAACATCCCAATACATAAAAGGTTATCAAACAACCATCCAAATACATAAACCATCCGAAATAACTACATAAATCCAAAATGAATATAAGGATGTTAAGGATCCTATCGCAATGATTCAGGGCCGAGTACATCCACCCGTTACAAAAAATGGTGATACTCATCACAGTTTGCATCCATGCTAATCTCAACAACACATTCAAAACCTGCAGTAGAAAAAAATTGCCGCTTAGGGTCTATTTATCAAACGGAATCTGAATTCCAATTCCGAAATCTTGAATTTTGAAAGCTAAAATGATAAATACAAATATTTTTAGCATGAGCAAATATCAGCTTATAAGCTTATGGACTAATTATAAAATTAACCCTGAGGTTTTGCCTAACTACACAACAATTGTAGGCTTCGGGCAACCGAACAAAAATTTGATGTCCGAACAATTGCGGGGTTTGTTCAACTGAGTAATCCTGCACAGATTAACATGAATATAAACAACATATTTAAACTTGTAAGATAGGATTTAATTGATTTATTTTTGTAAAAAAATAAAGAAAATTAAATACACTCAAACAAATATATTTAAAATATACAAAAAAAGGAAAATGAATTAGAAATAACAATGTAGCAAAAGAAATACTAGCAACTGACTGTGAACAGCACGACAAAGAATTTTGGAGGACAGATTGAAATGTGGGACTTGAGGTCGAGGATGAAATTTCTGATTTGTTGATGCCTCTAACTGCAAATTAGTGAAATATACTCATATACCAAAACTGCAAAGGGCAAACAATAAAATAAAAAAAAAAAGAATCATAAGTGTGTGTGTGTATATATATATATACTTGTTGTATGCGACCCTGAGGAAAATAGGAAACTCTTTCTCCATATGAATGGTTGGAAAATAGTAGAAGTGACAGAGAGTACCATTGGCGGTGATTCGGCGTAAGCAGCGGCAGGTGATGGATAGGCAGCAGATGTTCTTGCAATCCAGAGATTTTGGTCGAAAAAAATTTCAGTGCTTTCAACATCATCAATAGAAAATCTACATAAACGGAATAGATATTGGTGCCTCGAAGCGTGATTTGATAGCATGATTGAGCGAATATACAAATTTGTTGAAATGGTAACTAAATAAATAGAATGATTCTTTAAAGCTTGATTCCGTAGTTTTTTGTCAAACAATACTCCAAAGCTAATTTTATTAGTTTATGTGTAACACTACCTCAAAAGTTAATAGCTACTTCCACCACTATTTTGCCACACACTACAATTCTCACTTAGTAGTCCTCGCCCTAATCAAAACACTAAAAGCTACCCCAAAAAGCTATTGCCGAGCAGGCCCCTAAGTAGGTAAAAAACAACTTTTAGATTCATTATCTCTAGCTTTTTCAGCGCTTCAAAAATGTGTAAAATTATGTGTTTTGATCGATTTTTCTCCATTTATAGAGATATCTAGAAAGAAAATACCTCTATATATATGTATGAATGCCCACATTTGATCATGCAAATCCTGATAGCTCCTGACAATGAGGTAGCATAGAAAAATCCTCAAATAGAAAATTCACTTGTAAGCAAGAGAATTTACGACGTTTTCACTGCATTAACGAACAGTATTTACCAGAGGTGGGAAAATCTTCTCAGTTGCTCAATGAGGAACCGAAAATCCACCATAAGTGCCTGTGTCACTAGCTGTTAGAGTTTTGCAGAAAAACTCAGCAGATTGCCTGTTCTCCTCAAGTCCAACATCACATACAAGTAAAGCTTCCTGGCCATACTGAAGGACAAATACGTCTCAATGTTAGTTCAGGTCGCATAACAGTACAAAAGATAAAAGAGATAATTAGGAAAAGTACAATCCGTATGCTTTGTTGAAGATGTAGAATTGTGTGAGTAAGGTTTCAGGATTTTGGTGGCAGAAGGAGAGTCTGACGCGTGTTTGTGGAAGAGGATCGAAAGCATAAAGAAAAAAAAGCGCCAACTGAGAAGAATGTTTTCGATCAAATGGGAGGGAGTATAACAGTATTTTTAAAGCTCTCCATGTCATGTATTGCACTGTATTTGAGCATATCAGGACATGTGACATCTATCTGAATACCAAGTAGAATACGATCAAATAGAACTTCAAGAGTTTTTCAAACATACATACATCTATAAAATAGAAAAGTATAATAAGACCCCTATAGAGTTTTAATCTTCCCCAAACATCAAAGATACGTCCAAGTAGGTCTAATTTAACAAGTAATTTGTGGAAATGCAACATATAGGGAAATGCAAAGGAAACTATAACAGAAACCCGGGCATCACTCAAGCATCATTTTTTTGCTTAGCTTCATAAGTCTGGCTGTCAATCATGCTTACAAGTGGAACTCATTGCTAATATGGCAGTGCTAGCTGCAAGAAATATGTGCACAACTCAGAAACTATATCGACTCCTATATATGTATACAAATAAATTTTATCGACATTTTTGTATAATTAATTATAACTATCTCACATCTCCTTAATTGCGAGTCTTTAATTCAACAAATGCAACACCATGAACAACCACCAGTTGTACTGGATCACAAGAGAAACATACTTTACTAGATCTAAAAGTCTCTCAACTTAGACTCTTGAAATATTCTGCCATTCAGGCTTAATATCATATATAAATAGGGTATGAGTATCTATCAACTTTTATATGCTTATAACACTGTCAGCATGCCAATGATGATGATTAGAAAATTGGACATCTTAAATAGCCTGTTAAGCTTAGACACTTCAAGGGAAATGAAGGAGAGTTGAAAGTTGAAACAACATTGTCACAACACACAAGTCTTACATCACACAGAATAAAATTAAAGCCTATAAAATATCCTTATTTATTCTTTTTATTAATAGAATACTTACTTATTCAAACTACTTGATTGCGCAATAAAACATACCCTGCTTGCAGGAGCAACAAGTATGCGAGAAAGGATATGACTATATATGTAAAGAAAGTCAGGGATCTTGTATTGAGCAACTAGTATACACTGGAGAGGGACAAAAGATGAATTTATGATATTCTAAAGAACCTAAAGGAAATTTTACCTGCAAACTTCGTAAAATTGATGGCCTTTTTTGGTCTTCAAAAAGGTATACTTCAAATAACATGATATATAATGTCACTCCACATGACCAAACATCTGCCAACTGATAATTTATAACTTAAAGTTAAATAGAAGACTCCTACAGGGGAGTCACTATTTACGGCTAATATAAGCCTAAAACAGAACGTCATATAATAGTGTACAAAAACAGACAATTCCTTAAATATTTTTTTACCCTGAAATGACAATAGCTTACTCCCGAGATTAGCTGCTGGAAGAAGTAATGAGCCTGAAAGTTTTATAGAAAAATCATAGCCAGTGAAATTTGAAGACATTGCAAGCCAGATATAGACAACCAACTAAATAAAAATTAGTCGAAAATTAAACACACCTCATGTTCACTGAATCTCCCTGCAGTTACGATGCGGTTAAAGAGTTGTCAACAAGCAGCATATTCCCTTTCAATCACAAGGCGGGTAGGTGTAAGTAGTACCTTAAATTAAAAAAAAATCATAGAAACCACTTGAGTAGATACCTTGTTACCATCACACATTGAACCACACGATGTTAAGAATTACAGTAGCAGTAAATGATTAAGAAAAACTTGCCTTGTTGAATCACACAATATTGGGGTGCACGAATGACCTGAGATTAATGACATAATAGTGAATATGTGTTTGGGGTAAAATAACAAAGGGGAGAGAAGGGTCGGTGGATGAGTTAACACAAATAGAGTAATAAAAACACCGAATAGGGTTTATACCCATGAGTAATTGCTGACTGAAGAACCCTAATTGAGTGAAGCCCAATCGAACCCTAATTGCTGACTGAAGAACCCTAATTAAGCGATCCCTAATTCGACTCGTGGAGAAAATGTGGAGAAGCATCCATGGAGAAACCCGTCTAGAGACCAATAGAGGGAAGAGAGAGAGAGAGAGTTGAGCGAGAGAGAGTTTTGAGAGAGAGAGGGAGAGAGAGAGAGAGTTGAGCGAGAGAGAGTTTTGAGAGAGAGAGAGAGAGGGAGATAGATAGAGTTGAGCGAGAGAGAGAGTGAATCGTTTGTTTTTAGACTTGGTGAATTATTTGAGTTGAGCGGTCTAAATGAATTTTTAGCCGCCGAGTATTACAAGCCCTCTTATTGTTTTCGCTTTTTGGTAACATTTTTTTATAATATCAATAGTAACACCGACTTTGGTGTTACCCTAGATACCCAATTATGTCTATGGTAACACCGGTTACTATCAACCGCAATGCCAAAAAAAAGTGTTACCATAGACCAATTTTAAGGCATATAAGGCAACACTTTTGTTTGTAACACCGAAATAAACGTTGGTGAAGATCATATATGGTGTAGTGAAAGTTGATGTTGCACTTCCTACCAAAATCCCAAATTACGAAATTGGGCTCCTTTTTGAATTAATTATTTTCCGTGTTTAAGATATTCCATGTTCATTAATTAATTTTAGTTACCGACAACTTTTAATTAATTAATATATTATACATGAGTATACCACTCGACTTTTATTATTATATCGGAAAATTAATTCCACCTGCAGGGTTTAATATAATAATCTTTTCGAGTTCCTCAAAGGACATGATCAGCCCGACTGGTCGGGACACGATTTCTAGCTATAATATTAATAATCATATAAATAATAATATTGCCCAAAATATCGAGCATATTGAGTCAATCATTGTGACTCTCACCCATGATAAATCAAAGCAATAAATATTAAATATATAATTAAATATTAATCACTAGAATTAAGAAATAATAATTGTCCGAGATGTACGTTCTTCTTATAGTCAGTACAGAAGAATCTATCTCACCTTGATCCTGTTCAACGTATACTGAATACGCTAATATATGCTAATGGTCAAGACCAACCAATCTCAAGCATATACTACAACCTCTCACATAATGGTCTAACGTTATATAGGTTGTGAACTAAATATTACTATATAAGGAATCGATAATGTGATCTTCTGTGTGACACGACACACCGCATTATCTACAATATAAAGTAATTTAGACAACATTTGCATAACCATAGCGTGAATAAATATGTAAAACATGTGATGCATGAATTAAATATTCTCATAGATAAAGACTGAGAAATTAGGTAATACAAGCATAAAGATGCTTTGATGTATACAACCCTAACAATATCCCACTTATACTCAAAGCATGCTTTTGAAGTATACTATCTAGAATATGTCTATCTATCTCCCACTTGTACTCAAAGCAATGCTGCCATACATCTCAACCCCATTCCTTCCACATGAAAGAATCAACTAGGTTGTTTCTAGATGCAATCTTGAACAACACTATGTTCCGTCATTTTACAACGTTACTTGCGACTGATATGTTTCCTTGCTCTATGGGCTCGTGGTTCCTCTGGGTTTATAAATGCACCAGTATTGCCACAATAAAATTGTGATACTTCTATTCAAACCAAGAACCACATCTAAGTCCAACAAAGACATATCTCGAGGTTGACTTAAGCTTAACTTTATCTGATTGGAAATCTGAGTTAGTGTAATCCAAAGGAAAAAGTGTATCCGATTGATATACAAGCATATGCTCCCTAGTCCTTCTCAGGTACTTGAGTATATGCTTGAAAGTAATCCAATGTCCCGATCCTGGGTTCGACTAATATCTCGCCACCATGCCTACAGCATAACAGATATCAGGCCTAGTGCAAAGCATAGCATACATGAGACTTCCCACTGCCGAAGCATAAGGGACCAGCTTCATGTCATTTATCTCCTTTTGTGTCTTAGGACACATAGCCTTAGATAGATGAATTCCATGTCTGTAAGGTAAGAAACCTTTCTTGGAATTCTCCATACTAAACCGCTTTAGCACCATATCGATATAGGATGCCTGAGATAAGCACAACATCCTTTTCTTTCGATCTCGAAAGATCCTAATACCAAGGATGTGCCCAGATTCTCCCAAATCCTTCATATCGAATTTCTTAGACAGTCATACCCTTACGTCTGATAATACCTTCACATTGTTTACAATCAGAAGTATATCATCTACGTACAGTACAAGAAACACTAGCACATTTCCATCGCACTTTTTGTATATACAAACCTCACTAGGACACTGTTCAAAACCATACGATTGAATGACCTCATCAAATCGCATGTTCTAAGACCTTGATGCTTGCTTGAGACCATAAATGGCTCTTTTAAGCTTGCACACTAAGTGCTCCCCTCCTTCAGCAATGAATCCCTCAGGTTGGCGCATATAGATTTTCTTATCAAGAATCCTGTTCAAGAACACAGTCTTGGCATCCATCTGCCAAATCTCTATATCCAAATGCGCAGCTATAGCTAAGAGAATCCGGATCGATTTAAGCATGGCTACTGGCGAAAAGGTCTCATCATAGTCGATGCCCTCCTTCTGAATGTAACCTTTCGCAACAAGCCTTGCTTTGAAGGTTTCAACCTTCCCTTTCGATCCTCTTTTGGACTTGTAGACCCATTTACTTCCAATGGGTTTTACCCCATTGGGTAGCTCTACTATCTCCCACACTTGATAAGAATCCATAGATCCCATTTCGGATTCCATTGCTGTTTGCCATGATTCAGCATCCTTGTTTTGAACTACCTGCTTATACATACATGGATCCATTTCATCCTGGTCCTAGGAGTGGTCCGAAGACGCTCCCACGCTGATGAAATGTTCAAGTTGACGAACAACCCTCCCACTACGACTTGGAGTGCACTTGGTTTGCGTATCTACAATGGTGTCGATATGTGGTACACTATGTGTTTGTACAACTGGTATTATCGAAATCTCGCCCTTAAGTTCTTCTAGAATGACCTCACTCCTAGGCTTGTGGCTTATTACATAGTCCTCCTCTAAAAACCGGGCATTGGTGCTAACAATGACCTTCTGATCTTTAGGACTGTAGAATAAGCCACCCTTCGTTCGCTTCGGATATCCTACAAATACTCGTACTTCTGTACGAGATGCCAACTTATCAACTTCCTTATTCAGCACGTGTGCTGGTGATCCACAAATCCGAACATGTCCTAGACTGGGCTTGCACCCATTCCACACTTATGTGGGTGTTTTTGGAATTGATTTCGAAGGCACCAAGTTTAGAATGTACGCCGCTGTTTCCAAGGCGTATCCCAAAAAGAAAATAGGCAAATCAGAATAAGCCACCCTTCGGATATCCTACAAACACTCGCACTTCTGTACGAGATGCCAACTTATCAGCTTCCTTATTCAGCACGTGTGCTGGTGAACCCCAAATCCGAACATGTCCTAGACTGGGCTTGCGCCCATTCCACAGTTCTGTGGGTGTTTTTGGAACTGATTTCGAAGGCACCAAGTTTAGAATGTATGCCGCTGTTTCCAAGGCGTATCCCAAAAAAAAAAATAGGTAAATCAGAATAACTCATCACTGTGGTGTACCAGGCGCAGTGAGCTGGGAAGTAATCCCCTCATATGCCAAGAAATCCATAAACTCTCCACTAAGATACTCGCCACCACGATCAGATCGCAGTGACTTGATACTATGTCCATGGCGCATCTCCATTTCAGCCTTGAATTCTTTGAACTTATCAAAAGATTCATACTTACATCGCATCGTATAAATGTATCCATATCTCGAATAATCATCTATAAACGTGATGAATTATTCGAAACCACCCTTAGCCTGGATGTTCATTGAACCACATACATCGGTACGAACCAACTACAACACATTTTGTGAATGATTTCCTTTGCTTTGAAAAGCCCTTTTTGTCATTTTACCTTCAAGACAGGATTCGCAAACTGAAAATGACTCAACTTGGAGTGAATCTAATGGGCCATCGCTCACCAATATTTGAATCCTTCTAAGGTTAATATGACCCAATCGTAAATGCCACAAATATGTTTGATTTATGCTCGAAGGTTCTTTTCTATTATTAAAATTAGTCAAAGAATTAAGTGATTTATAATTATGCAAGAGAGCTGGTGCAGCATTAATGATATAAAGTTCTTCATTATAAGTACTCCCGCAAACATATTCACCATTTCTTTCATTTTCTTCAAAAGAAACTGAATATCCATCACGACGAAATTTAGAAACTGAAATTAAATTTATTATAAAATTGGGTCCTATCATCAACTTTTAACTGCATGACTCCCACTGCAACAGCCTTCAGCCTGGAATAGTCGCCCCAGCTAATACTAATCTCATCCGCACTAAGTACCTTGGTTACTTGGAACCCCTGCGAGTCATAACAAACATGATTAGTGGAGCCCGAATCTACTATCCACGAAGTGATAGAACAGATAGATAAACATGTTTTGACTACTAGTGCATGAGACTTTCTTAGGGCAGCCACTCTTGAAATGCCCTTTCAGACTGCAACTGAAGCACTTGCCCTTCAGCTTTTTGTTCGCCTCGGACTGAGGAGCCTTTGACTGAAGCCTTGCCCTTAGCTTTGAAGGTTTCCACTTGCTTCTAGCTAACCTGCTTTTTCTTCTTTCCCCATTTGGGTTTTGAAGAAGTAGCACCTGTAATACCCGGTTGTAATTCATTTATTATCATTAAGTAATTATCATTCAGTAATTGTCACTGTCGGATTTTTCACTCATGAATAATCATTCATCATTCATGATTCATTCAATTATATTCTTTGTTGGCATATTTTAGCCGTGTATCAGTTTCCGATCGTCATTCATCTCCGTTTGAGAATCGACGAGAGTATTATCATAATCATTGTGATTGGTAGTCTTGTGTTGGAAGTATCAACTTTCGCATGTTTTTGGACTCAATTATATTCATAAAAGTATGGGTTGTCAGATCATTCAGCGATGTGTGTCGAGTAGACGGATTTGTCGTTTTGTTGGCGTCCAACAGCGAGTTACGGCCGTATCATGCGTTCATTATTTTCAGAACATGACGAAGGGGACATACGCCCGTAGGGCTTGCGGCATACGGCCTAAAGTTAAGGCAGGTACGGTCGTAAGGCTAGGCCGGTTACGGCCGTATGATTCGAGCAGGGTGTCCGGTCAGTTTCAACGAAGGCTTCATACGCCCGTAAGATTTTGCCGAGTACGGCCGTATCAGTCGATTTATGCACGTAAGACATGTGCGGTTACGGCCGTATGTCTGTCGGCAGACTTTCGACGAAGTCGAGTTACGCCCATACGATGTGGCTGGTTATGGCCGTAAAGCCGTTGACTTGGAGATGTTACGGCCGTAGGTAGGCCGAGTTGCGGTTGTAACAATGGCAGTACTTAAGTACCTGGTCGGCTTTTTGTGCTCATTTCATCCTTCTTTCACTTGAGTTCTGAGAGAGAAGTTCTTGGGAGAGATTCTTCTTCATCACATCACTTGTGTAGTAGTGTTCTAAGCATCATCTTGGATTGGAAAGGTTGGATAGTCGATTTAACACGATTTCACCGGATCGAAGCGTTTTGATCTTCAAAGGTAAATTCTTCAACATCTTGGATTTCGATTTTGAGTTGGGATATGATGTTTTAGACGTGATAATCATGATATATGAAGTGATATACTTGTGATTATGAATTTTTAAGGATTATCATCGGATTAATTGGGATTATTCAATCACACTTTGAATATTGATTTGGATTTTGGGGGTTTTCGATTAGATGTTGTTGAAATCTAAAATTGGGTATTCATATTGGATTCTTTATTGTGTTGGAGATGTTTTGTTGGGTTGTATCACTTTTCGGAGGTTTGGTATTGATAAAATTGAGGAGTGGTTGTAAACAATCGAAGATTGGTTACAGGGTGTTTGTTTTAATGCCTCAATGAACTTGGATTTGTCATATCGACGTTTTGAGTTAGTTATAATCGTACTTGATATGTATATTGAACGGATTGTGGGTAATTATGTTATTCAAGGTTGTTCGAGCGATCGACATCTCATTTTAGGACGTTTGTTCGAGGAAGGACATTCTTCACCGGTGTTGTGTAAGTTAATTCTTACTCGGTTAAAAGGATACTCATTCCTTTTGTTGTTGTGCATTCATAATCATAATTCATTCATGGTGTAATAATCATGTGGAGACTTGTAATTATCAAACTAATCATTCAATTCACGAGGAACGACGGTTCCAATCATTCTAATGAGCTACCATTCATTTCATTATTATCTCATCTCGGTGATTCATTCTTGACCCTTGTCGGATTGTTATTCATTAATGTTCATTGGTCACTTTTGTTCTTGTGGCCTTCTAGGTTCATAGTGCGTGGCGGGTGGGGATGTGTGGAATTTTTAGTCGGGCACATGATAGTCATGTGATCGGGTTCACTGACACAATGGACTGTGCACATGGTAACGTGCCTCTGTGAGACTAATTAGGTTCAAGGGAGGGTGTTTCCGGACACTCGTCTGGTGCACTTGCACATACCATTACGGGAGTACTATGATACTCCTCTTCAACTTAATTTCATAATTACGATATATCATGATTGTGTTTATTCAACTCTTGAAGATGTTGTTCTGTGTAACTGACCCCGTTGGGGGATGTTGTTTTCAGGTCATGGCAAGGCTAAAGACGGGAAGATAACATTGACGTCGAGGAGTCCCAGTGTGTAATATCCGCAATTTTCGATTTTCGGTAAATTTCTTTTTTCGGGCGGAGTCCGTTTTGACGACTCGCTCATGACCGTTTCGTCATTCTGAGAATGATTAATTCTATACTTTTTGACATCCGAGTTCATTTCGGTGTCGTTTTGTTGAGTTCCGTGCTTTTTAGCGACTTTTCCGCGCTTGAGTTCGATTCTTGCGAATCTCGTTCGAAACTGCTGTTACGAGTTTCCCGTAAGTCCATTTAACTTTGTTAGACGTGTTGTGATCTTCGGTTTGGTTATTCGATCACGTATCGTGATTTCTGGGCGTTTTGGGCCATTTTGTAATTTCTTGAAAGTTACGGGTATCCGTATCTGTAATTGTTGACTCGACCCATTTCTTGGTCGCGTATGATTAATTATGGTATTATGTTTTCATTTCGGGTCGTTGATGTTGTCCGCGAACTTTTCGTCGTGTTCGTTCCGTGCGTTTTCGGAAATCGGGTCGTCGAGCCACGGCTATGGATCGCCGGACGGTTGCGGGATCGCCGGACGATTATGGCACCGCCGGACGGTGCGGCAGAACCGGCGTAGCGCACGCTTACGGCCGGAAGGCTGCAGCGTGCTAACCGGCAGTGTGTAGCGCCGCCGCCGGTGGCCTAGCGTCGCTTCTCGGCCCGGGCAGAGGATTCGAGGTTACGGACTCGGCCAGATCGGAAGGTAGCGCACGCTTGTCGGTCATAGCGCACGCTAACCGGGGGTAGCGTCTGTGCCGGGACGACTAGCGTACGTTACAGGTAAGTTTGTTAGTCCGGTGGCTCTTTGGATGTCGGCTAAGCGCGCGAGCTTAGGCCCTAGCGCACGCTAGCGGAGTCAGTGGACGAGTCATGGTCGGCGAATTGGTCGGTGGTGTCGGGTCATGCGGGCCATGGCCGAGAGTGCTCGGCAGTCTTGGCCGATAGCGCACGCTAGTCCGGGAAGGCTAGCGCACGCTAGTTCCGGCCCAGTATATATATGACAGACCAGCCACATTTCCCTTCGTTTTTCATTTCCTTCCTTCTCCGTCCGCGGCTGGCGATTCATGGGTGATGAAGCCATGTTGTTTAACAACAAATCCATGAAGTTCTTGAGTTCATAACATCAATCAATCGTCCGTTATCATCCTTTGATCCAGCGAATCAAGGTAATCTTCCTTAGAACCCTAATTTCGTGAATTTGGGGATTTTTGCATTTTCGTCCGATTCGTTCCGTGTTGTTGATTAATTCATGATGGGTATGATTAATCTTGATAGTATCCTTGTGTTTAACATCATTTAATCCATTGTTCTTCGTCGAATCGAAGTATATTTCTTGATTTCCTTCGAATTGACTTTTTGGGGGATTTGTCCCCGATCTCGTTTTTCATCTATTTTCGATGGATCGATTATGGTTAAATGATGTTGTTAAACATATTCTATGGATTGTATATCCATATTTCAACTTGGAATTCCGTTTTCGTGATTTGACGGAACGAATCGTGTTCTTGGCCGTTTTGGGGGAAATCCGTGAACTTCCGTCATTCGTTCTTTGAATTCAACGGATTTGAGTCGTGTTATGGAATTCATTTCATTGTTATTATTTGTCCTTCGTAGTTTATGAACGTGAGTTGGCGTTCGGTGGAGTCGGCGAGTTCGTAGTCGGTTCGGGCCAACCTACTTCGGTCGATTCTCCGCGTTGTTCTTATTCGAGGCAAGTACCTTGCCCATACTTTTCTTATTTTATGGATATGATGATCGGTGATCGTCTTGGTGTGTTTTTTTTGTTTTTTGAAATGAAGTATCAAAAGATTTCGTTTGGCCTCGTTAAAGGCTTTCTTTCAAATGGCGTGTGTGTTTTGTGAATGGTGTGTTTTGGGGATTGATTATGATTTGGTTATTTTGAACGTTGAAGAATTTGATGATGATACTCCTATTGTTTAAAGTTATGGAATCGTGTATTCCGTATTTAATCTTGTTGTGGTGTTTTGAAGAGTTTGATAATGGTGTCGAGTTAATGGCCATCTCTAGTGAGTATTCTTAATGAACTTACATTCTTAGCATATTAGTATTGCATGAGTAACGTGTGTGTGTGTGTATGCTCACTATGGGTTAGATCCGATGGGGTCTCGGTAGGGGTCCACGGAGGGGTGGATCCGCGACCTTGCTTTTAACCACTACGGGTTAGATCCGACGGGGTCTCGGTAGGGGTCCACGGAGGGGTGGATCCACGGTTAATTGTGGTGCATTTTGCAAATGTGATTTGATTATGGCATTTCCGGAAATGAGTGCTTTTGAACGGTTTTCATGATTGCATGCATTGACTAAGTGTGTAAGAGGTAAGTGTTCGTTTGGCTTACTTGGCTAGGATGGCACTGGAGTATTTTGTTGTTTGTTTTAAATCCTTTATTTGTGGATTTTGATGTTGGGATACGAACCTTGTGTTCGTTCTTGTGTACTGTGAGTTGATGAGATTTGGGGCTAAAATCCCAATGGTTTTGTAAAAGTCGTTTTACGGATTTGGGGCTAAAATCCCAACGGTTTGGTTAATGTCATTTTTTGGAAAGTAAACCTTTGGGGCGGTGACCCCTTTTGCCTTTTGGATTTTGAAAAGTAGGATTTGATAATCCTAAATTATTTTCTATTAAAACTCTCGATGGCATTTTAAACCGTTCTATAAATTATTTCCATTGATTTATGATATTTCGATTTTGAAAGGTTTTTCTCAAACTCTTGCCTCGAGAAGTACTTTTCGTTCCGTTTGGATCTTTGAGGATTCCTGGTTATTGTTATTCGTGGAATATGAATTGTATGGCTCGTATTTGCACTTTGTTCTTGCACTAGCAAAACAGTGGAGTTTTGCTAACCCCCGAGTATTCGGGGGGTGGATGTCTGTTTTTTCATTCAGGTTTTGGAGCATAACACAGGGTCGGCACGAAGGATGATGAAAGATGATCGATACTAATCACATGAGGAACCGTACTCTGTTTATTGGTTCAGTTGTACTATATTTTTCCGCTGCTATATTTTCCCGTTGTACGGGTGTAGTTGTATTTGACCCCTGCGTGGGCTTGAGTTGTATTTGAGTTGTATGTATCTATTGAAAGACCAAATCGGTCTACTGAGTCGTTAAGCCTTAAAGGCATGGTTGAGTTGTTATATGTCGTTACCAGCCTGGTAGATCCTTGAGGAAAGTTTCTACGGCGTGTAATAGCCCTGAGCGGATTGGGGGTGTTACATAAATGGTATCAGAGCTTAGGTTGAGGAAACCTAGGCTGTCGGGTCAAGTCGTGTTGTTTCAGTCTTGTTTCGTCGGATTTTATCTGACTGAGTCGTGTCGCGACGCGTCGTTTGAGTTTGTTGGTCGTGATTAGTATCGTGGGGCGATCATCATCTTCGTGCGACCTGTGGAAGTAAGTCTCCCTTCTTTGTATTGTGCCTCGTGTGACACGAGCTATTTTACGATTATTTGTTAAGTAATGGAATCCTTATGTGAATTTTGATTTCACGATATTTATTTAGTCGACTCTCATATTTGATTTATACGAGGAGTGTCGTCGCTTGTGATGTTTTTTTATTATTGTTTTTGTCCGTTGCTGATGATTTTTTTTGAATCGATTTGCACGTTTTACAAGTTCTCTTGTGGAAGCCTTGTGCTTATACACGTTCGACTTGTTCACTAGCCAGTGCGGGAGGGTCTTTAGAGGCCTCGAGTGGGGTCAGTGGTTTTGTTCTGAATATGGTATTTTATCGTTTATTTCCGTTTAAAGACATATTGTCTTGATTTTAAACGTTTTGATGCGTGTACTAGGAGTTGTTTTAGTAAACGTCGATATTTGTGAGTTTTGGGTATTCTGGACTTTTGGATTTTTGAAAACCTTGAGTATCTTAGAAAAATAAATTTCGAGACATACTTTTCAAATAAGTTATTTTCTTGTGGTACATCCTAGGTGCCACAATATATTTCAAAAAATTTCTACTTCGAGGACCAAAATGCTTTGAGATATTTTTAATGTTTTAGAAACACTTTTATTTAGACCCGAGGGTCGAATATTCTGAAAGTTTTCACTAAGAGAAGGTGTCCTCATTTTTTATCAAATGCGAAATGGTTCTCCAATGTCTCGATAACGATGTTTCACGTTTGTACTTTTTGAAAGGTGATACTCAAGATCAACCAGTATTCTTCAAATTATTTTTAAAATGAAGTTTTCGTTTTTAAAACCTATCCATTCCCATTTGAGGGCTGGGTATGTATGTATGATGTTCGCGTTGTCATTTTGATGTTTACTCCCGAGTATGACCGAATTGGCGGTGTGAGCGTTGAGTCGTTTTCCACACATTTATTGTGTTAGCCCCTGTGAGAGGCGGGATGTTGGTGTTGAATGTTGTCGCCTCGTGATGATTTCTGCGTTGTCGCGCGTGTGCGAGCTGTTAAAGCTTGGTTTGGTATGACCGTGTGCATCGGTGATGGTTCCGTTATGTGTCGGTTGTTTAATGTCTTGTTACCTTGCTCCCGTTTTTGTGAATTTCGTGGACGAGGTCGGAGGTAATGCCCGTACTATTTTGACTTCTGTATTTTCTCTTTCTCCAGTCTATCGATTCGCTCATGTTCGTTGATACCTTATGAACTTGTTCTGTATTTCGGTTTCATCGTCCGAACGAGCTGTGATCTTGTTGTGGGTCGATCTGGTTATCGATGTTACTTTTTCGGGTTCAGTTCGATTCTTGTGAACCTTGTTTGGGAGTGACATCATCTGGTTCTACTAGTTCTTTTATTCGAAGTGGATCGGATTTGGAACTCTTGTGTTTTCGACTCTGTCGACTCATTATGTTCGTTGACATTTCTGAGCTTGTCCTGCCCCTTGTTTTTGTTTATCGAACGAGTGTGGTATTGTTTCGGAATAACTCATTTGTCGTTGTGACTTTTTAATTGCTATTCCCTTTCCTGTGGATATTATGTGAATGCACATCCTGTTGTTTTCACCGGATCATATATTGTCTCGAGTCGAGATGTGAACCTCGGAGTTGTTGTTTGAAATTTTATTATCCTTCGTGTTTCGGACATGATTGTTCGATTTTTGTTGTCTCGATCGTTTGTTTGTTCGGTTTTTGTTCTCTTTTCGTGATTGTTGAGCGTTCGGGCTCCTTTGTAATTCCCTTAAGTTCGGGAAATTAGTCTCGTTTTCGATCTTCAAACCCTTGGGCGGTGGAATTCCATATTTTGTTCAGCGATTGGCTCGCGTTTTGATTGATGTACCGTTGGGTTGGTCAATCATATTGATTTTCGTTTGTTGTGTTTTGTGATTGTCGGATAATTGACTTGGCTATATTATCCGTTTGATGATGCTTGTCATTTGTTGGTTTTATTATATCCCTAACGGCGACGACGTGTTGGTCGCCGTGGAGCGTGTTTACACGCCGTATATTCCTTTGGGTTGTTTGTAACATTTCGCCATTGGGCGTTAGTTGCGCATTCTTGTGTATCTCGTTGAGTTTTTCCTGGCGGAATATTTCTTCTCCCTACTTGTTTTAAGTTTCGGGACGAAACTTCTTTTAAGGAGGGTAGAATGTAATATCCGCAATTTTCGATTTTCGGTAAATTTCTTTTTTCGGGCGGAGTCCGTTTTGACGACTCGCTCATGACCGTTTCGTCATTCTGAGAATGATTAATTCTATACTTTTTGACATCCGAGTTCGTTTCGGTGTCGTTTTGTTGAGTTCCGTGCTTTTTAGCGACTTTTCCGCGCTTGAGTTCGATTCTTGCGAATCTCGTTGAAGCTAATTACACGAGTTTCCCGTAAGTCCGTTTAACTTTGTTAGACGTGTTGTGAACTTCGGTTTGGTTATTCGATCACGTATCGTGATTTCCGGGCGTTTTGGGCCATTTTGTAATTTCTTGAAAGTTACGGGTATCCGTATCTGTAATTGTTGACTCGACCCATTTCTTGGTCGCGTATAATTAATTATGGTATTATGTTTTCATTTCGGGTCGTTGATGTTGTCCGCGAACTTTTCGTCGTGTTCGTTCCGTACGTTTTCGGAAATCGGGTCGAGCGAGAGCCCCCGACGGCTAGGATCGCCGACGGCAGTGGATCGGGCCGGACGATTGCGGGCACCGCCGGACGGTGCGGCAGAACCGGCGTAGCGCACGCTTCGGCCGGAAGGCTGCGCATGCTAACCGGCAGTGTAGCGCACGCTGCCGGGTGGCCTAGCGTACGCTATCGGGCACAGGCGAGAGGATTACGAGGTTGGACTCGGCCAGATCGGAAGGTAGCGCCGCTGCCGGTCATAGCGCACGCTAACCGCAGGGGTAGCGTACGCTCCGGCCGACTAGCGTCGTTACAGGTAAGTTTGTTAGTCCGGTGGCTCTTTGGGCAGTCGGCAAGCGCGCGCAGGCTTCCGGCCCTAGCGCACCCTAGCGGGAGTCGGGTGGACGAGTCATGGTCGGCAGAATTGGTCGGTGGTGTCGGGTCATGCGGGCCATGGCCGAGAGTGCTCGGCATCTTGGCCGATAAGCGCACGCTAGTCCGGGAAGGCTAGCGCCACGCTAGTTCCGGCCCGATATATATATAGAGACGACCACATTTCCCTTCGTTTTCATTTCCTTCCTTCTCCGTCCATGTTTGGCGATTCATGGGTGATGAAGCCATGTTGTTTAACAACAAATCCATGAAGTTCTTGAGTTCATAACATCAATCAATCGTCCGTTATCATCCTTTGATCCAATGAATCAAGGTAATCTTCCTTAGAACCCTAATTTCGTGAATTTGGGGATTTTTGCATTTTAAATCCGATTCGTTCGGTGTTGTTGATTAATTCATGATGGGTATGATTAATCTTGATAGTATCCTTGTGTTTAACATCATTTAATCCATTGTTCTTCGTCGAATCGAAGTATATTTCTTGATTTCCTTGAATTGACTTTTTGGGGATTTGTCCCGATCTCGTTTTCATCCAATTTCGATGGATCGAGAATGGTTAAATGATGATGATAAACATATACTAAGGATTGTATATCCATATTTCAACTTGGAATTCCGTTTCGTGATTTGACTAGCGAATCGTGTTCTTGGCCGTTTTGGGAAATCCGTGAACTTTCGTCATTCGTTCTTTGAATTCAACGGCTTTGAGTCGTGTTATGGAATTCATTTCATTGTTATTATTTGTCCTTCGTAGTTTATGAACGTGAGTTGGCGTTCGGTGGAGTCGGCGAGTTCGTAGTCGGTTCGGGCCAACCTACTTCGGTCGATTCTCCGCGTTGTTCTTATTCGAGGCAAGTACCTTGCCCATACTTTTCTTATTTTATGGATATGATGATCGGTGATCGTCTTGGTGTGTTTGTTTGGTTGTTTGAAATGAAGTTTCAAAAGATTTCGGTTTGGCCTCGTTAAAGGCTTTCTTTCAAATGGCGTGTGTGTTTTGTGAATGGTGTGTTTTGGGGATTGATTATGATTTGGTTATTTTGAACGTTGAAGAATTTGATGATGATACTCCTATTGTTTAAAGTTATGGAATCGTGTATTCCGTATTTAATCTTGTTGTGGTGTTTTGAAGAGTTTGATAATGGTGTCGAGTTAATGGCCATCTCTAGTGAGTATTCTTAATGAACTTACATTCTTAGCATATTAGTATTGCATGAGTAACGTGTGTGTGTGTGTATGCTCACTATGGGTTAGATCCGACGGGGTCTCGGTAGGGGTCCACGGAGGGGTGGATCCGCGACCTTGCTTTTAACCACTACGGGTTAGATCCGACGGGGTCTCGGTAGGGGTCCACGGAGGGGTGGATCCACGGTTAATTGTGGTGCATTTTGCAAATGTGATTTGATTATGGCATTTCCGGAAATGAGTGCTTTTGAACGGTTTTCATGATTGCATGCATTGACTAAGTGTGTAAGAGGTAAGTGTTCGTTTGGCTTACTTGGCTAGGATGGCACTGGAGTATTTTGTTGTTTGTTTTAAATCCTTTATTTGTGGATTTTGATGTTGGGATACGAACCTTGTGTTCGTTATTGTGTACTGTGAGTTGATGAGATTTGGGGCTAAAATCCCAATGGTTTTGTAAAAGTCGTTTTACGGATTTGGGGCTAAAATCCCAACGGTTTGGTTAATGTCATTTTTTGGAAAGTAAACCTTTGGGGCGGTGACCCCTTTTGCCTTTTGGATTTTGAAAAGTAGGATTTGATAATCCTAAATTATTTTCTATTAAAACTCTCGATGGCATTTTAAACCGTTCTATAAATTATTTCCATTGATTTATGATATTTCGATTTGAAAGGTTTTTCTCAAACTCTTGCCTCGAGAAGTACTTTTCGTTCCGTTTGGATCTTTGAGGATTCCTGGTTATTGTTATTCGTGGAATATGAATTGTATGGCTCGTATTTGCACTTTGTTCTTGCACTAGCAAAACAGTGGAGTTTTGCTAACCCCCGAGTATTCGGGGGGTGGATGTCTGTTTTTGCATTCAGGTTTTGGAGCATAACACAGGGTCGGCACGAAGGATGATGAAAGATGATCGATACTAATCACATGAGGAACCGTACTCTGTTTATTGGTTCACTTGTACTATATTTTTTCGCTGCTATATTTTCCCGTTGTACGGGTGTAGTTGTATTTGACCCCTGCGTGGGCTTGAGTTGTATTTGAGTTGTATGTATCTATTGAAAGACCAAATCGGTCTACTGAGTCGTTAAGCCTTAAAGGCATGGTTGAGTTGTTATATGTCGTTACCAGCCTGGTAGATCCTTGAGGAAAGGTTCTACGGCGTGTAATATCCCTGAGCGGATTGGGGGTGTTACACAGTGATACTAGTAGGGGGCCCCAATCCTTTTCAGTCATTCATGTTTTCTTCATTTTATTTCTGCTGCAGATTTTCCGTTTGGATACTCATTTTCATTCACTGTTGTATATTTTATCTTCATATAAAATATACATGTATTCTGTATTATCTTGGGTGTGTTGTACTTGAAACTCCTCATCGGAGCAATTGATGATATAATGTGGTCCGGTACTACAATTATATTATTTAAGTTATTAATTTTCATTAGCCTAGTGGGTCCCAGTCGGTGGTCCACGGCACTGTAATATTTGCCTAGTTTGGGGTGTTACAGAGTTGGTATCAAAGCGTGGTTTTGAATACTACCTTCCGAGTCATGTCTCATTTGAAATCATCGTTCATCAGACTGGTATCATTGGACATTCGCGTCACGTGTGACCTGTGCAAGAGCCAAGCCCCTGAGACCAAAGAAAAGTAAGATTTCTGACGCCATGGTATAATTTTTGGCAATAAGAATCACTCATTCATCATTCAACAGTCAACAATCCTCTATCATCATTTTCATGTTGATCATGTCGATCATGTTAACTCATTAATCACTCAGTTCATTTTATTGCTCAGTTGTTGATCGTAAGGATCGTATCATTAACCTTGTTAACTTGTTCAACATAATCATTTCAAGAATTTCATCAGATAATCCTTTCACCTCAGTCGATCATTCATGTAATCATTGTGTTAGAGTGCCTATGCTCATTATCATCATTTCATAGCGTAATCATAATGTGATATTCGTGCGAGATCTATAATTATCCTGTGACTTTCCTACTTCAGTATGGAAAGAGCTGTCAGAGGACGAAGGGAAAGAGGCCACGGTACGGGCCGAAACCCGGGATCTCATGTTAATACACGCGCGAATGCGTGGATTAATGCTAATTCATCGAGCAGCGACGTTGCCACTCATTCACCCGAAAATGATCATTCACTGTCAGGGAGTCGTACCCGGGACACAGCTCAATCAGAAGGTGTTCGGGTTGATCCACTCGCTTTTATGCAGGGCATGATGTCCCAGATGACTCAGATGGCACGCCTAATGGAGACGATGCAGAACTCAACCGCCCAGAATCAGTAGGCTCCTCCGCCGCCACCTTAGGGGAAAGAGAGAGGTGTGAGCAGTATTATTGGCGACATCTCTCGCCAGAGACCACCTACTTTCGAGGGTTCATCTGAGCCGGCAGATATAATTCACGAGCTTGACCATTTTGAGAAGTTATTTGCCATGGTGGATTGTCCCGAAGGGCATAAAGTTTCAGTGGCGGCTTACTATCTGGGTAAGAGCGCTCACTCTTGGTGGTTATCTTTGAAACCCATCGACGGATCTTATATTTGGGATCAATTCAAAACTCTCATGATGGAAAGATATTATCCGGCCCCACTCAGAGAGGCTAAGTTATCAGAATTACTCATTCCTGACCCTTCAGCAGACGATGATGTTCTCGCCATCGCCGAGAAATTTCAGGAGCTACTTCCTTTCGCCTCATCTATTATTCACTCCGAGGCGGCCAAGATCAAGTATTTCAGCAAGAGGTTGAAACCTCGTATGTGAATGCAGTTGCGTAATCACAATTGCACCACCCTGGCCGAATTCATCGAGAAAGCTCTTACTTATGAGCTTACTGCTAAGGAGATTGCTAAGCAACAACCTTCATCTGCTAGCAAGAAATCAAATAATCGTAATCAGTCTGAAAACAGTCAGGCACCCTTCAAGAAGCCTCGTGCGGGCCCTACTTTTTCTGAGCGACCTCCTATGGCACCTCGACCCGTGGAATCTCAGTCTCGAGCGGCCAGTTCAGCCATCACCTGTTTCAACTATGAAGAAGAGGGTCATTTCAGCACCAAGTGTCCAAGGCAGACTATCACGTGCCATAACTGTGGGATTGCTGGGCATAAGGCCCGTTTTTGCCGAAGAAACTCCAAACCTACTTTGGCGTCATCTCAGGCCCCAAAGAATTCAGATGTTCATAATCAGGCCACTCAGTCCGCGTCGTTCAAGACGACAGGAGAAAACAAAGGTGGAGCCAAAAGCTATCAGATGGGAGCATCCGGTTCGGGGGCCGGCAAGCCCCGAATTTATGAGATGAAGAAGATTGACGATCCGGAGGCCCGGATGATCTCAGGTACACTCGAAATTCTATCTCAACCTGTGTGTACCCTTTTTTATACTCGTGCATCGCATTCATTCATTTCCGAGTCATGCTTGAGTAGACTTCATCTGGATAGTGCTACTAGTTGTGAACCTTATGTCATTGGACTACCCGATGCTAGAAGAATTATCGGAGATCGTGAGATTAAGAATTGTCTGATTCAGCTTAATGGCCGTGTATGGCTAGCAGACCTAATCATGGTGGATTTACCTGGAGACGATGTTATTTTGGGTATTGATTGGATGGATCGTCACAATGCCATCATTAGTGTCCGCAAGCGTATGGTCACTATCATTTCAGACGATGGAGTCGAATATGTAATTAATGTGATGAAAGTAGTGAAATTACTCAATCAGAGGTGTGTCGGTTGTTGGTGCTATATGACCAAGACTGAGAAATCATCAATAATGTTGGCGGATATTCCGGTAGTGAGAGAATATGCCGAAGTATTTCCAGACGAGTTACCTGGTTTGCCTCCACAGACAGATGTGGAATTCATGATTGAGTTGGAGCCCGGTACGTCTCCAATATCGAAGGCACCGTATCGGATGTCAGCGGCCGAAATGCAGAGTTGAAGAATCAACTGGAGGAATTGTCCAAGAAAGGTTATATTCGACCGAGTGCGTCCCCGTGGGGAGAACCAGTGTTATTTATCAAGAAGAAGGACAGTTCATTTCGTTTGTGTATTGATTATCGTGAGTTGAATAGGGTGACGATCAAGAATAAATATCCTCTACCCCGTATCGATGATCTCTTAGATCAACTTCAGGGAGCTTCAGTATTTTCCAATATCGATTTACGATCTGAGTATCATCAATTGCGAATTCGAGATTCGGATATCGCAAGGACGGCGTTTCGAGCACGCTATGGTCATTATGAGTTTGTGGTAATGCCGTTTGGGTTAACTAATGCACATGCGGTGTTCATGGAGTTGATGAATCGAGTTTTCATCGACTATTTGGATCAGTTCGTGGTTGTTTTCATAGACGACATTTTGATTTATTCTCGTGATCGAGAGGAGCACGAAGTTCACCTTCATCAGGTTCTCGACGTGTTGAGACGAGAGCAACTCCATGGGAAGTTTTCCAAATGTGAGTTTTGGATGTACGAAGTGATGTTTCTCGGACATGTAATTTCATCAGATGGCGTATGTGTCGACCCTCAGAAGAAGGAGGCGATTCGAGATTGGCAACCTCCGAAGAATGTTAAGGAAATCTGAAGCTTTCTCGGATTAGCAGGATATTACCGGCGATTTGTGGAAGGATTTTCTAATATTGCTCAACTCTTGACGAACCTTTTGTGGAAGGATAAGAAATACGCGTGGTCTGATGCGTGTCAGTGAAGTTTTGAGGAACTCAAGAGTCGTTTGATTTCATCACCTGTCCTTTCCTTGCCTCAAGGGACGGAAGGATTTGTGGTTTATAGTGACGCGTCCGGACACGGTCTGGGATATGTATTAATGCAGAACGGGAAAGTTATTGCCTATGCTTCACGGCAATTGAGACCTTACGAGGTCAATTACCCAACCCATGACCTGGATCTAGCAGCCGTGGTATTCACATTGAAAATTTGGCATCATTATCTTTATGGCGTCACCTGTCATATTTTCACCGACCATAAGAGTTTGAAGTATATATTTGCTCAGAAGGAGTTAAATATGCGACAGAGGCGGTGGTTGGAACTAATCAAAGATTATGATATTGAGATACTGTACCACCCGGGCAAGGCGAACGTGGTCGCCGACGCCTTGAGTCGTAAGTCCGTTCAGGAGAAAATGCTTGCTCGTTTAACAGTTTAGAAGGAGCTTCAGCAGGAATTCCTAGGACCCGAGATCGAGATCTGGTTACAGCGAGTCCAAGGGCAACTTTGCATGTTAGAGATTTCATCGCCACTTGAGGAGGCAATCAGAGTGAATCAGGGTTCAGACCCGCTTTTATTGTGCATCCGAGAGGATGTGGCTCAGGGGAAAGCCCCTGGATTTGTGGTCCACGAGGATGGACTTTTGCGATTTAAGAATCGGTTATGCGTACCGGCGAATGATGAGTTGAAAAACTCGATTTTGAGAGAAGCTCATGCTACCCCTTTTTTCCATTCATCCGGGGTCTAGCAAGATGTATAAAGACTTGAAACAAAATTACTGGTGGAGTAATATGAAGCGAGAAGTCACAGAATTTGTTTCAAGATGTCTGACCTGTAATACCCGGTTGTAATTCATTCATTATCATTCAGTAATTATCAGTCAGTAATTGTCACTCAGTAATTTTCACTCATTAATAATCACTCATTATTCATGATTCATTCATTTGTACTCATCGTTGACATATTTTAACCGTGTATCAGTTACCGATCGTCATTCATCTTCGTTTGAGAATCGAGATGAGAGTATTATCATAATCATCGTGAATGGTAGCCTTGTGTTGTAAGTATCATATATCGCGTGTTATTGGACTTAATTACATTAATACAAGTATTGTATGTCGTATCATTCACCCTTCATAACGAGATGATGGAGTTGTCGGACTTTGTCATTTCTAGCAGTGAGTTATGGCCGTAACTGATCATGCATTATAGCCGTAACATGCATTCGTTAGCTTAAGGATGTTTTAGCCGAAGGTGAGATACGGCCGTAAGGATAGGCAGGCTACGGCCGTAATAGGCGTTTGTGGTTTTCAGGACATGTCGGACGAAGAGGGCTTACGACCGTAAGGGTTGCGGCATATAGCTATAAGATGAGGCACGTACGGCCATAAGGCTTGGCCAGTTACGGCCGTACGTTTCGAGCAGGGTGCCCGGTCAGTTTCGACGAAGGTTTCATATGCCCGTAAGCCTTGCCGAGTACGGCTGTATCAGTCTAGTTACGCCCGTAAGGCATGTGCGGGTACGGTCGTATGACTGTCGACATATTTTTCGACGAGGCCGTGTTACGCCCGTACGAGATGGCTGGTTACGACCGTAAGGCCGTTGACTTGGGGATGTTACGACCGTAAGTAGTCCGAGTTACGGCCGTAACCATGGCAGTACTTAAGTACCTGGACGGGGTTTTGAGCTCATTTTTCTCATTTCTTCACTTGAGTTCCGAGAGAGAAGTTCTTGGGAGAGATTTTTCATCATCAATCACTTGGGTGTTTGGTTTTCATCATCTTCATTCGTTTGTGAAGCTTGAATAGTTAATTTAACATGTATTCATCGGATCAAAGAGGTTGGATCTTCAAAGGTAATATTCTTCAACACCCTAGATTCCGAATCTATGATGGAATATGATGTTTGGGATGTTAAAATCATGTTATATGAAGAGATATACATATGATTGTGAGTTGGTATCTATATTTATTAGATTATTGAAGGATTGTTTGTAGAACACTTTGAATATTGATTTGGATTTGGGGGTTTTCAATTAGATGTTGTTGAAATCTCGATTTGGATATTCATATTGGATTATTGATGGTATTGAAGATGTTTTGTTGGATTGTACCACCCCTTGGAAGTTTGGTATCGATTAATTGAGAATCGGTTGTAAACAATCGAAGATTGTTTACAACGTGTTTGTCATAATGCCCGAATGAACTTGGTTTTGTCATATCGGCGTTTTGAATTAGTTATAATCGTGTTTGATGCGTATATTGAGCGGATTGTTAGTAATTGTGTTATTCAAGGTTTTTCGAGCGACTGACATCTCATTGTAGGATGTTTGTTCGAGGAAGGACATTCTTCACCGGTGTTGTGTAAGTTAATTCTTACTCGGTTAAAAGGATACTCATTCCTTTCGTTATTGTTCATTCATAATCATAACTCATTCATAATGTATTAACCGTATTGAGACTTCTAATTGTCGAATAATCACTTCATTCACGAGGAACAACGGTTCCAATCATTTCATTGAGCTATCATTCACTTCACTATTATTTCATCTCGGTGAGTCATTCTTGACTTTGTCGGATTGTTATTCATTAATATTCATCATGGTCATTATCGTTCTTATAACCTTCTGGGTTCGTATTGCGTGGCCGGGTAGGGATGTGTGGAATTTTTAGTCGGGCACATGATAGTCATGTGTTCGGGTTCACCGACATAATAGACTGTGCACACGGTAATGTATCTCCGTGAAACTAATTAGGTACAAGGGCGGGTGTGTCCGGACACTCGTCTTGTGCACATGCACATACCATTACGGGCGTACTACGATGCCCCTCTTCAGCTTAATTTCTTAATTAAGATATATTATGATTGTGTTTATTCAACTCTTAAGGATTGTTGTTCTGTGTAACTGACCCCACTGGGGGATGTTGTTTTCAGGTCATGGCAAGGCTAAAGCACGGGAAGAAAACATTGACGGCGAGGAGTCCCAGTGATACTATTAGGGGGCCCCAATCCTTTTCAGTCATTCGTGTTCTTCATTTTATTTCCGCTGCAGACTTCCGTTTGAATACTCGTTTTTATTCAGTGTTGTATATTTTATCTCCATATAAAATATACCTATATTCGGTATTATCTTGGGTGTCTTTTAATGAAACTCCTCATCGGAGTAATGGATGATATAATGTGGTTCGGTACTACGATTATATTATTTATGTCATTAATTTTCATTCACCTGGTGGGTCCCAGTCGGGGGTCCACGGCACTGTAATAGTCGCCTAGTTTGGGGTGTTACAGAGTTGGTATCGGAGCGTGGTTTTGAATACTACCTTCCGAGTTATGTCTCATTGAAATCATCGTTCATCAGACTCGTATCATTGGACTTTCGCGTCACGTGTAACCTGTGCAAGAGCCAAGCCCCTCAGACCAAAGAACAATAAGATTTATGACGCCATGGTATAATTTCTGGCAATAAGAATCACTCATTCATCATTCAACAGTCAACAATCCTCAATCATCATTTCATTTTTAATCATATAGATCATGTTAATTCATTAATCACTCATTTCATTTCATTGTTCAGTTGTTGATCTTAAGGATCGTATCATTAATCTGGTTAACTTGTTCAAGATAATCATTTCAAGAATTTCATCAGATAATCATGTCACCTCAGTTGATCATTCATGTAATCATTGTGTTAGAGCGCGTATGCTCATTTTCATCATTTCATGACGTAATCATAATGTGATATTCATACGAGAGCTATAATTATCATGTGACTTTCCTACTTCAGTATGGAGAGAGCAGGCAGAGGACACGGGGGAAGAGGCTGCAGTGCGGGCTGAAACCCGAGAGCTCGTGTGAATACACGCGCGAACGCGAGGATCAATGATAATTCATCGAGCAACGACGCTGCCACTCATTCACCCAGAAATGATCATTCACTGTCAGGGAATCGTACCCGGGACACAGCTCAATCAGAAGGTGTTCGGGTTGACCCACTCGTTTTTATGCAGGGCATGATGGCCCAGATGACACAGATCGCATGCCTCATGGAGACGATGCAGAACTCAACAGCTCAGAATCAGCAGGCTCCTCCGCCGCCACCTCAGGGGCAAGAGAGGAGTGTAAGCAGTATTATTGGCGACATCTCTCGCCAAAGGCCACATAATTTTGAGGGCTCATCTGAGCCGGAGGATATTGTTCACTGGCTCGAGCATTTCGAGAAGTTATTTGATATGGTAGAGTGTCCCGAAGGGCACAAATTTTCAGTTGCGGCTTACTATCTGGGTAAGAGCGCTCATTCATGGTGGTTATCGTTGAAGCCCACCGACGGCTCATGTACTTGGGATCAATTCAAGGCTCTCATGATGGAGAGGTATTATGGCCCCACTCAGAGAGGCCAAATTATCAGAAATACTCACTCCCGACCCCTCAGCGGAAGATGATGTTCTCGCCATCACCGAGAAATTTCAGGAACTTCTTCCTTTCACCTCATCTATTATTCATTCCGAGGCGGATAAGATTAAGTATTTCAGAAAGAGGTTGAAACCTCATATGCGGATGCAATTACTTAATCACAATTGCACCACTCTGGCCGAATTCATCGAGAAAGCTCTTACTTATGAGCTTACTGCTAAGGAGATTGCTAAACAGCAACCTTCATCTGCTAGCAAAAAGTCTAAGAGTCGTAATCAGTATGAAGGCAGTCAGGCAACATTCAAGAAGCCTCGTGTGGGCTCTACTTTCTCTGAGGGACCTCCTGTGGCGCCCAGACCCGCGGAATCGCAGTCCCGAGCGGCCAGTTCGGCCATCACCTGTTTCAACTGTGGAGAACTTGGTCATGTCAGCACCAAGTGCCCGAGGCAGACTATCACATGCCATAACTGTGGGATTGCTGGGCATAAGGCCCGTTTTTTCCGAAGGGACTCCAAACATACTCCGGCGTGATCTGAGGCCCCGAAGCAGTCAGCTGTTCATAATCAGGCCACTCAGTCCGCGTCGTTCAAGACGACGGGAGCAAACAAAGGCGGAGCCAAGATCTGTCAGACGGGAGCATCCGGTTCGGGGGCCGGCAAGCCCCGAATTTATAAGATGAAGAAGACCAACGATCCGAAGGCCCGGATGATCTCAGGTACACTCGATATTCTATCTCAACCTGTGTGTACCCTTTTTGATACTGGTGCATCGTATTCATTCATTTCCGAATCATGTTTGAGTAGACTACGTATGGGTAGTGCTATTAGTTGTGAGCCGTATGTCATTGGTCTACTTGATGGTAGACGAATTATCGGAAATTGTGAGATTAAGAATTGTCCGATTCAACTTCATGGCCGTGATTGGTTAGCAGACCTAATCGTGGTAGATTTACCGAGAGACGACGTCATCTTGGGTATTGATTGGATGGATCGTCACGATGCCATCATTAGTGTTCGTAAGCGTATGGTCACTATCATTTCAGACGATGGGGTCGATTATGTTTTTCAGGGAGGTAATCCTAGTTGTTCTGGGAGAGTCATCAACTTGATGAAAGCAGTGAAATTACTCAGTCAGGGTGTGTTGGTTATTGGTGCTATATGACCAAGACCGAGAAATCATCAATAATGTTGGCGGATATTCCGGTAGTGAGAGAATATGTCTACGTATTTCCAGACGATTTACCTGGTTTGCCTCCACAGAGAGATGTGGAATTCACGATTGAGTTGGAGCCTGGTACGTCTCCAATATCGAAGGCACCATATCGGATGGCCCCGACAGAAATACAGGAGTTGAAGAATCAATTGGAGGATTTGACCGAGAAAGGTTATATCCGACCGAGTGCGTCCCCGTGGGGAGCACCAGTGTTATTTGTCAAGAAGAAGGACGGTTGTTTTCGTTTGTGTATCGATTATCGGGAGTTAAACAGGGTGACGATCAAGAATAAATATCTTCTACCCCATATTGACGATCTTTTGGATCAACTTCAGGGAGCTTCAGTATTTTCCAAGATCGATTTAAGATCTGGATATCATCAGTTGCGAATTCGAGAGTCGGATATCGCAAGGACGGCGTTTCGAACACGCTATGGTCATTATGAGTTTGTGGTAATGCCGTTTGGGTTAACTAATGCACCTGCGGTGTTCATGGAGTTAATGAATCGGGTTTTCATCGACTATTTGGATCAGTTTGTGGTTGTCTTCATTGACGACATTTTGATTTATTCTCGTGACTGAGGGGAGCACGAGGTTCACCTTCATCAGGTTCTAAACGTGTTGAGACGAGAGCAACTCTATGGAAAGTTTTCCAAATGTGAGTTCTGGATGTCAGAAGTGACGTTTCTCGGACATGTAATTTCATCAGACGGTGTGCGTGTTGACCCTCAGAAGACGGAGACTATCCGAGATTGGCTGCCTCCGAAGAATGTTAAGGAAATCGGAAGCTTTCTCGGATTAGCCGGCTATTATTGGTGGTTTGTGGAAGGATTTTCTAAAATCGCTCAACCAATGACGAATCTTTTGTGAAAGGATAAGAAATACACGTGGTCTGACGCGTGTCAACAGAGTTTTGACGAACTCAAGAGTCGTTTAATTTCAGTACTTGTCCTTTCCTTGCCATAAGGGACGGAAGGATTTGTGGTTTATAGTGTGATGCGTCCGGACACGGTCTTGGATGTGTATTAATGCAGAACGGGATAGTTATTGCTTATGCTTCTCGGCAACTGAGACCTTACGAAGTTAATTATCTGACCCACGACCTGGATCTAGTAGCCATGGTGTTCGCGTTGAATATTTGGCGTCATTACCTTTATGGCGTCACCTGTCAGATATTCACCGATCATAAGAGTTTGAAGTGTATATTTACTCAGAAAGAGTTAAATATGCGACAGAGGAGGTAGTTGGAACTAATCAAAGATTATGATATTGAGATCCTGTACCCCCGGGCAAGGCGAACGTTGTCGCCGATGCCTTGAGTCGTAAGTCCATTTAGGAGCAAATTCTTGCTCGTCTAATAGTTCAGAAGGAGCTTCAGCAGGAATTCCTTAGACCCGAGATCGAGGTCTGGTTACAACGAGTGCAAGGGCAACTTTGCATGTTGGAGATTTAATCGCCACTTGGGAGGCAATCAGAGTGAATCAGGGTTCAGACCCGTTTTTGTTGTGCATCCGAGAGGATGTGGCTCAGGGGAAAGCCCCTGGATTTGTGGTCCACGAGGATGGACTTTTGCGATTTAAGAATCGGTTATGCGTACCGGCGAATGATGAGTTGAAAAACTCGATTTTGAGAGAAGCTCATGCTACCCCTTATTCCATTCATCCAGGGTATAGCAAGATGTACAAGGACTTGAAACAAAATTACTGGTGGAGTAATATGAAGCAAGAAGTCGCAGAATTTGTTTCGAGATATTTAACCTGTCAGCAAGTCAAGATAGAACATCAGCGACCGGCGGGTATGCTTAAACCTCTCCCTATTCCAGAGTGGAAGTGGGAAGATATTTATATGGACTTCATCACGAGTTTGCCGACGAGTCGTCGTGGCATGAATACAATTTGGGTAGTTGTGGACCGTTTAACTAAGTCAGCTCATTTCCTTTAGATTAAGGATACGTGGGGTCCCGAGAGACTTGTCCAGTTGTTCATCAAAGAGATAGTGAGATTGCATGGTACTCCTAAGAGTATCATTTCTGATCGTGACGGGCGATTCGTGTCACATTTTTGGAAATCAGTTCATCGTGCCATAGGAACTCAGCTTAATTTCAGCATAGCTTTTCATCATAAGTCCGACGGACAATGAGAGAGAACTATTCAGACATTGGAGGACATGTTGAGGGCATGCGTCCTCGATTAGAAATATGATTGGGAAGCCCAACTACCGTTGATCGAGTTCACGTACAATAACATTTGGCATGCTTCGATTATGATGGCACCTTACGAGGCCTTGTACGGTCGTCATTGTAGATCTCCTTTGTGTTAGGATGACTTATCAAGATCAATCGGCACCGAGCCCGATATGCTTATAGCCGCCCGCAAGAAGGTAGCTTTGATCAGGAGTCGTTTGTTGACTTCTCAGAGTCGACAAAATCATATGCAGATAATCGTCGTCGACCATTAAAGTTCGAGGCAGGTGCCAAGTTTTGGTCAAGGTATCCCCGAGTAGAGGTATCTTCCATTTTGGGAAGCGGGGAAAGTGGAGTCCGAGATTCATTAGGCCGTTTGAGATTTTGGATCGAGTAGGCAGTCTAGCTTATCTATTGGTTTTACCTCCAGCATTGAGCCGAATTCATAATGTGTTTCATGTCTCTCAGTTGCGGAAGTATGTTGCCGACCTGAGTCACATACTTCAGTTCGACGAAATCGAGATCGCGGATGATAATTCATATGAGGAGCGTTTTATATGAGTCTTAGAGCGGCGAATCAAACAGTTGAGGAACAAGACGATTCCTTTGGTTAAAATTCAGTGGTCAAGACACGGAGTCGAAGAGGCTACTTGGGAAACCGAGGATAATATGCGGGAGAGTTATCCCGAGTCGTTTGACTCTTAGTTTCGAGGACGAAACTCTTTTTAAGGGGGGGAGTATGTAATACCCGGTTGTAATTCATTCATTATCATTCAGTAATTGTCACTGTTGGATTTTCACTCATTAATAATCATTCATCATTCATGATTCATTCAATTGTATTCTTCGTTGGCATATTTTAGCCATGTATCAGTTGCCGATCGTCATTCATCTTTGTTTAAGAATCGAGATGAGAGTATTATCATAATCATCGTGATTGGTAGTCTTGTGTTGGAAGTATCAACTATCGCATGTTTTGGACTCAATTATATTCATACAAGTATGGGTTGTCGAATCATTCAGCGATGTGTCGAGTAGACGGATTTGTCGTTTCGTTCGCGTCCAACAGCTAGTTACGGCCGTAACCTGCTTGCATTACAGCCATAACATGCATTCGTTGTTTTCAGAACATGTCGGATGAAGGGTACGAACGGCCGTAGGGCTTGCGGCATACGGCCGTAAGTTGAGGCAGGTACGGCCATAAGGCTTGGCCAGTTACGGCCGTACGATTCGAGCAGGGTGTCCAGTCAGTTTCGATGAAGGCTTCATACGCCCGTAAGATTTTGCCGAGTACGACCGTATCAGTCGAGTTACGCCCGTAAGACATGTGCAGTTACGGCCGTATGACTATCGGCATACTTTCGATGAAGTCGAGTTACGCCCGTACGATGTGGCTGGTTACGGCCGTACGGCCGTTGACTTGGAGATGTTACGGCCGTAAGTAGGTCGAGTTACGGCTGTAACAATGGCAGTACTTAAGTACCTGGTCGGGCTTTTTGTGCTCACTTCACCCTTCTTTCACTTGTGTTCCGAGAGAGAAGTTCTTGGAGAGATTCTTCTTCATCACATCACTTGTGTAGTAGTGTTCTAAGCATCATCTTGGATTGGAAAGCTTGGATAGTCGATTTAACACGATTTCACCGGATTGAAGTGTTTTGATCTTCAAAGGTAAATTCTTCAACATCTTGGATTTCGATTTTGAGTTGGGATATGATGTTTTATACGTGATAATCATGATATATGAAGTGATATACTTGTGATTATGAATTGTTAAGGATTATCATCGGATTAATTGGGATTATTCAAGAACACTTTGAATATTGATTTGGATTTTGGGGGTTTTCGATTAGATGTTGTTGAAATCTAGAATTGGGTATTCATATTGGATTCTTGATTGTGTTGGAGATGATTTGTTGGGTTATATCACTTTTCGGAGGTTTGGTATTGATAAAATTGAGGAGTGGTTGTAAACAATCGAAGATTGGTTACAAGGCGTTTGTTTTAATGCCTCAATGAACTTGGATTTGTCATATCGACGTTTTGAGTTAGTTATAATCGTACTTGATACGCATATTGAACGGATTGTGGGTAATTGTGTTATTCAAAGTTGTTCGAGCGATCGACATCTCATTTTAGGACGTTTGTTCAAGGAAGGACATTCTTCACCGGTGTTGTGTAAGTTAATTCTTACTCGGTTAAAAGGATACTCATTCCTTTCGTTGTTGTGCATTCATAATCATAATTCATTCATGGTGTAATAATCATGTTGAGACTTGTAATTATCAAACTAATCATTCAATTCACTAGGAACGACGGTTCCAATCATTCCAATGAGCTACCATTCAATTCATTATTATCTCATCTCGGTGAGTCATTCTTGACCCTTGTCGGATTGTTATTCATTAATGTTCATTGGTCACTTTTGTTCTTGTGGCCTTCTGGGTTCATATTGCGTGGCCGGTTGGGGATGTGTGGAATTTTTAGTCGGGCACATGATAGTTATGTGATCGGGTTCAACGACACAATGGACTGTGCACACGGTAACGTGCCTCCGTGAGACTAATTAGGTACAAGGGCGGGTGTGTCCGGACACTCGTCTTGTGCACTTGCACATACCATTACGGGCGTACTATGATGCTCCATTTCAGCTTAATTTCATAATTACGATATATCATGATTGTGTTTATTCAACTCTTAAGGATGTTGTTCTGTGTAAGTGACCTCGTTGGGGGATGTTGTTTTCAGGTCATGGCAAGGCTAAAGCACGGGAAGAGAATATTGACGGCGAGGAGTCCTAGTGATACTAGTAGGGGGCCCCAGTCCTTTTCAGTCATTCATGTTTTCTTCATTTTATTTCTGCTGCAGATTTTCCGTTTGGATACTCATTTCATTCAGTGTTGTATATTTTATCTTCATATAAAATATACATGTATTTTGTATTATCTTGGGTGTGTTGCACTTGAAACTCCTCATCGGAGCAATTGATGATATAATGTGGTTCGGTACTATAATTATATTATTTAAATCATTAATTTTCATTTGCCTAGTGGGTCCCAGTCGGGGGTCCACGACACTGTAATAGTCGCCTAGTTTGGGGTGTTACAGCGCCGGTTGCCGCAAGAATTTGATGATAACCTTGTTTGAAGAGACCTTCAGCAGAGTGAAGTTCCGCCAATGTGTAAGTCCTACGATTCATATTTTAGTTGAGGCGGAACTGCTCAAAGCTTCTTGGTAAACTGCCCAAGATAATATCAACCTGCGACTCCACATCGATAGTGGGCCCCAGTATGCTCAGTTCGTTCAAATGAGACATCATTTTAAGAACGTGATCCCTTACTGGGGTCCCTTCAGATATTTGGGTTGTCATAAAAACCCTCATTGCATTTTGCCTAGCCGCCCGGTTCTGATGACCAAACATCTGAGTGAGATTTTTCATCATTTCCGCGGCCGAGCCCATCGTCTGATGCTGATGTTGCAACACATTAGTCAGTGAAGCCAAAATGTAACAGCGAGCCATCTCATCAGACTTTTTCCATTTCCGGAATTCAGCCAACTCTTCAGGAGTGGCATCCATTTCTGGTTCCAAATGGCTCTCCTCAGTTAAACAAATTTATGCCCCTCAGCAGTCAAGACAATATCAAGATTTCTTTTCTAGTCGGCAAAGTTAGTGCCATCACGTTTGTTTTCTTTGAGAATAACAGCTAGTGGATTGAAAGACATCTGAGAATAAAATTAAAAACACCATTCATCACATAATTCGACGCAAAATATATTGAAAAACCTTAAAACACAATATATATGCAATCAACTAACATCTTGAAAAACCGCACATGCAAGCCACGAGAGTGTGGACGTTTACACATACATTTTCAAGTAGATTTTAACGTCTTTAATTTTACTATCTAGCCAAGATGCGTTTTGACAAGTAAAATTAATAGTTGGTTCCTCTTGGCCATGTATTTAATTAACATAGACTCCGGTGGGGAGCTTATTAATCAATATACATAAGGGAACACCATAATTTAACAAACTTTAGAATAGCATTTAATGATAATAGTCCTACAGATGGAGAGGTCCTATCATAAAAAATAATATTCACCCTTTTGTTATCAAAATTGAAGTTTAAAACTAGTTAGCCAATATTAGCACATCCGATGTGGAGGAAGACTCTAATGTCAACGCGCATGCTAATTATTTCACAATTTAAACCAATTATGGAGGCCAATTTGATTTTGAAAAATCAATTTAAAATCACTTACTTATTTTGAAAAAATATGGTTTTTAATTTTCTCGTCTTAACATGCAAGGAAACATATCACGCATACATCCATACATGTCATACATCAAAACAATAAAAATCAACAAAATAAAAGAATTGGATAATTAAATCCAATTATCATGGCTTTTATTCCTTGTTTTAAATTACGAGAAAATCTTCAGCTCGTTTGCTCCCACTGCTTCAAGCATCTCGCGGAAAAACGAATCGAATGAGCGAATTCGGACAACTTGACCCATTTCTTTGCCCAGTTTCTGGGCGAATGCCTTGCATCGATTCGGCCAAGGCGACTTGGCCGAGTCTCGGTCGGCAGCCTGCTGGTCTCGGTCGGTTCATCCGATTGGGACTCCTCTTCGCGCTGGACTTCTTTCTCTTTCGTACTTTGTGTATTCCAATTCGATTACAATTTTATTCGAAATAAAATACATCGAATTTATAGCAAATTACAAGAAAAATAAATCTTATTCTACCCGTGGATTTTCTCACGGGAAAAACGTATACATGCCTCAAAACCGGGCCAAATTACCAAAAAACCCGTAAATAAATAAAAAACATCCTATAGCCATGATAATTGGATCATATTCTCCTGCAAGACAAATTCTAGCAAAATATTCCAAAAATCATACTATATCAATATTTAATTGCTAGCATATTAATCACCAAATTAATTAAATTGAACAGAACCTAAAGACCGGCTCTGATACCAATTGTTGGAATATAAAACGCAGCGGAAGCTAGTTGGTGAAAACATTTTATGAAAGGTTTTATAAACTAACCAACATAAAAACCGGATCTATTTAGGCTTGTCAATTAATTAACTAAACAGATTAGTAAACAATCAAATAAATATATTTACGCATGGGACTTGGTAATTTATACCTTTGACGCAAAGTGGTAGAAAAATCCCTTTCTGGATCGATCGAACTACTCCCTTTATTCTTCTTCGATCTACTTGTATTTCTACCTCAAAGTCTTCTAGAGTATATCCCGACTATTATCTGGATGTTGTGTGGGCAACAATCTACCGGAGTACTCGGAGAGCAATATGGATCGACCGAAATTTTCCTTTCCCAAGAAACTCACGGTTTTGTTCTCTCTACTTTTCTTGAATATTTTAGTATTTTTAGAAAAATATTGTGTTAACTAAATTATGGAATCCAAAACACAAGTCAAGTTCCACAATTAAACACACAAGCAAAAAATTAATTTCTTGGTCTTTCAAGCGGTGTTAAATCGGCCCTCCCATATGTCATATTTATAGGTGTTTTGGGCTACTCTAGGGACCTTAAGGAGGATAAGGTAAGGACTCCCAATAGATATCTTATTTCCAATATTAGAACTCTTCCTAATGTTAAGACTCTATTAATATCAACTTAGTCCACTAAAATGTTGATCTAAAATCTCAAATTACAAAATTGGGCTCCTTTTTGAATTAATTATTTCCCATGTTTAAGATATTCCATGTCCATTAATTCATTCAAGCTACTGGCAGCTTTTAATTAATTAATATATTATACATGAGTTTACCACTCGACTTTTATTATTATAACGGAAAATTAATTCCACCTGCAGGGTTTAATATAATAATCCTTTCGAATGCCTCAAGGGACATGATCAACCCGACTGGTCAGGACACGATTTCTAGCTATAATATTAATTATCATATAAATAATAATATTACCCAAAATATCGAGCATATTGAGTCAATCATTGTGACTCTCACCCATGATAAATCAAAGCAATAAATATTAAATATATATAATTAAATATTAATCACTAGAATTAAGAAATAATAATTGTCCGAGATGTACGTTCTTCTTATAGTCAGTACAGAAGAATCTATCTCACCTCGATCCTGTTCAACATATACCGAATACGCTAATATATGCTAATGGTCAAGACCAACCAATCTCAAGCATATACTACAACCTCTCACATAATGGTCTAATGTTATATAGGTTGTGAACTAAATATTACTATATAAGGAACCGATAATGTGATATTCTGTGTGACACGACACACCACATTATCTACAATATAAAGTAATTTAGACAATATTTGCATAACCATAGCGTGAATAAATATGCAAAACATGTGATGCATGAATTAAATATTCTCATAGATAAAGACCGAGAAATTAGGTAATACAAGCATAAAGTATGCTTTGATGTATACAACCCTAACAGCTCGTTTCTCCGATATGATAGAATGAAATTTAAGATAATGTTGATCTATGAGTTGTGTTTATATTGTTCTATATTCTTCTTATTCTTCAGTATGTTGAGGGGAAGATCAACCCGGGGACGCGGCCGAGGCCGTGGTCGTAGTGCTACTGACGAGGATAATGCACCTTCCCCACCAACCACTGATATGGCATCACATACGGTGCCGGAAGACCCACCTTTGAGCATCGAAGGGCATCAAGACCCTTCGACCAGTCAAGATCAACCGTCGGGTGCCAATGCTGAATCCGGGGCTACAGCTATACTACAATAGTGGGTAAACCAATTAACACAAATTGCCCAGGGTAGCCACTGAAATCCACTCGCAACTATGGAAGAGGAAGCTAGTAAGTTACGAAGATGCACCCCTCTCGCTTTACTGGTTCTACAGATTCTTTGGGCTGGGAAAATTGCCTTTTTCAGATGGATAGGATTTTTGATGCTGTGGCTTGTCCCGAAGGTAGAAGGGTGCCTATTACCCAATACCTTCTGGACAAAGAAGCCATTGAATGGTGGGAAGTGGTAGCTCCTAAAGATCATGCGGCTACCTAGAAAGAATTTAAGGTAGCCATGGAGGCGGAATATTGTCCACCGCCGGTCCGAGAACGTAGAATCATTGAGTTCTTTATGGCAACTCCACAAGATGTATCGATATCTCAAGCTATCATTACCTACAATCAGCAGTTCAGTCATGTACGAGATCAGGTGAAAACTCAAGCAGATAAGATTCTCAATTTTAATATGCGGATGAAACCACACATCCGATAGAGCATGGCACCACTTACATTCTCTACACTGAAGGAATACTAGGACCGTGCCCTGGCTATTCTGGAATCAGAAGCTTGTTCCGAGACCAAGAAACATAAGAATACTGGGAACATATCAACTAGTAAGGGTGGAAAGTTTCCGAAGTCACAATTTATTTATGCGCCAAGGAAGAGGTCGTTTCATCCTGCTGGTAGTTCTCATGGTAGTCGTTCGGCTCGGACTGTTACTTCTGGAGGCAAAGCTTGTTTCAATTGCAACCACAAGGACCATTTAGCAAGGGTATGCCCGTATCCATTGGGTACTTGTTACACTTGCGGGCAGAGTGGACATCGATCCATCCATTGTGAGGAAGCAACTAGAGCAGTTAGCAGTCCAACATCCATTACAGCTCAGAAGGAATTTAATGTTGAGCGGAAGACCCCAGTTTCACAGAATCCTCAGATTTCAGGCCGTGGTAAGGGATGAGGTCAAGTATGTCATCAGGCAGTGTCGAGTGTAGGGTCGGTTCATCCCCGTGTGTATCAGATGAAATGTGCAGAGGATGCAGATGCTCCAGTAACATCAGGTATTACTCAAATTCATTCACATCCAGTTTCGGTATTGTTTGATTCGGGTGCCACACATTCGTTTATTTCTCTAGATTGTGTACGTCACCTTGGTTTAGATGGCTTGTTCGAATGTGAACCCTTTATAATAGGTATGCCAAGTGGGGATCGTTTAGTTGGCAACTGAGAGGTCCGAGATTGTCCAGTGAAAATTGGAAAACGAGATTTGCCTTCAAATCTTATTTTTGTTGATTTAAAGAACGAGGATTTGAACCTAGGGGAGGATTTGTTAGACCGTCACAGCGCTATCATGAACTACCGGACTCGTATTATCTCAATAGTGGCTGAAGACGGTACCGAGCATGTTTTGGAAGGATATAAGCCGGATAGATCGGGAAGTGTGATTAGTGCTTTACATGCCGTAAAGCTTCTTAATCAAGGTTCTCTGGGTTATTGGTGTTATGCCATGAAGATGGAAGATGCTGGGGTCGAGATCACCTCAATACCCGTTGTTAATGAATATCCTGATGTGTTTCCTAATGACTTGCCGGGATTGCCACCGCAATGGGAGATTGAATTTCCTATTGACTTGGAGCCAAATGCTACTCCTATTTCTCGAGCACCGTATCATATGGCTCCGTCAGAAATGTTGGAATTAAAAAAGCAGTTGGGTAAGTTATTAGACAAAGGGTACATCCGACCGAGTACGACGCCTTAGGGCACATCGGTTGTCAAGAAGAAGGATGGGTCGCTTCATTTATGTATCGACTATCGGGAATTAAACAAGTTGACCATCAAGAATAAATACCCTTTACCTCATATAGATGATTTATTCGATCAACTTTAGGGCGCGACTGTTTTCTCGAAGATTGATCTTCGATCGGGTTATTATCAGTTGAGGATTCGGGATACTGATATCCTTAAAACGGCTTTTCGAATGAGGTATGGCCATTATGAGTTTGTGGTTATGCCTTTTGGGCTAAACAACGCGCCCACCATATTTATGCAATTAATGAAAAAAGTATTTATCGAATACTTAGACAAGTTCGTGGTCGTCTTTATTGATGATATCCTTATTTATTCTCGGAATCGGATAGAGCATGCGGACCACCTTCGCATTGTATTAGACACTTTGAGAACTGAACAGTTGTATGCGAAATTTTATAAGTGTGAATTTTGGCTCAAAGAAAACGTGTCTCGGACATGTGATATCTGCAGGAAGAATTCGAGTTGACCCTCAGAAGATAGAGGCGGTACTGGCATGAGAACCGCCTAAGAGCGTGAAGCAAGTAAGGAGATTTCTAGGACTTGCGGGTTATTACCGTAGGTTCGTCGAAGGAATTTTCAAGATTGATCAACCACTCAACCAGTTACTTCAGAAAACTCGAAAATTTGAGTGGGACCAAGATACACAGGATAGTTTTGAGGAATTAAAGAAACGGCTAACTACCGCACCAGTCTTAGCCTTACCACAAGGAACCGATGATTTTATAGTGTACAGTGATGCTTCAAGGCTTGGACTGGGATGTGTTTTGATGTAGAGGGATAAGGTGATTGCTTATGCGTCTCGGTAGTTGAAGCCGTATGAAGAGAATTACCCCACACATGATTTGGAATTAGCTGTGGTTGTAGCCTTAAAGATCTGGAGGCATTATCTCTATTGTTCGTCCTGTAAAAATTATACGGACCATAAAAGTTTGAAATACCTTTTGAGTCAAAAGGAATTGAATATGAGGCAATGGAGATGGTTAGAATTAATCAAAGATTATGATCTTGAAATTCTATACCATCCAGGCAAGGCGAATGTGGTGGCAGATGCTTTGAGCCGTAAACCGATATCAATTCAAATGTTGGAGGCCCTTACGCCTCAACGAAGAATTCAACAAGACTTAATCAGAAAGGATATTGAAGTTCGGCTTCAGAGAATTCAAGGTCAATTATGTGTATTAGAAATTGCTTCATCTTTGAATGATGATATCAAAGCTAAGCAACTTGAAGATCTGATGCTGATTCAATTGAGAAAAGATATAGAAAAGGGGAGAGCGCCTGGATTTGTAATTCAAGAGGATGTGATGTTGAGATTTCGAGGAAGACTTTGTGTACCGCATGATGTCGAGTTAAGGCAAAGAATATTGAAAGAAGCTCACGCTACTACTTATTCTATTCATTTGGGTGCAAGTAAAATGTACAAGGATATGAAGAATAACTTTTGGTGGAGTAACTTAAAGAAAGATGTTAGTGAATTCGTATCGAGATGTTTACCTTATCAGCAAGTCAAAATTGAGCATCGGCGGCCCGCAGGATTATTGAGACTGATTCCTATACCCAAGTGGAAATGGGAGGATATTACTATGGATTTTATCGTCAGCATACCGAGGACTCGTACTGGAATGAATATAATTTGGGTTATTGTCGATCGACTAACCAAATCAGCTCACTTTTTAGGTATTAAAGATACCTGAGGCCCGAAGAAATTAGCGAGAATATTCATCAAGGAAATTGTAAGGCTGCATGGAACCCCCAAGAGTATAATTTCTGATCGAGATGGTCGGTTCGTGTCACATTTTTGGCAGGCTGTACATAGAGCCTTGGGAGCTGAGTTAAAACTTGGTACGTCATATCACCCTCAAACAGATGGACAATCTGAGCATACCATACAGACATTAGAGGATATGTTGAGGGTGTGTGCATTGGATTGGAAGGACGTTTGGGGGATACATTTACCGTTGATCGAGTTTACGTACAACAATAGTTGGCATGCCTCGATTAAGATGGCACCATTTGAGGCCTTTTACGGGAGACGTTGTAGATCGCCACTTTGTTGGGACGATGCATCCGAATTAATTGGTACTGATCCAGATTTACTAGTTGAAATGAGAGAAAAGATTGCCCTGATTCGTGGCCGACTATTAACGACACATAGCCGACAGAAATCGTATGCCGACGTTCGTCGTTATCCATTGAAGTTCGACGTCAGAGAGCATGTATTGTTAAAAGTGTCACCAACTCGGGGAGTTTATCGCTTCGGTAGAAAGGGTAAACTTAGTCCTCGATATATTGGGCCATTTGAAATTCTTGAACGGGTTGGAGAACTTGCCTACCGATTAGGTTTACCACCATCATTAAATCATGTACATAACGTATTTCATGTTTCCCAACTGATAAAATACGTGCCGGACCCTAGTCATATTATCGATTTCGGAGAGATCGAGTTGGGTCTCAACATCACCTTTGAGGAGAAGCCGATCTAGATTTTAGAACATCGGGTAAAATAGCTTAGGCACAAAACCATTCTTTTGGTTAAAGTGCAGTGGTCAAGGCATAGATCAGAAGAAGCTACGTGGGAGACAGAAGAGGATATGAAGTCAAGGTACCTCGAATTATTCGTTTCGTAAGTTTCGGGACCAAACTTATTTTTAAGGGGAGAGAATGTAATACCCGTACTTTTTATTCGTAATACTCGTACTTTTTATTCGTAATGGTTGTCAGTTGTAAGTATCGGAGACTGTATTATAATTTTTCGAGTATTGGTAATCATGCGTTTGATTTGAGTTTAGGCTTGTATGTTGTGATTCTTGCCAGTATTTCATTAATTGTCGATAACCGTCGAGTTGTACCGTGGGTAACGTGTTCACTAACCTATTTTGGACGGAGGAGTAATGCACGCTAAGTCACCCGAGTAGCGTACGCAAAGCGGCATGGTGATAGCGCACGCTACGGACGGAAGGCAGCGGGCGCTAATCGGCCGAGCAGCAGGGGGCAGAAGGATCTGGACTTCAGCCAGACCAACAAGTAGCGCACGCTAGGGCCCATGGTAGCGCGTGCTAGGTTGCTTAAGTAGCGCCCTCTATTCGCTCGTAGCGCACGCTACGTGGTCGGCCAGAGAGGTTACTGGAATTCTGTACTCCGAAAGGATTGGGAAGATCGTGCACGCTACTGCCGGTCATTGCGCGCGCTAATCGGCAGGCGTAGCGCACGTTGTTCGTCGCCCGGCGTGCGCTACCAGACCGAGAAGGTTAGTCCAGGAGGCTCTATACGGGTCGACTAGCGCACGCTAACGCTCGTCCAGCACGCGCAATCGTGACCAGGCAGGGCAGAAGTTCCTGGACCGTGGTGCGGACAGATGGCGTGTTCCGACCGAAGGTGGCGGGCCTCGGCCGAAGGTTCTGGACCAAGGTCGCCCGTTAGCGCACGCTAATCCGCAATCCTAGTGCCCGCTAATGCGCATTATTATAAATACAGGGGCAGCAGCCCATTTCGGCATTTTTCTCATTCCTTCATTCCTCTTCCGGAGAGTGAGCGATTTGGGGAATTGAAGAAGGTGATTTCGGCCAGATATCATTAGAAATCATCATCTTTCAACCTTTGATGCAAAGTTATCATTATTTAAGTATCTCTTAACATCGGAATCAAGGTATTATTCTCAAGAACCCTAGTTTTGTGAATTTTGGGGGATTTGTTGGTGAAGATTTGGCCGAATTAACCTGAATAAGATTAGATCGTTGTTAGATTCTGGTTTCGTACTCGAGATTGTTTGGTATTATTGACGTTTTATGGAATGGTTTCAAGGATACTTTCGTTAATCAATCATATTGAATTATACCCCCAGGATGTTCGAAGAATTGTTCCAATAGGGTAGAACCTAGGGAGTTCTATGCATTTTCGTACTATTGAAATTGATCGTGCGTCGTTGTGATTTAGGAATGGACCTTTCAAGAGAGTTGAATCGAAACCCTTCCTTTTGTCGATTTCTTCGCACCGTGTTATCCGAGGCAAGTACATGGGTTACATTTTGTTGTGTATGCTATGTATTCCGCATGTAGGTTGCTTATAAACTATGGTTTTGAATGATATGTTGTTCTCCACCCAGGGATGGCGTCTAGGGCCACTAGGGACCGATACTAAGGGGTACGGTTGCAGAAATGGATACTTGTGCGTGTGTTGTTGTTCTTCCACCTAGGGAGGGTCTGACGAGGCCCCTAGGGACCGATACTAAGAGGTACGGTCGCAGAAGTGGTTTCCCACCTGGGGAAGACTCGACGGGGCCTCTAGGGGTCGATATTAAGGGGTACGGCCATGGGTTATCAGTGCTGTTGTCGTGATGATATGAGGTGACGTGATGGCTTTGGAAATGATAAATGCTTCGATGATGTGTGATATTCCAGAATATAGTTTTTTTGTATAAATGTTTTCCAACTGTCACAGAAATGTTAGATTATGTTTATATGTAACGTTATGTAACTATGTACTTGTACTAGCATTTCGTATGCTAACCCTCATTGGGTTGAAATGTTTTACATTTCAGGTTTGGGACATTCCGAGGAGCAGGCACGGGAGGCGCACTAGAAGGATGGACAAGTATGATGAGGCTCGAGTCTTGAGAGTCATTTTGGATTTTATGTGGTCGTCTAATTCAGAGAAATTATGTTGTTTCTGTTATTATGGTTAAGTCCCTTGTGTGGTCAATGAAATAGTACTGTGATTAGTTTGTTGTATTTGGATAAAATGCTTTGGACGGGGGCCCTGGCCTGTTGTTGTTTTTCTATATGTATTGTGTATTCAGTTTTGTGTATGGTTTTGGAAATGGTTTAGCCTGGTAGGCCTTGATGAAGGTTCTACGGCATGTAACGTCCCTTGTGTGAATTGGGGTGTTATAGGTGTGACATTTCAGAGGTGGGAAGTTACACTCCAGATTGATATGGCCTGAATGACCACAATTAAGATAGGTCACCGAGCGAGTTGAGGTGCCTGAAGCAGAACGAAAACTCTTCTTCCCTTTAAAAGAACGCGACGAATGCCCAACAGAATGGTTAGCCGACTAAGGTCTCTGAAAGTTGCCGCCCTTAGTGCTAGAAAAATTACCGGTGGTCTTTTGCTTCTTTGGCTCATCTGTGGTGATATTATTGGAACACAACATGTCATATGCCAAAGCCCTGTCTTGGTATTCTTTCAGAGTAGTGCAAGCAAACCCGGCCATATAACGCCATAAGTCCACATTCATTCGCATGTCGAAATGGCAAATCTTGTCACGCTCATCACGCACCTGATTCTTCACATGAATTAGATGTTGGTTGTATTCCACTATCGCCTGTGAGACTGGAATGTTCTGCGGGTTAGCTTCGAAAAAGGCTCGGGTCCTGCTTTCTTGCAGTAGCCAAGGACAATACTCATCCTCCAGCAGATCTTTAAATTCGTCCCATGTAACAGCATGATCTTGCGGCTTAATAGCTTTGCACCAAGTTGTGATTTCCTTAGAAAGGAAGTACTGGACAATAGGTACCTTCCTCGTTTCCGGACAGTCTTCAAACACTTTGTCCAATTCAAAAAGCCAACTTTCCCAACCCACTGGGTCGTAGCACCGCTGAACTGCGGAGGATGCATACGGAACACATTCTGGAGCAAAATAATAATCATCTGATTTGCCAATTGTTGAAGTACATTCGTAACCCCAACATCTGTATTATTCCATTGACCGGTTGGCTGGTCATGCTGACTCTCGGTATCGGGATGCACTGAGTTAGATAAACTAGGGGTAGCCGACCCCACAACAGAACTGAGGGAAGCGGTTGCGCCACGTCCTCACCCGCGTCCATGACCACGGCCTCATCCTCGTCCCTTGTCATCGAGGTGACCGATTCAAATCGCCCATCATCAAAGTGATCGATTCCCAAGAATACCAAACCAAAATCGGAGCGATTAGAAAAAATACAAGGAGAGTAAAGGACTTACTAGTACCGGTTGCACCGAGATGATGGCAATATAGTGATACTGTATTCGAGCAATAACTCCATTCGACCCCAAAAGACCGACAACCTAGGTATCCATAAACCTAAGCTCTGATACCGTATTCTGTAACGCCCCCAAGTTATTCAGTGTATATTACAGCACCGTGAGCCCCTTCGTGGGACCCACAGGGCTATACATACGCGGAACTATGAATTTTGACTAATAAGGTCTAAACATAATCCAGTAGAAGGTAATAAAAATTACACCAATGTAACAATCAATTCGACGGAATACCATACATTGGGAGTTAAAACCCAGGGCAACACAGGCCAATACATCGAAAGTATCTAAAACCCTACTCGAGTGTTCATAACCATTCCAAGTACAATAATACCGAATGAATAAAGTACAAAACACAGACAGAGACAAGACACAGCATCACCCTTGCCCATCATCTTCGTGCCGACCCGGTATATGCCTATCCACTCTCATGGATCCTGAAATATATGAAAGGTTTCCCCAAAAGGGGTTAGCCGTCGAATAGCTAGTACAAGTATATTGAATATGAAACACAATACTTCTCGACAATAAAGTAAATGTAATTCTCATTTCATCAAACTCGAGACTAGTATTCTTGAATAACTAAATCTCATAGCACATCATTTCAATACATGCGTGATTAACCATGTAACCGCGCCAAAGTTAACGGAACCCTCTGAGGCCCTGTCGGACCCTCCCAAGGTGGTTAACCCAAAATATTCATGGAACCGCACCAAAGGCAACGGTATGAGGACTCGTCGGTCCGTCCCAGAGTGAATATATACAATCACAAAATTCATATATCTCACTTTCAAAGTCGAGAACACACAATTATAAACATATACTTGCCTTTGAGACATTGAAATCGAAGTGAAAATGGTATTCAAGCTCGGGAGGTCCAAGAACGCACTTTCGGGCCTAAACGATTCGTAAGGAAATACGATAATCAATCGTCAATACTCAATTCTCAAGGAAAGCTCCCGAAACCCCCCTTTTCTCGATTCATAAATCTTCGAAGTATTCATATAGAGGTTGGAAATCATCCAAACCTTCTCCACTTCAAGTAATACACAAAAACATTCGTATAATCGTAAGGAAAATGTGGGTACGGGGTAGATACATCATAATCTCAAGGACTTCAAGCTTCAAAACGGATTAACTGAACGAATCTAAGAAAACCCTCAAAATTCTCCAAACTAGAGTTCTAAGGAATTTACCTCGAATCACGGGAGTAAAAATGGATGGGTGATTATTTAATCGCGTTAGAAATCCAAACACATTGATGACTGATGGATTCTCCACACCCCTTTGTCTTGGGATTGCTCAAATCGACGGAGAGGAAGAAGGAAGATGAGAAATGAGGTCCAAAACCCATCCCCCGCCATTATAAAGGTTGACTCGCGTTACTCGTAATATGCATATGTTAACGTATGTAAGGCCATTTATGTACGCTACACTCGAAGTATTTGCGTACGTTACGGCCTGGGACCACTCCCTCGAACAAACAAGGGCATTACGTATGTAATGCGGAGCGCCTTAACGTACGTAATGGGTTCTAGCGTACGCTACATCCCCCAGGCTAGCGTACGTAATGGGTTCTAGCGTGCGCTATTGAAAGGTGTGCATGCTTGACTCAACATAAATTCTATTAATTAAAATACAATATTGATTTATTTTTCTCCCTAATTATTCTTTTATCATGTCAGGTACTTGGGACATTTAATGTGTTTTGTGCGTAATCGAAATTGTCCAGAGGGTGTCCTATCACTTGAACATGGTGTCACATCATTGATGGTTAACACGTATAAGTGATACAATATTAAGGGATATAGGTTTCATGTGAAATCTACCGATGACTCACAGAAGACACAAAATTATGGAGTTGCTTTACGGGCTAAAACGGCGAGCTTTGCTAGCACAAGTGATACCCGTCCCATTGAGGGGGATAACCTTTACTATGGAGTGATCAAGGACATCATTGAATTGCCATTCAAGGGTGGTCGAACAGTAGTGTTGTTCAAATGTGATTGAGCTGATAACAAAAAAATGTAAAATATTTGTACGGTAATACTTTAATTAACTTGGATAATCCACATGAAAAATTTCTTTTGCGTGCTAGGTAATGCAATCCTTCTACATAAAGGATTCTCGTGATCATAAGGGTGTATTACCTATAGAGATAAAGCAAAAGAGTGAATACCTTTGTACTGACGATCCTGTGGAGAAAAGAACCCGCTTATTTGGATTCATGCCCCTTCCTTGTATGACATTGACGACATCGTTGATGATGACGTCGCAGAAGATTAGATTTAAGATTTCATGTATTTCATAATTGTGTGTTTTAACTGATGAACAACTTCTAGTTTTTATCCTTTTGTTTGGGATTCCTTCACTTTTTTGTGATATACTTATATTTGTTTATTTTAGACGGAAAAAATAAATTACTCTGGACCTTTCTCAACTGAGTATAATTTGTATAGTGGTCTTACATAAGTTTTTGCCATTTTAACAGAATAATTGTTTTAAAGTAAAAATTATAAAATATCAGAAAAGTATAAAACCCTAAAGAATACTAAAATAGGTAAATTACTAAAAAATAAATCTTGAAAGAAAGAACTAGAACATCGTAAAAAAACTTAAAGACACGTTTACACTAAGGTCAGTTGAGGTATAAATTCAATCACTACGATATAAGTATAAGTAGGAAGTTAATTTTCTTTTTTATGAATCCGGAGGGATGACTTAATTATATACTATATATATGAATATGATGAAATCCCTTATCATTTTAAATTAAATATTTTTATATTATAGAAGAACTTTTAGTTATTTTAAGTTTTAAAGTGTTTGTGCTTAATTTTAAATTTTTAGGTTTCTTTTTTTAGTGTTTTTAGAGCTTTCTATTTTTATTTTTTATTTTAAAATTTCATTTTAGTGCATCAATCTTACATCACAAAACTTTCAAGCCCATCTAAAGAGTACTCTATTTTACTTTGGAATGTTTTGGTTTCCATTTCTGTTGGGTTTTTCCCCTAGAAGAAAATAAACTGGCTGCACTTTGTTTCCAATGAAGCCAAAGACCCCTTATTCTTTGATTCTGGATTATAATGGAATAAAACAAAATGACTCACTAAACTGGCTGCACTTTCTTTTCTCATGAAGTACTAGTCATTCCATGTAATTCTCGATGCAATTTTCATTTTGGATCATCCGAAAATAGCATCTCTGTGTTAAGATAGGGGTAAGGTTGCGTACATCCGATCCCCCTTACCCCGCTTTTTGCGGGAGCTGTTGAGGCATTGGGGTAATGTTGTTGTTGTAGACGAAAATAAACTACTACTACTACGAAAAGCAGTAAAAAAATTCCAAAGGCCTTGAGTCCTCTATATATTTCTCTAAACGTTAAACCATAGAAGCAGGGGTTTCGACCCAAGGTGCATCCCAACCATCTCCAGTAGGCAGTAGCCAATGAAGTTGCTTGAAGTCTCTACATTCCTTCAGCAGGTTGTGCCAAGGATGCTCTCCTGTATATTCACCAGCAGAAGCTTATAAATTGCCTCAGAGTCTATTTCAGCTACTATCTTCGGAAACCGACGTTCCCAAGCCAATCTCAATCCTTCCCTCAATGCCACAAGTTATGCCACATTGATTGACATTTTCCCGAGTTTCTTTGAGAAGACAGTAATCCACCTGCCATCTCGTCACGAATTAGGCCTCCAGCTGCTGCACTACCTGTTGACTCGAAAAAACTAGCATTCGTATTTAATTTAACAGTCACTCGACGACCTTTCCCAAACCGTAATCTTAATTCCATTAGCTTTTCGTTCATTCCAGATGTTCCGGAAAGCTTTGCTCATCTCAAGTGTCATCTGCTTTATTCTGAAGGCGATGACTCTTGTTGGAACATTGATGTTGCAAAAAACAAAATCGTTTCTCGCTTTTCAAATATTCCACAAGTACCATGGTGATTTTGGAACTATAGTGTTCTTGAAGTTCCTGTTCATTATTATAAAAGGCAACCAGTTTTGCAAAGGCATATATCGAGTCATACCACCACTACAAGAAAAACTGCATCAGACAATTGTTATTGCCCGTTGTCTAACCCCATATTTTTCTGTTGTCTATTGAGACGCCGTCTCTTACGTGCCTCAGACAACGGTACAGAAACTGTTGTGTGAAATAGTGAGAGACAACGACTTCATATTTAGACACCGTTGTGTAATATCCAGAAAGAACAACACTCCATATAGAAACCATTGTTGCTTGGGACACTACACAATAGTTTTAGAACAATACAAACTTGTCACAAAGGAAATTACACAATGTTTTTGTATAATTTGTCTATCGTCTGTCTGCTTATAAGTCAAGTGTTGTTCATTAAAACATGTTGTTAGAATTTAACAAACACAATTGTTTTTTATTTTGAATATGTTGTTAAGATTTCACAAACACAATGGTTTTTTAAAATTACCTAGTTGCCTAATGACAGATCAAGCAATGATTTTATTTGCATTAAAACTACTCATTTAGACAATTGTATTTTATTTTTATTTTTTTCATGCTGCACCTATTTCAAATTATATGAATTTTAACCGAGAAATCAAATAAATAAAAATTAATATGAACTAAAAAAATATTTCATTCAACAATAACTATCAACCGTTCATTTATTACAACAACAATAATTGACATTAAAAAAATAAAAATAAATCCTATCACTAGAGCCTTCATTCCTTTGTTTATTTCTTCAATCTCTTTAACTTTGCTCGCCTTATAGCTTTGATCAACTTCAGCATACCTTTATCTTCAGCATTGCTTTCATTTTTGCTTGTAGCTTCATCTTCATTTTCTGCAGCGGCAGATTCTTTCGGCACTTTTGAGGCTACACAAAAGCTCAAGAGCGTGATCAATAAGTAATTTGGAGTTTATTAAAAGGCCACAAAAGAAAACTGAAATAGATATGATACCAGTCCTGCATGTAACACTTGATGCTATCGTGGTAGTGAACTCCCAATAATATACAGGCATACTCCCTCCGTCACACATAAGAATGCATTATTGGGAAATATCAGTCAAATGTGCAACGGCATAACAAATAAAATGCTCACAAATCTCAGGTGGTAAAAAATTGCAATTGAGCAGGCAGCTTACAGTAGGACATAAACTAAAGTTATTATAAGCTTGAGTAGTTATAACTTATAAGGCCAGTTTTAGTAAACCCAGAATGTAAGAATCCCATCTTAAACTTATAAAATTAGCTCCATAGAAGCTATACAACCATCAAAATTTCAGGACAAACTTCAAAAGAAAACAGACACGCCATAAGAGGCGAGGTGATACGCTTCTCAACAGGAAGTACAACCCCTTCCTTAGTCTTCAACCCAATAGCAATCGAACCCAACGCAAATCATAATCAAAAGCCACATAAACACATCATTAATCCAATATATATAAAAAGAACAAACATATGCGTTAAAAATGTTTAGAAACAAACTCAAAAATGGCATATTGATACATTAAAGAGCCATCCAATCAATCTTAAATATTAATAAAATGTTTAGAAGATAGAACCGATAAGATATATTTGATTAAATGCATGCATCCAGATTGAACTCATGCAACATAAACTGAGCACAATTTATTCTTTGGAGCCTGTGATATACACCAAGTTAGGATTGAGAACGTGTTCTCTTAGTATTACACCAGGAATTTCAACTATTCTAGTTACAAAGTCAGTGGTTCATTCACATATTTCTCACACATCAATCGCACTGTTATTTCTGTATCAAATTGACCAACGGAGCTTCAAGGGTGGCATCACAATCTACTTTAACTATTGGATTGCAGTTCTTGCTTCCACAACTAGCTAATGTAGAACTGCAAAAACTTCCACTAGCATTTGAATTTATTGGCTCAAGATTTTTTTTTTGTGTGTACATGGAATCGAGATACTTTACCTATCAGCTTCATCATACTAGAACAATATATGTGCCAACTTTCATCTTTCCCAGAGGAACTCTGTAAATTGAGTGATAAATCTGTACCAAAACTCAGATTTAATACAAAGTAGCCAAGATAAGTCAATCTCAATACACAGATAAAATACAAATTCATTCATGATTCTGGCCCCTCTCCATTTTTTTACCAAGCAAGAGCCAAATCTGAACCACGGGAAAATTCTTCAGCCCAGTACCAAGCCCCAGCTCAATTTGAGGAACTAGAACCCATTTCGCCGCCGTGGCACTTCACCACCCCGACGCGGCCAAACCCCGAATCAGAACACCCACAACCAGCACCGATCGACCTCAACCCTTTGGCAAACCCGAGAATCCAAAGTTGCGGTACGAACCTTACCTGGAATAGCCGCTACCACCGTTCCGGCCACTTGAACCTCCGGTCCACAACATGCAGCACACCATCGGTCGCCGTGAGCAGTCCGTTCGAACCACCGCCGCTGCAGGCGCACATCACGGCCTAGGATCTCCGTCGCCGCTTTCTTTTGGATTGCCGCCGGTCGCGTAGTGTGTGTGCGACTGTCTTCGTGTGTGTGTGCGTGTGTCAGACCATGTGTGTGTGTGTGTGTTTTTTTCTGCAAGTTGCGGCCGAGAAGACTTTTGGGAGAGAGAGTGAAGAGAAAAGAGAGACGAGAGGAAGGAGTAAAGTGAGAAATGAGGGTGAGATAGTGGCCGATCGGTGTGAAGAGGTTACATATCCGGAGTTTTATGTTAAGATCAATTAAGTCTCTTATTTCTACATTTATTCAATTTCATCCCAGATTTTTGATTTCTTTTTTAAAGGTGTTAACCGTTAAGGGTTTACATATCTCGTAACTAGTGCTTTGTCTCGGATTTTTATTTTTTTTTTTCTAAAAATACTTCTTGATGATCCAACCGTACGGATGTCAACATATATCTAATTTAGTGATGTTGCCAAAATTTCAAAAATAAAATATTAATTTGGTTTGAGATCTTAGCAAACCACTAGTAAATTGACTAGTACTAGTAACTAGTCTTTTTCACGAATTATTGTTTTTATTTTTTTAAAATATCTATCGACGATCCAACCATACAGATGTCAAGATATATTTAATTTAGTGATGTTCCCAAATTTAAAAAAAATAATAAATTAATTTGGTTTTAGATTTTAGCAAATCTCTACGAAATTTGACTGGTAATATAACTAGTGCTTTTCACGGATTATTGTTTTTATTATTGTAAAATATTTATCAACGATCTAACTATACGGATGTCAATATATATCTAACTGAGTGATGTTCCGAAATTTTCAAAAATAAAAAATTAATTTGGTTTGAGATCTTAGCAAAACACTACTAAATTGACTAGTACTAGTAACTAGTGCTTTTCACGGATTATTGTTTCTATTTTTATAAAATATTTTTCGACGATCCAACCATACGTATGTCAATATATATCTAATTGAGTGATGTTCCCAAACTTTCAAAAAATATAAAATTGATTTGGTTTGAGATTTTAGCAAACCACTACTAAATTAACTAGTACTAGTAACTAGTGCTTGTCACGGATTATTTTTTCTATTTTCGTAAAAATATTTATCGACGATCCAACCATACGGATGTCAACATATATCTAATTGAGTGATATTCCCAAATTTTAAAAAAAAAAAAAATTAATTTGGTTGGAGATCTTAGCAAATCACTACTAAATTGACTCGGACTAGTAACTAGTGCTTTTCACGGATTATTGTTTTTATTTTTGTAAAAATATTTATTGATGATCCGACCGTACGGATGTCAGCTTATATCTAATTGAATGATGCTACCAAATTTTCAAAAAATAAAAAATTAGTTTGATTTGAGGTCTTAGCAAACTACTAAATTAACTAGCTAGTAACTAGTGCTTTTCACGGATTATTGTTTCTATTTTTGTAAAATATTTATCGACGATCAAACCATAAAACCAAACCATACCAAACATACCCAGTATATCCCGCTCAGAGCAGGGTCTGGGGAGGGTAAGACGTACGCAGACCATGCCCCTACTTATTACGGTAGGGAGGCTATTTCCGTGAAGACCCCCAGCTTAGTGCACAACAGAATCATGTGTGATAAATACAAAGGAAAACATATGATTTGAAAAAGCTCGAGACCATACCTGAGCCCATGGCCTAATCCACATGGGACTTAAGCGGAATTTGGCTACTTCACTCCCGAATAACGCTTCTCTAACCAAAGAGAGGTTGACTCTGCGCACAGCTCCCTGTCAAAAATACACCACACGCAAAGACAATAGGATAAAATATACAATAAAAGTAAAAATGCAATGCTCTAGGTCAAAGCTAACCGAGACAACCCAACCCTGAGGCTCTCAACTATAGCACCGCTCCCTACAAAAGAATGCACAACTCTGATCTGGCGCCTCCAAGCGCACCTATCAACAGTCATGGTCTCAGAAATGTTTAAGGCCTTCAAATCTAATCTCAGTTGCTCCTTCCACGTCCTCCTCGGTCTGCCTCTCCTCCTCTCCCCGACAACCAATAAACTCTCGACCCTCCTCACCGGAGCAGATGCCTGCCTCCTGCGGACGTGGCCAAACCATCTCAATCTCCCTTTCGTAACTTTCGCTGAAATGGGCGCCACTTCCAGCGCGTTCCTGAACATTCGCGATTCTATATAACATTGTGCGACCACACGACCAACGTAACATTCTCATTTCAGCCACTTCCAACTTGCTCTCAAGCGACTTCTTCATCGCCCAACATTCGGAGCCATACAACATTGCAGGTCGGATTGCCGCTCTATAGAATTTATCCTTCAACTTTAGAGGTAATTTCTTGTCGCACATGACCCCTGTCCCTGCTCTCCACCTTAGCCACCCCGCCTTGATGCGATGCGTGACATCATCTTCACACTCACCTTCCTTCTGAATGATCGAACCTAAATACTTGAATTTATTCGTACGGGGTACGATCTGATCCGCAATCCTTACCTCTACATCTTCCTCGTTGGCCTCACCACTAAAGTTACACCAGAGATACTCGGTCTTAGACCGGCTCACACGCAAGCCCTGGGATTCTAACTTAGCCCTCCAAAGCTCTAACTTCGAGTTCACCTCCCTCCTCGACTCTGCCACTAACACAATGTCGTCAGCAAAAAGCATGCACCACGGGATGCCATCTTGAATCCCTCGCGAAATGATGTCAATGATTAGAGCGAAGAGAAGAGGGCTTAGTGCCGACCCCTGGTGTAGCCCTATCTCAACCGGAAAATACTGGGTGTCACCAACTAGGGTCCTAACGCACGTCCTCGCATGGGAGTACATGTCTTGGATCGCCCTAACGAACGGCAACGACACCCTCCTCTCTACTAGGCTCCTCCAAATAACATCGCGCGGAATGCTATCATAAGCCTTCTCTAGATCTATGAACACCATATGGAGGTCCTTACGCCGCTCTCTAAACTTCTCCATAAGGCGTCTGACGAGATGAATGGCCTCAGTCGCGGACCTCCCCGGCATGAAGCCAAATTGGTTCTCTGAGATCACAACTTATCTTCTAACCCTGCATTCCACCACTCTTTCCCAAAGTTTCATAGTATGACTGAGGAGTTTAATACCCCTATAGTTTCTACAACTCTGAGCATCGCCTTTGTTCTTGAAAAAAGGCACAACAATATTATGCCTCCACTCTGGCGGCATCTTAGAACCTCTGAGGAGGATGTTGAACAGCTCTGCTAACCACTGAACTCCGACTTCCCCCAGACAAAGCCACACCTCAATAGGGATCTGATCCGGGCCTACAGCCTTAGCTCTACCCATTTTCATTAGGGCACCGTTTACTTCCTCCTTGCTGATGCTCTCACAGGAACTAAACGAACGAGCAGAAGATAGACTAACTCCTTGCACCACCGAGTCACTACCTCTAGCCTCATTGAAAAGTTCGAAAAAATACCTATTCCACCGCTCCTTAATATCCACATCGTTCACTAACACTTGGCCCAAATCATCCTTAGTAAACTTAATGGGACCCAGGTCGCGCCGCCCTCTTTCCCTAGCTTTCGCTAGTTTAAAAATAGCATTCGCTCCTTCTTTGGCGTCTAGGCGCTTGTACATCTCCTCGTAAGCCTCACCTTCAGCCTTAGCCACTGCCTTCTTAGCCTCTCTTTTCGCAACCTTGTACGCTACAATCTTCAAGATTCTCTCCTCCCCAGCACTAACCGACAAAAGTTCCTTAAATAGCGCTTGTTTTGCCTTAACCTTGTTTTGGACCTCCTCATTCCACCACCATGCCTCCCTAGGTCCACTAGACCTGCTCGAAGAAACCCCTACCACCTTCTCGCCCACTCTCCTAATAGCATTGGCCATGCTGGTCCACATAAGGTTAGCATCGCCCCCACGCAAAAAACCTCCTTCGCGGGTCAGAGACTCCTTGAATACTATCGCCTTCTCACCCTTCAGATCCTTCCAGAGAATCCTAGGTCTAGCTTCTCTAGCCATACAGATATCAATATATATCTAATTTAGTGATGTTCCCGAATTTCCAAAAAAAAATAAAAAAAATTAATTTGGTTTGAAATCTTAGCAAACCACTACTAAATTGACTAGTACTAGTAACTATTGCTTTTCACGGATTATTGTTTTTATTTTTGTAAAATATTTATTAACGATCCAACCTTACACATGTCGACATATATCTAATTGAGTGATGTTCCCAAATTTTCAAAAATAAAAAATTAATTTGGTTTGAGATCTTTGCAAACCACTACTAAATTGACTAGTACTAGTAACTAGTGCTTTTCATGGATTATTATTTCTATTTTTGTAAAATATTTATCGACGATCCAACCGTATGGATGTCAACCTATATATATAATTGAGTGATGTTCCCAATTTCAAAAAAGAAAAAAGTAATTTGGTTTGATATCTTAGCAAACCACTACTAAATTAACTAGCGAGTAACTAGTGCTTTTCACGGATTATTGTTTCTATTTTTGTAAAATAATTATCGATGATCCAACCATACGGATGTCAACATATATCTAATTGAATGATGTTTCCAAATTTTCAAAACCTAAAAAATTAATTTGGTTTGAGATCTTAGCAAACCACTACTAAATTGACTAGTACTAGTAACTAGTGCTTTTCACGGATTATTGTTTCTATTTTTGTAAAATATTTATCGACGATCAAACCGTACGGATGTCAACATATTTATAATTGAGTGATGTTCCCAAATTTTCAAAAAGTAAAAAATTAATTTGGTTTGAGATCTTAGCAAACCACTACTAAATTGACTAGTACTAGTAACTAGTGCTTTTCACGCATTATTGTTTCTATTTTCGTAAAATTATTTATCGACGATCCAACCGTACGGATGTCAACATATATCTAATTGAGTGATGTTTCCAGATTTTAGAAAAATAAAAAATTAACTTGGTTGGAGATCTTAGCAAACCACTACTAAATTGACTAGTACTAGTAACTAGTGCTTTTCACGGATTATTGTTTTTATTTTGTAAAATATTTATCGACGATCTAACCGTACGGATGTCAACATATATCTAATTGAGTGATGTTCCCAAATTTTTCAAAAAATAAAAAATTAATTTAGTTTGAGATCTTAGCAAACCACTACTAAATTGACTAGTGCTAGTAACGAGTGCTTTTCATAGATTATTGTTTCTATTTTCATAAAAATATTTATCGATGATCCAACCACACGGATGTCAACATATATCTAATTGAGGGATGTTCCCAAATTTTCAAAAAAAAAAAAATTAATTTGGTTTGAGATCTTAGCAAACCACTACTAAATTAACTAATGCTAGTAACTAATGCTTTTCACGGATTATTGTTTCTATTTTTGTAAAATATTTATCAACGATCCAACCGTACGGATGTCAACATATTTATAATTGAGTGATGTTCCCAAATTTTCAAAAAGTAAAAAATTAATTTGGTTTGAGATCTTAGCAAATCACTACTAAATTGACTAGTAGTAGTAACTAGTGCATTTCACGGATTATTTTTTCTATTTTCATAAAAATATTTATCGACGATCCAACCGTACGGATGTCAACATATATCTAATTGAGTGATATTTCCAAATTTTCAAAAAATAATAAATTAATTTGGTTGGAGATCTTAGCAAACCACTACTAAATTGACTAGTACTAGTAACTAGTGCTTTTCACGGATTATTGTTTCTATTTTTGTAAAAATATTCATCGACGATCTAACCGTACAGATGTAAACATATATCTAATTGAGTGATGTTACCAAATTTTCAAAAAATAAAAAATTATTGTGGTTGGAGATCTTAGCAAATCACTACTAAATTGACTAGTACTAGTAACTAGTGCTTTTCACGGATTATTGTTTCTATTTTTGTAAAATATTTATCGATGATCCAACCGTACAGATGTCAACATATATCTAATTGTGTGATGTTCCCAAATTTTCAAAAAATAAAAAATTAATTTGGTTTGAAATCTTAGCAAACCACTACTAAATTGACTAGTACTAGTAACTAGTGCTTTTTACGGATTATTACTTCTATTTTCGTAAAAATATTTATCGACGATCCAACCGTACGGATGTCAACATATATCTAATTGAGTGATATTCCCAAATTTTTAAAAATAAAAAATTAATTTGGTTGGAGATCTTAAACCACTACTAAATTGACTAGTACTAGTAACTAGTGCTTTTCACGGATTATTACTTCTATTTTCGTAAAAATATTTATCGACGATCCAACCGTACGGATGTCAACATATATCTAATTGAGTGATATTCCCAAATTTTCAAAAATAAAAAATTAATTTGGTTGGAGATCTTAGCAAACTACTACTAAATTGACTAGGACTAGTAACTAGTGCTTTTCACGGATTATTGTTTTTATTTTTGTAATATATTTATCGACGATCCAACCGTACGGATGTCAATATATATCTAATTGAGTGATGTTCCTAAATTTTCAAAAATAAAAAATTAATTTGGTTTGGTATCTTAGCAAACCATTACTAAATTGACTATACTTGTAAGTAGTGCTTTGTCTTGGATTTTTATTTTGATTTTTAAAAAGTATTTCTCGATGATCCAACTATACGGATGTCAAGATATATCTAATGGAGTGATATTGCCAAATTTTCAAAAAATAAAATATTAATTTGGTTTGAGATTTTTGTAGGAAACTACTAAATTGACTCATAGTCGTAACTGTAATACCCGGGATTTTCGTTCCGGTTATTTTGGATTTTTCTAGATATTTCTCGGTTGTCGAGTATCGGTATTATTTTTCTCGATGATTGATTTTTGTGTTTATTGTAATACCCGAGACTTTTATTCCGGTTGCCTTGAACTATTTGTCGGTTGTTGTCGGTGATTTCGTGTCGTTATAATTATGTGGGATTCATTTTTTCTGTTATGAACGGTATGTTGTGCTTCGTAATTTGATCGTTATTGTTTTGAATCTTAACCGGTGCGTTAGTGTGACCGAAATGTTGTCGAACACCTAACCGGGCTATCGGAATTGGCCACGGCCGAGTCACGGCCGCACGTTTTAGGCCAGAGACCCGCCTGGCCGAGTTACGGCCGTAAGGTTCCGGATACGGCCGTACGTGCTCGGCAGCTTCCGGATGAAGGCCGGTTATGGCCGTAAGTCATGATCGAGTACGGCTGTAAGGGCGCTGGGCAGCTTCCAGACGAAGGCCGGTTACGGCCGTAAGTCGTGATCGGGTACGGATGTAAGGGTGCTGGGCAACATTCGGACGAAGGCCGGTTATGGCCGTAATAATGCCGGTTACGGACGTAAGTGATCGGCACAAGCACATCCCTACTAAAACCTCAAATCGAAGGTTCATGAATACCTATCACAAGGCCTTGTTGGCGTTTTGAACGTTTAAAAAAAATATATAATAGTTTTTAGCCTGGTGGGTTCCGGCGCGGGGCCCACGGCGTTGTAATATCACGAACATTTTAAAGTGGTGCTTTAAAATTTTCTAATATTGTGAAAATCCATGATTTAATGTCGTCATGTCAAATGGTCACGTATCTCGGTGAAAAATCCTTTCGACATAGCATTTTGGTGGAAGAGGAAAGATTTTCAAATTGTGGTATTTGGAACTCAACACTTTTGAAATATTTCAAATTAGTTACGATTTATAAAAGAATTTCTTTTATACATTATTCGAAAAGAATTTTTAAAGTCGATGTATAAACTTCCTCTTCCAAAATAAAGGGCAGAATCTACAGGTTTTGGGCGTAACGTGACTCGCCCTCTTTTTCAAAACTTTGTTTTCATTAAGTGCATACATATAATGATTGTCCTCGTCGACGGACTCGAAATTGACTTCAGAAAACTTTGTGCTTTACGATATTACCGTCATTCTAAGGATTCTAACTAAACCTCGTGTTGATAATTGTGGTATACTGTACGACTGATAAACCAATATTGTTGAATGGTATTATCTGCATTAGTATGTCGAGCCTCGGCGGACGTAGACGTGATGATGGAAATGGAAGCGGTGAGGTGGTTCGTACGACCACGATTCATGCTACGGTGAAGGAGTATCAAGGTCAAACGATATTCTATGAAATCTCCTCAGTGGTCGAGCCCATGAGCGAAGCAAATAGACTGAGGACATCTGGGAAATTTTTGGGCGGTGAAGAGTCTAAGGCTCCCAAACCCCCACGTCGTTCGAATGCGTCGTCTTCGCGGTCGGGAGTGGGCGCTGGGAATCCCAAGCCAGCATCAGTGACTCTCGGTAACAAGGGAGGGTGCTTCAACTGCAACCGTCGGGAACATGTTCGTGCAAATTGTCCCTTTCCACTCTTGACTTGTTACCGGTGCGGGTGTGAAGGTCATCGGGAGAAACATTGTGAGATAATTTCTGAATTGGCAAAGAATGCTACTCTGTTGGCGAACAGAGCAAGTGACCGGAGAATGTCCCGAAACCCTATGTCTCCTTCTGAAGAGCCTAACATGGGAGAATGAATATTTTGTAATATTTCCTAATCGTTGCTGTTTCCAACAATCGTGACTTTGATCGTTTTTCATTTCATTTCTTTACGTTTCCAACTCTTGTTGTTCTAAGTTTCGAGATCGAAATGTCTTTTTCGTATGGGGGAGCGTATTTCCCGTACTTTTCTTAGTATTTCCGGTATTGTGTGACTTTTCATTATTGGTAATTCAATTGTGATCCTCTCGACGATCTTAAACTACCTTGTTCTACTTAGCCTACCGTCCTCCGAACGAATTTCAGAGCTGTTTTGATAAATTTCGTGGAATATTGTGGCTTTTCGACATTCGAATTTGATTCTTGCAAATTTTGTTTGAAACAATTGTTCCCACATGTACAATTAACTTTTCCAAATGTGTTATGAACTTGGATGTGGTTGGTCGAGCTCGAAACATGGTTTCAGGACGTCTGAGCCGTTTTGTGATTTTCCTTAACTCTTGGAGCTTTTATCTCCAAACTCATACTCCTCCACCTCGACTTCTCATGTTCACATATACTTTATCGCCTCAACTCACGTACTAGATACTTGCTTAGTCAGTTCATTGTATTTCAAGGATTCTCGCGTTCACGCATTGCTCGTGATGTTTTAAGGCTGAGCAAGTAGTTATTTTTTTCCTTGATTGTTCCGCCGCTCTCTATTTTAAGTTTCAGGATGAAACTTATTTTAAGGGGTGGAGAATGTAATACCCGGGATTTTCATTCCGGTTATTTTGGATTTTTTCGGATATTTCTCGGTTGCCGAGTATCGGTATTATTTTTCTCGATGATTGATTTTTGTGTTTATTGTAATACCCGAGACTTTTATTCCGGTTGCCTTGAACTATTTGTCGTGTTGTCGGTGATTTCGTGTCGTTATAATTATATGGGATTCGTTTTTTCTGTTATGAACAGTATGTTGTGCTTCGTAATTTGCTCGTTATTGTTTTGAATCTTAACCGGTGTGTTAGTGTGACCGAAACATTGTCGAAAGCCTAACCGGACTAACGGAATTGGCCACGGACGAGTCACGGCCGCACGTTTTGGGACAGAGACCCGCCTGGTCGAGTTACGGCCGTAAGGTGCCGGATACGGCCGTACGTGCTCGGTAGGGTCTGGCCAGCTTCCGGACGAAGGCCGGTTACGGCCGTAAGTCGTGATCGGGTACGGCCGTAAGGGCGCTGGGCAGCTTTCGGACGAAGGCCGGTTACGGCCGTAAGTCGTGATCGGGTACGGCCGTAAGGGTGCTGGGCAGCGTCCGGACAAAGGCGGGTTACGGTCGTAAGAATGCCGGTTACGGCCGTAAGTGATTGGCACAAGCACATCCCTACTAAAACCTCAAATCAAAGGTTCACGAATACCTATCACAACCTTTCGATTCCGTCATTGACTGTCCCGGAGTGAAATCCGTGTGACGAATCGAGGGTGAGTCGGTTCGAGTATACTAATCCAATTAGCATACCTATAACATGTGCTCCCACTAACCATTAGTGTTCGACAGGCACTCTCCATGTTAAAGAACATGTCATACAAGTCTTTACATAAACTTAACGCCCAGTTAAGTTTCATCGACTTGCGAACGATTAAGTATTTGAGCTATACACATTTCCAATGCCGACCCCCTCAACCAATATGGAATAGAACATTTTGCTTTCAAATACACGGACTAGTTTCTATATGTATATTTACGAGTTAGGAATGCCAGTAACTACCAGTAAATAAAGAAACATCCATTGCCATATATCAATAGTTTACATAATTACAAGTACAATGACCTCACTCAACATCCTCTGAGTGGCATTCGAGGGCATACTCCTAACAGTACTGTACGTTGAGTTTTGTAGCCTGCTCGTTGTTGTTCTGTATCTTAGTCGGTGCGTTTGCATGATCGACATGGCGTCGAGCATCAAATCGGGCAGTCGGAGTTGGCCACGGCCTATTCACGACCGAACGTGTTGGGGCAGGACTCGCCTGGCCGAGTTATGGCCGTAAGGACCTACCGGTTACGGCCGTAAGATGCCTGTGGATTACGGCCGCAATGGGTGTTCGGTTACAACCGCAATGACGTGATCGATTGTGGCCGCAATGGGTTGGCTGGTTACGGCTGTAAGGATGCTGGACGATTTGGGCAGAAGGCTCGGGAAAGCCGATTATGGCCGTAATATACTACCGGTTACGGCCGTAATGTCTCAGCAGACTGACTATAAATAGGCATGGGCTGCGGTTGACCTCATTTTTTCCCCTTTCTTCATTTTTCTTGCGGCTATCGGACGGGTGCGACGGGAAGTGATTCGATTTAATCCGTGGTTGATGAATTGATTATGGTATTCTTGTTGTCTTGGCCATGATCTTCGGATTTTATAACTCGTTTATCGATTTTTATCACCCGGAGCTTGAATCTGGATTTTCTTAAAGAAACCCTCGGATCCTTGTTGTTTTTCCGGTTGATTCAGATTCCGATTATTGTTATTTATTCGTGGTGGTGTTATTCTCGTAGTATTTGTGAAGTTTTCGAGCTCTTAGTCGTTCTTGGAATTTCTAGGGCTACCCGACTGTGTTCGTTCGTTGTTCCATTGCTCGTCGTATCGAGGCAAGTATCTTGCCGATACACTTCATGTTTTGTAGTTGTAATAGTCGGTAATTGACTATGTGTGCGATTGGATTGTTTTTAATGAACTTATAAAATAATCGATATATTCTCGATAAATACTCCCTTTAAAAGTACTCGTGTGTTTGTGAACGATTGTGTTGTTCTGAGATTGTGTATAGGGTTGTGCATTGGGGTGTCTTGGTTGCGTATGGTATCATTGTGTGGGATTATGTCGATAGCGGACTTAAGGTTATGTATTTTTGGGCAACAAGTGTGTGTGTGTGTGTGTGTGTGTGTGTGTGGTTGTGCGTGTTATTGTTGAGTACGTGAGGTTGTGTGATATGAGTACGTGTCAGTTATAGTGGTCATTTCTAACAAGTACCTTGGGTTACAATTGACGTACTTTGGGGGAATGACTTCGTGAAAGATGTTATGAGCTGTGATTTTAGAAAGTGCGACTTGTGGTCGTGTGCCAAGTAAAAACCAGTGTGGGTCCCCTGGGTTCCGTGGACTGTGGCCTCTGCGGTTCACTTGGCAGGGTTTGTATAACCAGGGAGGCCTGACGAGGACTTTCTGAGGAGAGGTATGTATCTCGCGTGAGGTGTAGTACCTGTACAGCCCCGTTGTTTTGTGATGATACTATTTGCGATAATTGTGATATGTCCGGAATATCACAAAGTTGTAATTCGCGATGTGAGCTACGTCATATGTAGGGTCTTGATACTTGGCTAGAATGGCATCAATATAGTGTCGTATATGATTCGTTTCTTGGTTGGGATATTTTTGACATAAGGATGCGGGCCCTGTGATTATTTCCATGCATTGTGGTTCGGTGGTGTATCGAGTGTGACCATTGGGTTGTTCACTCGAGTATGTGACATGGATGATTATGTCATGGACCCCGTGTTTTGTGACCGGATTGGTATTTTTAAACTAAAACATTTCTTTGGCCCGTGTCCCTATGTGGTTTTGTCAAGTTGAGGATCCATTAGTCCAGAAATGCTTTTCTAAACACTCCCGAGAATCTTTAAATGCTTTTCAACGAGTATACATGTCTCATTCCAACTTTTTATGGTTCGAACTATTTTATCCAATAAAATATCTCGGGAAGTCTTGTTGGGTCAAATAGTGGAATTTATCAAGTTATATTCTTGGAATATGTTGTGTATAGCTCGTATTTGTACTTTATACTTGCACTAGCAAAACAATGATGTTTGCTAACCCCCGAGTAATCGGAGGGTGGATGTTTGTATTGCGTCCAGGTACTTGCAGGTTACTGGGGAGCGAATCACAAGATCGGTATGAAAGGATGATGGAAGACGACGATACTAATCACATGAAGACCTGTGTTGAGTATTTGGTGAAGACTTATTGTTTTGTCTTTCTATTGTGGTATTTTTCATTTTCTGGAAATATTGATGTATTCTAACCCTTGCGTGGGTACGAGTTGTAAGAAAGAGTTATGTATGTTTGATGTGTATTCTGTGGTAAAAGACCAAATCGGTCTAATCGTTCATTATTTAGCCATGTCGGCATGTAATGTGATGTATTATTTTTGTATTTAGCCTGGTAGATCCTCACGGAGAGGGTCTGCGGCGCTGTAATATTCCCAAGTGGTTTGGGGGTGTTACACTTACCTTATCTGAGGTTTTCGTTCTGTAGGATGTCTCTCTGGATTTCTTGATGAACTTTCGGAACATATGCATGAGCAGTGCTCTCTCGTCTTGCGACAACACATCATCATCATCTCCAACAGCTTTGGAGGTATTGGGGCCGGAGCTTTGTCTTATGTCGGATATAACAACGAGTATTGTAGTCTTGGCAGGGATTCTTTACCTTTTTCTCCATGTCGATATCGTACTAAAAAACTTTGAGCTCAGCAAACAAGTCAAAAGTAGATATATCATTAAGATTACATGACAAACGTATAGCTATGGTCTTAATATCCTATCGGTAGCGAGTGATCTAAAGATTTTAAGGTTTTTCTCATTTTGGGAGTACACTTTGCCCAGCGCTTCAAGTTTACCTACAATGCAGTGAATCTGAGGTCAAGATCCTCAAGCATTTCTGAAGATTTCATTTCGAAAGACTCAAATTGTTGAGTGAGTTTTGAAACTTGGTTTTCCTTCGAGAACTTAGTGCCCTACATATCATCTTGAGTTTATCTCAGATTTCCTTGTCTGTGTTGCAGCTCTTTATCTTTGAGAATGTGCCTTTGTCAAAAGCGACAAACAGTGCTTTCTTAGCAACATTGTCTAAGTTTGCTCGGTTTTGGTCATCAGTGGTCCATTAATCACGAGACTTCTCGAGCATCTCTGCATGGGGTTGGACTTACACCCTAGCAGCTGTATTGACCTTCATGATGGTGATAGGTCTCTTCGTGCATGCAACCAGGTCTACTTCCATTGTGATTCTCCAATCATCAAATTCGTTAATCGAGAATATATGAACTTTATTAGTCATAGATGAATCCATGAAGAGAATGTGGGATGAATGTGAAAGATAAAAGTGTGCAGTTTTGAAGGTTTATGATTATGGGCCTCGTTCAGGTTTATCAATTGATTCTTTATAGAACCAACCACTCCGATACCACTTGTTGGTCACGGTATACCTAAATAACATCTGGGGGTGAATAATCTGTGGAAAAACAATTTAAATGCATAGCAGAGACTAGCGCAAGTTGTTGTGACTACAATAACTAAATGATCTCCTATTAGCTTAGTGCTTACAGGATTTTCCAGAGTAAGTATATCAAAATCACAAGCAGTAAGTAAATCAAGTAATGGCACAAGATTTAATGTAGTTTGAGGCAACATTCTCTACGTCTACATGTTCTCCACACAAGAGTTAAAGTTAATTAAAATCAAGGCGTACACAACTATATGATTTTAACTAAACACGTCACTGTATCTTTAACATAGATTGATACACCTGACTGTAGCTTAAGCCATTCACATATAATGGTTGTACGCTTCCTTGAACCGACTCCTTCTCGCACAAGTCGAAGCTTTATTTTGAACTCTCTTTGTCCCACACAGTTCGGAAAGGTTCCTTTTTAGTCCACACATGGCTAAGTTACTCAACATGAAAGTAGGGTATTGCAATTATCCGAAGAACAGCTGTAGGCACTTTAGATCTTTGCTGTAGTGTGTTGTTCACTGTTGAGGACTGACTATCTCTTCAATAAGATTTGCATTGAGGCTTGAAAAAGGTATTTGCTCTTATATGATATCGCAAGTAGTTTGATTTCTCAGTTCATCAGTTAATCAGGATATGGATTGGGCTATTTATAACTTCAGAAATAAATCCATTATAAATATAGTCGTTGGCCGGTTGGTGACATGTGGACACTTCAGATTAAGGATGGCAATCAGGTCGGATTGGATCAAATTTGACAATATCGAAATCCAAACCCGGAAATTTTTACCATATCCGTACCCGATCCGAACCCAAAAAATACCCGAAAATCTAAATCCAAATCCGATCCAATGGATTTCAGATCGGATTCGGATATACCCGAAATTCAAATATATTTTGGTTTGGATTTGGATACCCAAAACCTGAAAAGTTAATGTGGACTGGATTTGTATGCCCGAAACCCGAAATTTAAATCCAAATTTTCAAAAAAAAATGTGCAGAATAATACGAGTGCATCATTAAGACATTAACATTTAGCATACAACATAAAATACACCTCCAAAGTCCAAATTCCAAACTCAGGGATCATGATCAATCCAACATCTCGAACTCATAGAACCAAGCATAATTTACGATCTTAAAAAAGATAAATTACAACTAAACAAAGTTTTGTAATTCCGGTTGCATCAAGAACAATAAAATAAGTTTCATGATACAATACAAATCTGTTATTAAAGACTAATTTTTAAGTACTACATTTTATTCCATAGTATTTACGATTTTAAATCATAAATTTTATATTACTAATTTTAAAAATACAACCAAGTTAAAAATTTCAATTTTTATAATTACAAAATAAACAAAATAATTAATGCATAACTTTTTTTATTAAGATTACATTGTTAAATATAAATGTATACATAAACTTGTGTTTTGCACAATAGTGAATATAACTAGTGTAATCGGGTTAAGATTACACTACTGTATTAAGATTATATATTTTCGGGTATCGGGTTCGGATCGGATTTCGGATCGGTAGACCTTAAATCCTAATCCAAATCCAAAATATTTTTGGGTCTAAATATTGAATTCAAATCCGAATCTAAATCTAAAAAAATCGGATCTGGTACATCCAAATTTTTGGGTTTCGGACCGGGTATCATCGGATCGGATTTTTCTGTCATTCCTACTTCATATTGGCAGCTGATGAATGTTTGAATTAAAGTGTCAATGCTTCAGACATTCTTTTGGCCTTCATTAAAGCTGGATCTTCATTGCTCTGTAGGATGAACGTATTTATAGATGTATGAAGATGGTTGTGGGATGCATTTACCAAAACACTTGGAGAATTTATCCCAACACATATTTAATCAAGCCTAATAATTCTAAATTGATAACTTAATTAAATCTGATATTATTTACTATTTTTTAATTAATTCTAAAATTGATAATTATTGATCTAATTTTAATTGATTTGAATTCATCGGGCTGACCTAGTGTCTCGACGAACTTGTTTCTAGTACAAATACTCCCGCTAAATCTAAAACATATCAAATTTATTTTAATTTGACCATAAGACGAACCCATTTCAAATTTTGAATTATTGGCATGGATTGGAGTTCGGACAGCAGTCCGAGCAACTAGCCTAAAGATCGCCGCCGATTGCCTACATGTGCCTAAAACTTGTGATGTCACGGTTGCACGGCCCACCCCTCTGCTGTCCACGGTAGTTTTACCCACATTCGGCTGTCACAGTTGCACTGCTCCAGCAACCCACTGCCCGGTGGATGATTTCTTGTTTTTCTTTTGAAAATTCCAGATTCTTAAAATAACATATGTTGGGATAAACAATCATGTACCTTTTTTTGATAATTGCCATCATACAACAAGTCTAGCCATCATACAACAAAGGATTCGAAATGCCGCTAAGTAAGGAAAATGTCTGGAATCTCCATAGAGCACCCTTCCATACAACATTGGAGATAGACTACAACGTTGAAGTCTACAACTACAACATTAAAGATGTAACATGTTGGATACAGCATACAGGCTGGAAGTGTGAGGAAAGCAAACACTTATCCAACAGGACTGAAGACTGTTGAAACAGAATCTACTTTATTCACTAAAGTCAAAACACCGTTTGAAAGAAGTATTTAAATACTGATAGGATAAAGTATTTAAATACTAACCGAAAAGGATCTTCAGACAAGGACCAAAATCTGGATCAAGCATCTTGAAAGTCAATCAACCAATCAGAATGGATCTTTGCTCACCAACCAGCCAACAGACATATTTATAACGGACCTATCCAAAGTTATAAATAGTCCATGCAAGAAGCCATTGCAAGAAACCAAATATATACGGCTATGAACGAAAATCAGCGACAACAATAATAGAGATTATTCTATCAATCAAGCTTACAAGAGCAAATATATTTCTTCGAGCATATATCAATATCCGAGAAGAAATATACTCAGTCAACGTGAACAGCACATCATCAGCCTAAGATGATCAAGTGTTCAAGCTGCTGTTCAAACCAGTTATTTCACCATTTACCTTTTAGTAAACTTAGCCTTGCGTGGACTAAGGAAAATGTATTCTGATATGTATGAACGATACAAGGATAGGTTTGATTAAAGTCACGTAGTTGTGTACGTAGTGATTTTAGCAAACATTTTACTCCTGTGTGGAGGACCAGTGTATAATATCCGAAATTTCTACTACTGTTGTGTACTATTATTTTATCCGAATTATGTTGTACAGCGCGGAATCTGTATAGTATGGATAAAATAAATGAAGGACTGAGACATCTGTATTAGTATAATTGTCATATTTGGTCGACAATTGCATTTGAGTATATAATGTGTTGAGTATACGTATTCAGTATGCTGTACGTTCGTATTATGTATGTTGAGACGTTGGACATGAATAGATGAAAATGGCTAAGTATAGCCTAACTAGCACGCGCTAATACTCATTCATAGCGCATGATAACGTGCAGGTGTAGCGCACGCTAAAGGCAAAATCATAGCGCACGCTAGTGCAAAACAGATCAAAAGGAATCTATGTTGGACCAGGCCACTTTCGGCATACGTTCTAATAAGTCAACAGATGTTTGTAATATATTACTAGCGCACGCTAAACCCTAAAGGTTAGCGCACGCTAACTATAGATCGGTCAAAGGAATCTTATCCTTGTCAGATGCTTTTGGCAGGTGGGATACAGGCATCTTCGAGGTAGGTGCGGATTGTTAGGTAAACGACGATTAGCGCGCGCTAAGGTCAAGGAATAGCGCACGCTACTGAGCATTTCACTGTAGCAATTCAACACCTATTTATGTACGCAATTACATGGGCATTACGTACGTAAATCAGTGTATGAAGCAAAACAGTCGCCTCTGGACCACGATAGCGCATGCTACTAAGGAAAAGTAGCGCACGCTAATAACAGTCAGTATATATATGATTGCAGATGTGAATTATGTTCATTCGGCCATTCCTTCCTGTATTTCGAGAGAGAGAGTTTTTAGAGAGAAGTTTGAGATTCCATATACTGATAGATGATGATCTTTAACAACATTAAGCTGAGGAACATGGATTAAAGTCTTGTCTTGAACTTATTGATGATTCTTGGAATGAAGTTGATTGTTCTCCTTCATGGTTCGTCTATACAAGGTAATCACTCTTCACCTTTGCTTTTCATTTTGGAGTGAAGATTGTTGTTCCTGAGTTAATAATTATCATATAAACAAGTTGACAAGCATGATTATGGGATGGATTACCGGAGTATGATGATATATATATGATTCGTATGGTTTGAATCGTGTTGTTCATCTTCCTGAGATAAGTTTGTTAATTCTTCTCCTCAGTTTCGAATGTTGATGTTATTGTTGATAATTACTCCCTGTAATGATAGATTATGGAAGTGTCGTTTCGTTCTTAATGTTTCATTATGTTGAGATTGAGGAAGATGATATATGGATATAGGAATTGGATTAAGAGTTGGATGGTTACCTATATGTTAAAGGATATCGGATTTCGTTGTTTTGATAGCTATGAACATGGTTTAAAATCACTTAGTGTTCTTGATAATTGCCATATGTTGATCGGAATCTAAAAAACACGCATCTGTACAGCATTAGCGCACTAATGAGAGTAACTTAGTGCACGCTACGTTAAGTGATTAACGTGCGCTAAGTAGGCAGACAGTGCAGTATTTTCATGTTGTGGTTGTGAATTCGTGCTGGTTTGGGTTAGATTGATCAGCCTAGTGGTTAATCGAGATATTGTTGAGCCGTTGGGTTTGTGAATTGGTTTTATGGATGGTTTATTGTTGTCGAACTTGTTGTTTATCGATTATTTTAACAGGTTGAGATTATTGATCGGTGATTAGAACTATGTGTTGCGGTCATGTTTGAGAATGTTCGTGAATTGCATTGATTGGGGCCGAGGGACTTGTAGATGACGGCGATGGAATTGGTAACGGCTTCATCGGTATCGAGGCAAGTTATTACTTGCTCAATTTATAATATTTAATGAATGGTTTCAGTTTCATTCGTTTATAATTCGTATAGCAATGTTTATAAATCATAATGTATATCTACCGTCCTTGATGTTTTATATAGGTGAATATTTGGGATTATACATTGTGTTCGAGTTTTGGGAATTTAAATCATAATGTATATGATTTACAATTGTCGTTGGTATACTTGTTATCGAGGATACATCATGGTATTGACGAAAACGTGAATTATCTACCGTCCTTGATGTTTTGTATAGGTGAATATTCAGAATAATAGTTGGTGATGGTTTAGATATCGATATTGCTCTCGAAGGACTCGGAGCGAGTATTTTAATCATTTCTGTCATTTGTGTTGATCATATTGTGATACATTCGTGTATCTTTGTTGTCATGCATTGGTGTATTGTTGTTGTCGTGCATTTTGTTGTGTACTATTGTTTTGTGCTGTCTTGCATTGTTGTCATATGTCCACCATGCGTTGGTCCGATGGGATCATCATGGGAATCTATAGCTGTGTGCGCTGGATCGCTGGACAGGTAATGCCACCATGCGTTGGTCCGATGGGATCATCATGGGAATCTATAGCTGTGTGCGCTGGATCGTTGAATTACCATATGTGTTGTTGTTATTGTGCATATATATATATATATATATATATATATATATATATATATATATATATTATGGGTTGCCATAAGTATACATTGTTGTTATTAATGTGAACATATTGACGTTGTCATATGAGTACGCATTTGTAGGTCTTGTGTTAGGACCGTGTCCGTATGTTGTGTTGATCTGATCTTGAATTAGGCTGACGTGGTTTCATTGTGGCAGTTCATATCTTGAGGTATGCTCTGTGTTTACTTTGATGTATGTCTTTGATGGACAATCGATTTTCGAGTTGAGATTTGATAATGATTCCGATGGATTGGCTGTGACAGAGTTAGTGAATTTCGTAACAGTGAGTTATGATAATGTTTTGAGAACTTTGGACATTGTTGAAATGTAGTACGGATACCCTGGTATTAGTTTATCGTATTTTTAAGGATACAAATCGTGGACTTTCGTAAAGTTATGGCGGTAAGATTACATTGGTCGTTTTCTTTTTTAATATTTTCATTGATATGTAATTATTGACGTGATGCGATGGTTATCATTGTTGGATATTATGGCTGATCTCGTCGTGGGATTTCTTTTTAGGTTCTTGGGTTATCAAGCTTGTAGCGATCGTGGAGAGATGAGCTTCCCGGAGGATACTGGCTAGGGCATGTATTTGTGTATTGAGTTTTCCTGATCAATTTTCTTTTGTATTCCGCTGCTAGAATATTTTGATTGTTTGTCTTATTCCGCTGCGTGAGCATTTTTAAATGGTCTTTTGGTATCTGGTAACTTAAGTTACTTTGGTAATCGTTTTCTATATCTATTTTTTCGATACGTGTAAGCGATGGCTTAACGTATGTTTTCAACTGTTGAGTCTTGGCATTTCGGACCTTGTGGTTTCAAATGAGATTTTACGACGGATTTGATAAACGAGTTTATAAAGTTTTCGAATGTTTTAACTGGATAATGTCGTCGTTAGCCTCTTGAGCGTTTGTAAATGTTTGCGAAATTTTTTTTAAGCCTTGTGGGTTCCATCTCGGGGCCCACGGCACTGTAATATTCCTGGATGGCTCTGGGGTGTTATAGAATATAGTATCAGAGCTTAGGTTGTAAAAACCTAGGCAGTTGGGTCGAGTTGGGTCGTGCTTTTGTCGTGTCATTCGAGTTGTCGGTTGACAGGTGTTTTGAGCTCTGAGTTTTTGTATTCACTCGGGCTTGTACGTTATGTGATTTACCAGTGTGGTATTGGGGTTGTTGTAAACTTTTCCAAATGGTGTTAACGAGATTCTCTGAAATGAGATGTATTGTGTTCTTGAGTTGAACTGATTTTTGCAAAACGTGTGTTTTGAAAATATCTGTGTCGAGTATTTTATAGAGTCGAGACATGTGCCAGTATCACGGAGAATCGTCGGCTTCACGATTTGTAAGTATTTGGATTTTTGAATTTCATTGAGATTTATTGCCGTTCTAAGTTGATATGCTTTGAGATTCAGCAGAATATTAATCATTACAGTATAAGGTGACATAGTTAGGACAAGATCGATAATCTTGAGAAGTTAGGATTTTGGAAATCACTACGTCGGTTAAGTTTTGGAACAGAGTTGTGCATCTGGGAGAAAGATTGTGGATTGATGAGAAGAACATGTAAGCATGTTAGTTCATTTTGAGATATATGGAACTGTTTTTGGGCATTTGAAAATGATACTTTTCAAAATGAATGTTTCACGGATGTTTTACCGAAAATGATTTTGGGCCGAGACCCAATCGACTTTGAAATAGGTTTATAACTCAGGACTTTGGGTCCGAAAAAGAGTTTTCTACTTTTAAACTTCTTGTAATGCGGAACGAAATAAGGGCTGAGACCCTAATGTTTCAAAAGGCTTTTCTGTTTTCTTAAAAACTTCCGAGATTTGTAAAACAATTTATCAATTGTTTATCTCTTTCGTTTCTGCCTTTCGCGGTTTTGATTTACTTGTTCAAATGAAACTTCTCAGGAAGTCTTTCGCTGTGTTGATTTGTTTCCACGTTTTGAGAATGCATAATTGAGGTGATCCGGGATGGGTTAATGGTTGACGTTGCGGGTCATATGAGGAAAAATGAGTTTTTAACGGAATTTATATATTGAGATTTTGGAACTCTATCGTGTGGTTTTCTGATGGAATATCAATGTATATTGGTGACAAACCGAATTGGTATATAGGAGTATGGATGTAGTCGAGCATTTGCATTATTCCATTTTATTTAATCGTGTGGATTTGAAGGAAACTGTTATCGAATACTTGGCACCAGCGAGCCGATTTAATTTTTCTAAAATTGATTTCGTGGTCTTACGAAAATCTATGTTTTGACTTTTGAAATTTTTTGAATGAACTTTCGAAAATTTGTCTTCTTGACGAGACTATAAGATTTCAACTGGTTTTTAACATGTGACTGATATACATACGCATTTAGTGTATAGTGCATATCGTGGTGAAGTTATGAGAATGACTCACGAAGTGGGTGAGGCATCAGTATGGAACAATGAATAGAGATTCGAACTTTAGTATGGCAGTTTGGTTATTCAGGGATAATCGGTTGATTGATCAGATAAGAGAAATATACTCCGTGTTGTAGATTCATGTGCAGGATGTAATTTTGGAACTTTGGATTTTGCGAAACTGGGACATATGTGCTATGTGATTCCATTGGTATAGTAGTAGCACGATTTTATCATAGTGATTTTTGAATGATTCCCTTGTAAGTACGGATTTGGGAATGGTGGCCCCAGGATGGTTGTTTTGAGTAATGATTGGTCGTTCCCACTCCATGTATGATTGGATATGTTCGTCGGTTTATGATTGGTTGTTCGTATGCCGAGCGATATGTTCACCAGTCGGGTATGTTTATTGAGATCCACTGTATGTGATTGGTGTGTCGTTTTGAGAACTTTATTCGTTCGTATATCAGTTTCTGTGGTTCTGTGTTGATCATGTTGGAGCATACCGTGTGAGGGTATTCCTGATTATCGTTGATCGTTCGTTGGTAATATTGGAGTTTATCATGATGATGATATTTTCGATTGTGTGTTGACCTCAGGTTGGTCATATTGGATTTTATCATGTTGATGATATTCTCAGCTGCATTTTGACCTTTGAATTGGTCGTATGAGAGTTTATCATGTCGATGATATTCCCAGTTAATTTATTGGTTGATCATTGTTGGTGATCGTCTGAGCGTTCGTATTTTTTGCCGATGTTTCGGGATTTGTTTTGTTGTTTTGGGCAGATGTTTCATAGATGTATCGTGCAGTATTGGTTTTTAGCAGATTGGGACTTGATTGTGCGATTAGGCAGACAGGATTTGACACGGATAGATTATTTCATCCGAAGATGATATATTTTGTTGAGACTCATGGAATGTGATTGTAAGCGTATTGAGGCTTTACAGTGAAGTCACTTGCTGGTATCACAGGAGGCCATCGACTTTACGCATTTGTAAGTACACTGATTTGGTTATTCGTTAATGATAATGATTGATCGTTGTCGTGTTGATTTTGGCATATTTTGGTCGAACTGTTTGTTTCTTTATGACGGACTGCAAGTTTTAAGGACGAAACTTATTTTAAGGGGTGTAGTATGTAATACCCGAAATTTCTACTACTATTGTTTAATACTATTTTATCCGAGTTATGTTGTACAGTGCGGAATCTGTACAGTATGGATAAAATAATGAAGGACTGAGACATCTGTATTAGTATAATTGTCGTATTTGGTCGACAATTGCATTTGAGGATATAACGTGTTGAGTATACGTATTCAGTATGCTATATGTTCGTATTCTGTATGTTGAGACGTTGGACAGGAATAGCTGAAAATGGCTAAGTATAGCCTAACTAGCACGCGCTAATACTCATTCATAGCGCATGCTAACGTGTAGGTGTAGCGCACGCTAAAGGCAAAATCATAGCGCACGCTACCGCAAAACAGATCAAAACGAATCTACGTTGGACCAGGACACTTTCGGCGCACGTTCTGATAAGTTTGTAATATAGTACTAGCGCACGCTAAACCATAAAGGTTAGTGCACGCTAACTGTAGATCGGTCAAATGAATCTTATCCTTGTCAGATGCTTTCGGCAGGTGGGACACAGGCATCTTCGAGGTAGGTGCAGATTGTTAGGTAAACGATGATTAGCGCGCGCTAAGGTCAAGGAATAGCGCACGCTACTGAGCATTTCACTGTAGCAAGTAAACGCCTATTTACGTACGTAATTGCATGGGCGTTACGTACGTAAATCAGTGTACAAAGCAAAACAGTCACCTCTGGACCACGATAGCGCATGCTACTAAGGAAAAGTAGCGCACGCTAATAACAGTCAGTATATATATGATTGCAGATGTGAATTATGTTCATTCGGCCATTCCTTCCTGTATTTCGAGAGAGAGAGTTTTTAGAGAGAAGTTTGAGATTCCATACACTGAGAGATGATGATCTTTAACAACATTAAGCTGAGGAACATGGATTAAAGTCTTGTCTTGAACTTATTGATGATTCTTGGAATGAAGTTGATTTTCTCCTTCATGGTTCGTCTATACAAGGTAATCACTCTTCACCTTTGGATTTCATTTTGGAGTGAAGATTGATGTTCTTGAGTTAATAATTATCATATAAACAAGTTGACATGCATGATTATCAGATGGATTACGGGAGTATGATCATATATATATATATATATATGATTCATATGGTTTGAATCGTGTTGTTCGTCTTCCTGAGATAAGTTGGTTAATTCTTCTCCTCAGTTTCGGATGTTGATGTTATTGTTGATAATTACTCCCTGTAATGATAGATTATGGAAGTGTCATTTCGTTCTTAATGTTTCATGATATTGAGATTGACGAAGATGATATATGGATATAGGAATTGGATTAAGAGTTGGATGATTACCTATATGTTAAAGGATATCGGATTTCGTTGTTTTGATAGCTATGAACATGGTTTAAAATCACTTAGTGTTCTTGATAATTGCCATATGTGATCGGAATCTGAAAAACACACATCTGTACAGCATTAGCGCACGCTAAGCTTACTGGCTAGCGCACGCTAACGAGAGCAACTTAGTGCACGCTACGTTAAGTGATTAACGTGCGCTAAGTAGGCAGACAGTGCAGTATTTTCATGTTGTGGTTGTGAATTTGTGCTGGTTTGAGTTGGATTGATCATCTTAGTGGTTAATCGAGATATTGTTGAGCCGTTGGGTTTGTGAATTGGTTTTATCGATGGTTGATTGTTGTCGAACTTGTTGTTTATCGATTATTTTAACAGGTTGAGATTATTGATCGGTGATTAGAACTATGCGTTGCGGTCATGTTCGAGAATGTTCGTGAATTGCATTGATTGGGGCCGAGGGACTTGTAGATGACGGCGATGGAATTGGTAACGGCTTCATCGGTATCGAGGCAAGTTATTACTTGCTCAGTTTATAATATTTAATGAATGGTTTCAGTTTCATTCATTTATAATTCGTATAGCAATGTTTATAAATCGTAATCACAGGATATTTGGGATTATACGTTGTGTTCGAGTTTTGGGAATTTAAATCATAATGTATATGATTTACAATTGTCGTTGGTATACTTGTTATCGAGGATACATCATGGTATTGACGAAAATGTGAATTATCTACCGTCCGTGATGTTTTGGATAGGTGAATATTCAGAATAATGATTGGTGATGGTTTAGATATCGATATTGCTCTCGAAGGACTCGGAGCGAGTATTTTAATCATTTATGTCATTTGTGTTGATCATGTTGTAATACATTCGTGTATCTTTGTTGTCATGCATTGGTGTATTGTTGTTGTCGTGCATTGTGTTGTGTACTATTGTTTTATGCAGTCGTGCATTGTTGTCGTATGTCCACCATGCATTGGTCCGACGGGATCATTATGAGAATCTATAGCTGTGTGCGCTGGATCGCTGGACAGGTAATGCCACCATGCGTTGGTCCGACGGGATCATCATGGGAATCTATAGCTGTGTGTGCTGGATCGTTGGATTACCATATGTGTTGTTGTTATTGTGCATATATATATTATGGGTTGCCATAAGTATACATTGTTGTTATTGATGTGAACATATTGACGTTGTCATATGAGTATGCATTTGTAGGTCTTGTGTTAGGACCATGTCCGTATGTTGTGTTGATCTGATCTTGGATTAGGCTGACGTGGTTTCATTGTGGCAGTTCATATCTTGAGGTATGCTCCGTGTTTACTTTGATGTATGTCTTTGATGGGCAATCGATTTTCGAGTTGAGATTTGATAATGATTCCGATGGATTTGGTGTGACAGAGTTAGTGAATTTCGTAACAGTGAGTTATGATAATGTTTTGAGAACTTTGGACATTGTTGAAATGTAGTACGGACACCCTGGTATTAGTTTATCATATTGTTGAGGATACGAATCGTGGACTTTCGTAAAGTTATGGCGGTAAGATAACATTGGTCGTATTCTTATTTAATATTTTCATTGGTATGTAATTATTGACGTGATGCGATGGTTATCGTTGTTGGATATTATGGCTGATCCCGTCGTGGGCTTTCTTTTTAGGTTCTTGGGTTATCAAACTTGTTGCGGTCGTGGAGAGATGAGCTTCCCGGAGGATACTGGCTAGGGCATGTATTTATGTATTGAGTTTTCCTGATCAGTTTTCTTTTGTATTCCGCTGCTAGAATATTTCGATTGTTTGTCTTTTTCAGCTGCGTGAGCATTTTTAAATGGTCTTTTGGTATCTGGTAACTTAAGTTACTTTGGTAATCGTTTTCTATATCTATTTTTTCGATACGTGTAAGCGATAGCTTAACGTATGTTTTCAACTGTTGAGTCTTGGCATTTCGGACCTTGTGGTTTCAAATGAGATTTTACGACGGATTTGATAAACGAGTTTTATAAAGTTTTCGAATGTTTTAACTGGATAATGCCGCCGTTAGCCTCTTAAGTGTTGGTAAATGTTTGCGAAAATTTCTTTCAGCCTTGTGGGTTCCATCTCGGGGCCCACGGTGCTGTAATATTCCTAGATGGCTCTGGGGGTGTTACATAGTGGACGTAGAGGGGTTCATCTCGAACCAATTTATATTGCGTGTTATTTACCTTCTGCCTTTATTGTTTTCATTTAACTGTGATTTATTATAAGTATACATTTCAAAACCCTGTACGCACCAAGCTAACAGGAGAAAGCCTAGTTGCTGTATTTATAACAACTCACTTAAACGAACTTCCGCGATGCACTCACATTCTAAAATCATACAGCTTGTTGTACTAACTCTTTCCAAGCTGTATTCTGTATACTTACTGGCCAATATGTAGTATCAGAGCGGTTGATTCTAAAAAGAATTAATCGTATTTTTAACCGAATCAGATCCTAAAATCACACATTCTTTTTGAAAACAGTTTATCTTTCCTATTCTCTACAATGATACCTCTATGATAAACAAGGTTCTAATATTTTCTATTAACGAATTTGATGATTGGAGAATTAGGATGGAAGCACATCTTGACGCCATGCACGAAGAGATGATATTTGTCATCCAAGATGGCCCCATCAATATAATGAAGGTTATTCCCGCCGTAAGGATAGAAGGACAGCCTCATGCAGAGATGCTCGAGAAGGAGCGTGAATAATGGGCAACCGATGATTGCAAGCGCGCGAACCTCGACAACGTTGCTAAGTATATGTTATTTGTCACTCTTAGCAAAGGCACATTATCGAAGGTAAAGAGTTGTAAGATAGCCCAGGAAATCTAAGATAAACTCAAGATGATTTGTGTGGGAACTGAGATCTCAAAAACAAGATTTCAAAACTCACTGAGCAATTTGAATCCTTTGAAGTGAAATCATCTTAAACTCTTGAGGAACTTGACCTCAGATTCCCTGGCATTGTTGGTGAACTTGAAGCATTAGGTAAAGTGTATACCCAAAAGGAGAAAAATTTAAAAAATTTTAGATCACTCCCAGCCCAATGGGACATTAAAACCAGAGCTATGCGTGTGTCATGTAATCTCAATGACATTTCTACTTTTGACATGTTCTCTGACCTCAAAGCTTTTGAGTGTGATATTGACAGGAGAGAGAAGGTCGAAGTGTCACCTGCTAAGACTACCACTCTAGCCGCTGTATCTAACAGGAGACACAGCATGCCCAACATATCTAAATTTGTCCACAAGAATGCTGACAGTGACGATGATATCCTGTCACAAGATGAAATGGCCCTTCTCATGCAAAAATTCAAAAAGTTCATCAAACAGTCTGGAAAGAATGCATACAGGCCCAAGCCTTTTCACAAGGTAAGTTCTGAATCTTCTCCATATGGTGATTCTAATATATGTTACAACTGTAGGAAACCAGGGCACTATGCAAATAAGTGTCCGCATCCTAAAGTCCAAAAGTTGCCGGAAGTCGCGCAACAGGAAAAAGATGAAAGGAGGCATGCTTGGAAGAACAAGCTCAAAGCCCTGATCGGCGAATCAGAAGCCTCGCCCACATCAACCAAGACCGAGTAATGTCTTCATGCAGTCACTGACAGTGACTCGTCTGATGATGAGCTTGAAGATAAAGCATATATGTGTTTTATGGCTAAGGAAATAGAAGACGATGAAGATAGCGATGATGAGGTAATCTCAACATCCAATATTCCTATCAATACGTCTCATACTTTCGAAAATATGGTGAATGAATTTAAAAACATTCAAAAGGACCATGAGACATTGAAATAAGAAAAAATACAGCTCGAAATATCTAACTTAGAGCTGAAAGAAAACGACTTGTTGAGAAATAACTATGAAAATATGTCCATTGATTGTGAAAACAACAAAGTCTCACTTGAAAAACTCATGGAGAGCAATCATCAACTTGCCCACGATCTAAATGAGACTAAGTCTCATAACGAGAGCAAGACAAATGATTTCGATCTACTTGAAGCCAAAGTAAAAACTCTTGAGAAACGAGAAGGAGAACTAGAGACCATCTTGAAATGTTTCGAGAAATCATCTAAAAGGATGGAAGAAATTCTAAGCACCTGGCAACATGCTCTTGATAAAAGTGGCTTAGGATACAACTCATTCTCCAATAAAGGGAAGACTAGTACAGTGTTTGTCAGGGGTGTGCCTGTACCTGAAGAGACCCCGAGTCCTGTAAAGGTAACAGCCGACTTACATACAACAAAGGCTGCTATTCCGCCACCAAAGTCATATCACAGACAGCGGAATCCTCAGCCTCAAAGACCTGTAAGGCGTAACCAATAGCATGCTCCCCGAGCATATCAAAAGCGCCAACACCCATTCAGAAAGAAGGTTGTATCTAAAAATCAAAAGCATGCACAATAGTACTTTCAACAGTACAGTGAGCCTAGATATTGGATACAGGAGCCCCGTTATCCATCGAGAGAACAGGTCGCAGTGCAATATCAGCAACAACTTTGGGAATCCAACTGGAGACCCAGAAGACAAGCTGTAAGGCCTAAGAAAATGGCTCCACCTCCAAGACGAAATTCATACTGGATTAATAACAATAACCCTAAATTTTACATGCATCATAATTACCAAGGTTACAGCGACTACGTGTCTGCCCCACATAGACATCGCGTGAACGGACCAAAAGTAACCTATAACAAGCCAATTGTTGTCAGGCAAATTTAGGTACCTAAAGGCACTAACATCCATGGACCCATCATATAAAGGGGACCTAAATCTACTTAATTTCTTTTCTTACATGACATCAAAGAGAAAGACATATGGTACTTCGACAGTGGATGTTCTCGGCACATGAAAGGAGATAGAAGCAAGCTGTCAGATTATGTAGAAGGTCGCGGTCCAAAAGTGCGCTTCGGTGATAAATCCAAAGGAAGAACAATAGGTAAGGGAACCCTACTTGTAGGAAAATTCAAAGTCACCGATGTAGCTTATGTTAAAGACTTACAGTATAATCTACTTATTATTAGCCAGTTTTGTGACAAACAGTTCTTGATTAAGTTCTATATAGCTCACTGTAGAGTCAAGAACATTCTGACCAAAGAAGTTGTGCTCACAAGAAGCAGGTCAGGTAGTATGTATATTGCTGACTGGAAGCCTACGAGCTCCACAATTCCATGTTTTGTTGCCAAAGGCACTGCAGATCAAAGCTGGCTATGACACAAGAGAATATCACACGTAAAATTCAAGACGATCAACAAGCTCACTAGACAGGGAATGGTTAGAGGTTTTCCCGATGTGTTATTCCAAAAAGACAGCATCTGCGGACCTTGTTAGAAAGGCAAACAAGTCAAAACCACCCTGAAAAGCAAATCATACATGTCCACTCACAGAGTTCTGGAAATGCTACATATAGATCTATACGGTCCTGTAGACCCTGTAAGTTTGGGAGGTAAGAAATATTGTCTCATTAGTCTTGATGATTATTCCAGGTATGCTTGGACAGTCTTCCTGAGCAAGAAGAAGGAAACCACAACAAAGCTTCTCGAGCAGCTGAGAAAGCTTCAGAATGAGAAAGGGCTGAGTATCGTGTCCATTAGTTCCGACAGAGGTACTGAATTCTCTAACCGCTTTATAGAGCAATACTGTTCGGACAATGGAATATAGCACGAATACTCAGCTACCCGAACACCTAAACAAAATGGTGTTGCTGATCGAAAGAACATGACGCTCAAAGAAGCAACAAGAACCATGATCGTCGAAAGAAAGTTGCCGCAGCATTTCTGGGGCGAAGCAAAAAATACAGCGTGCTAGACACAAAACCATTGTATCATCAACAAGCATCACTACAAAACAACATACGAGGTATGGAACAACAAAACTCCATTGGTTTCATATTTTCACATATTTGGATGCAGATGTTATGTTCTGAACAACGGGAAATACCAACTTAGAACCTTCGATCAAAAGTCGGATAAAGGGATATTCATAGGATATTCCCCTGTCAGCAAAGCTTTTAGGATCTTTAACAAAAGGAAGCTGACAGTTGAGGAATCTATACATGCAGTGTTCGACGAACCTCACCATGATCCTACAGGAGTAGAAGACTTGAACTCAAAATATCCAAACACTCTCCATTAATGACCCTCCAACTCCAATAGAGCTTGTCGTAGACTTAGAGATCAACCTCGCAGCTGTAAGATCAGAGGTAGTTGAAGATGATGCTGTACAAGCTGAAGCTGAAACGACAGCACCACAAGATACAGTATGGAACCTTGTTTATCATAGAGGTATCATTGTAGAGAATAGGAAAGATAAACCGTTTTCAAAAAGAATGTGTGATTTTAGGATCTGATTCGGTTAAAAATACGATTAATTCTTTTTAGAATCAACCGATCTGATTTGGTTAATGAAGATTCCTGTAGGCAACTGCTTTACCTGCAATCCTAGAACTCGACAGAAGATCGTTGAGAGATCACCCACAGGAGTTAATCACAGGAGACATTTATGCCGGAGTATCTACCCATAGGAGAATACAGCGTACACAAGGAACTGTACTGTGTGCGCAAGAAGAACCCGAATCTGAGAAATCTCCATTTCCTGTATGGAAATCTCCAGCAGAACTTAGAAGACTTGCCATGTGCACACTTGTTATATTCTTAGTTCAATCTGAACATGTTTCTACCAAAGAAGATCCGAACAATTCTCACTATATCACTTCTATGTAAGAAATGCTTAATGGTTTCGAAAGAAACAATATATCGTATCTAGTACCTAGACCTGAGCATCAAGCCATGATTGGAACCAAATGGGTATTTAGAAACAAGAAAGATGAGAACTGACTTGTTATTAGGAACAAATCTCGTCTAGTCGCACAAGGCTACAAACAGGAAGAAGGCATAGAATACGATGAAACATTTGCCCCTGTAGCCAAACTAGAAGCCATTAGGATATTTTTAGTTTTTGCTGCCCTTAAGAGCCTTATTGCATATCAAATGGACATTAAGAGCGAATTCCTAAATAGAGACCTCGCTGAAGAAGTCTATGTTGAACAACCACCAGGGTTTGTCAATACAGAAGGCGGAGACCTAGTATACAGGCTACGGAAAGCACTGTATGGACTTAAGCAAGCACCTAGAGTGTGGTATGAAACCCCTGTCCATGTACCTAACCAATAATAGATTTGAGAAAGGTGCTGTGGACAAGACTCCATTTAAAATACAGGAAGTATACGACTGGTTGATGGTTCAAATATATGTAGATGATATTATATTTGGCTCCACTAACCTTGCTTTATATCAAAGGTTCTCTCATTTCATGCAAAGTAAATTTGAAATGATTATGATGGGGGAACAGTAATTTTCTAGGATTGCAGGTAAAGCAGTTGCCTACAGGAATCTTCATTAACCAATAGAAGTACAGCAAGGAGCTACTCAACAAGTTTGGGATGAATAACTCCAAATCCTCGTCAAGCCGCGTGATCACTTCCGTGCAAATAAGTGCTTATGAAGCTAGAAATCCGGTTGATCAACTCTACATGAATCTAATAGGCTCACTCCTGTACCTAACAGCTAGCAGACCCAATATCTAGTTTGCTGTAGGAGTGTGTGCTTGGTATCAAGTAGCACCTAAAGAATCACACTTCACGACAGCCAAACGAATCCTTAAGTATGTTAAAGTAATAGTCGATGCAGGACTGTGGTATCCTAAGGAAGGCGAATTCGATTTGGTTGGCTACAGAGACTCGGATCTCGATGGATGCAAGCTAGATAGGAAGAGTACAAGCGGTACTTGTCACTTTCTTGGACCTAGACTTGTGTCATGGTTCAGTAAGAAGCAATTAGCAAACTCGCTTTCAACAGCTGAATCAGAATACTATACTGCTGGAAGTTGGTGTATACAGATTCTCTGGATGCAAAGTATTTATCTGATTATGGAATCATTTCCAAGGAAACACCCATCATGTGCGATAGAACGAGTGCAATTGCAATAATACACAATCCTATATTGCACTCGCGAACTAAGCATATTGATATGAAGCATCATTTCATCTAGAATAATGTTGAGAAAAAGGATGTTCGGATCGACAAAATTCATACAGACTTTCACTTAGCCGACATATTTACCAAACCTCTCAGCACCACCAGATTCTGTATGCTTCGACAAGAATTGGGAATGCTACAGCCTGACTCCCTGTAAGTTTTTATGATTTTACTCATCAATTGAGGGAGAATGCTGTAAGATCCAAGAATACAGTATCCACCATTAATTAACTGTACATTCAGAACAGTCAGATAACACTGTAGGACAAAGAAGGCACAAAACCTTCCTACAGCTGACGTGTGCATTAATTAAGGGGGAATACAGTACGACCCATGAATACATTATTAATCAAAACATTGCTGTAAGAATTGAATCCCGTATGTACCTTTTAAGGGGGAATGCTGTATTATTCGCGGATACAGTATATACACTATGGGACGTAAATTAATATATAATATTATTCTATTCGTACTGAAAACAGTTTTAGTCCACGTGCCCTGTTTCAAAATTCAAACGTTTTATAGTTTAATGCTTAACACGACATCTGGACTTTATTATCTCAAATGCTGCGATTTTCATTAATTCAAACCGCCATTTAGTGCAATGAGGGAAGTCGAATTGTCAGAAGTGGGACCGATTATGCTCCTACATGAATACGAGCTATTTATGATGAAAAGTGAAGAATCCCTCACGAACATGCTTGACCGTTTTTCGGTCATTTCTAATGGATTAGCTTGTTTTGGGAAACCATTAACAAATAGTGAAAAAGTAAAGAAAATCTTAAGATCACTACCTGCTGAATGGGACGCCACTGTGACGGCAATAATGGAATCTAAATATCTCAATACGCTCGATTTTAGCGCCCTCGTTGATTCGCTAATAAATTATGAGATAGTTCTAAAATCACGGAACACCAAGCCGAAGCTGAAGGAAAGAACGATAGCCATGAGAGCGAATATGTCAAGAAAAGAAGAAATCTTGATCGATGATAGTGATGAAGAATCGGCATATTATGCCAAGAATATTAATAAGTTTCAAAACTTATTAAACCAGAGAAAGAAAGACATCAAGATGGGCGAATCTAAGAAATTCGACAACAACTGTCGAATCTTTGGTAAACCAGGCCACTTTGCAAAGAATTGCCGAGCAAATCCAAAGAAGGAAGTCTTAATTGCCACATGGAGTGACGAAGACGAGGACGAAGATTTCATCAATCAAAATAACCTCGCACTTATGGCAAGAAGTAGATTCGACGAAAGCGACGTCGAAAGCCAGGTTAGTACATCGTCTCAAGACGAATTATTTGAAGCATTCGAATTACTACATACTTCATAATGCTTGATCCAAAATTAAATCCCTCCAATCTAAAAATAAATCTTTGGAAATCGAAATTTTCAAAATTCTTGAAAAAGGGAAATTTATCAAAAACGATCATTCTCAATGCGTTGAAAATAAAAATATTTTAAAAATTCATCTTTTGAAAGTTCAAGACGAACTTAAAATTTGACAAAGAAATTTTCATGCGGTAATGATAAATTTGAACAAATGCTATCGGTTCAAAAATTCACTTTGAATAAACAGGGGTTAGGTTTCAAACCGCATACTAAAAACGAATCCTTAAATTTCAAAAAAAAAAACTGATACGGTAATTGTTTAAAAATTGGGCACCATATTTCTAATTGTAAAAGCCCACGCCGGATGATTAAAATTAAAAAGATTTAGATTCCTAAAAGAACCACTATTCCGAACATCATCTACATAAATGAAAAATGACCAACTTTCGATTGGATCCCCAAAAATTAATTTTTATCAATTAGTATTTTACTCTGGGGGAGTATTATATTTTTAAAAGGGGGAGATTTTTGTCAGGGGGAGTTTTACCCTTTTTATGCATATTTTATCATCAATTGGTATCCTTTATACGATTTTTGCTGATAACAAAAAGGGGGAGAGAATAGTTGAATGGGATAAAAAGCATCATGGAAGAATGACGAGAAAAATAAAAAGTAAAAAGGGGGAGAGAAAAATAAAAAGAAAAGTCGAAAAAGAATAAACGGAGAAGTTGAAAACGAAAAGACGAGGTTGAAAAATAAAAAGAAGTAGTTGAAAAGGACAAAAAGAAAAGATGGGAGAAACTAACGAAATGATCAAAGCCGAAAACTTTGATTCGTACAAATATATATATATATATATATATATATATTATTTTGCAGGTTTTATCCAATTCAAGTTGTTGTTTTCTAATCATCAAAAAGGGGGAGATTGTTGGAATATTTTATTCCAAATATTCATTAATCAAGTTTTGATGATTAGTTGTTAAACAAAGAAAAACAACAAGGAAGCAAAACAATACAACAAAGAAGTCGAAGACGCAAAATGTCGCACAAGCTGCAAAGCTAGCGCACGCTAACGAAACCCATCTGAAGATCAGACGAGTACAAAGTTACCTGAAGGCAAAGTAACCTGATGAAGATAGCGCACGCTACAGTTGAAGCATAACGCACGCTATCGAAGGAATATGACCGTTGTGAATACTTTCAAACACAGAATGACATATGCAGTGACGGAATCATAGTGCATGCTACAGTTGAGTAATAGTGCACGCTAAAGTGTTTTAATTCAAGATAATCAATCCATTGGGAGATTCTGAAGTAAATTCAAAAGCTACAAACAGATATATGATGCAAGCAATGATGAAATATTAGCGCACGCTACATAGAGATGTTAGCGCACGCTAACGGATAGAGGCAGTAGCCACTGGACTGAAGTTGCAAGTAGATAACGTACGTAATCAGCAAATAGTAACGTACATAACAAGCTATAGCGCATGCTAAAGCAAGAGGCTAGCGCACGCTAAGTGAGACTGGCAGTAACGGCTAGTTGAAAGAAAAAGGCTATAAATACCAAACCAGTTGGTATTAATCCATACAACAACCTTGAGCAAATCATTCATACTTGAGATATCATTGTAAAAATTATATTTGTTGTACTTGAGTTTATATTTTCAAGAGTTTGAGTTTGATACACGAAAACTCATACACGAGAGGAAGAAGAAAGGATACGATTGGATTCGGTGTTATTAGGATCAAGGATCCGGCATTGTTAGAATCGCAATCTATATCCACGTGAGGTTTATCTACTACCCATAGAAAGCTAGATTGGTTGATTCCTTGTCCAATAGAAAAGTAAAATGGTTTAACTTGGACCGACAAAAGGACAAGTGATTGAACGGTTTACTCGGACCGATAGAAGACAAGTTTGTAACGGTAATCCCTCGACCGATAGAAGAGAGGTGCAGAGGTTTATCTTTAGCCTATAGAAAAAGATACCGAGAGAGGACGTAGGCACGTTTGGCCCAACCTCTATAAATCCTGTGTCTATTTATTCTCCGCACTTTTATTTAAATCGCTTCCGCAATGCGAAAGAGTTTTATAATTCTATCTCCAAACGGCGACACCGACCAATAGTGCTCCAACAGGATAAACAATCTTGTACCTTGTTTTGATAATTGCCATCATACAACAAGTCTAGTCATCATACAGCAAATGACTCAAAATGCCGCTTAGTAAGAAAACTGTCTGGAATCTCCATACATCACCCTTCCATACAACATTGGAGATAGCCTACAACGTTGAAGTCTATAGCTACAGCACTAAAGATGTAACATGTTGGATACAGCATACAGTCTGAAAGTATTAGGAAAACAAACACTTATCCAACAGGAGTGAAGACCATTGAGACGGAATCTACTTTATTCAATAAAGTCAAAACACCATTTGAAAGAAGTATTTAAATACTGATCGGATAAAGTATTTAAATACCAACCTACAAGGATCTTCAGACAACGAGCAAAATCCGGATCAAGCATCTTGAAAGTCAATCAACCAATCAGAATAGATCTTTGCTCACCAACCAGCCAACGGACATATTTATAACGGATCTATTCCAAAGTTATAAATAGTCCATGCAAGAAGACATTGCAAGAAACCAAATATATACGACTACGAACGAAAAGCAATGACAACAGTAGTAGAGATTATTCTGTCAATCAAGCTTACAAGAGCAAATATATTTCTTCGAGCATATATCAATATCCGAGAGAAGAAATAAACTCAGTCAACGTGAACAACACATCATCAGCCTAAGATCATCGAGTGTTCAAGCTGATGTTCAAACCAGTGATTTCCCATTTACTTTTGAGTAAACTTAGCCCTGTGTGGACTAAGAAAAAGATATTCTGACCTGTGTGGGACAAATAGGATGAAGCTTCAATCTATGTGAGAAGAAGCAAGTCAAAGAAGCCTACAACCAATCTGTGTGAACGGTTGAAAGCTACAGTCTTTGTATCAATCTGTGTGAACGTTACAAGGATAGGTTTGATTTAAGTCATGTAGTTGTGCACGTAGTGAATTTAATAAATATTTTACTCCTGTGTGGAGAACCACTGGACGTGGAGGGGTTTACCTCGAACCACTTAATATTGCGTGTTATTTACCTTCTCCCTTTATTGTTTTCATTGAATTGTAATTTATTTATAAGTATACATTGCAAAACCCTGTACGTACCAAGCTAACAGGAGAAAGCCTAGTTGCTGTATTTAAATCAACTCACTTAAACGAACTTTTACTACGCACTCACATTCAAAAATCGTACAGCTTGTTGTACTAACTCTTTCCAAGCTGTATTCTGTATACTAATTGGCCAACAATATAAAATAAAATATGGAAAAATAGAATAAAAATTCCAAGTTTTTGATTTTATTAAATTTAGGGCAATTCCGCAATTGGGATTCTAGAACAAGAAAATTAATCAATTAAAATCTAAATATAATAAAACCAATACTAATTTTAACTAATAAGATTAAATCAAATATGATGATATATCCAATTACTTTCGTGCTCAAATTGCCCAAAATCGCCGAGGAAAAGAGGGGAGGGTGCAAATGGTGAAAAATGGGCTGCTGGAAACTACTCTCATGTTTTTATACCTGGGAGCCTTACGGCCATAACAGGCAATCAATATGGCCGTAACTAACAATCTTATAGCCATAACATTGAAGTTTTATGGCCAAAAGTAGGTTACGGCAAAACCAAGTGTTCCTGGGCCAAACCATACAACCGTACGTGGGAAGGATTATGGTCATAAAATAGCTAACCACGGACATAACCTAGTTATGTTAATCTCATAATTTGGACAATAGAGAACTTCAAACCGTAACATTATTCTGCTTACGGCCGCAATTCTCCTGCAGACAGCAAGAACAACCTGGCACCCGAGATTTCTCCCCAGTCGACATTGAAACTCAACGGAATTAGAAATGTGACAAAACATATTCGTAAGATATCGATATATGAACCCACGCACTAATCAAACTCAGAATAACACTAAGTCGAGATACAAGAAAACAGGCTCCAACGACTCAATTGAAATGATGATGAAAATAGTAAAATCACAGAATAAAAGAAAATAACCACAAAACTCATTCGAAATACAAAATGTGAAAAAGAGAACATATCATAGAAACCATAACGAGTACAAGAAACTTGATAAAATGAAAATGCATATACTACAATATATTTATGCAGGGTGATAGGGTGATAGCTTATGCGTCTCGACAGTTAAGGTTGTGTGAAGCAAATTACTAACTCATCTAGAGTGGGCAACAATTGTTCTCACCTTGAGGATTTGAAGACATTATCTTTACGGCTCTTCATGTAAGATTTTCACCAATCAGAAGATCCTAAAGGTACATTATCAATAAGAAGGAGCTGAATATGAGAGAGTGTATATGGTTAGAATTGATCAAGAACTATAAACTTGAGATCCTATACCATCCACGTGCAGCAAACATGGTGGTTGATGCCTTGAGTCGTAAGTCGATGTCGCTTCAGATGTTAGATATGCTCACACCTCAACTGAGGATACACCAGGATTAGATCGAGTAAGGTATTGAGGTTTGTCTCCATGGGGTTCAGGCACAGTTATGCACATTAGAGATCACTTCATCCTTGGTTAATGATATCAAGGCAAGATAATTTGAGGACCCATTTTTGGTCCACTTGAGGGATGATGTGGTGAGGGGGCAGCCCCTGGTTTCATGGTTCAGGATGAAGGTGTATATAGATTTTGGGGTAGGATTTGTGTGCCGTGTGATTTCGTGCTCAGGCAAACGATATTGAGAGAAACTCATGCTACACCTTATTCTATTTACCCTAGTATGAGTAAAGCATACAAGGATGTGATAGGTAAGATTTGGGGGAGTAAAATGAAGAAGGATATTATGAGTTTGTATTGAAGTGTTTGACCTGTTAGTAGGTCAAGATTGAGCATCAACGACCCGCTAGGTTGTTGAGATCTCTTTCTTTTCCGGAGTGGAAATATGAAAATATATGGTGGACTTTATTACTAATATGTCGAGGACCCAGACCGGAATAAATATGATTTGGGTTATATTGATCGACTAATCAAATCAGCTCATTTTGTTGATATCAAGGATAGGTGGGGACATGAGCGTTTGGATCGTGTGTACATTTTGGAGATTATGAGATTACACAAGACTCTAAAGAGTATTGTTTCGAACCGAGATGGCTGATTTGTGTTTCATTTTTGGTAGTCCGTTCATCATGCCTTGGGTATTAAGCTGAGACTTATTACATCTTATGACCCGCAAAATGATGTTTAGATGGAGCAGGCAATTCAGAAACTTGAGGATATGTTGAGAGCGTATGCTTTGGACTGGAAATATTATTGGGAGTCACACTTGCCATCAATCAAATTAACGTATAATAATAATGGGCACGTGTTGGCCACTAAGTATACAGAATACAGCTTGGAAAGTGTTTTAAACAACAAGCTATATGATTTTCAAATCTTAGTGCGTAGCGGAAGTCTTGTTAAAGTAAGTTGCTGTAAATACAGCAACTATATATGAAGTGTATACTTAAAGATAATCACAAATATTAAAACAGTAAATGCATAAGGTAAATGACACGGTAATTAAAGTGGTTCGAGGAAACCCCTCTACGTCCACTGGTCCTCCACACAGGATTTAAAACGTTTATTATAAATACTACGTACACAACTACGTATTTATAATCAAACCTAGCAATGTATCGTTCAAACAGATTGATATAATGATTGAAGCTTTCAACCGTTCACACAGATTGGTTTAGGCTTTCACTTGACTAACTTCTTCACACACAGTTCTGAAGCTTCGTCTCCTCAATGCAAGTCCGTCATAAACAGTTCGGGAAAAGCAATGCTTTCTCAGTCCACACAGGACTGATGGGTTTTTTCAATGATAGAACGATGGTTTGAACAACAGCTTGACTTTATCGATCTTCAGCTGATAATGTGTTGTTCAAGGTTGAGCACTTTGGATATTTCTTCTCTCAGAGTATGCAGTATACTTGAAGAAATATGTTTGCTCTGATTATTCGTGTAAGAACTTGCTGGTTGTAGTTGCTCAGTTAATCAGTCAATCAGTCTTTGATCTTCAAACTCTTGGATATATATATATATAGCCTTCTGAAATATATCCGTTGTGAGAGATCCGTTGAGCAAGATTCCGTGACAACTTGATAGTTAACTTGAATAGATCAAGATCCGGATATTGCATGGTTTGAAGATATCTGTCGGCTTCAGTATTTAAATACTTTATCCTTTCAGTATTTAAGTACTTCTTTATCAAACGGGACTTGACTTTAGCGACTACCAAAGATTCCTTTTCCAAACGGTCGTCAGTCTTGTTTCGATGTGTATTGAAGGTTTCAATACTTCACAGATCGAATGCTGTATCCATTAGTGCTGTAGGCTATAGAGAAGAAGTCGTTGTATGGAATGTTTGATGTATGAAGGGACAACTTCCATATTTGGCGCTTTTAGACTCTTGATGTATGATGGCATGATGATAGGTCTTCGATACAGGATCAGCAACTTCGATCGGTTTATCGATACAGCAGCTTGCTGTATGCTGGATTGGCATATTGTCAAAACACTCTTATCAAGATCTTTCGATACAGGGATTGTTATCCCAATAATTTCCCCCTTTTTGATAATTTGCCAAGTCTTGCTAAGTCTTCCTTTTTAAAACTTTTGATGTTATCCAAACATCCTTGATGATTCCAAAACTTTGACACTTAACATTTTGAAGGAGGGCAGACTTCTTGGTCTTCTGTTCGAATGTTCTGGCCTTCAGCATTTTGCCTAACACTAGGAACTGCTCGTAGGCAAGTTTAGATTTTATCAAAAGAGTATTACATCTTTAAACTTATGATTGGCGCACAGGCACAACCTTACATTGTTTATCTAGATACATACAACTGAATCTATGAACTGTTCGTAGACAAGTTCGTACAGTTAATATTTTAACAAGTTTTTATAATTGTATTGATTCAACAAATGAATTGAATTACGTAATCATACAAACACACAGAAGATTACGAGTTGTAATCTTTCAAGAGAAAAATATTTTATTGATGTTTGAACAAGGATTACAATATATTTGTTATAAAACAGCAAATAAGAATACATGAATAGAAATACAGGAGGGAATCTAGCTCTTATGGTCAGAATGCCTCCAAGGCCTTTTAGGGTCATTCTTGGTACCCTTCCACTAGTTTTGATGAGTGTCCCTGTTTCGATTTTGATAGATAGCTTGTCCTTCATAGGACTTATCGAAAGCTAGGATCCAATCTTCTGGATGGGTCACCAAGTCACCTTGCCTGTGCTTGGATTTCATCTTCTGCTGAAGCGGGAGCGTCCCTTCATCCAACCTCTTCTTATATTCCTCAGCGGCTTCTTGTACCGTCCTGCAACTATTGAAAATTGAAGATTCCCTGATAAGAACAACAAAGTATCTTAGCAGTTCATTCTTCCTCCAGTTCTTGATCTCTTCTGAAGTAGGCTGTCGGTTGGCCGGGAGGTTCATAGCTTGCTGTTTATGAACGAGGTTCTTCCAAGGAAACTTAGGGTCCTGGAATTCTGGGCAATCTCCCTGTATCCTAATGTTGGGAGTAGAAAATGAAAGACATGCAATATCAGCAGTGATGCTGTCTTCAAAAGCAGCTACCATTTCTTTCTCTTGCTCAAGCCTTGTTCTCCTTGCAGCTTCCCTCGCTTCTTCCCCCTTTTTGGCGTCATCAAGATAGGACACATTTTCATCAAGACGTTCAAGGATCTGCAGAGCAGCATCCTGTTTGGTCTCAAAACTAGTCATTTTATTCACAAGGGAGGTGAGCACCTGCGACATATCTTGAATTTTCTTGTCGTAGGCTCAGAGCTGGGAACCAGATTCAATGAGAGCTGATGCAGTCTTGGCCTCAGAAACACGGAGCTTGGATTGCTCTTCCTTTAGGATCTACTCCTGGCGCTGTTGTAATTGGCTAAGGGCCATTTGGAAGATTGAAGGCAGGATTCTGAAGGCTTCTTCTACACTAGAAACTTCATGCCTTAGATCCATCATTTCTTCAACAGCTGATTGGTGTAGCCAGTCGAGTGCCTTTTCAACAGAGTGTAGGGCGGTCACGGCATCCTGTATGAAGACAGTTTGTAGGCCAAGAGCATGCAGTTGCTCTTTCTTCTTAGCGGATCTTGGAGAGTCTGGCTTGGCGAAATCTTAAACTCCATTCAACCGTCTCAAGTTCACATTGGGACATGAATTGAGTTGGATATCCTCATGTATTATACCGTCGTCGTATTCCAAAACAGTTGAGGGTGCGGGAGCATCAGATGCGGGCTCGGCAACAAGGGTTGTTATCTCCTGTTCTGAATTAGGTTCTGAAGACATAGGTACAAGAGGGAATGATTCTTCCTGCTGTCTCTCAGCTTCCGCCTGCTCCTGCAGAGGGACTGATTCCTCGTGCGGGATAGCGTTGGTCTGGTCATCTGTGGCGACCGGCGCGGATGCCTGTTCCGGGGCTGGTTGTTCCTCCGCTACATGAGGGGCTGAATCCTCGCTGTTGGGAACATTATTTTGGCTAGAGGTCCCTTGATCTCGCTGGGTTTCTTCACGACTCATTCTCAGACCTGCCTGAAATGCGGAGGCGTCGTCGTCTGAGTCATGATCAGATTTGGGACTGTGGGGATCAGAGCCAATGGATTTTGCTTTTCCTTTCTTGCAGGCATCTGCCTTGTCCATCAGGTGGATGGTGATCAACTCTTTGCAGCACAGGTTGTCCCATTGGATCAGGACTTCAACATCTTGAGAATCCGTCACTTCCAAGACAAACTGTTCTTCTTCGCACCAATCGGTCCAGTTGTATAGAGTGTTGTACGGAGCGAGCCTGTAGGTTTTCTATTGGACAAAGCATTCATATGCTTGCTCTATTTACAGAGAAAGCAAAATCTTATTGATTATGGTGTCTGGGTAGGGGCTGCGTACAGCGCTTGGGTCCGCTGTATGCACGGGTTCCTCGACAGGTATGGGTTCCTGTTTCGGAGCTAGATCCCGAACAGGGGTTGGTACCCTGATGGGAGAAGGATCCTGAACGGGTGTGGAATCCCGAGTAGGAGAAGTGGCTATTGGCTCCAAAGGGGCAGCCAACTCGCCAGAGTCTTGTAAGTTAGCAGATGTCTGAATATCCGTTATAGCCACCAAAGGCTCGAGATCTACTGTCGCGACAGTAGCAGTCATCTCTTCCGCAGGGGTTCCACCTGGGGGATCGATACAGTGGGTTGAGCTGTTGAGGGATCATCCTTGGAGGTTTCTGTAGAATTTAACTTTTGAAAGCCTCCTTAGCTTCCTTTTCGGCTTCTCACCAGCAACGGGAATTTTGCTGTGAGATATTTTTCTCTTCCTTGAAGTTTCTTCGCTCTGGGACTTCGAAGACACATCCCTTGGATTGGCAGAAAGGAACAAGTTTCGGACGAAAGGTCTGTTTGCAATCAGGGGTCCTTTCTTGAAAACGGTGGGTCTGATGCTTCCCATATATATCTGAGAAGTGATCTTCTTTGCTTTTTCGTCTTGCGGAACACAGCATTTAGTCAGAACGTAATTCAGAAGCAAACCAAATGATTTCTTCTGCGAGGCAGGCTTAGAAACTTCTTCCTGGAACCGTTTGAGGATTATTTGACACCAGTTGACCTTTTCACAGGTCATGATTGCAACCATCATTCTGAACCTTAGATTGGTGCACATCTCGAACGTACCTGTTCTATTCTCAATTACATAGCAACAGAAATCGTGTAAATAAACAAAAGGTAAATAAAAGTGTTTCTTGTGGCAAGAGGTGTGAACCGTTTCAACCGATGCTGAACTGGTGAACAACCCATAGTATTCGGTCAAGAGTTCTGGAGACCCAGAGGTCTCAAGATCTTCCATTGTCAGGCCATCAGCAGGAAGCCTGTAGAGATTCTGAAGAAGCTCTTGGTCAACACGGATCTCGAATCCGTGAATGATAGCAGTGATGTCAGCAACATTTCCTCCCTGAGCAAGCGAGAAGAAACGGACAGCAGCATTGAAATAGAATTCCTCAACCAGGTGAACATCAAAACGTTCAGCAGTGTGACTTCTAAGGCGATAAAGGCCTTGCTAACGGATCCTTGTAATCACGAACTCCATTGATTCGACATCATCAACTTCGGAACGAACACGTTCAAGCATAACAGATCTAGAAAAGATCCATCCGTCGATGATGTTGGAGGATTTCTTGAGAGAGATGAAAGAGGTCTGAGAAGATGCCATTGACGATTCTCGAAGAAAAGAAAAAAGGATTCAAAGATAAATGCAGTAAAAACAAAGAGGCTTGTAGGCTGTATGTTCAAGGACTCATTTAATATGCAGAAAGCTTAAAGAGTCTCAAATGGCATTTACAGTCCTTTTATAGTGGGCGGCGAAGAAGGGTTTACAGATAATGAACGGTCAGATTTAAGGGATGGGAACCGTTGTTTAAAATAGACGACCACGATGGACTGAGTGTAACCGGTACAACTTATCCATCTAATTTTGAAATAAGAGTGGGTCCCACTTCTGACTTATAAAATTATCCTTATTGCCCGAAACGGCAGTGTAAAATTAATAAAATAATATGAAACTTCACGGCTTTGAAGATACCAATGTCCAGATGTCGTGTAAAGCATTTAATGCAAAAGACTTTATGATTATAACAGGGCACGTGGACACAAAGATCGTTTAAAAAAATAAATAACACTATAATTGATTTCCCATAGTATGTGTTGTATCCGTGAAAATACAGCGTTCCCCCTTAAAAGGTACACACGAGTTTCAATTCCATACTGTAGCTTTAGGATTAATGCTGTATTCTTGGGTCGTACTGTATTCCCCCTTAATTATTGCACACCTCAGCTGTAAGATAATTCATGTCTTTTTGTTCCTACAGTGCTGTTTTGATAGACTGAGTGTACAGATAACTAATGGTGGATACTGTATTCTTGGGTCTTACAACATTCCCCCTCAATTTGCTGAGTAAAAGCATTAAAAACTTACAGGGAGTTAGGCTGTAGCAATCCCAATTCATGTCGAAGCATGCAGAATCTTGCTGTGTCGAGAGGTTTGATAAAGATGTCGGCTAACTGGATATCTGTATGAACTTTTTCCAGCCGAACATCCTTATTCTCAACATGATTCTTAATGAAGTGATGTTTCATGGGAATGTGCTTGGTGCGCGAGTGCAATACAGGGTTGTGCATGATAGCAATTGCACTCGTACTATCGCACATAATTAGCGTTTCTTTGGCTTCAATTCCATAGTTTGACAGTTGTTGTTGCATCCAAAGGATCTGCATACAGCAACTACCAGCAGCATAGTATTCTGATTCAGCTGTTGAAAGCGAGTTTGCCAATTGTTTTTTGCTAAACCAGGACACAAGTCTAGGTCCAAGAAAGTGACAAGTTCCACTTGTACTCTTCCTATCTAGCTTGCAACCTCCGAGATCCGAGTCACTGTAGCCAACTAAATCGAATCCGCCTTCTTTAGGATACCACAGTCCTACATCGACTGTTCCTTTGACGTATTTCAGGATTCGTTTGGCTATTGCGAAGTGTGATTCTTTAGGTGCTACTTGATATCGCGCACACACTCCTACAGCAAACTAGATATCGGGCCTGCTAGCCGTTAGGTACAAGAGTGAGCCAATAAGTTTCCTGTAGAGTGATTGATCAACCGGCTTTCCAGCTTCATCAGCACTAATTTGCACGGAAGTACTCATGGGGGTTGACGATGATTTGGAAGTATTCATTCCAAACTTTTTGAGAAGCTCCTTGCTGAATTTGTCCTGGTTGATGAAATTCCCTGTAGGCAACTACTTTACCTGCAACCCTAGGAAATAACTAAGTTCTCCCATCATACTCATTTCAAATTTACTTTGCATGAGATGAGAGAACCTTTGACACAAAGCAAGGTTAGTTGAACCAAATATTATATCGTCTACATATATTTGAACCATTAGAAGGTCATCACCTTCTTCTATTTTGAATAAGGTCTTGTCCACAGCACCTTTCTCGAATCCATTATTGGTTAGATACTGGGATAGAGTCTCATACCATGCTCTAGGGGCTTGCTTAAGTCCATACAGTGCTTTCCTTAGCCTGTATACTAGATCTTCGCCTTATGGATTGACAAACCCTGGTGGTTGTTCAACATATACTTCTTCAGCAAGGTCTCCATTCAGGAATGCACTTTTGACGTCCATTTGGTATACAATGAAGCTTTTATGGGCGGCAAAGGCTAAAAATATCCTAATGGCTTCTAGTCTGGCTACAGGAGCAAATGTCTTATCGTAGTCTATGCCTTCTTCCTGTCTGTAGCCTTGGGCGACTAGTCGGGATTTATTCCTAATAATGAGCCCATTTCTATCCTTCTTGTTTCTAAATACCCATTTGGTTCTAATTACGGATTGATGAGTAGGTCTGGGTACAAGATACCATACATTGTTTCTTTCGAAATCGTTAAGCTCTTCTTCCATAGATGTGATCCAATGAGAATTGTTGAGAGCTTCTTTGGTAGAAACAGATTCGGATTGGGCTAAGAATACAGCAACAGTGCACATATTAAGTCTTCTAAGCTCGGATTGAGATTTCCATTCAGGAAATGGATATATCTCTGACTCAGGGTCTTCTTGCGCACATAGTACATTTCCTTGTGTACTCTTTATTCTCCTACGGGTAGAAACACCAGCATCAATGTTTCCTATGATCAACTCTTGTGGGTGATCTCTCAACCATCTTCTATTGGGTTCTAATTCGGGGTCCCGTACTGTATCTTGAGTTGCTATAGTTTTGGCTTCAGCTTGTACAACAGCGGCTTCATCTACTTCAGTGCTTACAACTGCGGGGTTGATTTCTAAGTCAACGACAAGCTCTATAGGAGTTGGTGGATTGATGATGGAAAGTTGTTGGATGTTCTGAGAAAGGTCTTCTACTCCTGTAGGATCATGGTGAGGTTCATCGAACACTACATGAACTGATTCCTCAATTGTTAGCTTCCTTTAATTGAAGATCCTGTAAGCTTTGCTAATAGAGGAATATCCTACAAATATCCCTTCATCCGATTTCTCATCGAAGGTTCTAAGTTGATCCTTATCGTTGTTCAAAACATAACACCTGCATCCAAAAATGTGAAAGTACGAAACTAGCGGAGTTTTGTTGTTCCATACCTCATATGCTATTTTGTTGTGATGCTTGTTGATGATACAGCGGTTTTGTGTATAGCATGCTGTATTGGTGGCTTCGCCCCAGAAACGCTGTGGCAACTTGCTTGCGGCAATCATTGTCCTTGTTGCTTCCTTCAGCGTCCTGTTCTTTTGCTCAGCAACACCATTTTGTTGAGGTGTACGGGCAGCTGAGTATTCATGTTGTATCCCATTTTCCAAACAGTATTGCTCAATAAAACGGTTAGTGAATTCTGTACCTTTGTCGGAATGAATGGACACGATACTCGACCCTTTTTCATTTTGAAGATTTCTCGGGTGCTCGGGTACCTTTGATGTTGTTTCCTTCTTCTTGCTTAGGAAAATGGTCTAAGCATACCTGGAATAGTCGTCAACAATAACGAGATAGTATTTATTACCTCCCAAACTTACCGGGTCTACAGGACCATAGAGATCCATATGTAGCATTTCCAAAACTCTGTGGGTGGAAAGGTAGGATTTGCTTTTAGGGTGGTCTTGATTTGCTTGCCTTTCTGACAGGATCCACATACGCTGTCTTTTTGGAATGAAACATTTGGTAATCCTCTAACCATTCCCTGTCTGGAGAGTTTGTTGATAGTCTTGAAGTTGACATGTGACATCCTCTTGTGCCATAGCCAGCTTAGATTTGCAGTGCCTTTGGCAACAAAACAAGGAATTGTGGAGCTCGTAGGCATCCAGTCAGCAATATACATATTACATGATCTGCTTCCTGTGAGCACAACCTATTTTGTCAGGATGTTCTTGACCCTATAGTGATCTATATAGAACTTCACCGAGAACTGTTTGTCACAGAACTGGATAATACTAAGTAGATTGTACTGTAAGCCTTCAACATAAGCTACATCGGTGACTTTGAATTTTCCTACAAGTAGGGTTCCCTTCCCTCTTGTTTTTCCTATAGATTTATCACCGAAGCGCACTTTTGGACCACGACCTTCTATGTAATCTGACAGCTTGCTTTTATCTCCTGTCATGTGCCGGGAACATCCACTGTCGAAGTACCAGATGTCCTTCTCCAAAATGTCCTGTATGCAAACAAATTAGGTAGATTTAGGTCTCCTTTGATTGTTGGGTCCATGGATGTTAGTGCCTTTAGGTACCCAGATTTTCCTGACAGCAATAGGTTTACTGTAGGATAGTTTAGGTCCATAGTTGCGATTTCTACGTGGGGCATGTACGTGTAACACCCCAAATTAGGCGGATATTATAGTGTCATGGACCCCCAACTAGGACCCACCAGGCGAATAAAAATTAATGAATTAAATAATATAATTATAGTACCGAATCACTTTATATCATCAATCACTCCGATGAGGAGTTTCGAGTACAACACACCCAGGGAAAATAGAATACATGTATATCTTATATGAATATAAAATATACAACACTGAATGGAAATGAATATCCAAACGGAAATCTGCAGCGGAAATAAAATGAAGAAAAACATGAATGATCAAAAGCAATTTGAGGGCCCCTACTAGTATCACCAGGACTCCTTCTTTGTCAACGTTCTCTTCCGTGCTTTAGCCTTGCCATGACACGAAAACAACATCCCCAACAGGTCGATTACGTAACAACAATCCTCAAGAGTTGAATAAACACAATCATGATATATCTTAATTATGAAATTAAGCTGAAGAGAGGCATCATAGTACGCCCGTAATGGTATGTGCAAGTGTACAAGACGAGTGTCCGGACACACCCGCCCTTATACCTAATTAGTCTCACGGAGGTACGTTACCGTGTGCACAGTCCATTGTGTCGGTGAACCCGATCACATGACTATCATGTGCCCGACTAAAAATTCCACACATCCCCACCCGGCCACGCAATATGAACCCACTAGGTCACAAGAGCAAAAGTGACCAATGAACATTAATGAATAACAATTCGACAAGGGTCAAGAATGACTCACCGAGATGAGATAATAATGAAATGAATGGTAGCTCATTAAAGTGATTGGAACCGTCGCTCCTCGTGAATTGAATGATTAGTTTGATAATTAAAAGTCTCAACATGATTATTACACTATGAATGGATTATGATTATGAATGCACAACAACGAAAGTAATGAGTATCCTTTTAACCGAGTAAGAATTAACTTACTCAACACCGGTGAAAAATGTCCTTCCTCGAACAAACGTCCTAAAATGAGATGTCGGTCGCTCGAACAACCTTGAATAATATAATTACCAATAATCCGCTTAATATACGTATCAAGCATGAATCATGACCAACTCAAAGGTCGACACAACAATATCCAAACTCATTGAGGCATTCAAACAAACACTTAGCGAACATCATCCTTTGATTATAACCAATCCCAAATTTATCGAAACCAAACTCCAAAATGAGTAGTTCAATCCAACAAAACACCTTCAATGATATCAATAATCCAATAGGAAACCACAATTCACGGTTACGACAACCATAATCGGAAACCCCCCAAAAATAACCAAAGTCAACATCAAGGGTTCTTGATTAATTCTCCAAATATTCATCAAATCCGAAAAACACATCAATAAACCCATAGGAATACATGTATCCAAGGTAGATAATCCATATCTAACATATTCCAACATAATAGCAAGATTACACAAAGAGATCAGAAGGAAAATACTCAAAATCCAAAATTCTAGATCCAAGAAATCATTACCTTGATTTGATGTGTTGGAGAGGATGAAATGATGATTAATCCGAATGATAAGCTTGAAGATGATGATAGATGGATTCAGCTCGAAGAAATCTCTCCAAAACGTTCGAAATTTCCCAAAATCGTCGAAGGAATGAAGTGAAACGAAAAATGATGAATCTGGACTGCACTGTCCAATTTATACTGGTCCCAGCTTAGCGCACGCTATGACCTGATATGTAGCATGCGCTAACGGGTTAACCGGACAGTCCAGTGAGCTCTGACTGCCTTGTTAGCATACGCTACGAACTTGGTAGTGTGCGCTAACGTCTTCCCGATAGCATGCGTTAACCCAAAAAGTTAGCGTGCGCTAACTGATATGTGATGCCCAATAACTGAAGTCCAGAACCTCCTGTCCTCTGACCTTCTTGCGATAGCGTATGCTACACCCAAAACTCAGCGTGCGGTACTACACCATTAGCGTACGCTAATATCTACTCATAGCGTACACTATGAATTATTCCAATTCAGCCCAGTACCCACTGGACTGCCTGATCGACCACTAGCGCGCGCTACTACAACTCAACTGCAGTCCAGTGCCTTCTGGACTGTCTGCCTGAACCATATTAGCGTGTGCCAATACTGAGAGGTAGCATGCGCTACCCGTACTCCATTAACGCGCGCTAAAGAGAGTAGGTAGCGTGCGCTACTCCTCACACACAGCCCATTACGACGATGACAAAGATGATAATCATGGTCCGATCCTCCAACAAAGTACGAAGACGAATAATAACTAATACACGATACAAATACTCTGAACGGTGAATACAATGATTGAATATGAATGATGAATGATTATTAATGAGTGAAAATTACTGAGTGACAATTACTGAATGATAATTACTGAATGAAAATGACTGAATTACAACCGGGTATTACATACACCCCCCTTAAAAGAGTTTCGTCCCCAAAACTAAGGGTCAAACAACTCGGGATAACTCTCCCGCATACCATCCTCGGTTTCCAAAGTAGCCTCTTTGACTCCGTGTCTAGACCACTGAATTTTAACCAAAGAAATCATCTTGTTTCTCAACTATTTGATTCGCCGCTCTAAACTCGTATAATACGTTCCTCATACGAATGATCATCCGCGATCTCGATTTCGTCGAATTGAAGTATGTGACTCGGTTCGGCAACATACTTCCGCAACTGAGAGACGTGAAACACATTATGAATTCGGCTCAACGCCGGAGGTAAAGCCAATCGATAAGCCAGATTGCCTACTCGATCCAAAATCTCAAACGGTCCAATGAATTTCGGACTCAACTTCCCCCGTTTCCCGAAACAGAAGATACCTAGACTCGGGGATACCTTGACCAAAACATGGTCACCTGCCTCGAACTCTAATGGCCTACGACGGTTATCTGCATATGATTTCTGTCGACTCTGAGCGGTCAACAAATGACTCCTGATCAAAGCTACCTTCTCACGAGCGGCTATAAGCATATCGGGCTCGGTGCCGGTTAATTCTGATAAGTCATCCCAACATAAAGGAGATCGACAACGACGACCATACAAGGCCTCGTAAGGTGCCATCATAATCGAAGCATGCCAACTATTATTGTACGTGAACTCGATCAATGGTAGTTAGGCTTCCCAATCATCTTTCCAATCGAGGACGCATGCCCTCAACATGTCCTCCAATGTCTGAATAGTCCTCTCTGATTGTCCGTCGGATTGAGGATGAAAAGCTGTGCTGAGATTAAGCTGAGTTCCTATAGCACGATGAACTGATTTCCAAAAATGTGACACGAATCGCCCGTCACGATCAGAAACAATACTCTTAGGAGTACCGTGCAATCTCACTATCTCTTTGATGAACAACTGGGCAAGTCTCTCAGGACCCCACATATCCTTAATCTCAAGGAAATGAGCTGACTTAGTTAGACGATCCACAATTACCCAAATTGTATTCATGCCATGACGACTCGTCGGCAAACTCGTGATGAAGTCCATAGAAATATCTTCCCACTTCCACTCTGGAATAGGGAGAGGTTTCAACAAACCCGCCGGTCGCTGATGTTCTATCTTGACTTGCTGACAGGATAAACATCTCGAAACAAATTCTGCGACTTCTCACTTTATATTACTCCACCAGTAATTTTGTTTCAAGTCTTTGTACATCTTGTTAGACCCTGGATGAATGGAATAAGGGGTAGCATGAGCTTCTCTCAAAATTAAGTTTTTCAACTCGTCATTCGCCAGTACGCATAACCGATTCTTAAATCGCAAAAGTTCATCCTCGTGGACCACAAATCCAGGGGCTTTCCCCTGAGTCACATCATCTCAAATGCGCAACAAAAATGGGTCCGAACCCTGATTCACCCTGATCGCCTCCTCAAGTGGCGATGAAATCTCTAACGTACAAAATTTCCCTTGTACTCGCTGTAACTAGGCCTCGATCTCGGGTCTCAGAAATTCCTGCTGAAGCTCCTTCTGAACTGTTAAACGAGCAAGCATCTGCTCCTGAATGGACTTACGACTCAAGGCGTCGTAGACAACGTTCGCCTTGCCCGGGTGGTATAGTATCTCAATATCATAATCTTTGATTAGTTCCAACCACCGCCTCTGTCGCATATTTAACTCCTTCTGAGTAAATACATACTTCAAACTCTTATGATTGGTGAATATCTAACAGATGACGCCATAAAGATAATGATGCCAAATCTTCAACGCGAAAACCACGTCTACTAGCTCCAGGTCGTGGGTCAGATAACTAACCTCGTAAGGTCTCAGCTGCCGTGAAACATAAGCAATAACTTTCCTGTTCTGCATTAATACACATCCAATACCGTGTCCGGATGCGTCACTATAAACCACAAATCCTTCCATCCCTTGTGGCAAGGAAAGGACAGGTGCTGAAATTAACCGGCTCTTGAGTTCCTCGAAACTCTGTTGACACGCATCGGACCACGTGTATTTCTTATCCTTCCGCAAAAGGTTCGTCATGGGTTGGGCGATTTTAGAAAATCCTTCCACAAATCGCCAATAATAACCAGCTAATCCGAGAAATCTTCGGATTTCCTTAACATTCTTCGGAGGTTGCCAATCTCGGATCGCCTCCGTCTTCTGAGGGTTGACACGAACTCCATCTGATGAAATTATATGTTAGAGAAACGTCACCTCGGACATCCATAACTCACATTTGGAAAACTTTCCATAGATTTGATCTCGTCTCAACACGTTGAAAACCTGATGAAGGTGAAATTCGTGCTCCTCCTGGTCACGAGAATATATCAAAATGTCATCAATGAAGACAACCACGAACTGATCCAAATAGTCGATGAAAACTCGATTAATTAATTCCATGAATACCACAGGTGCATTAGTTAACCCAAACGGCATTACGACAAACTCATAATGACCATAGTGTGTTCGAAACGCCGTCCTTGCGATATCCGACTCTCGAATTCGCAACTGATGATATCTAGATCTTAAGTCGATCCTGGAAAATACTGAAGCTCCTTGAAGTTGATCTAAGATATCATCAATACGGGGTAGAGGATATTTATTCTTGATCGTCACTTTGTTCAACTCTCGATAATCAATACACAAACGAAATGAACCGTCCTTCTTCTTGACAAATAACACTGGCGCTCCCCACGGGGACGCACTTGGTCGGATATAACCTTTCTGGGTCAAATCCTCCAATTGATTCTTCAATTCCTGCATTTTGGTCGGGGCCATCCGATACGGTGCCTTCGATATTAGAGACATACCAGTCTCCAGCTCAATCGTGAATTCCACATCTCTCTGTGGAGGCAAACTAGGTAACTCGTCTGGAAATACGTCGGCATATTCTCTTACTACAGGAATATCTGTCAACATCACTGATGATTTATCGGTCTTGGTCATATAGCACCAATAACCAACACACCCCTGACTGAGTAATTTCACCACTTTCATCAAGTTGATGACTCTCCCGGAACAGCTGGGATTACCTCCCTGAAATACACATTCGACTCCATCGTCTGAAATGATAGTGACCATATGCTTACGGACACTAATGATGGCATCATGACGATCCATCCAATCAATACCCAAGATGACGTCGTCTCTCGGTAAATCTACCACGATTAGGTCTGCTAACCAATCACGACCATGAAGCTAAATCGGACAATCCTTAATCTCACGATCTCCGATAATTCTTCTACCATCAGGTAGACCAATGACATAAGGCTCACAACTAGTAGCACTACCCAGACGTAGTCTACTCAAACATGACTCGGAAATGAATGAATGCGATGCACCAGTATCAAAAAGGGTACACATAGGTTGAGATAGAATATCGAGTGTACCTGAGATCATTCGGGCCTCCCGCCTCCGGGTCGTTGGTCTTCTTCATCTCATAAATTCGGGGCTTGCTGGCCCCAGAACTGGACGCTCCCGTCTAATAGCTTTTGACTCCGCCTTTGTTTGCTCCTGTCGTCTTGAACAACGCGGACTGAGTGGCCTGATTCTGAACCACTGATTGTTTCGGGGCCTGAGATGACGCCGGAGTAGGTTTGGAGTCCCTTCGGCAAAAACGGGCCTTATGCCCAGTAATCCCACAGTTATTGCACGTAATAGTCTGCCTCGGACACTTGGTGCTGAAATGACCAAGTTCTCCACAGTTGAAACAGGTGATAGCCGAACTGGATGCTCGGGACTGAGATTCTGCGGGTCTAGGCACCATAAGAGGTCGCTCAGAAAAAGTAGAGCCCGCACGAGGTTTCTTGAAAGTTGCCTGACTGCCTTTAGACTGATTACGATTCTTTGACTTCTTGATAGCAGATGAAGGTTGCTACTTAGTAATCTCCTTAGCAGTAAGCTCATAAGTAAGAGCTTTCGCGATGAATTCTGTCAGGGTGGTACAATTGTGATTGAGCAACTGCATCCGCATACGAGGTTTCAACCTCTGGCTGAAGTACTTGATCTTGTCTGCCTCTGAGTGAATAATAGATGAGGCGAAAGGAAGTAGCTCCTGAAATTTCTCGGCGATGGCGAGAACATCATCTTCCGCCGAGGGATCGGGAGTGAGTAATTCTGATAAGTTGGCCTCTCTGAGTGGGGCCGGATAATACCTCTCCGTCATGGGAGTCTTGAATTGATCCCAAGTACAAGATCCGTCGGTAGGGTTCAACGATAACCACCATAAATGAGCGCTCTTACCCTGATAGTAAGCCGCAACTGAAACTTTATGTCCTTCGGGACACTCCACCATAGCATATAATTTCTCGAAATGTTCAAGCCAGTGAACAATATCCGCCGGCTCAGATGTGTAACACCCCCAAATCCCATAGGGTCATTACAGTGCCGTGGACCCCACACCAGGAGATCCACCAGGCTAACACGACCAAAAATACAACTAACTGACCAAAAAGGGGAATCACAATCCCTACACTGACATCCAACATAATATTCCGATATGGAATTTCAATGACAACAGTGGGCCTACATGGCCTAAATAAAATACGACATCCACGAGCCTTGCTCGGATAATAAAAAATGACAATATCTGTCAAAACTGGAGTACTCCAAACTGTCTGACCGATATAAACACCAAAACATCTCGGACTAGTATCGCTCGAATTCCTCGTCGCCATCGTCATGCCCCCCTGTCTCAACTCGCTCCTCACAAGCACCTAAAACATGAAAACATGTTCTGCCCCCACGGGGTCAGTCATCCAGATAATGAATATCAAATACATGTACAACATGATATGCATCCAAAGGGCAGAATGAACAGTATAGTAATGGTAATACGAGATGCTCACAAACCAAAGTAAGAATCGAGCATTCGTGAAATACTATGCCCACGGCATACGATCAATACCTTCTCAACAGGTTAGAATACAAGTGCCCAACGGCGAATCATCAATACAGAACACAACAATACATCACCCGGAGGTAAACCAAGCCAACACTGAAATAGATATAAATCACAATGCCCGAAGGCTCCAATAGGAATACCGATACATCACAATAGCCTGAAAGTCGAACAGCCCGAAGCTGTATATCATCACAATACCCTGAATGTCACTCAGTCGAAGCTGTCAATCACCACAGTGGCCCGACGCCAAAATAGCCCGAAGCAGTATCAATGAGGGCCGAAGCCACGGCACGAAGCCGTATCACAATGAGATCATCCAATGACCGTGACCTGCTGAATTGCAGGTGCTGGGAAACCAACCGCAAAGATTAAAGCCCCAGACTTACCCATAATGATATCACTTAGTGACCATGACCTACTGAACTGTAGGTGTTGGGAAACCAACCGCGAAGGTTCAAGCCCCAAGCTTACCCATCAAGCACTAGCCGAGACTAGCCTCCAAAACACAATTAATCACAATAGTAACGATCCCAAGATTACCAAATTCACAAGAATAATAGCGCACTGCCTTGAGTCGGCCAACACGACAACAATAACTCACGGATGGGCACCGTCCTCGGCGGTCCCAATTCAAATACCTCGACTGCCTTGGAATGGCCAATCGATCACAACAACTCAACGGATGGGAACTATCCTTGACAGTCCCAATTTAATACATCGATTACCTTAGAACGGTCGATCGATAACAACGATACAATGGATGGGAAATGTCTCTGACAGTTCCAATTCAATACATCGATTGCCTTAGAATGGTCAATCGACAACACGACACAACGGATGGGAATCGTCTTCACTAATCCCAATTCAATACGTCGATTACCTTAGAGCGGTCAATCGATAACGATGACACAGCGGATGGGAATTATTTTCGATAATCCCAATTAAACACATCGATTACCATAGAACGGTTAATCGATAACCAATGATACAACGATGGGAATTATCTTCGATAATCCCAATTAAATACCTTGATTACCTTAGAACGGTCAATCGATACACAATGATACATTTAGAATAGATGTCCCGCGGCCTTAAACCGGCCACCAAAACAGAGATGATAAATGAATATATCAAACGCCTTTCAATCGGCCAGTACAACATTATTAGCAACAATACCAATTCGTTAACAACGATCCAACAATGCCTCAAGACGACATTAACGTCAACAATAATAATCGATACATCGATACCGCGAACCGGCTATCGACAACAAGAATCTCAATGCCTTAAACCGGCCGTTAACGAATAACAATCACATCTGGCATAATCACCGAAGGGTATTGCAACAAACAATCCCCAAATATCAATAAATCACGAAGAGACTATCTCTCGAAATGATACAACACATTCATACACATATATGATAACATTAATCTCATTGACCAGTACAAGTATAAAACTTGCCTCAAACCGAAGGCGATCAAGTCCTTCCGCGATCAACGTCCTGGCACGAAACGACGAGCGGCACCTACCGATGATCACAAACACTCGAACAACCTTGAATGAAAAACGATTCATTCAATAACACAAAATCAATAGAAAACAACACCAAGGACAAACCCGATTCAACCCCGAATCGGTTAAACTCTACCAACGAATATCAAAGTTCTCAACTATGAACTCTAATATCTCCAACACCTCAAAATTGACATGATCAAGTGTTCTTAACACTTGTGGAAATAATTCAACAAGAATCACTTAAGAACAACATCAAAACAGCATCTCCAAAATGATAATATCACTATCATCATCAAATTGGTTCTCCTATATTGATAATATCATGAACATCATCACAATCACCTCAAGAACATCATAATTCCAACAAACATGATGTCTAAACAAAAATTCTTCATCATAACCTCATGAATTCGGATTGAACAACAAGATTCACTCAACCATTTCCAAATTATGATAATCACCCCTTAAATCATCATAAATCCTTACTAAAATGGTTATAATCTTTCAAGAACACCACCACCAACAATAATCATCTCAAGACTATGTTAATCATATAACAATCTTAACATAATCCTTCCTAGACATGATTATAACCTCCAAACAATCTAAAACATCAAGAACACAATCATACTCAAGCTATACCAACATGTTCTTCATCAAAAGTTTATCAAAACCATGAAGAATCATGATATACTCCATCAATCAAACAATAACCGAAGAAAACAACAACAAAAACTCGAAAATCACATGAATAACAAGAGATTGAGGGAACTTACCAAAGAAGAACAAGAAGAAGCCTCCAAACACCAAAGGAGCACCAACAAGCTTCCAACTTCAAGCTTCAATCCAAACTAGGATGATCAAGATCGAGTTGGAAGAGGCTAAACATCAAGAACAAGTTCAAACGGACAATTCTAGGGAGAGAAAAATGATTTTGGTTCGTGAAGAAATTAAATACCAAAACAAGTTATATAATCTGACAAACACATTACGTACGTTATACAACAAGGTTAACGTACGTAAGGGCCTTCCGTACGCTATGCCAAAACATTAACGTACGTAATGCTAACTCCAGAACCCACTGACCCAAAATACGAAGACATTAACGTACGTAAAGAGTAACCATTTATGTACGTTAGCAAGCTACATTGATTACGTACGTAAAGCTCACCTCTTAACGTACGTAAAGATCCGTTGACTGCAATAGTAAGATCGGATCGAAAGATTCCTGGCCCTACCAGCCGAAAGTTTCCATCGAGGAAGGTTCCTACAACTGACCATGCATTACGTGCGTAACCATACAGGTCTAACGTACGTAATACTCACCCCATAACGTACGTAAGTCTACACATGTAGCGTACGTTAAGGCTAGTATGTTGTGCGGCAATTAATACGCCTAGATGGCGATCGGCATAATGATCTGAGAGCCAACCATAGAAGACATACTCTGGGCAGACACCCAGCAGTCGGCACCCACGGCAATCGTCTTTTGGTATCTGGTGATCGTCTATGATGTCCAATTAGAGACGATCGTCTCCTGCCTGTAGGTCACAAGTCGTCCAGGAACAAGTCTAGAGGGGGGGTGAATAGACTTGTTGAAACTCTTGTACTCTTTTTCCGAAGAGTGAGTTTCTTCAGCTGATAGTCAAACAAATGACTTGGAGTCGTTTGTTCTTGGATAAGTGCGGAAGTCAGCTGATGACGAATATAAATTAATCTTAATGAAACACTTAACAATGTATGCAGCAGTTAGAGTATGATGCAGTAAAACAGTAAATAACACAGGCAGTTATAGTGGTCTCAGAGGTGGGGTAATCCTCTACTAATCCACTTTTCTCCAAACCAGTTGGAGATGAATTCACTATAATTCTCAACCAGTGATAAATATTACAGTGATTCACTACACACTACAACAGCTTCCAACCAGTGGAATTCCGTGCCGTTGTACACACACTTGACTGCCTTGCACCTCTCGATCCTCGATCCTCGGATGCCTTTACAGTCACTTACTTCAACCAGTGAAGTACCCCGTACTCAAGATTTATAGACAAGAGTGTTTGTCTTCTCCAACTTAAGAGCTTCCTTGAATATGAACTTTTTGGATCTGCTCTTTTTCACGATGCTATTTGATTGCTTGAGATTGCTTTGTTTGCTTTGATCGCTAGAGTATATGTTCGCACCGGTAGTTGCTCAGCTTCAAATCTTCAGATATATATAGATCACGATCTCTGAGCTTCTTCCTTGTAGCCGTTGCAAATCTTTGAACAAATCCGTCCGTTGGAGAGAGACTTCATTGTTTAATCTTTTCTGAACGTTGCAAGGCTGGATTCCCATTATTTAATTTTATCTTCCGACCGTTGTGAGGACTTCTGCATGTGAGCGCCGAATCTTTTGAATATAAAAGGATAAAAGTCTTCACGGTGGGTCAGGATGATTTAATTAAATCATATCTCTTGCGGGAATCACTCCAATTTTTCTCTTCACGTTGCATGTGAGCTTTCCGTAATATTTGACTTTTCAAAGCATGCTGACGTGGACTTGGAGTACTAGGCTGTAGTTGTGCAGCTTACATCTCTGCAGGTAGGTTCTCTCGGCTGTTCACTGTTTGAGACTTGTCTGATCAGGTGACTTCCCTGAGGTACCTCGGCTGCAGTCTGGTCAAACTTCTCTGATAAAATTTAGTTGACCAGGGCTACTCTGATTGAAGTCGGCTGTACTTCTCTGATGGACTAGACTGTATTTTAGTACTTAGCCGATTTTCAGCCTAACTAACTTTGGCCTACAGAAGATACTCATTTGGTTCTTCTTTACAATTTGCCAAGTTTTATACTTAACGTATTTTGGCTTATGGAAGATACTCATTTGGTTCTTCCTTACATTTTGCCAATTAATAAACATTTGATTTTAAATTAATGACATCATCAAAATCTAACAAGTATTCCTAACAAATTCCCCCTATTTTGATGATGGCAAAACTAAGTAAGAAATCAAATGGCCAAGTCTGCACTTAAGTGCGAGACAAAAACTGAAATCAGTCTAATATTGAGACAACTGGAAAATTGTCATTCAACAGACTGTTCATAAAATTTTCTGACTTCATTGAAATTTTACAAGAATGTTTTAAGTACAGAAAATAAATTACAAGTAAGAAAAATAATTAAAAGATCATCTGCCTCTTCCTCTGCCTCTTCTAATAGGCTGCTTGACAGGCTTGAATGGTTTGGCTCCGATAGGTCTTACCTTGACTGGAGCAAGGCCATATTTTCTTTTCACCACGAGTGCTGCGAAATCCTGCTCCTGCTGAGATCTGAATTTGTTCTCAAGGCACACTAGCTTGATTTCTTTCTGAAGTTGTAGCTCATCAAGTTCACCATCCATACGGATTGGTGCTTCTTCAGCTCTGAATGGAGGGATCATGGGAAAAGCTTTTTGATCTTTAGCGTGCTTCTTGAGAACAGCCCAAAGCTTAGGATGAACTTCTTCCATCCAGTTTATGAAAATCTCCTGTGGGGAGAGTTTGTCATCTTGAAGTAGTTCCTGCATAATAGTCTCGATGAACCTTTTCCTAGCGGCTCCCACATTTCAAGAGCTTCAAATGGGCAGAAATCCTCAACATACCATAGCTCCAACCCTTCCCATTCAAGAGTAGGTTCAAAGCCGCTTCGGTCCTTCTTCTTTTTCCTACAGCCGGTCGGCTGGTCTTCTTGATCTACAGCTTCCTTCCTCTTTAGGCTAGAGGGTCCTTCAACTGAGGGACATCTTGCTTCTTCTTACTTCGATTTCTCTCTCTTCCCCGAATCCTCTCTTCCCCTTTTGCCAAAGATCAATAAGGGTTGTCAACTGTTGTTCCATGCGACTCATCCAATCGGACATGCCAAAAGGCATTCGTTGTTTGTAGGAGGAGGAGGCCGAGGATCTCTCTCAAGTAGGGTGTCAATCTTGGCATTTATGGTCTCAAGGTCGAGTGACTGAGTTGGCAGCCTCCCGGTGTGTCTCTTACAATTTGCTTGATCAGCTCAGTCATGGTAGGTGATAACTGAGCTGATGGGGAGTGTTCTCCTGATCCTTCAGCAAGGGAGCCACTAGACTGCAGGCTCCTGGCTGCAGCCGGTAGGTCAGATTGGGTTTTCTCCGGGGTCCCTGACCTGGAGTCCTCTGCCAGCTCTGCGTCTAGGCTGGTGTACCGGGCAGGTACAACAATCCTATCTGCAGCTGCATGAGTTGCCTCTGGCTCTGGCTCTGGCTCTTTGGCTCCTTCTCTTTCTCCTTCTCCAGATTTTTCTTTCTGTTTTTCCTCATCTTTTTCTTTTTCTTCTTCCTTTTCTTGTTCTGCTCCTCCTTCACCTCCATCATCATTATCATCATCATCTTTATCATCTTTCTCTTTCTTTTCTCATCTTCATCCTCCTTATCTTCTTCATCTTTTTCCTGCTCTACTTCTTCTCCTTCTTCCTCATCTCCTTCATCAGCAACTTCTTCTGTTTTCTCAATCTCCTCTGTTTGTTTTTCAACTGGTATATTTTCTTCAGATTCTTTTTCTTCTTCATCCTCTTCAACCAAATTGATAACTTCATTGTCTCCATTAATTTCTTCAATCCTAATCTCCTGTTCTACTTCCTCCTCTTCTTTCTCTCCAAAATCACCATTAAAGATACTTAACATAATAGAGTGGATAAAGTGGTCCATGTTTGTCTCAAAGTGTGACATGAACTAGTTATCCTGGAGGAGTAAAACTAAATCTAACTCTTTGCAAAAATTAGTCAGAACATCCTCAGTGGCTTGGGGATATTCCCAACCACTAGTTTCAACAAAGTTTTGAAAATTTGTAAAAGACATGGTTTTGAGAGTTTTCCACTCTTTAAAAATATTTACAAAAGAGTGTTTTTCTGCTTGTTGTTTGACAAGCTGAAGTTGCTCAATAGAGAGATTAAAAGTATTATTTTCTAAAAGGTTGAAAGTGTAATCTGCTTCAGGGATAGAGATAACAAGACCTGCTTCCTCTTCTTCGGTTATGTACACAGGAGGTGTAATAACGGGTACAATTCGAGTTTCGGTATCTGGTGCAGGCAAGTCTGGATGGATTGGTGACTGGACTGATGGGCTGGTATGGTGCTCAGGCTGCTCTCCTTCGCTGAACTACAGCTTCCTTGGCCTCTTTGGAGAGGGTTCAGGTGATGACTGCAGGTTGGAAGGTCCTGCTGGGGCTGGTCCCCGTCTCTTGAATCGGATGGCAATTGGTGTATCGTCAGACTCATTCTCGGACTCGACTGCAGTTCCGATCTCAGCTGCAGGTTGGTCCGAGTCTGATAAATCGTATCTTGGGCAATAGCTTGAGTCTGGCAAATCCTTCAACAACTGGGCTGCTCTCCCAGTGACTCCAACCTTCTTCTTGTCATGGTCCATGTGACCTAGCCTCTTGTTCGGGTGGAAATGGTCAATATTTCCTTTAGCCACTCCGATTTTCTCCAACAACCAACTAAGATGCGTTCCGAACACCAACTTAGTTTTGAATTTCTTCTCACCTTCGAGCCATTCGACTTTGTTCACCTCGCGAACAAGTTGCCTGAAAATATAATCCGCCCAATCAACTTCTTCTTCTTGAATTAACGCACCCAACACCATGAATTTGGATGATGACAGTTGGTCATAGCTTCCTGCCATCCCCATCACTATCTTGTTTGTGATGTCCAAAGCAACTCGATAAATCCTTTTCAACTCATTACTCTTCGCTGTAAACTTCAATTTCTCTGGGATGTTTTCGACCTTGATCGTCTTCCAGGTTTCGGCGGGTGATTGTTTAAGAGCTTCGACCGCCAAACCGCGATGTTTCATCCCGAATACAGAACGGATCTTCTCTCGATCTATGGTGATAGGAACTCCGCCGACTGAGGTGTTAATCCCGTGCTGAATCAGAGAGGCATTCCGATAAAATTCGACGACATCTTCCTTGAACAAATGTTGTGGGTTGATGTCGAGAAACGGGTAGATTCCGTTCAGCTTCATCGCCCGGATTAAATTGAGCATATCGAAGTCCTCTAGATTCGCTTCCAATAAACCTTCGAAGTCGACGACCATGGAGTAGATGACTTGATCCTTCACCGCCTTCAAGTTTACTCCTTCAGAAGATGCCATTTCTGCAAAAAGAATTTTAGGATTTTTAGTGTATATTTTGCTCTGTAAATTCTAGGGTTTCTGAACGCGTAAAGAGGAAAGTGAAAGGTTTTCTTCCTTATAAAGAAGATGAAAGGACGTTTGGATTAGTTTATTATAAATTTAAACGGTGGTATGCCTTTTCATATTCTTTTGAATTTCAAATTTGAATCGGTGGCCCCATTTAAAATTTGACGGTTGATTCTGATTGGTCACCGTAGAGGTTAATTAAATAGGCGTGTGACGCGTGTATTTAAAATTGCCACTTGGCTTATAAAGGTGTATATTTTAAATGCCATTTTAGCCAAAGTAATATTTATAAATATGACAGATAATAATTAAAAATTTAGAGGTCAGTTTAGAGAACTTAGCTGGTCTGATTTCGTTGACTGTTGACCACTCTGCAACAGGTGAGTTTGACTTCTCGCCTGGTATTCTGTACAGCTAAGTTGCTTCGTCTGGCCTTCGTCTTCTCGCCTGCATCAGCTTAGGCTGATTCTGAGGGTCCGTCCTTCCTTCAACTTGCTTCAGAGCTAGATTCCCAATCTAGTAATCCAAGGTCTCTGCTAAGCTCTAGGAATCTTTCTTCTGGCAATGGTTTGGTGAAGATGTCAGCTATTTGGTAGTCTGTACTGACTCTTTCAACTCTAACCCTTTTGTTAAGCACATGGTTTCGAATGAAATGGTGCTTAACGTCAATGTGCTTCGTCCTTGAGTGCAAAACCGGATTGTTGGTTATTGCAATAGCACTATTGTTGTCACACCATATTGGAACTTCGTTGGCAATAATATTGTAGTCCCTTAACTGTTGTCTGATCCATAGAATTTGTGCACAACAGCTACCTGCAGCTAGGTATTCTGACTCTGTAGTGGATATGGAGTTAGAAACCTGCTTCTTGCTAAACCAGGATATCAGTCTGGTTCCTAGGAATTGACACGTTCCACTAGTGCTCTTCCTATTGATTTTGCATCCTGCGAAATCCGCATCTGAGTATCCTGATAGCTCGAAGTTGTCATCCTTTGGGTACCACAGTCCAACATTAATTGTAGACTTTAGGTACTTAATTATTCTCTTGGCTGCATCTAGGTGTGATTGCTTCGGCTTGGACTGGAATCTTGCACAAACTCCAACTGCATATGATATGTCCGCTCGCTGCGATAGGTACAGAAGAGATCCGATGAGTCCTCTGTAGTGGGTTGAGTCCACTGATATGCCTGCCTCGTCTGCATCCAGGTGAGTACTTGTGCTCATTGGAATTCTTGCGGGCTTGGCTGATTCCATTCCATATCTCTTGATAAGATCCCTGGTATACTTTGCTTGGTTGATGAAAATTCCTTTTTCCATCTGCTTAACTTGTAATCCGAGAAAGAAGTTAAGCTTTCCCATCATACTCATCTCAAATTCTCCTTGCATGAGGTTGGAGAATTTCTCGCATAGTTCTGGATTGGTTGACCCGAATATGATGTCATCCACATAAATCTGAACTATTAATATGTGGCCTTCGTGTTCCACTCTGAATAGGGTCTTGTCCACTTTTCCTTTGCAAAATCCATTTTTCTCAAGAAACACGCATGCTGTTTCATACCATGCTCTCGGTGCTTGCTTGAGTCCATACAGAGCCTTCAATGTGACTTATAGACTTTGTCTCCTTTGACAAAACACGGGGTTGCTCTACATAGACTTCTTCTTCTAGGACTCCATTCGTAAACGCACTTTTCACATCCATCTGGTAAACTTCAAAATCCTTGAATGCGGATATGCGAGGAATAGTCTCGATGGCTTCTAATCTTGCAACAGTGCATAAGTTTCATCAAAATCTATTCCCTCACACTGCATATCCTTTTGCTACGAGTCTGCTTTATTCCTAACAACAGCTCCGTCTTCATCACTCTTGTTTTTATACACCCATTTGGTGCCAATAACTTTCTTGTGATCGTGTCCGTCTGCTAGTTCCCAAACTTTGTTTCTCTCCATCTCGCTCCAATTCCTCTTGCATGGCATTAATCCATGAATAATCTTCCAAGGCTTGTTCGTAGTCTTGGGTTCAATTTGTGACATGAAACATGAGAACATCGCCATTCTCGCCGGTAGAGTTGATCGTCTTGTCTTGACTCCATCGATCAACTTTCCGATGATTTGCCGAATTGGATGATCCTTAAGCCATTTGGGGATCTCGTCCTCTTCGGGTTTGTTCCCCTGATTGCTCGTGGTTATCTGCATCTCTGGATTCTCGTTTGCAATCGATCGGCTACGCCTTGTCATCTGCAGCTTGGTTCTCAATCGCAGATGAGTCTTTGTCTGCTCATTTGGGTCTTTCAAAAGAATCGGATCGATAGGTTTGGTGATCCTGTCGATTCGCATTGGGTTTTCATCACCGCAGCTTGGGTCATCAGCCGATCTGCAGTGAGTCCACCATTCCAGTGTCATGTACAATGACTTCTTCAAGGTTTGCCGACTTGAGCTTGTTCTCAATTTGCTCAAGTTGTTTCGTACTCAACAAGAGATTCATCAAAAACAACATGGGGTGTTTCTTCCACAACTAAGGTTCTTTTGTTAAAAACTCTATATGCCTTGCTTCTTTGGGAATATCCCATAAATAGACCATCATCTTTAGCATCAAAGGCATTTAGCCGTGTTTTACCGTTGTTGTGGATGAAACACTTACAACCAAAAACATGAAAGTAAGCAACAAGAGGAGTTCTATTATTCCAAACCTCATAGGAGTTTTGCCATGTCTCCCTACTATCATACTCTGCTCGGGTGTGGCAGTCAGTGTTGACCTTCACCCGTAACCTCTTGGGTAGGTCCGCTTCGTAATCATGGACCTTGCCGCTTCCTTCGTGGTTCTGCTCCTTCTTTCAAGAACACCATTCTCACGGGCGCCCTGGCCGCAGAGCTCATCTTTGGATCCCATTCTCGATCAATGAAATCGATTATCGCCTTGTTGAGAAACTCTCCTCCTCTATCCGATCCGATCTTGATTATAGAGAGGATTTCTCATTCGGATCCTTCTCAGCAGCTCGTAACTTGGTCGTGGTTTCACTTTTCTTGAACAGAAAAATGATCCAAGTGTATCTTGAATAATCATCTACAATCACAAGAGCATGCTTTCTGCCGCTCAAAGTCCTTGGTTTGATAGGACCAAATAGATCCATGTGGAGTAGATCTAAGATCCTTGTTGTGAGCGTTGTAGGCTGAACTGGCTTGAACGATGCCTTGGTCTGCTTCCTTCGACATGCATCACAGTGCTTCCTTCTTGAATACTTCATTTGGAAGTCCTCGACCAGCCTTCCGAGAGCTAATCTTGTTGATGGCTTTGAAGTTCGGGTGACATAGTCTTTTGTGCCACACCATCCATTCTCGCCATCGTCTTGGATAGAAAACAGAGTTAGGTGTTCCTGTGTTCCAATCAATCATGTATACATCTCTTCTTCTAAAACCTTGTAGCTTTATTTCTCCGGATAAGATGTCTATCACCATACACTTCAAGATGGTGAAGACTACTAGATTCTTCTCGTCGCAGAATCGGCTTATGCTCAGGAGGTTGTACTTGAGCCCTTTGACATAATGAACTTTGGATATTACAATGTTTCCTCGGTGCAGCTCTCCAAAGCCTTTTGTCTGTCCTCTAGAGCTATCTCCAAGGGTTACATCGGGACCTCTTTCTTTGATATATTTGGTCAGCATCTTCTTGTTCCCGGTCATATGCCTTGAGCATCCGGAGTCTACAAACCATTCTTCACCTCCAAAATTTGAGCTTGAGGAGATGTGGTTGTAGTCCTTCCACCTTTTCTGCAATTAAACAAGCAGAGATTTAGGTACCCAAATTTGTGTGGGTCCTTTGGGGTTAGTTGGTTTCCTGGAGAATTGATTTCTCCTTGGATTATGAAAATTGTTATTATTATTATTATAACCCTTATAAGGTGCCTGTGGTCGAGGTCTAAATCTCCTGGTTGGATTGTATACCGGATATTCCTCAAAATAGTGTGGGCCATTTCTAAATCTAGGCTGAGACCATTTGTTAAACCTTTGTGGTCTCCACACTTGTTCATTTTGATAATTTGGATAACCTTGAGGTTTCCATCTGCCCCTCCCATTATGAAATCTATTTTTGGGGAGTTGTTGGTAATAATGGGCATGTTGTCTGGCCGCTTTTGCAGGCCATCGCTAGTCGCTGTCTAGGTGGTATGCAGTGTAACCTGACTGCAGCCTAGACGTTTGACTTGGCTGTTGCCTGTTTTTGAAAATCGGTTTATACACAGGCTCAGCAGTCGAGACCATTGTTTCTCCCTTGATAAACTTGGTTTCAGAACTAGAGGGAGTGTGAGAATCATATCCAAGGCCTGATTTGGTATATAATGACCTTTTATAGGTACACAATTCGCCCAGAGTTGAAGACGCCTTCAGGGAGGTTATTTCCTGCGCCTGAGTTTTATTTATCTGTGCCAGCTTAGTAAACTCAGCTTTGGCATGAGCAAGTGCAGCTGACTTTTCTTTAAGTAAAATATTTAGCCGGTCTATCTCAGCTGTATTGACACTTGCCTGGTTTTTAAAGTCAGCTGTAGTTGTCTCAACCTTATTTAAATCTAGGCTGAGTTTTTCGAAATCATTTTTCAGCTGCCTATTCTCATCTTGCAGCTGAGTCTTCTCTCATACTGACTTGGTGTGCGATTTAAGTGTTTCAAAATCTTTGAATAATTGATTTACCGATTCATGTAAATCCATATCTTGTGACATGGTGAGCTATTATTTGAACCGGTAGGTTTAGAGGTTACCTCTTCATCCCAAGTTTGCCACTGTGCAATCATACTCCTCGTCTTCATCGAAAAGAAACCGCCGCTTGATTCGACATGCTCCCGGTCTTCTCCGATGAGAGCTTTTCTTCCGTCTTCCTTTCGCCCACCTCCTTCTTGGTTTCGTCCTTCTTGAGCTCGGGACAATCCATTTGAATGTGTCCTATTTTGTGACAGCTTGTAGCATTCAACTTTCCAGCCTTCCAAATTTTACGGTTCCTTCTTGGATTTTCCTTGTAGTTTTTCTTATACTTGGAGTAGTTCTTTCAAATTGCCGAACCTTTGCGTTATGAAAGCCATTTCTTCCTCAAAATCTAGTGGATTTGGAGGTTTCACATCGATAAGCTCTTAGCAGGGACTCGGCGCAAATGCGATTCCCTTCTCTCGCAGCTCGATTGAGGATGAGCTTGGAAGCTCGAACTCATAAGCCTTTAGATCAGAGAACAACTCCTGAATCTTTATCTTATTCAGGTCTTTGGATTCTCTCATAGCTACAGCCTTCATGCTCCATTCGGGATTAAGTGATCTGAGGACCTTGAGTGCCATTTCCCTGTTGCCATAAGTTTTGCCCAGGGAGTTGATTTCATTGATAATTTCAGTGAACCTTGTGTCCACTTGGTCTATTGATTCACCATTCTTCATTTTAAAGTTGTCAAACTTTTGGATAGCTATTGACAACTTGTTTTCCTTGATCAGCTCCGTTCCTTCACACATTAAAGCTAATGTGTCCCAAATCTCTTTGGCATTCTTACAATTTTTGATCTTGACCATTGTGGATTTGTCAAGAGTTTGGTATAGCACATCTCTGGCCCTATTGTCAAGATTGCGCCTTTCTCTTCGGGGTCACTCCGTTCTCTTCTTAGGAATCTTTTCGGCCTCCCACCGCGATCTCCTACCGTGTTGTCCTTCTCGAAAATGAACGGGCCGTCTTCAATGATGCACCACATGTCGTCATGGATTGAAGATAAGTGTGCCTGCATTCTTATCTTCCAGAGATCATACTCGTCAACTGAAAAGACAGGTAGTCTAGAGTGCATGTGTTCCATTATAAAGTGAGATAAGATATATATCTAGTATAGATCTGGTTCGTGAAAAAAATGAACCAACCTCTCTGATACCACTTGTAGGTCACAAGTCGTCCAGGAACAAGTCTAGAGGGGGGGGGGGGTGAATAGACTTGTTGAAACTCTTGTACTCTTTTTCCGAAGAGTAAGTTTCTTCAGCTGATAGTCAAACAAATGACTTGGAGTCGTTTGTTCTTGGATAAGTGCGGAATTCAGCTGATGACGAATATAAATTAATCTTAATGAAACACTTAACAATGTATGCAGCAGTTAGAGTATGATGCAGTAAAACAGTAAATAACACAGGCAGTTATAGTGGTCTCAGAGGTGGGGTAATCCTCTACTAATCCACTTTTCTCCAAACCAGTTGGAGATGAATTCACTATAATTCTCAACCAGTGATAAATATTACAGTGATTCACTACACACTACAACAGCTTCCAACCAGTGGAATTCCGTGCCATTGTACACACACTTGACTGCCTTGCACCTCTCGATCCTCGATCCTCGGATGCCTTTACAGTCACTTACTTCAACCAGTGAAGTACCCCGTACTCAAGATTTATAGACAAGAGTGTTTGTCTTCTCCAACTTAAGAGCTTCCTTGAATATGAACTTTTTGGATCTGCTCTTTTTCACGATGCTATTTGATTGCTTGAGATTGCTTTGTTTGCTTTGATTGCTAGAGTATATGTTCGCACCGGTAGTTGCTCAGTTTCAAATCTTCAGATATATATAGATCACGATCTCTGAGTTTCTTCCTTGTAGCCGTTGCAAATCTTTGAACAAATCCGTCCGTTGGAGAGAGACTTCATTGTTTAATCTTTTCTGAACGTTGCAAGGCTGGATTCCCATTATTTAATTTTATCTTCCGACCGTTGTGAGGACTTCTGCATGTGAGCGCCGAATCTTTTGAATATAAAAGGATAAAAGTCTTCACGGTGAGTCAGGATGATTTAATTAAATCATATCTCTTGCGGGAATCACTCCAATTTGTCTCTTCACGTTGCATGTGAGCTTTCCGTAATATTTGACTTTTCAAAGCATGCTGACGTGGACTTGGAGTACTAGGCTGTAGTTGTGCAGCTTACATCTCTGCAGGTAGGTTCTCTCGGCTGTTCACTGTTTGAGACTTGTCTGATCAGGTGACTTCCCTGAGGTACCTCGGTACCGCAGTCCGTCAAACTTCTCTGATAAAATTTAGTTGACCAGGGCTACTCTGATTGAAGTCGGCTGTACTTCTCTGATGGACTACACTGTATTTTAGTACTTAGCCGATTTTCAGCCTAACTAACTTTGGCCTACAGAAGATACTCATTTGGTTCTTCTTTACAATTTGCCAAGTTTTATACTTAACGTATTTTGGCTTATGGAAGATACTCATTTGGTTCTTCCTTACATTTTGCCAATTAATAAACATTTGATTTTAAATTAATGACATCATCAAAATCTAACAAGTATTCCTAACACTGCCACATATGAATCCAACATCCATCAAAGTCGTGGAAGACTGAATCTTGGACGGTGACCCACGTGCAGATCCACAAAAGGCGCTGACAGATAAGACCTTTGACCCCAGCCTGTCACCTACCTCACCTACCGACAGGGCCGCCGAAAGGTACAAAGTGGGTCCTCCCCGGACAGCGACTCAGGACGCGTGCAGGCATCCCATTGGCTCACACAGCTGGCCTCCAGCAGCAGCCCCAGACTTTATGGGAACAGCCCCACGTGACGAGACGATCGGCCATCTTATTATAATATAGAAAACGACGGTCGCCCGCGATCGCCTGAGAGGTCCCATCAACCTTGTCTCCTATAAATAGGAGGCTCATAACACGGCAGCAAGATCAGAATCACATCATCGTGAATACAGTGAAAAACACACAGAGAGAGAAAGAAGACTCATCTGGCAATTACTTACACATTCATAGTGATATTCATACACACTTACAGAACATCTAAAGCAAGAACTCATAGATCTTCATATCTGGTTCTTCCGGCAATCTACACGCTCTACAGCTTAGATAACTAGAAGTCTTTACATTCATTGTAATATATTCTAACATTAATATTTGTACTCTACAGTATACATATTAATAACATCTCGCGAGAGCATTCAAGCCCGGGATTAACAACCCCGGCAAATCTTGTGTTATTTATTTTCCCTCGGAAGTGTTCTCGTTTTTGTTTGTTACTCGACCTTTCCAGCAATATCATCTCTAGATAATATTTTGGGTAACAACAATTGGCGCTAGAAGGAGGGCCCTCGATCTAAACCTTCATTTTTATTCCTACCGTTTCGAATAACACTCACTGTTCTCCGGACATATACTTGAAGAAACACTCACTGTTCTTCAATAGAAAAGCCTTCAGAAACATGACATCTGCCACGACTTCCAAGAGAGCCACCCTGCGATCTGCCGGAAATCTCATTCCGGCCCAGACCGAATCCCAGCCTACGGTAGAAGGTGACCGCGGCGACGCTAGGCTCTCACTCCCGCCCCCGAGGGACGGTCCTAGCCTCTCACTCGATCAGTTCCAGACCGCGGAATAGATTGAGGAGGCTATATCCATCCTCAGGGAGCGACGGAGGGCGTGCGACTCGCCCACCATCACTCCGTCAGCCATCCGCCGGGCAGGCAAGCGGAAGCTCAAGGGGATATATGTTGAGAAATCGAGGGAAAGCCCCGAGCCGCAGGAGAAAGCTCTCGTAAGGCGGGATGATTCCGTCTTCAGTCGCGTAGGGAGCGATCCCTCATGGCGACCTGGGCACTCAGGCCCCAGCCGGGAGACATCGGAGTCCGAATCCTTTACCAGGAGTTCGGCATATCCGAATCCCAGAAGACAAGCCGGTCAGCGGGCCCCCACTCGCCCAAGAAATGAACCCGCTGGCAAAGAACTCATCATTCACCATGGGGCCAGGGGATCAGTGCACGATCGCCTTGGCTCGCGCTCCGGGAGCCAATCAGCGAGCAGTCAGGCGATGGCGATGGCCGCCATGCAGCGTCAGCTCGACGAGATGAAGGCGCTCTTGGAAACTAGGGCAGGCGCCAGGAGATCGATCGCTGGACCAAGTGAACCACTCGCGGTCCAGATCGAGCTCGCCCCAGTTCAACCAAAGATCGCTCCCCCACAAACACCTCTTTATGAGGGGAGATCGGATCCAGAGACCTACTTGAGCAAATTCCGAATCTACATGACCGGATGCGTAGCATCAGATGCGACGAAATGTCGAATGTTCCCATTAACTCTGGGCGACCTCGCCCACAGGTGGTACATCTCACTACCACCTCGCTCAATCAATTACTTTGAGAAGCTGGCGAATGACTTCACGTCATACTTTGCCGCCAAAGTTGCTCGGTCGGAAGGTCCCCACCGCATGATGAAAATCAGGAAGGGGAAGGACGAGCCTGATGAAGATTACATCGACCGGGTAGACGAGATAGTCCTCACCGGCAAGCCCATTAGCGACGAGATCGCTCTCTACTCAGTCCTGGGGGATTCTGCGGTCACTCACCCATGTTCAGGCACCTCACAAAGGACATCCCCCCGACCTACTCGGTCTTCCGCGTCAGAGCCGCCGATTTCCTGGCCAGGCAGAGGATGCTCTCCCTCCGCTTAGGCGAGGGATCTAACGGAGAAGGGATGACGCCATCCCTCATCCAGAAGAAGGCGGTCGCCAAGCCCAGAAAGGCGGTCGCAAAGCCGCCTGGTGAGTTCAAAGATTTTGAGGATGTGAGTGGCTTAACAAACCAAAGCCAATAAGGGACCATGGTCATCTAGACCGCAGCAAGTTCTGTGCCTACCACAAGAGTCCCAGCCACAACACCAGCCAGTGCCGCGACCTCATCACACAACTCTGGCGACTGTTTGAGGAAGGAAAATTGGACAACTTGGTCACGAAGCTAGAACCTCGGACAGAGAGGACCGGAGGGCGCGAGCGCCGACAAAACGACGGGATCCCTCCCAATCCGGTCGCCAGGATCGAGCAAAACGAGCCGGAGTATTCCGACGAATCAATACCCCCGATCAACCCTGGCGGTCGGATCAACATGCTCCAGGCAGTAGGTGGAAACCTCGGGGGCCTTTCCCTGGTTTCCACCATGTCGAACAGAAAGCGAAAGGCCGAACTGAGGGCGTTCGCCGGCATCCATGTCGTGGTCCCACCGGAGCCGACCATCTCCAAAGACGCGATCATCACCTTCTCCAACAAGGATAGGGAGGGGGTGCAGTGCCCCAAAGAGGATGCATTGGTGATCTCTGCATGTATCCTTGGAAAGATGGTCGATCGCGTGCTGGTTGATAATGGGAGCTTTTGCAATATCATATTCAAATCTGCTCTTGACCAGCTCGGCAACCTAACCAAGTTCATCAAGCCATTCGACACCGTACTCCAAGGATTCGGCGACAGCACAGTCCAAGCCTATGGAAGGATCAAACTCTCAGTCGAGCTAATATGCCACTACGATCCCAAGGTTAGGATTACTAGGAACCTAAATTTTGTAATCATAGAAAGGCCCATCATCTATAATGGGTTCCTAGGTCGTGACGATCGTCAATCAACCGATGGAGGTCGACGAGCCAAACACATCATACCAACCCGACTCAGAGGACGCCGTCTCACATCGATTGACGGACGACATCGAGCCAATGATCGGTTTCGAGCCAAGCCTCGACATCGATCCAAGGATCGAGTCCAGAAATCGGTCCAAACGAGAAGCGACCGTCCCCATTGAAGAGTTAGAAAGTGTAACGATAGACTCGGCTCATCCGGAATGGGAAGTACAGATCGGCGCAAGCGTTGGTCTTGAGTTAAAAGGGGATCTGATCAACTTACTACGTAAGAACATCAGAGTCTTTGCCTGGTCGCATCAAGATATGGTTGGCATAAGTCCTGAACACGCTTGCCATTATCTAAAGATCGACCCGGTAAGGAAGCATGTTCACCAGAAACGTAGGAAGTTCGGTCCTGAGAAGTACGCAGCAATCGACATAGAAGTCAAAAAGATGCTCGATAACAAACTTATCGGAGTAGCTACAGACGAACCACAGTGGGTCGCCAACACGGTGCTCGTCAAAAAGCCGAACAGCTCATGGAGGTTATGCATCGACTTCACCGACCTCAACGCGGCATGCCCAAAAGATCACTTCCCGATGCCTCATATTGATCACTTGGTCGATAGTACAGCATGTTGCGAAATGATGTCGTTCATGGATACCTTCACCGGATACCATCAAATCCCAATGGCGGAGAAAGACATAAAACACACATCATTCCACATGGAAAAAGATATATACTTTTGGGTCCGGATGCCTTTCGGTCTGAAAAACGCAGGAGCAACCTACCAGCAATTAGTCAACGGGATGTTCGCCAATCAGATCGGCAAGACCATGGAGGTTTACATTGACGACATCGTGGTCAAAAGCCTCAAGAAGGAAGATCACCTCACTGACCTTGCCGAGACGTTCGCCATCCTCAAGAAGTTCAACATGAAGCTGAACCCCAAGAAATGCAACTTCGGAGTGAGCTCCGGAAAATTCCTGGGGCACATCGTGAGTCAAAGGGGGATCGAGGCGAACCCCACCAAGATCCAGGCGATCATCGACATGTAGGAGCCGTGAAATGTCAAGCAAGTGCAACGCCTCACAGGTTGTCTAGCCGCCCTCAACCGTTTCATATCTCGACTCGGGGATAAAAGCAAGCCTTTCTTCGCAACCATAAAGAACAAGAAGTTCGCATGGACGAAGGAGAGTCAAGTAGCGTTCGCCAAGATCAAGGAATATCTATCTAACCCCCAGATCCTGGCAAAGCCGATCACCGGCGAAAAGCTATTCCTTTACCTGGCGGCCTCGGAGGTCGCGCTTAGTGCCGTTTTAGTGCGAGCATAGGGGCAAGCCCACTTGCCGATCTACTTCGTTAGCCAAGCGCTCCATGACGCGGAAACGCGATACACGCCTCTGGAGAAGATCGCCTACGCTCTAGTCATGAGTGTCCGCAAGCTAAGGGCCTACTTCTTCGAACATCAAGTGGAGGTTCTGACAACTCTCCCCTTAAGGCAAGTTCTGCACCGACCGGACACCAACGGGCGACTACTCAAGTGGTCACTGGAGATCGCCCAATACGATATCACATACGCTCCTCGCACAGCGATCAAAGGCCAAGCTCTGGCAGACTTCGTGGTGGAATTAACATTCCCTAACAGTCCGACCCAGATCGGCCGCCCGGCCTGGAAGCTATACGTGGATGGCTCGGCGACCAACTCACGAGCAGGCGCAGGGATTGTCCTCATCAGCCCCGACAGGCAAAGTTTCACAAATGCTGTGCGTTTTGGGTTTCGTGCGACCAACAATAAAGCCGAGTACGAAGCCCTGGTAGGCGGGCTCGATCTAGCCCTCGCCCTAGATGTTCGTCGCCTCCATATCTTCATGGACTCCCTCTTGGTCGTGAACCAAGTCAAGGGAGAATATGAGGCGCGCGGCGAACAGATGGTCAAGTACCAAGAATTGGTCGCCGAAATGTGCACGAAATTTGAGGAAGTGCTAACTAAACAAGTCCCGAGAGAGCACAACTCCCAAGCTGATGCCCTATCCAAGCTAGCGTCGTCGGATGGGGCAGCCGATTTCTCTAATATCCAAATCACAAAATCAGCCAGGCCGGTGATCGACAGAAACCTGATTACCACATTTTCCGTTGTCAAGGAGAACTGGATGACTCCGTTCATCAAATACTTAAAGGACGGAACGGTCCCTGACGACCGTATCAAAGCTCACCAACTCCAGCTCCGTGCGACCAGATACACCCTATTGGACGACCGGCTTTACAAACGAGCTTTCAGCCTTCCCCTCCTAAAGTGTATTACACCGGAGGAAGTTCGGCTCGTTTTAGACGAGATCCATGACGGGATCTGCGGAAACCATGCTGGCGGGCGAGCTCTCATCCACAAAACAACCAGGCAAGGTTTTTTCTGGCCTTCACTACAGAAGGATGCGATCGCCTATGCCAGATCGTGTCACAGGTGCCAAGTAATGAGCCCAAACATCAAGCTCTCCCCCGAGCAGCTCACTTCAATGTACAGCCCATGGCCTTTCGCCCAATGGGGCATCGACCTTATAGGTCCCTTGCCGACAGCTCTAGGAGGTTGTAAATTTGCCATCGTAGGGGTCGATTAGTTCACAAAATGGGCTGAGGCCGAGCCGCTCAACAAGATCGGCCAAGAACAAGTGATTAAGTTCATTTGGAAGAACATCATATGCCGGTTAGGCCTGCCCTAGGCAATAATCTCCGACAATGGGAAGCAGTTCGACGGTTTAGAAGTCATGCAATTCTGCGAAAAGTGGGGAATCAAAAAATTGTTCTTGGCCCCTTACCACCCTCAGACGAACGGGCAGGTAGAGGCTGTAAACAAGATCCTCAAACACACGATCAAAGCACGACTCGAATCCAGACAAGGACGATGGGCGAACGAGCTTCCAGATGTTTTGTGGTCATATCGAACAACGACCCGGAACTCAACTGGCGAAACCCCATTCGTCCTCGCCTTCGGAACAGAAGTGGTGATCCCTTCAGAGATCGCCGTCCTCAGCCACCAAACTGAACAGGAGATAACAACGGACAATGATGTGGCCCGACGAATCGACCTGGACATGCTCGAAGAACGGCAACTGACTTCGGAAATGAAGAACACAATCCACAAAAGGAGATCCGAGAAGTTCTTCAATTCAAAGGTCAAGGAAAGACGTTTCCAAGTAGGCGACCTAGTCCTCAAAAAGGTCCAGACCCACACAGGAGTTTTTGGCCCGAATTGGGAAGGCCCCTTCAGGATATCTAAGTGGCTAGCTAAGGGAGCCTACGATCTTGAACACCCTGATGGCACTACGGACCAATATCCCTGGAACACCGTACATTTGAAGAAATACTATCAGTGAGAACTTTGTATTCAGTTTCAGTTGCACAATGTACAAAGAGTATAATGAGATTTTCTTATCCCATTTATATGATTCGCCACGACGAAAATGAACAACTAAGAAGAGGAAGGCTCGCTCTCCCGACAAGAGGTCGTCATCTAAACCTGACAGACCTATGCAAGCGATCGCCCCTCCAAGCACAACGTATACCGTCGAAGATCGTCGTCTAACATGGCGATCCGAGGTAGAAATAGTGTAGCCATGGTACTGGAGGTCGATGGAACCGACAGCTTCGTCCATGCAAGGTTCCTTTGGGCTACGATCGCTCGCCCTTAGTTTAAATATGAGGCGGGCATAGTTGAAGGACCCTCCAAATAAATCTGTGGACACGTTCGCACGCCCTCAAAGTACATCATCTAACATGATATACTCGGACAAGGCGACGCGTCCCTACCCCGTCACAACGTATACCGTCGAGGGTCGCCATTTAACATGGCGACCCGAGGTAGAAGAGTGCCAACAAGCTGCGGACGTGGGGTCGAATAAACCGACGACACCCCATGTAAAGACACCTCCAGACCAAGACCGCACGCCTTTCGTTTAAATACAAGGCAGGCGCAGCTCAACGGAGGACCCTAACAATAAAGTGAGTCACGGGGCATACCTACGATGGAATGTCCCTCGCACATAAAGATACGGTTACGGAGGTCGGTCCATCGAACTGAGTGACCGTGCGCACAATCGTCCTCCCTCAGAGAATCGGAAAACTCAAGATAGCTCGTCCAACATACTATTTTCGATCCCTTACTTACACTAAGTAAACAAAAACAAGGGGCAAAGTGGAGCTATTCCTGAAATGCGATCGGGAGGAAAAGACCAAACACGATCGGCTTTGTTCAAACACACACATGACGATCAGCTTTATTCGAGAAATTTACATGTAAGAATTTTTCAAGTATGTCAATACATTCGGATCCATTCAACATTCAAACAGTCGATTAAGCGAACAAGGCATCGGAAGCAATTATACACACTTGTATAAATTCGCATGCAAACATTCAATGGCGATCGTACTTATAAAGAATCAAATGCGATAAAGGAGTATTTTATTTGTTGGAACAATATTTTTTAGATCATTTTATTCATTTTTATGATGTGTTATTAAAACCAAAATTTACTTAAAACATATTTTTTTCCTTCAGTTAGCGTACGTAAACCAAAGCATATAACGTACGTAACATTCAGTGTTCTTGTAAGATTTTTTGTACAGGTAACGTACGTAACCAGCTTTAGCTAACGTAATGTTTGAAATATTCTGACCGTTGGAAAAGTCATTAGCCATTACAACAAGTCGTCACACTCAACGGATCTCTGACTGGAAGATTACGTACGTAACCATATAGTACGTAACGTACGTAATGTATATTATCAGATCTCACTGAACCAGTTCTTCACTGTTCGTTACGGTCGCTACTCAAAGCATATAACGTACGTAACTTTCATAACGTACGTAACCAACAGCGCCTAACGTACGTAAGCAGTGAAACTGCTCCAATGGGAAAATGAGCTCAAGAAGGCTATAAATAGCTCACTTCAAGGAGATGGAATATACACAAGTATTATGAGCTTCCAAGCATACTCAAGCAATTCCAAGCATATAATTCTAGAGTTATACTTATTCTATATTGTGATACGAGAAGATTTGTTCTATAATTTCCAATCTTCATTCTTGTATCAAAGAGCGATATATCGTGTAAAGTCGAGTTCCTACTCGCATTTGTTTTTGTAAAGGTTATCTTGTACCCGGAAAAACAAGAGAGTTTTAGTGAGGTTGTTCTTGAGCCCGGAAATCAAGAAATTGTAAGAAGTTGGCACTAAACTAGAAAGTGCAATTCTAAGTTCTAAGAAAAGTCCTAGTCGATAAAACTAGGTAGGGGACGTAGGCTTCGTTAATAGCCGAACCTCTCAAACAATTTCTTGTGTTCTTTCTTTTCCGCATTTTATTTACTCTGATATTTTTGCTTCCGCACAAAAAGAGTTCAATACTCTTATCCGCACTATTCAACCCCCCTTCTAGTGGCGGTACCAATCTAACAATTGGTATCAGAGCGGTCTCTTTATCACCGGATTAACACCCGCTAGAGAAAAGATCCAGAAATGGCCTTTATCCACTCCTCCGTTGAAGGCAACGCTCTCAATCGCCCTCCCTTATTCGATGGTTCAAACTTTATGACATGGAATAAGAAGATGTCCATCTTCATCCGAGCTCACGACATTGAAATATAGAAGGTCATTGCCCTTGGACCGACCATTCCTAATAAGACGGATGGCTCTCTCAAAAGTTTTGAAGAGTACGACGATGCGGACTGGAAGAACGATCACTTCAATAGTAAATCCACTCAATTGCTTTACTGTGCTCTCAATCCAGAAGATCACAATAGATTTTCTTCTTGCGAGACGGCGAAAGAAATCTGGAAAATGTTAGAGATCACCCATGAAGGTACGAGTGAAGTTAAGGAAACCAAAATCAATATGCTTCTTCACGATTATGAACTCTTCACTATGAAAGAAGAAGAAAGCATTACCACTATGCTTGACCGTTTCTCGGCAATCACTAATCGGCTAGCTTCATTCAGGAAACCGATATCAAGTAGTGATAAAGCCAAGAAAATCCTTCGGTCTCTACCAAGAGAATGGGACTCTACTGTTACAGCTATCATGGAGTCGAAAGACCTCAACACCATAGAATTCAGCGCTCTCATCGGATCTCTCATTAATGATGAGATTGTCATTAAATCTCGAAGTTCTAAACCAAAACCCAAGGAGGGAGAAAGGACAATCACCTTTAAAGCCAAAGAAGAAAGCGATCTAGAGGATGAACCTATCGAAGAAGAGGACGAAGAAACCGCCTTTTATGCCAAAAACATAAAGAAATTCAAAAATCTTCTACAAAGGCGTCGGAGAGACATCAAGCAAGAATCAAGGGATGAATCCAAAAAGACTCACTTCCCTCAAAACAAAAAGTTCGACAATACTTGTCGAAGGTGCGGCGTTCCAGGCCATTTTGCGAAAGATTGTCGTGCTGCTGCTCCCATAAGTTCATCAAAACCACCTCACGAAAAGTTCAAAAAGAAGGAAGTTTATGTCGCCACATGGAGCGATGATGATGAGGATGATGAACCACAAGTCCAAACCAATCTTGCTCTAATGGCCCGCGTATCCGAAGACAGCGACGATGAAGTCGAGGTTAGTGATTCTCATGAAGAACTACTTGATGCTTTTGAATCAAAACCGATGATGATGGTCTCCCTATTAAAAATAAATTGAGGTTGGTCGCCTAAGGTTATAATCAAGAAGAAGGGTTGGACTATGAAGAAACGTTTGCTCCTGTTGCTCGTCTTGAAGCTATTCATCTTCTCTGTGCCTTTGCCGCATACAAGAAGATCAAACTCCATCAAATGGATGTAAAAAGTGCGTTCCTAAATGGAATTATCCAGGAGGAAGTGTATGTCAAGCAACCGCTGGGTTTTGAAGATTATGATAATCCGGATCATGTGTACAAGCTCCATAAAGCTCTCTATGGATTAAAACAAGCTCCGAGAGCATGGTATGATCGTTTAAGCTCTTTTCTTATTTCAAATGGGTATAAAAGAGGTAATGTTGATAATACCCTATTCATTAAGATTTTAGGTGATGATATGCTAATTTGTCAAATTTATGTGGACAATATTGTTTTTGGTGCAACTAACGAATCTCTGTCCAAAGAATTTTCAAATCTTATGAAGGGAGAGTTCGAAATGAGCATGATGGGAGAGTTGAAAAACTTTCTCGGACTCCAAATTAGGCAACTCAATGACGGAATATTCATTCATCAATCCAAGTACGTCAATGAGCTCCTAAAGAAATTTAAGATGGAAGATTGCAAAGAAATATCCACTCCTATGTCTTCCACTCTTAAACTCGACAAAGATGAAAAAGGTAAATCTGTTGACCAAAAACAGTATCGATGTATGATCGGCTCTTTACTTTACTTAACTGCATCTAGACCCGATATAATGTTTGCTACTTGTCTATGTGCTCACTTTCAAGCAAGTCCTAAAGAATCTCATCTCATTGCATGCAAAAGGATTTTTCGATATTTAAAATATACTGCTGGTTTAGGCCTGTGGTATCCTTCTAGCATTGATTTTCAACTTTTTGCATATAGTGATGCCGACTTCGGTGGATGTAAAATTGATAGAAAAAGCACCACCGGAACTTGTCATTTTATGAGTTCGTGTTTAATTTCATGGGGGAGTAAGAAACAGACTAGTGTCGCTACTTCCACAAAAGCTGCAATATGTGGTCAGGGAAGTGCATGTGCACAAGTCCTTTGGATCAAAAATCAATTACTTGATTATGGCATCAAACTTAAAAATACTCCTATTTTTTGTGACAATACGAGTGCCATTAATTTAAGCAAAAACCCCATTTTGCATAGTAGGACAAAACACATAGAAATTCATCACCATTTTATTCGTGACCATGTCCGAAACGGGAATGTTCGTCTCCAATTTGTTGGTACTAATGAACAATTGGCGGATATTTTTACAAAACCATTACCCGAAGAGGCTTTCAATTTTATTCGCATAAATTTAGGATGGGACATGTTGATCATTTTTAAATGTTGCATACTCATCATAGTTACATTAAAAGGTCATTTAAATCGGGACATCATCAAAAGGAAAAGACTGTTCATTTGGTCTTGCTTACGGACGTTAAGAAGGGTCCATTACGTACGTAAAAGGACATTACGTACGTTACAGGGCTTCATGTTACGTACGTAACAAAATGCAGGTTTTAGTCCAGAGATTTCAGTACTTCTAGTTACGTACGTTACAAAAAGAGTATAACGTACGTAATCTGCCTTTGACCCTAATTCTTATAAACCCATTTAGACCGACCCCTCACATTTCACTTCAATCCCTAGAAAGCAACGGCGAAGAACTCACTCCAAAACCGACCGAAAACTCAAATTCGTCTGTCATCTCCACTTTTCCGGCCGATTTAGTCTAGATGGCATCCAGAACCGGAAAGAAACGAAGAGGAGAAACCTCTCAACCGTCTTCCTCGCCTTCCGGAGAACCAACTTTTCGGAACGCTCAAGCTACCAAAATTTTCAACGAAATCCTTATTGACGAAGAGGTAACTCCGAGTCACCATTTTGATTTCGAATCCCTAAATTCTGTTGGTGTTGCTATCGAAGAATTCTTCGATATGCTTGGAATAAATCATTTTGTCAGCCTTGCTCGTCCGATATATGTGGATTGTGTGAAAGAATTCTATGCCAATTTTTTTGTCACGTATGATTCCGATGGATTAGCCGTGGTTAATTCTCTTGTCCGTGGTAAGCCTATCTCTTTTGATGCCGCAAAGCTTTCGGAACTTTTTGGTCTCCCTAATGAGGGATTTCGTTGTAAAGGAGAGTTTGCAGTTCCAGATGAAGTAATTGACAATTTTTCTGACGATGAAAGTTATGGAGTTCATGAGTCTAAGGTCCGTGATTTCTTGACGGACAAAGCTGTTCTCGATGTTCATTCGGGACGTTTTGAGAACAATGATTTTGGGATAAATATCCGTTTGCTTCATGATGCTATTACTCGATGTCTAATGCCTAAAGTTAATGCTCAACATCGGTTGGTGAATATCGACATGGAAATCATCTATCACGTGTGGAAAGATCATCAAGTCAACTTTGCGTTTATTGTGCTTAAATGGTTTGTGGAAAAAGGACAAATTTTCCATAAAAAGAGTTATGCGAAAGTTGATCGCCAAAGAAAATCTGGAATGCCGTTTGGGTCGATCTTAACGGAAATCTTTGAGAATGCAGGAGTTGATTTATCTGGGCTTCATGGGGTTCCTATTTCGAGGGGGAGCTTAGTCACCAAAGGGACTATACGGACGATGAGGTGTCTACGCACGAGAAATCATGAGTGGATATACTTTGCGTACCTCAAGGATGACGATCGGCTTGTAGATGGTGGTGCTCTTCCGACACCGGAGGAGAGGATCACGTCTAGGAGGATTGAGCATACTAGACCTCGCCCTTCATCTCAGCTCGGTTCCTCTCGCCCACGCCAGGAAAGCTCTTCATCTCAAATGGCTACTCGGATGGATAGACTGGAGAAAGATATGAGTGAGATCAAAATCATGGTCAAAAGCATTTGCACTCACTTTGGGATACTGCCGACACCTCCGGATGCGGACCTTGATTAGTCATGTTACCTTTCTTATGATGATGTTCCCTTTTCTATTAAGACCAAACATTTCATTTTCATGCATAAACTCTATTGGTCTTTTATTTTTGAATGTGTTTTGATTGTATTGATTATCTTTGTTTCAATGCATTAATATGGTTATTGTCTTGGATTCTGTTGATTATTCTGTGTATCGCTGATTTTTGCAGGATCTCTCGACTTTTTGTTAATGATAAAAAGGGGGAGAAAAATATGTATTGTTTTTGAAATAACCCTTGCTCGTTTTCAGGGGGAGCCTTATTCTGAGTTTATTAAAATTGTTTCAAAAACTCCCATACTTAAATTTTGTCATCATCAAAAAGGGGGAGATTGTTGTAACAATATTTTTTAGATTATTTTATTCATTTTGATGATGTGTTATTAAAACCAAAATTTACTTAAAACATATTTTTCCTTCAGTTAACGTACGTAAACCAAAGCATATAACGTACGTAACATTCAGTGTTCTTGTAAGATTTTTTGTACAGGTAACTTACGTAACCAGCTTTAGCTAACGTACGTAATGTTTGAAATATTCTGACCGTTGGAAAAGTCATTAGTCGTTACAACAAGTCGTCACACTCAACGGATCTCTGACTGGAAGATTACGTACGTAACCATACGATGCGTAACGCATGCGTATATTATCGGATCTCATCAACCGGTTCTTCAGCATTCGTTACGGCCGCTACTCAAAGCATATAACGTACGTAACGTTCATAACGTACGTAACCAACAACGCCTAACGTACGTAAGCAGTAAAACTGCTCCAACGGGAAAATGAGCTCAAGAAGGCTATAAATAGCTCACTTCAAGGAGATGGAATATACACAAGTATTCTGAGCTTCCAAGCATACTCAAGCAATTCCAAGCATATAATTCGAGAGTTATACTTATTCTATATTGTGATACGAGAAGATTTGTTTTGTAATTTCCAATCTTCATTCTTGTATCAAAGAGCGATATATCGTGTAAAGTCGAGTTCCTACTCGCATTTGTTTTTGTAAAGGTTATCTTGTACCCGGAAAAACAAGAGAGTTTTAGTGAGGTTGTTCTTGAGCCCGGAAATCAAGAAATTGTAAGAAGTTGGCACTAAACTAGAAAGTGCAATTCTAAGTTCTAAGAAAAGTACTACTCGATAAAACTAGGTAGGGGACGTAGGCTTCGTTAATAGACGAACCTCTCGAACAATTTCTTGTGTTCTTTCTTTTCTGCATTTTATTTACTCCGATATTTTTGCTTCCACACAAAAAGAGTTCAATACTCTTATCCGCACTATTCAACCCCCCTTCTAGTGGTGGTACCAATCTAACATTATTTATATCAAAGAAGTTCGTACAATACAAAGTCCAAAGGCAATACAAAGAAAAAATCAAAAAGTTACAAGCAAAGGAAGACAAATAAATCTCTCATGGTCCCTCCGGTTGGTCTTCGCCCCTAGGTAGCGGATCGGCACGCGCTCCCTCATCGGCCTCAGGATAAATGAGTTTATCCGGAAAAGGATACCAACTCAAGTCGATCCCCCAGTCGACGAGGTCAAGGATCGGCAAGGAAAACTCCGGACGCAAAGGGTGCTCGAGTGCATAGGCCTTGAAGCTCTCCATCATAGGACCAATCTCGATCCCTACCTTCTTGGCGGCTCGGACAGCGTCAGCGTATGCCACATAATAGGCGAACTCGCCTACGAGTGCCACATTGAGGTAGGGATCGGTCTCGATCACCTTTAGCTGCCCTTTCAACTCCGTGGTCGTCTTCTCAGCTTCCGCTAGCTCGACCACCTTGGAGGCCATTTCTTCCTTTACCTTCTCCAGATCTCCCTTCACCGTCTCCAGCTCGCTGTTAAGCCGATCCACCGTCGCCTTCAGCCCGGTCGCCTCCTCCTGTGAGGCCACATGCATCCGACGAGCTTCCTTCTCCTCATCGCGGAATCGATCGGCCACTTTCTTGGAACGGCTCAGCTCCTGCTTCATCCGATCGATGTCCTGCTTGGCTCATTTGGCCGTCTCTAAGTACTCCTTCTCCATAGCCTGGATCCGGTTAGCAAAATCGACGTTTTTATTCCGAGCGGCCTCAAGGTCCTGATGGAGGCGAGCATTAGAGGGTCGCCCCTCGTAATCCTTGACAGCTTGGACGGCCATCGTCGCCGTCTGGAGAGATAGGGCAATGGTCGCCTGCATGGCATCTCCAGACCGCCGACGAGCGATCACATCGAGATCGGTCGTCCAAGCCTTAGGCAGAGAGGCGATGGCCTTGGAGACATAGGAAGGGACATCAAGGGACTTCTGCGGAGACTTTCTCGCTAGGAAGTCTAGCACGCCCGGATCAGCAAGACGGACCCTGCAGCACAAACAAAAAGAAAACAAAGGAGTTAGTATACACCTTACTCAAATTGCCTAACTCGGAAAGATTAATCCGGTCTTACCTGTTGACCAACTCGGGGTCGCGGCCAAAATAGGGGTTGCCCTGAGAAGTTTCAGCTTCGGCGATCACCGCATTTTTCAAGAAGCCGGCCGAGGACCTGGAGCCAGACGCCGAGGGCCTAGGACCAGACCCCTCTACCATCGGAACGGCAGAGATGGGGGGAGCGGCGACCGGCGGCTCCAAGATAGTTAAGTCCGCCCCAGCTGTCGGCAGGGACCCCTCCGGCCTCCGCCTCTTGCGGTTACGCTGGAGTTGTTCCCCCTCCTGAATTTTCGGCTCGGAGATCGGCACCTCAGCGGGCCTCACCACAGGAACGGGGCGAGACGTCGTCGCAGCAATGCGGCCCGTCTTCTTTCCCTGGTGAAGACGACCGATGAGACCAGGGTTAGACATGGCGATCTCTTGTGGTGGCTCGGCGAAGCGGGGAAAATGAATCTCTGCCAAAGAACAAACTCAAACAAGTTAGACATCTACTTAGATATTGTGACCTCTACGCAGGAAAGAGTAAATAAAAAGTCATACCAGGGTCCTTCTAGTGGCGAGGGTAGCGAAATAGTCGAGGTCCCAACCGGTGAAGTTCGTGGTTGACTGAGTGAACGTCTATGTAGGAATCCGGCAAGGCGCGAATCCGCTCCCAGATGATCAAGAAATCGAAGGGGATATCGCCGATCGCTGGAACAGGGAATCCTGCAAAAAGAGAAACAAATTAGATCAGTTCAAGGAGTATCCAAATAAAGGGAGAGTTAAAACCCTTACTCGGATTCCTCTCCCGAAAATTGGTGGGGATATCCAACTCTTCCTCCAGATTATCACCCGATGCCGACCTCCATGCATCGCCGACCCAGCACCACTTTGCTAGGTCGCCCCGAGCCTTGTTCGGCACCCCAAGGACCACCCTACCCAGGCGACCTTGGATATGGTAGCTGCCGATCGATCCCTTCTGTACGGTCAGCTTAAAAAGATAATTCATCTCCAGTATGAAGGCAAACGAAGCGATACTGTGACGCCGAACAACGTCAATGTGCGATGTCTGCGGCCGGGCGTTCGACGTCAATCGAGAGGCGCCCAGTTCGAGCGACAGCAGATACGAGATGGCGAACGGTAAGGGAAACCACAGTCCGGCCACCAGGGTCATTTCATTAATGGCGACCATAACCTCGGGAGGCTGGTCGGCACGTTCGTTATCAGAGCGCACGTGCAGCGAAACATAAGAAGGAATGTGATATTTCGCCCTCCAGCGACTCAAGTCTTTTCGGGTCGCCGAACTCCGAATCTTACCGAGAGTCCACTGAGAAGGGTCAGTGGCCCGAAATGTCGTCCGCTTCACATGCTCATAAGGGTGGGCGGTGGAGTAAGCTTCGAAATCAAATTCTGGACAGGGCCCGGCAACCCCCTCCATAAGCTTAGCGAAAGCCATATAGGCGGGGCCGAATACGCTATCCCGTTCCCAAGACAGCCACACCAGTTCGTCTTCATCCACCGGCGAGCCCCCCTGCTCCACCGCCGCCTCCGTTCTCACCACTTCGGCCTCGTTGAAGAGCTCCTTGAGTTCCGCGGGCACAATCCCCGCATGAATGGCCTCAACGGCCGTTTCCATCTGAAGTCCCACGAGAATTTCCTCCCGGTCAGGCGAAGCTGCGGCGGTGGAGGTGTTTCCGGCCTCGAAGGTTTTAGATCCTCCAGACATATTCTAAAATGTAAAGGGGGAGAGAAGATTTATGTTCTTACCTAAAAGGAAGGACGGTTGGCACTAGGATCTTCGGAAAAATTCTGCAGAGTCTCGGCTAGAAAGCAAGGATGCGTGAAGAGTAGAAATGAAGTAGCCCTAGCCCCTTTTATAGGCAGGAGCGGGGGTCTTTGTGCAAATAGGCGAGTGCAACCGTCGTAGGGGGGACACATTAAATGCAGTCCTCGAATCCCGCGTATGCGTCTTTTCGAGGGCACGCCAGGCGACAGGACTGAAAAACTGTTGGACTCCCTCAATGGTAGCGCGACGCATGTCCTTGCAACGTTTCGAGAGCCCGCCTTCATTTCCCGCTGATTCCAGCGCAAAAGGAGATCGTTTAAATTTGAAATCAGATCGTCCTGACAATCATCCTTATCATAGACAAACGAGCCAATCGTCTAAGCACTGGCGATCGCCAACAGTGCCACCTCACCCCGTGTTTTCAACATCGAAGCGAGCTGGGGGGCAATTGTTGTGCGGCGATTAATACGCCTCGATGGCGATCGGCATAATGATCTGAGAGCCAACCATAGAAGACATACTCTGGGCAGACACCCAGCAGTCGGCACCCACGACGATCGTCTTTTGGTATCTGGCGATCGTCTATGATGTCCAACTAGAGACGATCATATCGTGCCACGTATGAATCCAACATCCGTCAAAGTCGTCGAAGACCGAATCTTGGACGGTGACCCACGTGCGGAATCCACAAAAGGCGCCGACAAATAAGACCTTTGACCCCAGCCTGTCAGCTACCTCACCTACCGACAGGGCCGCCGAAAGGTACAAAGTGGGTCCTCCCCGGACAGCGACTCAGGACGCGTGCAGGCTTCCCATTGGCTCACACAGCTGGCCGCCAGCAGCAGCCCCAGACTTTAAGGGAACAGCCCCATGTGACGAGACGATCGGCCATCTTATTATAATATAGAAAACGGCGGTCGCCCGCGATCGCCAGAGAGGTCCCAGCAACCTTGTCTTCTATAAATACAGTAGAAACTCTATAATATAATACACTTGGGACCACCAAAATTTAATAATTAAAAGAGTTATTAATTAATCGATAAATTAATAATTATTAATTTATATATAAATTAATATTTTATTAATTTATAGTAGAATACTTAGTTTACAAATACCTTTCAAGCTTCCACTTAATTATTGTCTACAATGCATGTATATCAAATGAAACATTGATTTGAAAGAAACCTTCAATCTCCCACCTTATTATGCTTCTTGTGTTCAATGTATCACTTTATGGACATTAAAAATATTTTCTATATAAATACAAGATCAAAATAGGTTAACACAAACAAATCATACACACAACATGGCTTCCCATCTTAAAGGTGTGAAAAAAACAACAATGACAGACGAGATTCGAAGAGCATTATGCAAGCACAACAAGGATAATCCAAGTCTCACTCAAAAGCAATTGCAAGAATGGGTTCATAGTAACTATGGTTTGCAGGTGAGTCAAGCGACAATATCGAATACAGTTAAGCATTCTTTAGTGTGTATCTCTCACTTGCTCCCGAAAGAGGCGATGTTAAGCGACACAAACCGGCAAAATTTCCTGACCTAGAAAAATCTCTCTATGAATGGATTCTTCAATATCAAGAACCTGTGAATATGACAGGTGAACTAATCATCGAGAATGCGAAAAAGTTTATGAAAGATATGTATCCAGTGGATACTCCAGACTTTACTTTTTCTATTGGTTGGCTTGGAAAGTTCAAAGCAAGATATGGAATTAAAAATTTTCGGCGTTTCGGAGAGAGTGGATCTGTTGAAATGGAGGGCATGGAGGACAAATTAAAATCCATAAGAGACAAAGTTGATCAGTTTGAAATGAAAGACATCTTTAATATGGATGAAACATGTTTGTTTTTTTATTATTTTATTTTATATTTTGTACTTTAGTGATGTAACTATTTACATGTTTTGATCTTAAACAGGTTTGTTTTTTAGACTTCAACCGGATCATTCCCTTGCAACAATGCAGCTTGAAGGGAAAAAACAAGACAAGGAAAGACTAACTGTTGCTATTTGCTGTAATGAGGACGGTTCGGAAAAACTTCCTTTATGGATTATTGGGAAATATGCTAAACCAAGGTGCTTCAAGAATGTAAACTTGAAGAGTCTGAACTGTGAGTACCGTGCTAACAAACGAGCTTGGATGACTGGTGTGTTATTTGAAGAATATGTTCGCCAACTTGATAAAAAAATGGTTGGAAGAAAAATTCTCTTGATTGTGGATAATTGCCCTGCTCATCCAAAAATTATTGAAGGATTACGAAATGTTGAATTATTTTTTTTGCCACCAAACACAACTTCAAAAATTCAACCTTGTGACGCGGGGATCATACGAGCTTTTAAGATGCATTATCGTCGTCGATTTTATAGAAGTCTTTTGGAGAGTTATGAATTAGGGGTTCCAAATCCAGCAAAAATAAATGTATTAGATGCAACGAATCTTGCAATTTCAGCATGGACTATGGATGTTCGTGCAAATACAATTGCGAACTGCTTTCGTCATTGTAAACTTCGATCAACCGATAACATGACTTTTGAGAACTCAGATGAAGGTGGTGAAAGCACTCAAGAACTCCAGAATTTGATCAAAGAGTTGGGTTATCGCAATGCAATGGATGTCGAAGATGTTCTGACTCACCCAGAAGAAAATGTAGTTGCACAGTTGTTGACTTATGAAGAAATTATTGAAAGCGTTATTGGAATTAATAAAGATGATATCGATGAAGAAGATGATGAAAGTTCTACAATGGAGCCCCCTTCGCGAAACGAAGCTATTAAAGCGGCAATCACATTGAACAATTTATTGTTGAGCTATGAGAAAATAACACCAGAAGTTCTTACCATGCTAAGGAAAATTAGAGACGAGATTCAAGGGGAAATTGATTTCAACAAAAAACAAAAGACAATTGAGTCATTTTTAAAGAAACCTTCATAAATCATTCATGTAATATGCTATATATAAGGAATTATTAATTTATATTTTATATGGGGTCTAAAGAAATTATCAAAAATGTATTATCTTATAATTTTAGCGAATTATTAATTTAGCACCCTATCCCCGAGTCGGGACCGGCAAAAAATATTATCTTAGAGAGTTTATTAAATAATCGAGTATTAATTTATCGAGTTTCTACTGTAGGAGGCTCATAACACGGCAGCAAGATCAGAATCACATCATCGTGAATATAGTGAAAAACACACAGAGGGAGAAAGAAGGCTCATCTGGCAATTACTTACACATTCATAGTGATATTCATACACACTTATAGAACATCTAAAGCAAGAACTCACAGATCTTCATATCTGGTTCTTCCGACAATCTACACGCTCTACAGCTTAGATAACTAGAAGTCTTTACACTCATTGTAATAGATTCTAACATTAATATTTGTACTCTACAGTATACATATTAATAACATCTCGTGAGAGCATTCAAGCCCGGGATTAACAACCCCGACAAATCTTGTGTTATTTATTTTCCCTCGGAAGTGTTCTCGCTTTTCTTTGTTACTCGACCTTTCCAGCAATATCATCTCCGGATAATATTTTGGGTAACAACATAGTATACTTAGCCAAAAATCCAAACTTTCCAAGCAACATCCAAACGACGAAACCAAATCGACGACAAGTATAAATATTTCGATCCTGAAATATTCCAATACAATATACATTGTATCACAACAACACTTGTACAATTCCAAGTGAATACGTACAACTCAACAGTAACACAAAAAAAAATTATCCCCGGATATTACATACTCCCCCCTTAAAAAGAGTTTCGTCCCCGAAACTCAGGATACACAACAAGGGATAAAGACTATCCATCAAGATAAGAAAACAACATCTCCAGGAATACTCATCACTGCGAACCACTTCGCCTGAGTAATCGGGCCAACCCCACGGGTGCCCGCGTCTCCTCTGCCTGAACACGGCGAAAAACAAGAGATAAAAACACTCAACCAACTGCGAGATCAGCCGAATCATGACTCTCCCGCTAGAGACCAGCCAGGTAGTCGTACCAACTGCATGACTAGTAATACCGGCGTACACACCTCGAGGGAGTCGCCCATTGTATATGCCTACAATCATCAGTGTATATTTCCCTGTTCTCGTCAGCATAGGACGCCCATGCAAAACACTGACTCATGCCACAAGGGAGAACAACACGCACATATAGTCCTCGGGACCATATCAAACGCACAACTAAGTCCTCATGACTTGACGTCTCGAATCACAATGAAGAATTACCCAGATTATAACAAAATCTCAGGTACAACACCAAAAGGAAAGAAAAACACATCACACGACCTCAATTCTCAATATTCTCGAAAGCTATCATTACAAGATAGATCAATAATAAATGGTTCACAACCACAATACAACAATACAGACTGAGTCAAACATCAATCCAAAAAGTAAAGAAAATACAAATCAAGGTTAAATCTCAAATGTACCCGAAATAAACATCCTCCAGATCATCGATCCCCTCGATCTCGCCGACTCGAGGAAAACCCAGACCTGAACTCGCTGCTCCTCCTCAGCTGTCCATACCTATGGCTCTCGAAGCCTGATAGGACCCCTTGGATGAAGTATGGACTGGAGTAACAAAATTTCTCGAGGCCCGTGAGCTCTCTTGAGACCTACTGGCACTAGAATTCCTGCAGTATTTCTGAAGGTGTCCCTGCCTCCCATACAAAAAACAAGCAATAGACTGCATCGAGCACCGAGTACTGCGATGTCCTATTGTATCTCAGTTAAATCAAACAACGGTCGAACCCGTCGCCTGAGAAGTAGGTGCTTTCCCAGCACGAAGACGACTAGAAGATGACCTCTGGGACGTCGGAGCCTGATGTCCCTCTGAACGAATCGGCATCCTAGTTCTCTCACCAGAGGAAACTGAAGGGTTCTTCTGAGCAAGCTCCTTGATCAAAAGCTCTGCTCCAAGAGCCTTCTCGATGAATTCGCCAAGTGAGTTACAATTATGGTTGAACAACTGCATTCTCAACTGCGGGTTTAGCCTCTTGCTAAAATACTTGATCTTATCCGCCTCAGTACGGATAACAGAAGAAGCAAACTGAAGAAGTCCTTGAAACTTCTCAGCGATAACAATAACACCCTCGTCCTTGACGGATTCGGGGTTCAAAACCTCTGACAGCTTGGCTTCACGAAGTGGAGCCGGGTAATACCTCTCTAACATGAGAGTCTAAAACTCACTCCAAGCACAATCACAATCGGTGGGTTTCACAGAAAGCCACCAAGAATAAGCGCCTTTACTCAAATAGTAAGCCGTTACTGCCACCTTACTCTCTTCTGGACACTGAACCATGTCGAAGAGTTTATCAAAATGTTCAAGCCAATGAACAATATCATCTGGTTCCGAAGAACCCTCAAAAGTAGGCGGCCTCTGACGAGTGATATCACCGATAATCTGACTCACTCTCCCAGCCTGCCCATAAAACGGCACCCGGGATCCATGCTGCGGTGGACCACGAACCACTGAGGTCTGCATGGTCTCCATTATCTATGTCATCTGAGTCATCTAGGCCATCATGCCCCTCATAAGCAAGAAAGGGTCGATGTCAGTCCAATCAACTCCTCGAGTATGACGTCCCAAAGGAGAACCGGTCGCATAAGTCACATCTCCGGCTGAATTCTGATCCATCTCGGCATCCGTACGCGTATAAACATGAGGTTCTGGGTTTCGGCCTGCTCTGCAGCCTTTACCCCATCTGCCACGTCCTCGGATTCCTCTTTCCATACTGAAAGAATAACGTTCGATCATGAACAAAGCTCAAATATGCCTCAACGGCCAATCCACAATGCTAAGTCAATAGCCAAACACGAGTATACATACTCAACAAATAAACAATCACCTCAAACATACTAATTATATCCAATACTGAGCCGACAAGCTCCAAAACAAATAATCATGAATGAATCGTAACACAAATGTTACATACAGGTTTCAACAAAACATGTATAATCAATGGCATAATGAATATATGAACATACAAGAGAATCGAGTCCTTATACAGGTCATACGAAGCTTCGAGGTCTTGCGATACTAGTCTTCACTGATGACGACTCGATGAAAGAAATACTCATACAGTCGCTCAACTATCACGACTCACAAAACCCGACGATCCAAATTGTCATAACCTGACAGCCCCACTACTACCGCGTTGGTAGAACCACATAACTCACATGTAAGGGTATCTCACAACCCAAAGCTCTCTGATACCATCTTCTGTAACACCCCCAAATCCCATTGGGTCATTACAGTGCCGTGGACCCCACACCAGGAGATCCACCAGGCTAACACGACCAAAAATACAACTAACTGACCAAAAAGGGGAATCACAATCCCTACACTGACATCCAACATAATATTCCGATATGGAATTTCAATGACAACAGTGGGCCTACATGGCCTAAATAAAATACAACTACATCCACGAGCCTTGCTCGGATAATAAAAAATGACAATAACTGTCAAAACTGGAGTACTCCAAACTGTCTGACCGATATAAATACCAAAACATCTCGGACTAGTATCGCTCGAATGCCTCGTCGCCATCATCATGCCCCTGTGTCTCAACTCTCTCCTCGCAAGCACCTAAAACATGAAAACATGTTCCGCCCCCACGGGGTCAGTCATCTAGATAATGAATATCAAATACATGTACAACATGATATGCATCCAAAGGGCAGAATGAACAGTATAGTAATGGTAATACGAGATGCTCACAAACCAAAGTAAGAATCGAGCATTCGTGAAATACTGTGCCCACGGCATATGATCAATCCCTGCTCAACAGGTTAGAACACAAGTGCCCAACGGCGAATCATCAATACAGAACACAACAATACATCACCCGGAGGTAAACCAAGCCAACACTGAAATAGGTATAAATCACAATGCCCGAAGGCTCCAATAGGAATACCGATACATCACAATAGCCTGAAAGCCTAACAGCCCGAAGCTATATATCATCACAATACCCTGAATGTCACTAAGCCGAAGCTGTCAATCACCACAGTGGCCCGAAGCCAAAACAGCCCGAAGCAGTATCAATGAGGGCTGAAGCCACGGCACGAAGCCATATCACAATGAGATCATCCAATGACCGTGACTCTTTGAATTGCAGTCTTTGAAACCAACCGCGAAGGTTCAAGCCCCAGACTTACCCATAATGAGATCACCCAGTGACCGTGACCTACTGAACTGTAGGTGTTGGGAAACCAACCGCGAAGGTTCAAGCCCCAAGCTTACCCATCGAGCACTAGCCGAGACTAGCCTCCAAAACACAATTAATCACAACAGTAATGATCCCAAGATTACCAAATTCACAAGAATAATAGCGTGCTGCCTTGAGTCGGCCAACACGACAACAATAACTCACGGATTGGCACCGTCCTCGGCGGTCCCAATCCAAATACCTCGACTGTCTTGGAATGGCCAATCGATCACAACAACTCAACGGATGGAAACTATCCTTGACAGTCCCAATTCAATACATCGATTACCTTAGAACGGCCGATCGATAACAATGATACAACGGATGGGAAATGTCTCTGACAGTTCTAATTCAATACATCGATTGCCTTAGAATGGTCAATCGACAACACAACACAAATAGATGGGAATCGTCTTCACTAATCCCAATTCAATACGTTGATTACCTTAGAGCGGTCAATCGATAACGATGACACAACGGATGGGAATTATCTTCGATAATCCCAATTAAATACATCGATTACCTTTGAACGGTTAATCGATAACCAATGATACAACGGATGGGAATTATCTTCGATAATCCCAATTAAATACCTCGTTTACCTTAGAACGGTCAATCGATACACAATGATACGTTTAGAATAGATGTCCCGGCGCCTTAAACCGGCCACCAAAATAGAGATGATAAATGAATATATCAAACGCCTTTCAATCGGCCAGTACAATATTATTAGCAACAATACCAATTCGTTAACAACGATCCAACAATGCCTCAAGATGACATTAACGTCAACAATAATAATCGATACATCGATACCGCGAACCGGCTATCGACAACAAGAATCTCAATGTTTTAAACCGACTGTTAATGAATAACAATCACATCTGGCATAATCACCGAAGGGTATTGCATCAAACAATCCCCAAATATCAATAAATCACGAAGAGACTATCTCTCGAAATGATACAACACATTCATACACATATATGATAACATTAATCTCATTGACCAGTACAAGTATAAAACTTGCCTCAAACCGAAGGCGAGCAAGTCCTTCCACGATCAACATCCTGGCACGAAACGACGAACGACACCTACCGATGATCACAAACACTCGAACAACCTTGAATGAAAAATGATTCATTCAATAACACAAAATCAATAGAAAACAACACCAAGGACAAACCCGATTCAACCCCGAATCGGTTAAACTCTACCAACGAATATCATAGTTCTCAACTATGAATTCTAACATCTCCAACACCTCAAAATTGACATGATCAAGTGTTCTTAACACTTGTGAAAATAATTCAACAAGAATCACTTAAGAAAAACATCAAAACAACATCTCCAAAATGACAATATCACTATCATCATCAAAATGGTTCTCCTACAATGATAATATCATGAACATCATCACAATCACCTCAAGAACATCATCATTCAACAAACATGATGTCGAAACAAAATTCCTTCATCATAACCTCATGAATTCGGATTGAACAACAAGATTCACTCAACCATTTCCAAATTATGATAATCACCCCTTAAATCATCATAAATCCTTACTAAAATGGTTATAATCTTTCAAGAACACCACCACCAACAATAATCATCTCAAGACTATGTTAATCATATAACAATCTTAACATAATCCTTCCTAGACATGATTATAACCTCCAAACAATCTAAAACATCAAGAACACAATCATACTCAAGCTATACCAACATGTTCTTCATCAAAAGTTTATCAAAACCATGAAGAATCATGATATACTCCATCAATCAAACAATAACCGAAGAAAACAACAACAAAAACTCGAAAATCACATGAATAACAAGAGATTGAGGGAACTTACCAAAGAAGAACAAGAAGAAGCCTCCAAACACCAAAGGAGCACCAACAAGCTTCCAACTTCAAGCTTCAATCCAAACTAGGATGATCAAGATCGAGTTGGAAGAGGCTAAACATCAAGAACAAGTTCAAACGGACAATTCTAGGGAGAGAAAAATGATTTTGGTTCGTGAAGAAATTAAATACCAAAACAAGTTATATAATCTGACAAACACATTACGTACGTTATACAACAAGGTTAACGTACGTAAGGGCCTTCCGTACGCTATGCCAAAACATTAACGTACGTAATGCTAACTCCAGAACCCACTGACCCAAAATACGAAGACATTAACGTACGTAAAGAGTAACCATTTATGTACGTTAGCAAGCTACATTGATTACGTACGTAAAGCTCACCTCTTAACGTACGTAAAGATCCGTTGACTGCAATAGTAAGATCAGATCGAAAGATTCCTGGCCCTACCAGTCGAAAGTTGTCATCGAGGAAGGTTCCTACAACTGACCATGGATTACGTACGCAACCATACAGGTCTAATGTACATAATACTCACCCCATAATGTACGTAAGTCTACACATGTAGCGTACGTTAAGGCTAGTATACTTAGCCAAAAATCCAAACTCTCCAAGCAACATCCAAACGACGAAACCAAACCGACGACAAGTAATAATATTTCGATCCCGAAATATTCCAATACAATATACATTGTATCACAACAACACTTGTACAATTTCAAGTGAATACGTACAACTCAACAGTAACACAAAAAAAATTATCCCCGGATATTACAAGATGAGCCCTCAAAAGTAGGTGGTCTCTGGCGAGAGATGTCGCCAATGATACTGCTTACACCCCTCTCCTGCCCCTGGGGTGGCGGCAGAGAAGTCATCTCCATGAGGCGTGCCATCTGAGTCATCTGGGCCATCATGCACTGCATAAAAGCGAGTGGATCAACCCAAACTCCTTCTGATTGAGCTGTGTCCCGGGTACGACTCCCTGACAGTGAATGATCATTTCCGGGTGAATGAGTGGCAGTGTCGCTGCTCGATGAATTAGCATTATTCTTCGCGTTCGCGCGTGTATTCACACGAGCTCCTGGGTTTCGGCCCACACCTCGGCCTCTCCCCCTTCGTCCTCTGACATCTCTTTCCATACTAAAGTGGGAAAGTCACAAGATGATTATAGATTTCGCATGAATATCGTATTATGATTACGTCATGAAATGATGGAAACGAGCATACGCGCTCTAACACAATGATTACATGAATGATCCACTGAGGTGACATGATTATCTGATGAAATTCTTGAAATGATTATCTTGAACAAGTTAACAAGATTAATGATATGATCCTCAAGATCAACAACTGAACAGTGAAATGAATCGAGTGATTAATGAGTTAACATGATCAATATGAGAAAAAATGAAATGGTAATTGAGGATTGTTGACTGTTGAATGATGAGTGAGTGATTCTTATTGCCAGAAATTATACCATGGCGTCAGAAATCTTACTGTTCTTTGGTCTGAGGGGCTTGGCTCTTGCACAGGTCACACGTGACGCGAAAGTCCAATGATACTAGTCTGATGAACGATGATTTCAATGAGACATGACTCGGAAGGTAGTATTCAAAACCACGCTCTGATACCAATGCTGTAACACCCCAAATTAGACGGATATTACAGTGCAAGTGTACAAGACGAGTGTCCGGACACACCCGCCCTTATACCTAATTAGTCTCACGGAGGTACGTTACCGTGTGCACAGTCCATTGTGTCGATGAACCCGATCACATGACTATCATGTGCCCGACTAAAAATTCCACACATCCCCACCCGACCATGCAATATGAACCCATAAGGCCACAAGAGCAAAAGTGACCAATGAACATTAATGAATAACAATTCGACAAGGGTCAAGAATGACTCATCGAGATGAGATAATAATGAAATGAATGGTAGCTCATTGAAATGATTGGAACCGTCGTTCCTCGTGAATTGAATGATTAGTTTGATAATTACAAGTCTCAACATGATTATTACACTATGAATGAATTATGATTATGAATGCACAACAACGAAAGGAATGAGTATCCTTTTAACCGAGTAAGAAATAACTTACTCAACACCGGTGAAAAATGTCCTTCCTCGAACAAACGTCCTAAAATGAGATGCCGGTCACTCAAACAACCTTGAATAACACAATTACCAATAATCCGCTTAATATACGTATCAAGCATGAATCATGACCAACTCAAAGGTCGACACAACAATATCCAAACTCATTGAGGCATTCAAACAAACACTTAGCGAACATCATCCTTTGATTATAACCAATCCCAAATATATCGAAACCAAACTCTAAAATGAGTAGTCTAATCCAACAAAACACCTTCAATGATATCAATAATCCAATAGGAAACCACAATTCACAGTTACGACAACCATAATCGGAAACCCCCGAAAAATAACCAAAGTCAACATCAAGGGTTCTTGATTAATTCTCCAAATATTCATCAAATATGAAAAACACATCAGTAAATCCGTAGGAATACATGTATCCAAGGTAGATAATCCGTATCTAACATATTCCAACATAATGCCAAGCTTACACGAAGAGATCGGAAGGAAAATACTCAAAATCCGAAATTCTAGATCCAAGAAATCATTACCTTGATTTTATGTGTGGAGAGGATGAAATAATGATTAATCCGAATGATAAGCTTGAAGATGATGATAGATGGATTCAGCTCGAAGAAATCTCTCCAAAACATCCGAAATCACTCAAAATCGTCGAAGGAATGAAGTGAAATGAAAAATGACGAATCAGGACTGCACTGTCCAATTTATACTGGTCCCAGCTTAGCGCACGCTATGACCTGATATGTAGCCTGCGCTAACGGGTTAACCGGACAGTCCAGTGAGCTCTAACTGCCTCGTTAGCATACGCTACGAACTTGGTAGTGTGCACTAACGTCTTCCCGATAGCATGCGTTAACCCAAAAAGTTAGCGTGCGCTAACTGATATCTGATGCCCAGTAAATGAAGTCCAGAATAGGGCTGGCAATTCGTGCGTGTCGGGTCGTTATCGGGTCGACACGATAACGACACGACACGATAAGACCAAACACGAACACGACCCGTTAAGTATATGCCCGACACGAACACGAACACGACACGAAAGATTGAAACACGGACACGACACGAACACGATATGACATGATATTTTTCGTGTTGACACGACACGATAATGACACGATACGACACGAATCGATAAATTCAACTAAAAAAAATTAGAAAATAAACTTAAAATATTTAAAATGATAATAAAATTAATGCTAAAAATATATAAATATTATCGGGTTACACGAACACGACACGATACGACACGAACACGAAAGTTATCGTGTTACACGAACACGGCACGAATCCGACACGAACACGACACGAAATTAGCGTGTCCTTATCGTGTCGACACGATAAGGACACGAACACGATAAGGCCAAACACTAACCCATTAATTTCATGCGTGTTCGTGTCGGGTTATCGTGTCGTGTCGGAAATTGCCAGCCCTAGTCCAGAACCTCCTGTCCTCTTACCTGCTTGCGATAGCGTACGCTACACCTAAAACTCAGCGTGCGCTACTACACCATTAGCGTACGCTAATATCTAGTCATAGCGTACGCTATGAATTAATCCAATTCAGTCCAGTACCCACTGGACTCTGCCTGATCGACCTTAGCGCGCACTACACTGATAGCATAGCGTGCGCTATCCGAACTTACTAGCGTGCGCTACTTACCATTCGTAGCGTGTGCTACTACAACTCAACTGCAGTCCAGTGCCTTCTGGACTGTATGCCTGAACCACATTAGCGTGCGCTAATACTGAGAGGTAACATGCGCTACCCGTACTCAATTAGCACACGCTAAAGAGAGTACGTAGCGTGCGCTACTCCTCACACACAGTCCATTACGATGATGACAAAAATGATAATCACGGTCCGATCCTCCAACTAGGTAGGAAGACGAATAATAACTGATACATGATACAAATACTCTGAAAGGTGAATACAATGATTGAATGTGAATGATGAATGATTATTAATGAGTGAAAATTACTGAGTGAAAATTACTGAATGATAATGACTGAATTACAACCTGGTATTACAGTACGTAGTTGCTATAATCATGATAATTATTATGCATGTAAAATTCAGGGTTATTATTAGTCCAGTACAAATGCCGTCTTGGAGGTGGAGCCATTTTCTTTGGCCTTACATCTTGCCTTCTGGGTCTCAAGTTGGATTCCCAAATCTGTTGTTGACACTGTGAGGATACTTGCTTTCGCGAGGGATAACGCGGCTCCTATATCCAATACCTAGGCATGCAGTACTGAAAGTACTGCCATGCGGGCCTTTGATATTTGGATACAGCCTTCTTTCTGAACGGCTGTTGGCACTGTTGATATGCTCAGGGAGCATCCTGTTGGGTACGCCTTACAGGTCTGAATGGATGGTGATTCCGCTGTCTGGAATATGACTGTGGTGGCGGAATGGTAGCTTTTGCTGTTCGTGATGCAACGGGTTCCTTCATAGGACTAGGAACTTCTTCCGATACAGGAATGGGTTCCTCACCCCTGACGAACACAGTACTAATTTTCCCTTTATTGGAAAATGAGTTGTATCCTAAGCCACTTTTATCATGAGCATGTTGTCCAGTGCTTAGAATTTCTTCCATTCTTTTAGATGATTTCTCGAAAGATTTCGGAATGGTCTCAAGTTCTCCTCATTTTTTGAGAGTTTTTACTTTGGCTTGAAGCAGAACAAAATCATTTGTATTGCTTTCACTATGATATTTAGTCTCACTTAGTTCATGAGCAAGTTGATGATTGCTCTCCATGAGTTTTCATACTTGACTTTGCTGTTTTCACAATCAACAGACATATTTTCGTAATTTACTTTCAGCAAGTCGTTTTCTTCTTTCAGCTCTAAGTTAGAAAGTTGGAGCTGTATATTTTCATTTTTCAATGTCTCATGGGCCATTTGAATGTTCTTAAACTCATTCATCATGTTTGCAAAAGTATGAGATGTATTGGTAGGAATAGTTGAGGTTGAGCTTACCTCATCATCGTTATCTCCATCTTCCGGAATGTCCTTGGCCATAAAGCACATGTAGGCTTTATCTTCGAAATCATCATCAAATGAATCACTGTCAGTGACTACCTGAAGACATTCTTAGGATTTAGATGGTGCGGGGGAGGCTTCTGATTCACCAATCAGGGCCTTGAGCTTGTTTTTCCAAGCACGTCTTCTTTCATCCTTTTCTTGTTGCTCGACATCCGGTAACTTTTGAACTTTGGGATGAGGACATTTATTTGCGTAATGTCCTGGTTTCCTGCAATTATAACATAGGTTAGCATCACCAGAGGAAGTTTCGGTACTTACCTTGTGAACAGGTTTGGGCCTGTATGGAGTTTTTCCCGACTGCTTGATAAACTTCTTGAACTTATGCATGAGAAGCGCCATTTCGTCTTGCGATAGGATGTCGTCGTCGCTGTCAGCATTCTTATGAGTGGGCTTTGATGAGCTCGGCATGTTGTGTCTTCGGTTGGATACAGCAGCTAAGGCTGTAGTCCTGGCGGGAGATTCTTCAGCTTTCTCTCTCCTGTCTATATCGTACTCAAATACTTTGAGGTCAGAAAAGAGATCAAAAGTAGATATTTCGCTAAGATTGCACGACACACGCATAGCTTTGGTCTTAATGTCCCATCGGGCTGGGAGAGATCAGAAAATTTTTAGGTTTTTCTCCCTTTGGGTGTAAATCTTGCCTAATGCTTCAAGTTCACCAACAATGCCAGTGAATCTGAGGTCAAGTTCCTCAAGTGTTTAAGTTGGTTTCATTTCAAAAGATTTAAATTTCTGAGTTAATTTTGAAATCTTGTTTTCTTTTGAGAGCTCAGTTCCCTCAAAAATTAACTTGATTTTATCCGAGATATCCTTGGCTGATTTGCAGCTCTTTACCTTAGAGAACGTGCCTTTGTCAAGAGTGACAAATAGCGCATTCTTCATGACATTGTCGAGGTTGGCGCGCTTTCTTTCGTTAGAAGTCCATTGTTCGCGCTCTTTCTCGAGCATCTCTGCATGAGCCTGGACTTCAATTCTTGGGGCCGGATTTACCTTCATGATCTTTATGGGGCTATCCTGCATGACAAAAATCATCTCTTCGTGCATTGCTGCAAGATGAGCCTCCATCCTAATTCTCCAATCATCAAATTCGTTAATAGAAAACATAGGAACTTTATTGATCATTGATGTATCCATATGAGAATAAGGAAGAAAAAGACTATTTTACAAAAATAAGTGATTTAAGGCTCCGATACCACTTGTTGGCCAGTAAGTATACAGAATATATCTTGGAAAGTGTTTTAAACAACAAGCTGTACGATTTTCAAATCTGAGTGCATAGCGGAAGTCTTGTTAAAGTAAGTTGCTGTAAATACAGCGACTAGATATGAAGTGTATACTTAAAGATAATTACAAATATTAAAACAGTAAATACAAAAGGTAAATGACACGGTAATTAAAGTGGTTCGAGGTAAATCCATCTACATCCACTGGTCCTCCACACAGGAGTTAAAACGTTTATTATAAATACTACGTACACAACTACGTATTTATAATCAAACCTATCAATGTATCGTTCACACAGATTGATACAGTGATTGAAGCTTTCAACCGTTCACACAGATTGGTTTAGGGTTTCACTTGACTAACTTCTTCACACACAGTTCTGAAGCTTCGTCTCTTCAATGCAAGTCCGTCACACACAGTTCGGGAAAAGCAATGCTTTCTCAGTCCACACAGGGCTGATGGGTTTGTTCAATGATAGAATGATGGTTTGAACAACAGCTTGACTTTATCGATCTTCTGCAGATAATGTGTTGTTCAAGGTTGAGCACTTTAGATATTTCTTCTCTCAGAGTATACAGTATACTTGAGGAAATATGTTTGCTCTGATTATTCGTGTAAGCACTTGTTGGTTGTAGTTGCTCAGTTAATCAGTCAATCAGTCTTTGATCTTCAAACTCTTGGAGATATATATATATATATATATATATATATATATATATATATATATATAGCCTTCTGAAATATATCCGTTGTGAGAGATTCGTTGAGCAAGATTCCATGACAACTTGATAGTTGACTTGAATAGACCAAGATCTGGATATTGTGTGGTTTGAAGATCTCTGTCGGCTTCAGTATTTAAATACTTTATCCTTTCAGTATTTAAATACTTCTTTATCAAACAGGACTTGACTTTAGCGACTACCAAAGATTCCTTTTCCAAACGGTCGTTAGTCTTATTTCGATGTGTATTGAAGGTCTCCATACTTCACAGCTTGAATGATGTATCCATTAGTGCTGTAGGCTATAGAGAAGAAGTCGCTGTATGGAATGTTTGCTGTATGAAGGAACAACTTCCATACTTGGCGCTTTTAGACTCTTGTTGCTGTATGTGTTGGAAAGTAAAACGCAGCGGAAGCGAAGTTTGATAAAGTTGATGATAGCGTATTACGCATCTACGAGCATTAGATCTATTTAGGCATGCTAATTAATTAATTACTAAGACTAATAAGCAATTTAAATATTATTTATTATTTATTAATTAAATATGTTGATTAATTAAAATATCCTAATCTAGATCCAAGATCATAGGATATTACCTTTTGAAGCGGTTGGTTACTTCCTTCTTGATCGCCTTGTATTTCTACCTTCAGACCTTCTAGAGTATGATCCGCCTTGAACCGGACGTTGTGTGGGCAACGAGCTACCGGATCTTGTTTGGACACCTATGGGATCGGCCGAATTCTTATGCCTCACAACTCTCGATTTTCTTTTCTTCAAGCAATTCCGATATGTAGCAAGAATTAAAGTGTTCTCTCAATTGTGGAATCAAAGACACAAGTCAAGATCCACAATTAAACACTTAGAAGAAAAAATCGAAATTCCTTGTGTATGAAGAAGCATAAAATCGGCCAAGCCCCATATATCCTATTTATAGGCTCTTGGACTACTACTAGGGATCTTAAGGAGGATTATGGAAGGACTCCTAATTAATTCATCTTACCTTATTAGGACTCTTCCTAATATATGTTGAATTAATTAATATCAACTTAGTCCACTAAAAAGTTTGATATTGCACTTCCTACCAAAATCCCAAATTACGAAATTGGGCTCCTTATTAAATATATTATTTTCCGTGTTTAAGATATCGAATGTCCATTAATTAATTATAAGCTACTGACAGCTTTAATTAATTAATATCTTATCTAAGAGTAGTACCACTCGAAACTTATTATTATATCGGAATTAAATCCACCTGCAGGGTTTAATATAATAATCATTATCGAGCTCCTCAAGGGGACATCATCAACCCGCACGAGTCGGGACACGATTTCTAGTAATAATAATAATTGTCGTATAAACAATATTATTGCCCAAGATACGAGGCTTATTGAGTCGATCATTTTGACTCTCACCTATGATAAATCAAAGCAATAATTATTATAAATACACAATTAAATATTATATACTTAGAATTAAGAAATAATAATTATCCGAGATTTAGTTCTTCTTACAGTCGATCTGAAGACACTATCTCACCTCGATCCTGTTCAGCGTATGCAAATACGCTAATGTATGCTAATAGTCAAGACCAACTATTCTCAAGCACACACTACAACCTTTTATATAATTTGTCTAATAATTATATAGGTTGTGAACTATTATATTATTTTATAAGGCACCGATAATGTGATCTTCCGTGTAACACCAACACACCACATTATCTACAATATAAAATAATTAGACATTTCATTTGCATAACCATAACGTGAATTAATATGCAAAACATGTGATTAAATGTAATTAATATTCTCATAGGTAGTAACAGGGAATTTAGGTAATACAAGCATAAAGTATGCTTTGCAGTATACAATCCTAACAGTATGATGGCATGATGATAGGTCTTCGATACAGGATCAGCAACTTGGATCGGTTTATCGATACAGCAGCTTGTTGTATGCTGGATTGGCATATTGTCAAAACACTCTTATCAAGATCTTTCGATATAGGGATTGTTATCCCAACAGCACGCTTTGATTAAGATGTCAACATTTGAGGATTTGTACGGAAGATGATGTAGATCACTATTGTGTTGAGATGATTCTTTAGATTTAGTCGGAATCGAGCTTGATTTATTGGTTTAGATGAGAGAAGATCACCTTGATCCGGGATAGACCGTTGACTGCTCAGAGTCGACAGAAATTATATGCTAACGTATGTCGTCGCCTGTTGGAGCTTGAGTTCGGGGATCATGTACTTTTGAAAATTGACCTGAGGAGTCTTTCACTATTGGGGTGTCGTATCAAGCAACTTCGACACAAAACCATCCAATTGGTTGAGGTGCAGTGGTCATGACACGGGGTAGAGGATTCTACGTGGGAAATGAAGAGTACGTGGCTTGACGCAGTCACTAGCACGCCTGTGTCATCGATCGTGTCACCTTCTATGGCACATTCCACGTTCATGACTTCAATGCGACACGAGCCGTATCGTTCGACACGGGCTGTGTCCCCTGACATGACCCTGGAAGCGACCGTACCCGGCTGCAAGATTAATACTTGCACCGAAATCACATAAAGTTTTATTAAAGAAAATAATTTTAATGGTGCAAGAGATTGTAAAACTCTTGGAATTCTTGAGGTTCTGAGGCAATTTTCAATGGTGCAAGTGATAATTAATTTTTATCTAGGTTATTAGTTAAACTACTATATTCTTTGGTGGAAATATGTTGTTTGTTTTTATTGAGAACGGTTGAAATGAGCATTAAAAATTTATTATTTTATTGATTTTTGTATTGTAATTAATCAACTATATAACGCTTCTTCTTAATAACTTCTGTAATAATTTGACTTTTTTCTTGTTTGAGTGCTAAATATTACCTTTAAGTTCAAAGTATAAATTAAACTACCCATATATACACGTCGAATTCCAACAGATTGAACCCTAGTTTAAATTTGCGACAATGACTAAACAACTAAATTTTGCTTATAGATTAGTGAAATGACCAAAAGTATTTACAAGGAATGTCAAGATCAAGATTTTTCCAATTAATAGAATATTTTATTAAATGTCTCTTGCATCGCTAGGTATCCTTTTAGGCTTGCAGGAAACTGGTAAAGATATAGGCAACTAAGAATAGAGTATGACGTCGCCGTATCACATTTAAACTTGAAAATTAAATAAGTTCTGCAAATTTGGAATTCTGTAAAAACTCACTTGTATAAATAACGTTTTCTTTTTTATTTTATATTTTTTCCTCTTTTTCTTGTGTGTATATATTGGCAATCATATCATGGACCATGGCGTAACGGGTCGAAAATAACGTCTTATGACGTAACTGGTCGAAAATTGTTGTGTCCAGGCGAAATGGTCGAATGTCGCCCCGAGATGAAAGGGGTCGAAAATGACGTTTCGAATAGAAACGGTTTGAAAAGAGCGTCCCGCGGAAAGCCGGTCGAAAATAATGTCCCAAGATGAAAATCGCCGGAAATGACGTCCCATGGCGAGATGAGTCGAGAATAACGTGACATGACGAAACGGATCGAAAATATCACCCCGAGTCAAAATGGATAGCAAATGACGTCCCAGGGCGAAACCGATCAAAAATGACGTTCCAGGGCGAAACCAATCGGAAATGATGTCCCGAACAAAACGGGCCGAAAATATCATCCTACAGTGAAATGGGCCGAAAATATTGTCCCAAGATGAAACATGTCGAAAATATCGTCCCCGTACGAAACAGGCCGAAAATGACGTCCCAGATCGAAAATAATATCTTGGGGCAAAACGGGTCGAAAATAATATCACGTGACGAAGCTGGTCGATAAAATCGTCTTGGGGCAAAACAGTAGAAATGTCACTCCGAGACGAAATGGTTTGAAAATGACGGATGAGAGTGAAACGAACATATAATGTCGCCCCGGAATGAAATGGTTGAAAATATCGTCCTATAGCGAAGCATGCCAAAAGTTGTCGTCCTGGGGTGAAATAGAGCGAAAATGTTGTCCTATAGCGAAACGAGTAATGACGTCCAAAGATGAAAAAAAGAGCCGAAAAGAATGCCTCAGGGCGAAACGGGTCGGAAAAATATATCGGGACAAAACAGGTCGAAAATATTGTCTCGGGCGAAATGTTTGAAAATGTGCCTTCAGAACGAAATGGGTCGAAAATGATGTTCCGTTACGAAACAGGTCGAAAATAATGCCCGAAATGAAAAAGATCAAAAATAATGTCCCATGGCAAAAGGGTCAAAAATATCGTATTCGGGACAAAACTGGTCGAAAATGACAACTGGAGTATAATAGTCGAAAATAGTAATGTGATTTTTTTTATGAGGTACAATAATTTATTGAAATATATGTAATTTTAGTATAAAGATGAATAATATCTAGAGAAACATATTCTCAGAATTGGAAAAAAAAAAGTGAAATCTCATATTTTAAGTGATAGGAGTGAGCCATATATGAAGAATAAAATTGAAAACTCAAGTTCAAATCTTAATAATTGGAAAAGATAGAAACTGTTATAAACATGAGAGAAAAAGAAAGAAATTGGAAGAGAAGAAGAATAATGTGTGTATTCTTATGAGGGCCAAAGGCCTTTATTTATAGGTACACATCTAGGGTTTCAGGGGTATAAACACTACTACAAAAACAAGCAAAGAGATCCAGACTAAAAGACCCGTTGATAAAGATAACGGGTCTCTTTAATATAAGAGACCTGATATTATAAACAACAGGTCTCTTATATGTCAAATGGGCCCATCATTTTTTTGTGAGAGACTTGAGAGACCCGTTGTTTTTATTGACGGGTCTCTAATGTGTAAGAAATAAGAGACCCGTTGCTTTTGTTGACGGGTCTCTAAAGTGTAAAAACTTAAGAGACCTGTTGTTTAACCCAACCGGTCTCTTCTTTTCTTCTTCATATTAGGGCTAACACTTGCCAAATACACGATATCGCCGCGGTCTTCTTCCTTTAAGCGACAGAAAGAAAACCCTTCTTCTGCAAGGGGTCGCTATTATCCCCTTGGAGCGCCTCCGCAACAATATCTACCCGATCTCCCACCTTCTTTCTCCCCTTCTTCGGCTTTTCCATCTTCGCCTGAGTTTCGCCGCGACCGCCATCTTCTGGAGCTTCGCCGCCGCCATCTTCTGGAGCTTCGCCGTCCCGGTATGTTTTTTTTTTGTTTCCCTATTTTCATATTTGCTTCAGTTTCTTCATTATAATCTGACTGAAAGAATTTATGTGATTGAATGAGTTAACAAGATAACAATTCTCGTCCTATTTGTTCTCATATTTTTTGATTGAATGTGACATAGGCTATAGTTCTCATATTTTTTGAGCAGCCTGCAGCCCCCATCTTGAATCATTCCGATTGAACGAATTTTGAATCATTAAAAGTTGAATCATTTTGAATCGTTCAACTACCATTAAAGGTTAAACGAATTTTCAACCTTTGTTGCCGAGGTCTATAGAATGATTTACCATGTTGATTTTAGTATTAATATACAGAAAAGATCTTAAGGACGCTGTTGTCCAAAGAGAAAGTTGATGAACGATCAAAATTTAGTTTTAGATCTTTGTTTGTATTTTTCATCTTAATTTAGTTTTAGTTTCATGACAAAATGATTTTTTTTTCTAGGGTTAAAATTTGATAAATTTTTCAATACGGATTCTGCCGAGCCCAGAAAACTTCTTGCCAAACTTGCCAATACGAGTCTATTTTAATCGAACTAATGTTAGTTTAAGTTTTTAGATATGCAGTGTCTTACTAATATTTTATTTAAATATTATCATCAAGTAGCCCTTTGAAAACTTGCGTTTATTGATTTTGCAGGAATATTATCTACAAACTTGTGGTGTTAGGTACAAGGGATTGGAGAACACAATTCATATGTATTTTTTATTTTTTAAAATGATATTACATATGGATTTCCTTTAATGAAAGCTGCACTTAGAGTGAGGTTGAGGCTTGGCGAATGCTGGAAATTGCAAATGCAATGGTGAAAATATTAAGAAAAGAAAAGATAGGGATTGAAACGGTGGCCATGGGTAACTAGAATCAGCTTACTCTTATTGAACATCCTCTTACTCTAGGTCCTCACAACTGGGGCTAAAATTACATTGTTGAGTTTTATGGAATAAAATATAATCCTTCTATCTCCTGATAGGATGACAACATGTTATTCAGTGGCTATACGAAAAATTAAACTACATTAGATGGGCAGATGTTCGATTTTTAGTTTAATTGTATATTCCTATGGTGCAGATTTGTTATCGAAGTTCGTAATGGCTTGACATTTCTTGACTTAATTGTCATTCAAATTGAGGTATTTTGTGCACTAAAACTCTCATTTATGCTTTTTTCATTGTATCTACAACTTTACTATCTCGTTGTCGCCATGGGTAACTAGATTCACTTCATCAAATCGTGGCCATTTTAGTTCATAAACACTCGATTCATTATTGAAAAATATATTTAGGTATGTGTTTGGAACCCAATTTTCATCTTGGTAAGGATACATGGAACACATGATGTATTTTGCCGTACTCTACTAGATCCAATTTGTAGCGACTTATCGATTTTTCTATGATAGTGAAAGAACCGTAATACTTCGCGGCTAATTTGATGTTTTTGCGGAGAGAAACATAATTCTAGCAAAACGGTCGCGCCTTCAGTAAACTTGATCCCAAATTTCAAACTACTTTCTTGCATGCTTGTATCAAGATATAGTTCCATACTATGTGTGTTGTGAAAATAAGGATTTAGGGATACGGAAGGTGGCGCATAGCCATATAGGTCTTCAAAATGGTAGACTTGATCTTGTTATGATAGTTGGTAGTATAACAAAATTCTGCTAACGAAAACCATTTATGCCAAAGTTTAGGATCATAGTGGGTCATGCATCTGGGGTAGGTCTCTAGGCATTGATTGACTCGTTATGTCTATCCATCTACGTGGGGGTGATAGGTAGTAGACATGTTTAGCTGACCCCCAGTATTTTGAAAAGCTCCTTCCAGAAATTGCTAATGAATACCTTGTCCCTATATGTGACAACGTAAACAGGTAGTCCATGTAGCTTTTAGATGTTATCTAGGAATAATTTAACCATCTTCCGTGCTGTAAAGGGATGGGAGAGTGAAATAAAATGGGAGTATTTGGTGAACATGTCCACTACCACCAGTATGGTGTTTTTTCCAGCAGAGTTAGGTAATCCTTCTATGAAATCCATAGATGTATGACTCCAGGCCTGAGAGGGTATGAGTAAGGGTTTTAGTAATCCAGGGTAGGGACCGTGGTCAGATTTGGAAGTTTTGGAAGTTGAGAAGATTTCTTTTGTTTTATTATTTTTATGTTTTGTTGCTTTGATTTTTATAGAAATTTCACACTGTCGATGTTCCCCCCCAAAATTACAAAAGTTTTATGACTGGAACATAAGAATGATATATTAGGTGATTTGTATTCTAAATTCATCTCAGGTTTATACTAATAACCAAATGAAGACTTGGAATGTACTTTGTATTGTAAGCAAAGCCATATTTTGGCTATTTCTCATTAGTATTATTATTCAGTACAAAAATCCATTATTAGTATGTATTTATTCGTCTTCAGAAACTCATTATTAGTTTGTTGATTTTTATATTGGGTAATGATTTATTATCTCTTATAATTCGTAAAAGTATTACAACAACAGATATGGTGTACGGTGTTCCCGTTGGAAATGATGCTTGGAAGGTTTGGGTTCAAGTAGCTTTGGTTCCTAATGCTGATTTGTGGAGGCCTAACTCAGATATGTCAGTCATCGCGGATGCAGTTGGGAGTACGACCGCATGGCCTAAGGAATTCGTTTCTTTTAATTAGTTAAGAATCTTATGTCTGGACTTCTATTTCAGATTTCTATTTTGATGCACAATATGTGTCCTATGTTGGTTTATTGCTAAACATTTAGAACTTGGTATTACTTGTTTTTTTAAGATGTTTGCCCGACTTATTAACTAACCCCTTTTTAACTCCGCCAATGCAATTGTTGTATATTGCATTGCATTGCCGGTCCCAAGCCCGGATAAAGGAGGAGGGGAAAGGTATGTCAGGCATTTGTCACTTTTTTTGGAGCATTTGTCACTTTTTTTAGTTCTTGAGCATTTGTTACTGTTATTCAGCTACTGTTTTGGATAAGGCATTTTGGGACTTGGATGTTTAATGTGTAAACTATAGCCGACGACGACTCTTTTTCTATTTTATCCGACCATAGTTTAGCCGATGCCCTTTATTTGAGCCAACAACTTTCAGCCTTTAGCCTACGACTTTTATCATCGACTAAATCCCTTTTTTCGGTAGTGAATGTTACTTGTGAATTAATGACAGGAGAAAATCATGTAGCATTACAGCTTACTGCAGAAAATATGATGTTACTTGTAGTTTTTTTGTACTGTAGGGGGATAACAATCATTTTTTTTTTTTTGCAAAAATACATTAACTAGCATCCTCTGCTGCTGCCATTATACAAATATTGGTCAGATTTTCAGCACTGTGATTGTATTCATCTGATATGTTATTTCCTTCAACTGGAGGATCTTTCTCTTTCATGGTTGTTGTTGATGGCTATATCCAATTCGGTAAACTTGATTCGATCATCATGTTATAAGTATACGTAGGCTCCATTGTATGTTCCTTCAAGGAAGATACTCTTATTAGTAATGCTGATCATCATATCAGAACTCAAGGTACTGACCTTGTACAAGTATATACCTAGATGGATTTTATCAATACATATATATATAATGATAAAAAAATAATACTACATATGCTACTGAATATCAAATTGGAGAGTTATATATTGAAGCAACAAGGGCTACTGGATATGATTACGGATCTACATATGCTACATAATACTGATCTTCAAACGTTTCTGCTGCTTTGAGTTATTAGTACTGCTTGGGTAAATTGTTTGTACTGCTTTTGATTCTTAGGTTGATACTGCTTGTTCGCAAGCAAGTTAGTACTGCTATCTTTAACGTTTTTAAGTGTTTTTGGTTGCTGGAAGCCTGGAATCAAACTGCTTATGTGGTTGTTTTAGAGTAAGTAAACAAGCATAAGTACTAGGTATTAACGTGCTTATTTTTTTTTTTAAGTACTGTAAAGTAAAGTTTGGAACAATCCCAAACACCCATATTATAGATATAATTTTGAGCTTTCCAAGTAGAGCACGTGCTTGATCTCAAGTTTCCAAGTTGTTTATGGATTATAATGTGTGAATCAGCTCCTTAGTTTGTTCCATTGAATTTTGAGATTTGTGAAAAAAAAAATATGCAGGATAGCAAAGGGAAGGATGTGGATCTTAGCATCTACAAAGGCAAAGTTGTTCTTATTGTTAATGTTGCTTCCAAATGGTGAGTTTCTTGTTTTCGCGATGATATTTTTGAAGTTTTGCATAAGATTGCTTTAACGTCAACCGCTTATATGTTGATTGTTTGTTTTTGGGTTGAAACAGTGGATTTACAAACTCAAACTACACAAAATTTGACTGAGCTATATGAAAAGTATAGAGCTAAAGGTACACTTTTTCCCTCCATTTATGTAGAAGTATGAGATTGTTTATTTTGCGTGTTTTAACTGCTTATGTGAATCTGTTTATTTTGCCTTTTACATTCTTAAATAAGCAAAGTTGCCTGGTTTGTATCTTAGTATTTGATTATTATGTTCTGTTGCAACAAAAGCATTGTTATTATTATTATTCCCAGTATTAACAAACTTCTTATTATCAAATCTCTTGTTCCCATGATTAGACCAATTAGTTTTAGAAGCAAAACCAGCAATTTGAGATTTAGAATCAGAACCAGAAGAAGAAGAGGCAATGCCTCTGTGAGACTCTTCTCTGGAGACAATAGCAAAAGCATCTTTCACATCAGGAAGTGATTCTCTAGAGAGAATACTACTTCTGATAGGTTGATAAACATCATTAATACCCATGAGAAATTGCATAAGTTTCATAAGCTGATTATGTTTTAACAATATTCTGGAAGTATTATATTTCGGTTTTTTGTTTGCTTCAGGTTATTGAAAAAAAACTCACTACATGTTTCACATTCTAGAACTTTGCATTTGTCGATCGAGATTAGCACTTTTTATTTCTAGTTATGCTTACGCTAAAATATATGATCTATGACCCTGTTTGATTATTAAAAATATTATTTATATTACAGTTATTTCCTCAAGAAGCTTATTCATCAGAAAAAGTTGATGAGATAAGAGACGTTTGGGTTGAATATTTGCTCAAGCAAGCGAATGAAGCAGACGAAGAAATCAAAGATGATGGTATGGAAATTGCCTAACGAGTTTTGGTTCAAATTATTATTGTGAATGACTAGATTTCAGGTTATTTTGATGTTTTTATGTTTTTGGGTGATTTTTTTGTAATGGGATGCACGGATTTTGAATATGACCTTTTTGTCAATGAATATTGCTGATGTGGTTGATTATTGCTGATGTGGGTGTTTTTTGTAATTAGCTCGATGTATAATGCTGATTTTTTTTTTAAAAAATATAAATGATAAGAGACCCGTTATGTGTAAAAACGGCTCTCTTAGCATAATGACAAAGAGACCACCTATCTATAATATGCGGTCTCTTTGATATAGCAAAGAGACCTCATTTCTTCTATATCAGGTCTCTTTCTTAATGAAGTATTTTTAAAATCGATAATGTTAGAGACCACCTCTCTGCAATAACGGGTCTCTTTGATATAGCAAAGAGACCCCCTTTCTGTAATAACGGGTCTCTTTGATATAGCAAAGAAACCTTGTTTCTTTTATACCAGGTCTCTTTCTTACTGAAGTATTTTTAAAATCGTTAATGTAAGATACCCCCTTTTTGTAGTAACGGGTCTCTTTGATATAGCAAAGAGACCGCATCATAAGAGGCGGTCTCTTTATCAAACAGACCCCTGAGATAGAGACCCGTCCAGAGGCGGTCTCTAAGGCATATTTGGACGGGTCTCTTTGCCTATTTTTGTAGTAGGTCATTCATTAATAAATACATTAATTACAACACTCCCCCTTGAATGACCTTTAATACATGCTGCCTCATTAAAACCTTGTCGGGAAAACTCAGTGGGAAAAAACCCGATCGAAGGAAAAAGAGTGCAGCTACTCCCCCTCAAATCGATTACATAAGATCTTTGAGTTGACGCATTCCAATCTTGTGTACTAGTCTTCTGAATGTTGATGTCGGCAACACCTTTGTGAATAAGTTCACCGACTAATCACTTAAGTAAATATTTGATGTATCTACCTTTGAGATACAAGTGACATCGTCTTCATACAATACTTCCTCTTGAATATTAAGATGTTCATGCCTCATCAAAACTCTTTCGGAAAAACCCTGTGGGAAAAAACCGATAGAGAAAAAGAGTACACAGTATAAATTTGCTCATGTGTTGCATTGGTTGCCTCGTTAAAAACCTTAACTAAGAAAACCCGGTGGGAAAAAACTTAGAAAGGGAAAAAGAGTACAACCATTTGGTCTTCAGGACCTTTTGACCTTCAGGGTCGACATAATCTTCAAGCTAATTTAAAAGTTATCACTTCTCCCCCTCAAGATAACAATCTTGCACTCCAATACCATGAATATAATTTTCAAACATGGAGAGATTTAGTGAATAAATCTGCTAGATTATCATTATTGCTCTTCTGAAGCTCGTGTGGAAATAAGTTTCATCTTACTTGCCCAAACATTATATGCAACACATAAATAGAAAATATTTATCATCATAATAAATAGGCAGTATGAGAACAAATATGAAATCATAATCCCTAATAGCCACCAATATCGAATCTCGATCTCTTTCATGTAATAAACCAATATGGTTAACACCATTCCACATTCTCCTTCTTGGAGAAATATTAAATTTTGCTAGCATGTTAACTTCAATTTGTATATCAGGCCTGATGATGTAATGCTTCAATAGCATACAAGTACGGAACTTCTGGTCCTCTTATATCTTTGTTATTTTCTTGAGATCTATATGAGTCGGTATCCACTTCAAGTGGTAAGACAACCTTTAGGTAGCTAAATCGATAAAAAATTTCCATCATATATGCTCGATCTACAAGTCGAGACAATACTAATACTTAGTTTTATCTAAGTTTTTCATTTTGAACTTGTATTTAGACACGAGTTCAAATAATTCACATATATCCTCTTCAGGAGGAATTCACTTAGTCGGTTGATCCACCAGACTATTTCAAAATGTATAAATATTTATAACTCAAAATAGTATATGTTGCGAATTTCACGTTCCTATTACTTTAGGAACCTCAAGTCCGTCAGGGACTTTCATATAGATATTCGCATCCAATGACCCATAGAAAAATGTGGTGATAACATCAACAATTGAATATCTATATTCATAATAATTGTCATATGTATATTAAATGACGAAATTTAGTGCCAACGGGAGAATATGTTTTGGGTATGCGCTTAAACCCTTGATATGCTAATCTCGCTTATCTTTCACCACTTTATTTTATTTTGCGAGTTAATCTTTGTCTCAATTGCTTATACTTTATTCAGTGCTTCAGGCACTCCACTAGCAATTGTTGAGACACAAAGTGTTGTCGACAACTATCATTTTTATAAATAATTCTCCCATATTCACAAAGTCAATGACAACTTCAACAAAATCAAATATTCAACATTTCCCATAACATTTGATTTGGTCGTCCCATAACCCAATACTGTAATTATTTAGTGCACGTGCAAATTAAGGTATTGAGATTCTCATCTTCGGGACGATCCTCTTCAGGAGGTTTTTGAAGTGATGTTATAGTTTAATCTATTTGTATTTCGCGGATTTTATCTTTAATACCAATAAAGAATACGTCTCTCACGCTTCTGGCGTCGAGGAGTATCAACAAATATATTTCGTTCACACTCGACTTTAATTCTTTATGGTACATATACAACTGGTATATGAGATTTCATCACTCCTTTGGCAATCAATAACTTGTTGAACTTCAAGTTCATTGTGCGTAAATTTAAATACCAACTCAACGAGAATTTTCCGACTTTCTCTTATTTATATTTCATATATCCCTCTAATGTCGGAGATAGTTGGAATTGGATTATAAAATCAATCCTCTTCAGGAGGTGCACTAATAACAGAGGGCGTGGCTCAAATATTGTGCCTTTGATATGGATACTTGAATTTGAAATTCATCGCAACATGATCATTGGATAAAATATTATATCGCTTATAATTAATTCGATACTAATTGAATAAAGCTCCTTTTAGAGCCGACAATAAGAATTTTGCCATATGAAATTATACCAATCCTTCGGGGATTGTCTTTCTATTCCTCAAGTAGAAATTGAACGAATCAATATGACATAAAGTTGTGTATTTTTCATTTGAAATAAATACATGCAACTTCAAATATAAATTGCTCTCCAGGAGCATGTATTTTTCTTCAAAAATATTAATTGTGCTAACTCAGGAGCAACAATTTAAATCAAAGATAATCATATATTACCGAAAATATGAAGTACTCATCAAGAGTATGTGATATTTTTCAAAAGTATCAATTATGCTACCTTGGGAGCAACAATTTATAAGCATATAACACCCAAAATATAAATTACTCTAAAGAGTATGTAAATATTAATTAAAAGTATTAATTGTGCTACATCATGAGCAACAATTTATATCAATGTGGTGATAATAAAAGCAATTCAATAACACAAGGCCATATAGAAAATATTCAAAATAATGCCCTTTTTGTTTAATATTCTTCAGGAATATTAACTTTAATTGATGTGTTTATCATAAATACTATCATAAAAATATGACTATATATCATTGTGTTTTATCAAGAACATCAACAATTTCTTTTTAATAATCTTCTGGATTATTAAAATTACAAATTCATGTTTCTTCAGGAAACCATGAAAATATATTAATGTAATGTATTAAAAGAATCATTACAAATAATTTTATATCAATGATACAAGTATCATCATCAATATAATATATAATAACTATCGTTATTACTCTGCTTCCAGAAGAAAGTGCAATAATTATTATGCAATTTATCCAACATCTATAAGATGTTGATGAAAATTGGTCAACTCAAAATAATACAATTTTAAGTGTATAAATGTACTTCTTGATATTTACTAGTAATTTGTGATATTTATCATACATATGTGTGAATTTGTATTAATATATCTTCAGGATATATATCATAAATAAACATATAGTTAAATAAAATATAAAAATGATATAAATAGACTTTAACACCAAACATGCAAATTTAAACATGTAAATATTGAAAGTTTTGGGATGAGTAGACTTCTGGTCTAATAAGTGGTGAATTTTATACGTCATTTACATTGATATTTTCTCTAATACCAACTTATTTTCTTCAGAAATTGTATATGTCATTTGTCTCACTTGTTATCGCGGAATCATACATATTTCAAGTGATAGTTTAGAAATCCATAGATTTATCGATACTTAGAAGATAATAGTGCAAAATCTTCGACCTTGTAGGAAGAAATTTAGTGGTTCTTCATGAACTGTCAATAAATTTAGCACTACTTTTTTTTTCATACGAAAAGTATCATTCTAAAGATATCATGCATATTTGCACTTTGATGAGACAATAAATTATGACCACTATTTAATCTCAATAACTTGGCATTCTATTCACAAAAAGAAGAAACAAGATAAGCCAAGAATTTGAATGATACAAATATCTTCAGGATATTTGACCCTTTTATCACTAATTATATAGCAACGATCAATTCAAATCATACTCCAGGTATGACATCATATCTTATATTGATAAAAACTCACAATATATCATAAGAGATAATAAAATATTAAACTACACAATATATAAGATTCTATATTGACATACAATCTTAAGATTATCATTTTCGTGTCCTTATCATTAACCGTTGATATATCAACTCCACGAGATAAAATTTATAAATAATTATTTCCTACAAGGATAAACTCTAAATTTTATCTACTTCGGGAGATAACATTTGAGCCATGTAATATTGAAGTTTTTAATTTAATATTGTTCACTTTCGGAAACAACTTGATAGGAATATTCGACCACTTACTAATCTTGCTATCATTGGAGCACAGTCGGATTATGATTGTGGAGTATATCATATCTTGTACAATCTCGATAGAGGATATTCTCAAATCATATTAATATTTTTTTTATTTGAGATATAAGTTATATTTTCCTTCAGGGATAATATCATGCTACATCAAGGGCATAATGATTTAATTATGCTATTATATTTATAAATAACAAATCAATATTCTTTAGGAATATTGTATCATCACATAATTCATGTATAAATAAGAATTATTCATTTAGAATAGTAATATTCTTCAAGAATATTACAATTAATTGTGCTACTTCGGGAGCAATAATTTTAAGATCCATAATTGAATATACAAAGGGAAACAAATAGTACGAGAATTAATCAAGGCCAAATAACTAAACTAAAATAATATTTCTTCAAGAAGACTTACAATATTCTTCGGAATATTATTTTGTATTTTTCATTAGGAATTGCACAAATTATTAGAGCTCATAGTGTTTCATTTAACACATCATATTCAACTAGAATATGACGAGATAACATTGTCCTTCTTCAGACTACAACAAATCTTTTATCTTAATAATCTTCCTGATTATTAAGTATTGTTTAATCGTATTTCTTCCTAAAACAAAGAGGAATATGATTTGATAATAAATTTTGAGGTCATCATATATATTATTTATATATGATGCACACAAAAATATAAAATTTAATAACTAAATATAATATATTTTTCCTCAAAATCATCATATGCAAGAAAGTTTTGAAGGAGTAAATAGAATTAATACCTTTCACCAACGTAAAAAGACTATTTCGTCCGGATTTTTTTATGCATTCAATACGTTTTAGAATCCGATCTCCACCGTTGAATTTGTAGATCCGCTTGTCGTAAGATATCAGTAAAAATTTCATGATGATCCGACGGTTAACAAAACGGAAATCGCGATTTTAGCGCGATCTCATGATCTGAAGAAAAGTTGCTCGCGTTTTTTATTTTTTTATTTCAAAATCGGAGAGAAAAAATTACTCAGAGAAGACGCTTTGATAAAGTGTTATAAATACATGAGAAAAAGAGAGAAATTGGAAGAGAAGGTTAATAATGCACAGATTCTTACGAGGCCAGCGCCTTTATTTATAGATACACATCTAGGGTTTCAGGGGTATAAAGGTCATTCATTAATAAATACATTAATTCCAACAGAAACCACTCATTTAAATTTAAATTGAGAAAGAGGAAACAAGGAAAGTGTAAAAAGCTTGGGAAACGATGTCGTTTAACACCACAGCAGTAATGTTTTTCTTTGCAGCTGAGATCCTCTCCTATAAATAAAACCTTCCATTCCATGGGTCTGAAAAAAAAAGCTTTAATCTCTGAGCTAACATGAACATAATAATGTTGGCCTTAATCATCATGTTTATCATCAGCATCCTCGCTGATGGTGCATTTCCACCGGCATCCTTTGGTATCAGAAAAGAAATTTTCCTACTCGCCGGCCAGAGCAATATGGCCGGCAGAGGCGGCGTGGTCGGTCAAAAATGGGACAAATACGTCCCGCCGGAATGTTCTGCCGACCCAAGGATTCTTCAGCTCACAAAGAACCTCACGTGGGAAGAGGCACATGATCCTCTCCACAAAGACATCGACAACGGTAAACCTTGTGGGGTGGGACCCGGAATGCCATTTTCCAACATGCTTCTAAAGAAAGATCCTCATGTCGGAGTGATAGGTCTGGTGCCGTGTGCTGTTGGCGGGACCAGCATATCACAGTGGCAACGAGGAGGGTTTCTTTACGACCAACTCTTGAAGAGAGCCAACGCAGCATTGCAAGACGGAGGACGCATTCGAGCTATGCTGTGGTATCAGGGCGAAAGTGATTCTAATGACACGACGAGCGCAGAAATGTATGGGACCAGTCTGAAACAGTTTTTCTGCGACCTCCGGCTCGATTTAGCTTCCCCTTTGTTACCCATTGTCCAGGTATACTTTGATTAGTTGTTATATATCACCGTGTTTTAAAAAATGAGCTATTTACACCTCTGTGCAAGTTAAATAGGCCGATCATCCCCTGTATTTTTATCTGAACGTTGCAAATTATCCCCTTGTGCACAATATGATTGAGGGGACATGATGCACCTTCTTGAAAATACAGTGGATAATGTGCGTTTTAATTTACACAGGGGTAATCAATGTACTTTTAAAAACGTAAGAAGATAATTGATCCATTTAATTTACACAGGAAGGTGAATGGCCCATTTTGTAAAATAAAGGGGTAATCTGTCAAAAACCCGCATTAATCTTCTTTCAATGAGCCAGCTAACAAATATGTATATATGTATAGGTGGCAGTGACATCGACAGCGGGACGCTACGTTGACATCGTGAGGAAGGCACAGCTCGAGACGGACCTTCCGAACATCTACTGCATCGATGCCAATGGACTGGAGGTGAATAGAAATGATGACCTTCATCTTACCACTTCGGCCCAAGTCCAACTCGGCAGGATGTTCGCCGATGTCATCCTTTTCTGTACCATGAATTTGGATGAGGGCTTCTGCGCGCCTTACATGACTACCAAATGACTAATAACTACTGACTTATCTGTTGTTTAGTCATGTAACGTGTTGTTTATCTACCATATCAACTGTAGATTGCTAAGTACTACCTATTAGTCTAATATCACTGTACATCCATCAAATTTAATCTTACTAGTTGATATGCATTTGGCCTTGAATTATGTTTTGCTTTGTTTTTGTCCTACATTTTTGCAATTACCTCACTCTGCAGTTTTTATCGTTTGTGTGTGTCTCATTTAAAAGCACGTTTCAAATATTGTCCGAAGGCGGTATGAAATCTCTATTCGAAAATACATAGCCAACATGCCAAAAAATTACATGTTATTAGAACATAGGCAAGGGAATCAATTTGTAAAACACAACTTTCACAAACAATACTTTAGAAAAACACAGCATAAGCAATTTAATTATACAAACGTAGCGGGTAAATAATTAATCATTGTAAAACACACGATTCTCTGTCATCGCGATACCTTGTATTGCACAGGAACCTCGTCCCTTCACAATTACTACTGACTCGATCTTCACGTGCCTACAAAGAAGCCGGACCACCGAGTTTAATTATAATGTCCAATGGAATAATTATATTAATAATACATGAACAAAATAAATAAATTGTACATACACGATCTTATTACTAGCCATTCAAATGGAAATATATCTTTATCTCATGTCCAGTAAGCTTGAAACACAAAACAATTGAAACATGCCTCGTAAATGTTTAGTCTGAAATTTGAAACAACGGACATAAATACATAGAAACACACCTAAGGCTAGGGGTGGAGCCAGGATTTTACTTATATATGGGACCAACATAGTATGAAGAAAAATTAAAATAAAGCTCTATAGTAATAACTATATTTTTTATATCAACTTTTTTTCTTCGGCAGGCAAATACAAAAACATTTTATAAACATATAATATCTTGCAAAAAAATATAGTTGGGGGACCATGGCCTCTCTGCTGGACCCCTAGCTCCGCCTCTACGTCAGGCAAGGTACATAACTCAAGATCAACTGCAACAATTCCTTCTGGAACTCATGTTAAGCGTACTCATAACTCGATACCAACAACCGACAAAATATCTTGCCATATTCCCCGAAATTATCAATAATTCCATATCATTATATGTCTATATCAACCTAGCTAAGTACCAATAATACATGTATAGTGTATTCCAAGAATTAAATAAAGCTAAAAAACGCTTGATATTCCAGATATATCAGATATACCAAAAATTTCCAAATCCTTCAATGATGCATTTCAAAAATATAAAGTAATTAACCGCGATCAACACTTAAGTCCACAGATCCCTGAGGTGGTTCGTCAGACCGTCATTGCGTGGTCAATTCAAGCTTTCATGACCTGCACCAAAATCAAGAAATTTTTCAGAGGCCTCGTCAAACCATCCCCGTGTGAATATATTTACACATACAATGAAAACCAAACCAAACCAAACCAAACATACCCAATAAATCCCACTCAGAGCAGGGTCTGGGGAGGGTAAGATGTACGCAAACCATGCCCCTACTTATTACGGTAGGGAGGCATTTCGTGAAGACTTAGAACAGTGCGCAGAATCTTGTGTGATAAATACAAAGGAAAATATATGATTCGAAAAAGCTCGAGACCATACCTGAGCCCATAGCTTGATCCACATGGGACTTACCTAAGCGGAATTTGGCTACATCACTCCCGATGAACGCTGCTCTAACAAAAGAGAGGTTGGCTCTGCGCACAGCTCCCTGTCAAAAATACACCACACGCAAAGACAATAGGATAAAATATACAATAAAAGTAAAAATGCAATGCTCTAGGTCAAGGCTAACCGAGACAACCCAACCCTGAGGCTCTCAACTACAGCACCGCTCCCTTCAAAAGAATCCACGACTCTGATCTGGCGCCTCCAAGCGCACCTATCAACAGTCATGGTCTCGGAAAGGTTTAAGGCCTTCAAATCTAATCTCATTTGCTCCTCCCACGTCCTCCTCGTTCTGCCTCTCCTCCTCTTCCCGACAACCATTAAACTCTCGACCCTCCTCACCGGAGCAGATGCCTGCCTCCTGCGGACGTGGCCAAACCATCTCAATCTCCCTTCCCTAACTTTCGCTGAAATGGGCGCCACTTCCAGCGCGTTCCTGAAAACCCTGTTCGCAATTCTATCTAACATTGTGCGACCACACGACCAACGTAACATTCTCATTTCGGCAACTTCCAACTTGCTCTCAAGCGATTTCTTCATCGTCCAACATTCAGAGCCATACAACATTGCAGGCCGGATTGCCGCTCTATAGAATTAACCCTTCAACATTAGAGGGACTTTCTTGTCGCACAGGACCCCTGTCGCTGCTCTCCACCTTAGACACCCCGCCTTGATGCGATGCGTGACATCATCTTCACACTCACCTTCCTTCTGAATGATCGAACCCAAATACTTGAACTTATCCGCACGAGTGCGATCCGATCCGCAATCTTTACCTCAACATCTTCCTCGTCTACTCACCACTAAAGTTACACTGCAGATACTCTGGCTTAGGCCACACGCAGTTCTCAGGATTCTAACTAAGGTACTTGTTAAATTTGACAAGAATATAAAAAGATAATTAAGGTACTTGTTAAATTTGATTTTCTCAGCTGACGCGGATAATTTTCATAACATCTCAACTTCTTAAGCACTAGTTCTAACAATCCACAGTCAACTCAAATATCACGCTTTAACACAAGTACACCACACCATGATCCCAAACTTACTACGATCTCCACTTACCATCTTCCTCGTCCAAGAAATCACTAACTCAAGTAAATCCAATTGTCATACACGCACACAACATATATTAATACTCATAATGCAAAGAGTAATAATTTATTAATACTTCCAAGCACACAAATATACACTTGCCTCAAAAGACAATTAAATATATAGTGACACCCACAGTTAGGTCGTTTTGGATGCTCGCATTGGAAAAACCTAGATATGATTAATATCCGAAAATTATCACAATGTTACAACATATTAAATCGTAGGGTATAAGAACCGAAAATTATGCGATCTCATCTATCAAACATTAAATCAAACACCTTGTGGGCAATAACCCAAAAGTACACCGAACTCATCCGATATCAAACACCAATGGCATTAAGAATACATAAACATATCCATATAACTCCAAATATCACAACCCATACACATAATCTGACTAAGCAAATTCAATCTAGCAAAAACTCTCAAAAACTAAATGTCAAAGTTCAAGTCGATTACCTTGATCACAATGGAATAATTATATTAACAATACATGAACAAAATAAATATATTGCACATACACGGTCTTATTACTAGCCTTTCAAATGGAAATATATCCTTATCTCATGTCTACTAAGCTTGAAACACAAAACAATTGAAAATCAATCTCTCTTTCGCGTGGTTAAGGACTTTGTTGGGCATTTCTCCCAACTTCCGGGCTCTTCGAAGCCTCTCTACTTGCCGGATAACGAAAAAGTGATGAAAAATGCGTAAGATAAGTGACTTCAAGTTAAGTCGGAACAGGCCTGTATTCGGAGTTTCCTTGAGGTTGGTACCGAAGTTGCTTAAAAGTCTTTTGACTTATGGCATAACCGATCCTGCTAGTTAGCAAGCCATCAATGACGCTTTGAAGATCTACACCGGAGAGCCGAACCAGACGTGAAGATCTCCCCTCATCCGGAGCTATGTTCAATGAAATAGCTCTGACAACCTTGTTAGGGGTTCATACAACATCTAAAGCTAAAGAGTTTTTGGGGTCCCCAAATAAGGTAGGACTGTGCAAGCATGTCCATCCGACTACTCATGGAAGCTTTGAACTTAAGTTTCCGGTTAAGTGGCTTTCAAGACCAGAGGCGCAGATGAGAGTTTCAAAGCTAGAGCTAACTACCTTCCGTCTTCGCCTAGAAATGAATCCTTAGGAGTCACCCCTGGTCCACCAATTAACTTAACGGATCGAGGTCCTCAACTCCTCACTCAAGCCTTCTCGGCCCTTATGGCGGATGCGAGCGAGGAAGACGAAGACAAATAAGGGCAAGGGCACTCATCGGGCTTCTCCTCGTTGGGAAGCCCGTCACTAGCTTAGGACTGAAGCCCGACTAATAAGGAGTGAAGGCAAAGCCGTAACACGTACTTCTGTGGCCTAAGCTCTTTGAAGCCTCGTTCAGATCGGAAGGTTGCATCGTCTTTCCCAAGACCGGATCTTGATCTTGTAATGACAGCTTTGACCTTCGGGAAGAATCAAAGGTTTTCTCCTCTGGTCGAAAGCACAGAGCCAGCTGCGTCCTTAGAACCAACTTTATTCTCCGACCAATCCCGTTATGCCAACTCATTTCCTTTATTGACATTGCCATGTAGCACTGCAATTCATACCACACTTTTTTTTAAAAACTAAAATTTCATTAAAATTAACATTACATCATATTACTAAAAACATAAAAACATTACATGAAAAACATAAAAACTAATAAAACATAAAAAACATAAAAAAAACATACTACTCGTCTTCATCGTCCGCCTCGAGGTATGGTAACTCTTGAGCCTGAATATGCTCCGTAAGATCAAATCGAAGGCGAAAATGTGTTTCCTCGTGTCGTATCTCTTCCAAGGCTTCCTCGACAAACACCGGTTGGATCGGGATCCCGAATATGAACTGGCGAGATTGCGTTACCGGCGTCATGTATGATCATGTTGTGCAATATCACACACGCATACACTAGGTTTCTAATTCTGTCTAATGTGTGTTGTCGTAAGGGTCGACTCATTATACCCCATGAGAACACCAAATGCCCGTTCAACATCCTTTCGAGCCGACTCTTGTACTTTCTTGAACTTTTTCTCTTTCGGTTCGGTCGGATATTTCAATGCTTTAACAAAAGTAGACCATGAAGGATATATGCCATCGGTTAGATAGTAGCCATGCTTGTACGTACGTCCGTTCACAATAAATGGGAACTTAGGTGCCGTACCATTACGCTCGGTGAGGAATAGCGGAGATTGCATCAAAACATTAATATCATTGTTTGAACCTGGCGGTCCAAAAAACGCGTGCCATATCCACAAATCTTGAGACGCCGCTGCCTCCATCATAATCGTGGGGTATTGATGATCACCCCTTTGATCCGATTGCGGTTGACAAATTTTCGTTTCGACCTTGCCGTATCGTCTTCCTCAGCTTCCTCAATCGCGTTCACAAAAACGTCGAGACTACTATCATTCGACCACTCAAACGGCTCATCCAAGAATACAGTGGAACCAATTCTTTTATCCATATATGATTTTTAGTGTGAAAAATGAATTGGGATTTTTTGATTGTTAAAAATATAAAATGGTTGTTTGTTTGTTGTTTGAAAATGAATTGTTTGTTGTTTGAAGATGGATATTTAAAAAAAAATAGGACCGTTGGAGGCCTCCAACGGCTACAAACGAGGCTCCCCTTCACCTCTTCTCGTGCGGCAATCAATACCGTGGCACCCATACCGCGACCCATACCGTAAGGTCGGCGGCGGTGTTACCGCGCGGTATGGGTTCAATACCGTGGCCATCTAGCGTACAATGCCAATGTAATACCCGGTTGTGAATTCATTAATTATCATTCAGTTATTGTCACTCAGTAATTTTTTTCACTCATTAATAATCACTCATCATTCATACTCATTCAATTGTGTTCATCGTTCGGCGTAATATATGTAATTCCGTGATTTTTTTTACTCGGTGTATCGTTGGGCAGAACTGCTTGTCGAGCAGGGCCGCACGAGCAGGCCGCACGAGCATCGGGTCGTGCGCGGCGCTCGTGCGTTGTGGCCGGTAGGCGGGAGGCCCCGGCGGCGAAATCGAGGGCCGCACGAGTGCCGCATTCTTGCCGCTGCGGCGCTCGTGCGCTATGAACAACAGCCGGCAGTGGACTTACGCACGACCGGACGCACGGACACTTGGTCGTGCGGATTGGTCGTGTGTCCTTGAGACTTTATAAGGTGGACCGACGGGATTTTTCCTCATTTCCACCTTTTCTTCATCCAACTTCCGAGAGAGAGGGTTTGTGGGAGAAATCTTCATCATCAATCACTTGAGTATTCGTTTTTCATCATTTTCATTCGGTTGTGAAGCTCGGATTGTCGATCTAACGCGTGTTCATCCAATCAAAGTACTTGGATCTTCAAAGGTAATATTCTTCAAACATCTTGGATTTCGATTTTGAGTTGGAATATGATGTTTTGGATGTGATAATCATGATATATGAAGTGATGTACTTGCGATTATGGATTTTTAAGGATTATCATCGGATTAATAGGGATTATTCAAGAACACTTTGAATATTGAGTTGGATTTGAGGGTTTTCGATTAATTGTTGTTGAAATCATGAATTTAGATATTCATATTGGATTAATGATCATATTGAAGATGTTTTGATGGTTTGAAACACTTTTTGGAGATTTGATGTTGGTATAATTGAGGTTTGGTTATAAACAATTGATGATTGACCACAACGTGTTCGATATGATGCCCCAATGAACTTGGTTTAGTCATATCAACGTTTTGAGTTCGTTGTACTCGTGTTTGATTCGTGTGTTGAACCGGATTGTTGGTAATTGTATTTCATTCAAGGTTGTTCGAGCGCTTGTATTTATCGGAGGACGCCGTTCGTTGTTCGTGGAAGGGTTTCATCGCCTTCGGTTGAGGCAAGTTTTATACTTGTAGTCAATGAGATTAATGTTATCATATGTGTATGAATGTGTTGTATCATTCCAAGACTTAGTCTCTTCATGAATTCATTGATATTAAGAGATCGTTCGATGCGATACCTTTCGGCAATTATGCCAAATGTTTTTATTGTTCGTTAATGGCCGATTCAAGGCATTGTGATACTCGTTGTTAATGTTATTATCGATCACCGGTTCGCGGTATCGATGTATCGATCGTTGTTGTTGATATTAATATCGATTTAAGACGTCGTTGTAATCATTGCTATTAATGTTGGAGTTTTGTCCTTGAAGTTGTTTTGACCGATTAAAGGCATTGACGTATTCATTTCTCTTCTTCGTTGTCGGTAACCGATTAAAGGTGTCGAGGCATCCATCGTATCATTGTTATCGATTGGCCGTTCTCAGGCAAATCGAATTGTTCAATCATTCATCATATCATTATTATCGATTGGCCGTTCTCAGGCAAATCGAATTGTTCAATCATTCATCATATCATTGTTATCGGTTGGCCGTTCTAAGGCAATCGAGGTATTCACTCATTCATCGTGTTATTGTTATCGATTGTCCGTTCTCAGGCAAATCGAAGTGTTCAATCATTCATTGTATCATTGTTATCGATTGACCGTTTTAAGGCAATCGAGGTATTGAATCATCCGCTGCATCATTGTTATCGGTTGGCCATTTTAAGGCAATCGAGGTATTGAATTGGGGCTGTCGAAGATAGTTCCCATCTGTTGTGTCATTGTTATCGATTGACCATTCTAAGGTAATCGAGGTATTGAATTGGGATTGTCAAGTACGATGCCCATCCGTGTAATACCCAGTTGTAATTCAGTAATTATCACTCAGTAATTATCATTCAGTAATTGATACTCAGTAATTTCATTCATTATTGATCATTTGTCACTCAGATTCAGTCATGGTATTCTTCATTCAGAGTAATTGTATCGAGTATCGATCGTCATTCATCATTAATCTGATTGGAGTTTCGTGCCGTGTTTATCATCATTGTCATTTTCGTTGCAAGCTGTGCTTGAGGAGTAGCGCACGCTACATACTCCTTCTAGCGTACGCTAATTGGGTAGAGGTAGCGCACGCTACCGCTCAGCTTTAGCGTACGCTAAGGCTACCTTGCCGCATCCAAGGTACCGGATCGCAGTGAGAATAATGGTAGCGCACGCTACGAGTGGTAAGTAGCGCGCGCTAACGGGTTGTAGTAGCGCACGCTATATGTGTGGAGTAGCGCGCTAGGCGGATCGAGTTGAGTCCAAAGGCTACCGGATCGCACCGGTTTATTCATAGCGCACGCTATGCATTGTTGTTAGCGTACGCAATCGACATATTAACGCACGCTAAATAATGGTTGTAGCGCACGCTATCGAGGTTAGATCAGAGAGCAGATGGTTTTCTGGACTCCAGTACTGGGCGTCAAATATTTCGCTAGCGCACGCTAACAATGGATATTAGCGCACGCTAGTAGTATGGCCGTAGCGCACGCTACGAAGAGGTACGTAGCGCGCGCTACCGTGTTCGGACAAAGGTACCGGACTACCCAAAGTACTCGTTAGCGCACGCTATGCACTGTGGCTAGCGACGCTAACCTGGACCGAGTATAAATCGACGATTAGTCAGACTTCGTCATTTGTTCATCTCATTTCACTCCTTCGGTATTTTTGGGCGATTTCGAGCGTTTCGGAGAGGGTTCTTCGTGGTGTAATCATCAACCATCATCTTCAAGCTCATCTTTCGGATTGATCATCATCTCATCATCTTCATCACATCGAATCAAAGGTATTAATCTCTTGGATCTAGAATTTCGGATTTTGGGTTTTCCTTCCGATTTCTTCGTAAGCTTGGATTATCATTGGGATATGTTAAGTTATGGATTATCTACTTGGATAAATATATTCCTACGGATTTAATGGTTATTTTCGGAATTGTTTTCAAGAACCCTTGGGGTTGACTTCGGTTAATTGGGGATTTTCCGATTGATGTCGTTATAATCATGAATTATGGATTCCTAATGGATTATTGATATCCTTGAAGTGTTTTGTTAGTTCGAAATACTCATTTTGGTGTGGGTTTCGACATATTCGGATCGATATTTCCGAAGTTGTGCGGTCGGTTATGTATTCGTTGGAATGCCTATGAGTTTGATTATCGTTGTTTTGACCTTTGGGTTAGTCGTGTTTTTTTTGGTTGGATACGTGTATTGAACGATTGTTGGTAATTATTGTTATTCAAGGTTGTTCGAGCGATCGGTATCTTGGTTAGGACGTTGTTCGTGGACGGACATTCTTCATCGGTATTGTGTAAGTTAAATCTTACTCGGTTAAAAGGATACTCATTCCTTTTGTTGTTGATTGCTCATAATCATAATTCATTCATCATAATATTAATCACTTTGAGACTTGTAAGTGTCGAATAATCATTTCATTCACGAGGAACGACGGTTCCAAATCTTTTCATTGGTTTGTCAATCACGTCACTATTACTTTCATTTCGGTGAGTCATCTCGGCCTTGTCTAATTATTATTCATTGGTGTTCAACATGGTCATTCTCGTTCATGTGACCTTCCGGGTTCATATTGCGTGGCCGGGTGTGGCTGTGTGGAATTTTTAGTCGGGCACATGGTGGTCATGTATTGGGTTCACCGATACATCGGACCGTGCACACGGTAACGCTTACCTCCGTGAGACTAATTAGGTACAAGGACGGGTGTGTCCGGTCATTCGTCTTGTACACTTGCACAGGACATTACGGGCGTACTATGATGCTCCTCTTCAGCGTAATTCATAATTAAGAATATTTCATCACTTCAGTTAATTCATGATTGTGTAATTTCAACCCTTGAGGATTGTTGTTCTCAGTATCGACCCGTTGGGGATTTTGTTTTCAGGTCACGGCAAGGCAAATGCACGGGTAGATCATGTTGACGGCGACGAGTCCCAGTGATTCTAGTAGGGGGCCCCTGTCTGTTGAGTGATTTATTCTGTCATTTGTGTTTCCTTTATTTATTCCGCTGCAGACATTCCGTTTGAATGCTCATTTCATTCAAAGGTTGTGTATTTTATCGTCACATAAAATACACATGTATTCTATTTTATCCCAGGTGTGTTGTATAAAACTCCTCATCGGAGTAATTGATGTTGTAATCTGTCTTGCATCGCATTTACTGTGTAATTCATTCATTTTCATTCGCCCGGTGGGTCCTATGGGGTCCACAGACCGTAATATCCGCCTAGTTTGGGGTGTTACAGAGTTGGTATCGGAGCGTGGTTTTGAATACTACCCTCCAAGTCATGTCTCATTTGAAATCATCGTCATCGGACTAGTATCATTGGACTTTCGCGTCACGTGTGACTGTAAATGCCGAGCCAATCGGACCAAGAATCGTAAGATTTCTAATGCCATGGTATAATTTCTCGCATTAATCATTCATTCATAATTCATCGCTTAACAATCCTCAATCATCATTGTCATTTTGACCGGACGGCCGGTTAACTCATTAATCACCAATTCATTTCATTGTTCGCTTGTTGATCGTGAAGATCGGATCATTAATCTTGTTAACTCATCCAAGATAATCATTTCAAGAACTTCATCCGATAATCATGTCACGTCAATCAATCATTCATGTAATCGCTGTATTTGAGCGCGTATGCTCATTTTCATCATTTCATAATATAATCATAATGTGATACTCATGCGAGATGTATAATCATCATTTGACTTTCCACTTCGCATGGAAAGGGCCGGCAGAGGACGTGGAGGACGAGGCCGTGGAGCGGGCCGAATCCCGAGAACTCGTGCGAATACCCGTGCAAATGCCAGAATAATGCTAATTCAAATGAGCAATGACGCCGCCACTCATTCACCGGACGCGATCATTCATTATCGGGAGTCGCACTGACACGGCTCGGTCGGAGGTGTCCGGGTTGATCCACTCGCATTTATGCAGGCATGATGGCCCAAATGACTCGATGGCTCGGTTGATGGAGACGATGCATAACTCCGTCAATCGGGACCGCAGGCTCCTCCGCCGCCACCTCGAGGCAAGAGAGGAATGTGAGTAACATCATCGGCGATATCTCTCGCTGAGGCCACCTACTTTTGAGGGCCTGCCCGAGCCGGCAGATATCATTCATTGGCTCGAGCATTTCGAGAAGTGTTTGCTATGGTAGAGTGTCCCGAGGACACAAAGTTTCGTTGCGGCTTACTACCGGGTAAGAGCGCACATTCTTGGTGGTTGTCGTTGAAGCCCACCGAAGGATCTTGTACTTGGGATCGGTTCAAGACTCTCATGATGGAGAGGTACTATCCGGCCCCACTCGGGAGGCCAAGTGTCGGAATTGCTCACCCCCGACCCCTCGGCAGACGAGGATGTTCTCGCCATTGCCGAGAAATTTCAGAACTTCTTCCGTTCGCCTCATCTATCATTCACTCGAAGCGGACAAGATCAAGTATTTCAGCAAGAGGTGAAACCCCGCATGAGACTTGATTACTTAATCATAATTGCACCACGTTGGCCGAGTTCATTGAGAAGGCTCTCACTTATGAGCTTACCGCTAAGGAAATTGCTAAGCGGAACCTTCGTCTGCTAGCAAGAAATCGAAGAATCGTAATCACCAAGGCGGCCGACAACCTTCAAGAAACCCCGCGGGCTCGCTTTTCCGAGCGACCTCCGGTCGTCTAAACTCGCGAATCTCGATCGCGAGCGGCCGCTCGGCCATCACTGTTATAATCGCGGGGAACTTGGTCACCTCGGTACCAAGTGTCCGGCGTACTATCACATGTCATAATTGTGGAATTGCCGGGCATAAGGCCCGTTTTGCCGTAGGGACTCCAAACCTACTCGACGTCATCTCGTGCCCCTAAGCGACACTGCTCGTAATCAAAGGCCACTCAATCAGCTGTTTAAAACGACGGAGCGACTAAAGGCGGAGCTTTTAGCCGCCAGACGAGCGTCCCGTGCCTGGACTAGCAAGCCCGGATTTATGAGATGAAGAAGACCGATGATCCGGAGGCCCGAATGATCTCGTGTACACTCGATATTCTATCTCAACCTGTGTGTACTCTTTCGATACCGGTGCATCGCATTCATTCATTTTCGAGTCATGTTTGAGTAGACTACGTGCAGGTAGTGCTACTAGTTGTGAGCCTTATGTCATCGCCTACCCGATGGTAGACGAATTATCGTAATCGTGAGATTCGTAATTGTCCGATTGGGCCATGGTCGTGTATGGCCAGCGGACCTAATCGTGGTAGATTTGCCGAGGGACGACGTCATCTTGGGTATTGATTGGATGGATCGTCATGATGCCATCATTAATGTCCGTAAGCGTATGGTCACTATCATTTCAGACGATGGAGTTGAATGTGTGTTTCAGGAGGTAATCCTACTGCTCGTAAGGTCATTAATTCAATGAAAGCGGTAAGGTTACTCAATCAGGGATGTGTCGGTTATTGGTGCTATATGGCCAAAACCGAGAAGTCATCGAATGTTAACGGATATTCCGGTGGTGAGGGAATATGCCGATGTTTTTCCAGACGAGTTACGGTTTGCCTCCACAGAGGGATGTGGAATTCACGATTGAGTTGGAGCACAGTACGCCCCCGATATCGAAGGCGCCTGACGGATGGCCCCGACCGAAATGCAGGAATTAAAGAACCAACTTGAAGAGTTGTTCGAGAAGGGTTATATTCGACCGAGTGCGTCCCCGTGGGGAGCACCAGTGTTATTTGTCAAGAAGAAGGATGGTTCATTCCGCTTATGTATTGATTATCGGGAGTTGAACAGGGTGACGATCAAGAATAAGTATCCCTTACCCCGTATTGACGATCTCTTAGATCAACTTCAGGGAGCTTCAGTATTTTCCAAGATCGACTTAAGATCTGGATATCATCAGTTGCGGATTCGAGAGTCGGATATCGCGAGGACGGCGTTTCGAACACGGTATGGTCACTATGAGTTTGTGGTTATGCCGTTTGGATTGACTAATGCACCTGCGGTATTCATGGAGTTAATGAATCGGGTGTTCATCGACTTTTTGGATCAGTTTGTTGTTGTCTTCATCGACGACATTTTGATTTATTCTCGTGACCGGGAGGAACACGAGTTTCACCTTCATCAAGTGCTAGACGTGTTGAGACGAGAACAACTTTATGGGAAGTTTTCCAAATGTGAGTTCTGGATGTCCGAAGTGATTTTTCTCGGTCATGTAATATCATCAGATGGAGTTCGTGTCGACTCTCAGAAGACGGAGGCTATTCGAGATTGGCCACCTCCGAAGAACGTTAAGGAAATCCGAAGTTTCCTCGGATTAGCGTGTTATTATCGGCGATTTGTAGAGGGATTTTCTAGAATAGCTCAACCCTTAACGAACCAATTGCGGAACGATAAGAAATACACGTGGTCCGACGCGTGTCAACGGAGTTTTGAGGAACTCAAGAGCCGATTAATGTCGGCTGTACTTTCCTTGCCGCAGGGACGGAAGGATTTGTGGTCTATAGTGATGCGTCCGGACAGGTCTCGGATGTGTGCTCATGCGAGACGGGAAGGTTATCGCCTATGCTTCACGGCATTGAGACCTTACGAGATTAATTATCCGACCCACGACTGGAGCTAGCAAAGTGGTGTTCGCTTTGAAGATTTGGCGTCATTATCTTTATGGCGTTACTTGTCGATATTCACCGATCATAAGAGCTTAAAGTATATATTTACTCGTAGGAGTTAAATATGCGCGAGACGGTGGTTGGAATTAATCAAAGATTATGATATTGAGATCCTCTACCACCGGGCAAGGCGAACGTTGTCGCGACGCCTTGAGTCGTAAGTCCGTTCAGGAGCAGATGCTTGCCCGTTTAACAGCTCGAAGGAGCTTCAGGAATTCCTTAGACCCGAGATCGAGGTCCGGCTTGGCGAGTTCGGGGGCAACTTTGTATGTTAGAGATTTCATCGTCACTCGAGGGGGAAATTCGAGAGAATCGTGGTTCGGACCCATCATTGTTGCGCATCCGAGAGGATGTGGCTCGGGAAAGCCCTGGATTTGTAGTCCACGAGGATGGACTTTTGAGGTTTAAGAATCGGTTGTGCGTATCGGCAAATGACGAGTTGAAAAACTCGATTTTGAAAGAAGCTCATGCTACCCCTTATTCCGTTCATCCGGTCTAGCAAGATGTACAAGGACTTGAAACAAAATTACCGGTGGAGTAATATGAAGCGAGAAGTCGCCGAATTTGTTTCGAGATGCTTAACTCACAACAAGTTAAGATTGAACATCGACGGCGGGTATGCTGAAACCTCTCCCTATTCCCGAATGGAAGTGGGAAGACATTTCTATAGATTTCATCACGAGTTTGCCGACGAGTCGTCGTGGCATGAACACGATCTGGGTGATCGTGGACCGCTTAACCAAATCAGCTCATTTCCTTGAGATCAAGGAAACGTGGGGTCCCGAGAGACTTGCTCAATTGCTCATCAAAGAGATAGTCGACCGCACGGTACTCTAAAAGTATCGTTTCCGATCGTGACGGACGGTTTGTGTCGCATTTTGGAAATCGACCATCGTGCTATGGGAACTCGGCTTAATCTCGATCGCTTTTCATCCTCAAATCCGACGGACAATCGAGAGGACCATTCGGACATTAGAGGACATGTTGAGGGCATGCGTCCTCGATTGGAAAGACGATTGGGAAGCCCAACTACCATTGATCGAGTTCACGTATAATAATAGTTGGCATGCTTCGATCAAGATGGCACCTTACGAGGCCTTGTATGGTCGTCGTTGTCGATCTCCGTTGTGTTGGGACGACTTATCAGAATCAATCGGCACCGAGCCCGATATGCTTATAGCCGCCCGTGAGAAGGTAGCTTTGATCAGGAGTCGTTTGTTGACCGCTCAGAGTCGACAAAAATCATATGCAGATAACCGTCGTCGACCATTAGAGTTCGAGGCTGGTGACCATGTGTTGGTCAAGGTATCCCCGAGTCGTGGTATCTTCCATTTTGGGAAGAGGGGAAAGTTGAGTCCGAGATTCATCGGACCGTTTGAGATTTTGGATCGGGTGGGCGAGTTAGCTTATCGATTGGCTTTACCTCCGGCGTTGAGCCGAATTCATAATGTGTTTCATGTCTCTCAGTTGCGGAAGTATGTTGCCGACCCGAGTCACATACTTCAGTTTGATGAAATCGAGATTGCCGATGATCATTCATATGAGGAACGCCCTATACGAGTTTTAGAGCGGCGAATCAAGCAGTTGAGGAATAAGACGATTCCTTTGGTTAAAATTCAGTGGTCTAGACACGGAGTCGAAGAGGCTACTTGGGAAACCGAGGATAGTATGCGGGAGAGTTATCCCGAGTTGTTTGACCCTTAGTTTCGGGGACGAAACTCTTTTAAGGGGGGGTGTATGTAATACCCAGTTGTAATTCAGTAATTATCACTCAGTAATTATCATTCAGTAATTGATACTCAGTAATTTCATTCATTATTGATCATTTGTCACTCAGATTCAGTCATGGTATTCTTCATTCAGAGTAATTGTATCGAGTATCGATCGTCATTCATCATTAATCTGATTGGAGTTTCGTTCCGTGTTTATCATCATTGTCATTTTCGTTGCAAGCTGTGCTTGAGGAGTAGCGCACGCTACATACTCCTTCTAGCGTACGCTAATTGGGTAGAGGTAGCGCACGCTACCGCTCAGCTTTAGCGTACGCTAAGGCTACCTTGGCTGCAGTCCAGAAGGTACTGGACTGCAGGTGAGAATAATGGTAGCGCACGCTACGAGTGGTAAGTAGCGCGCGCTAACGGGTTGTAGTAGCGCACGCTATATGTGTGGAGTAGCGCGCTAGGCGGATCGAGTTGAGTCCAGTGGCTCTTTGGATCGCACCGGGTTTATTCATAGCGCACGCTATGCATTGTTGTTAGCGTACGCAATCGACATATTAACGCACGCTAAATAATGGTTGTAGCGCACGCTATCGAGGTTAGATCAGAGGGCAGATGGTTTTCTGGACTCCAGTACTGGGCGTCAAATATTTCGCTAGCGCACGCTAACAATGGATATTAGCGCACGCTAGTAGTATGGCCGTAGCGCACGCTACGAAGAGGTACGTAGCGCGCGCTACCGTGTTCGGACAGTGGGTACTGGACTACCCAAAGTACTCGTTAGCGCACGCTATGCACTAGGGCTAGCGCACGCTAACCTGGACTGAGTATAAATTGGACAGTTAGTCAGACTTCGTCATTTGTTCATCTCATTTCACTCCTTCGGTATTTTTGGGCGATTTCGAGCGTTTCGGAGAGGGTTCTTCGTGGTGTAATCATCAACCATCATCTTCAAGCTCATCTTTCGGATTGATCATCATCTCATCATCTTCATCACATCGAATCAAAGGTATTAATCTCTTGGATCTAGAATTTCGGATTTTTGGGTTTTTCTTCCGATTTCTTCGTGTAAGCTTGGATTATCATTGGGATATGTTAAGTTATGGATTATCTACTTGGATAAATATATTCCTACGGATTTAATGGTTATTTTCGGAATTGTTTTCAAGAACCCTTGGGGTTGACTTCGGTTAATTGGGGATTTTCCGATTGATGTCGTTATAATCATGAATTATGGATTCCTAATGGATTATTGATATCCTTGAAGTGTTTTGTTAGTTCGAAATACTCATTTTGGTGTGGGTTTCGACATATTCGGGATTGGATATTTCCGAAGTTGTGCGGTCGGTTATGTATTCGTTGGAATGCCTATGAGTTTGATTATCGTTGTTTCGACCTTTGGGTTAGTCGTGTTTTTTTTGGTTGGATACGTGTATTGAACGATTGTTGGTAATTATTGTTATTCAAGGTTGTTCGAGCGATCGGTATCTTGGTTAGGACGTTGTTCGTGGACGGACATTCTTCATCGGTATTGTGTAAGTTAAATCTTACTCGGTTAAAAGGATACTCATTCCTTTTGTTGTTGATTGCTCATAATCATAATTCATTCATCATAATATTAATCACTTTGAGACTTGTAAGTGTCGAATAATCATTTCATTCACGAGGAACGACGGTTCCAAATCTTTTCATTGGTTTGTCAATCACGTCACTATTACTTTCATTTCGGTGAGTCATCTTGGCCTTGTCTAATTATTATTCATTGGTGTTCATCATGGTCATTCTCGTTCATGTGACCTTAGGGTTCATATTGCGTGGCGGGTGTGGGTGTGTGGAATTTTTAGTCGGGCACATGGTGGTCATGTATTGGGTTCACCGATACATCGGACCGTGCACACGTAACGCTTACCTCCGTGAGACTAATTAGGTACAAGGACGGGTGTGTCGGTCATTCGTCTTGTACACTTGCACAGACATTACGGGCGTACTATGATGCTCCTCTTCGCCGTAATTCATAATTAAGAATATTTCATCACTTGATTAATTCATGATTGTGTAATTTCAACTCTTGAGGATTGTTGTTACGTATGGTAAACCGTTGGGATTTTGTTTTCGTGTCACGGCAAGGCAAAGGCACGGAAGAGCATGTTGACGGCGACGAGTCCCTGATACTAGTAGGGGGCCCCACTGCATTCGATCATTTATTCAGTCATTTGTGTTTCCTTTATTTATTCCGCTGCAGACATTCCGTTTGAATGCTCATTTCATTCAGTGTTGTGTATTTTATCGTCACATAAAATACACATGTATTCTATTTTATCCTGGGTGTGTTGTATAAAACTCCTCATCGGAGTAATTGATGTTGTAATGTGGTTCGGTACTGCATTTACCTGTGTAATTCATTCATTTTCATTCGCCTGGTGGGTCCCAGTCGGGGGTCCACGGCACTGTAATATCCGCCTAGTTTGGGGTGTTACAATCCGTGAGTCATCATTATCGTGTGGGCCGACTCAAGGTAGCACACTATCATTCTCGTGAATTCGGTAATCTACGAATCGTTGTCATTTGTGATTAATTATATTTTGGAGGCTAGTCTCGGCTAGTGCTTATTATGGGTAACTTTGGGGCTTGAACCTTCACGGTTGGCTTCCCAACACCTGCAACTCAGTAGGTCACTGTCGTGTTTATGATCTTATGGGTAAGCTTGGGGCTTGAACCTTCGCGATTGGCTTCCCAACACCTATAACTCAGTAGGTCACGGTCGTGTTTATGATCTTATGGGTAAGCTTGGGGCTTGAACCTTTGCGGTTGGCTTCCCAACACCTACAGCTCAGTAGGTCACGGTTGTGGTTATGACCTTATTAGCCCTCATTAACTATAGCTTCGGGCTGTTCCGGTTTCATGTGATTGTGATATTAGACAGCTTCGGCTGAGTGGCTTTCAGGCCTTTGTGATTGTCTCGATAATTTCATTGGAGCCTTCGGGCATTATGATTCATATTTAATTCAGTTCTGGTTTGGTTCATGTTGTGTAATTCATTGTGGTACTCTGTGATTATGATTCGCCGTTGGGCACTTTTGTTCTAACCTGTCGAGTAGATATTAATAGTATGTCGTCGGCATAGTGTTTCACGAATGCTTGGTTCTTACATTGGTTTGTGAGCATCTCGTATTATTATTATCATTGTACTGTTTCATTCTGCCTTGGATGCATATCATGTTATACATGTATTTGATGTTCATTATCTGGATGACTGACCCCGTGGGGGCGGAACATGTTTTCATGTTTTAGGTGCTTGTGAGGAGAGAATTGAGACACATGGGCATAATGATGGTGACGAGGCATTCGAGCGATACTACTCCGAATTGTTCATGTTGGTCAGTCAGTTGGAGTGTTCTCCAGTTTGTCAGTCATTATCATCATGTATTACCTAAGCCGATGCTCGTGGATGTTGTATTTTTACTTTTGGTCATATAGGCCCATCATTGTCGTTGAAATTCCTTATCGGAATATTGTGTCGGATATCATGGTAGGGACTATGATTTTCCCTTGTTGTTTAATTTAATGTATTTTAGTCATGTTCGCCTGGTGGATTTCCTGGCATGGGGTCCACGGCACTATAATAACCCAATAGGATTTGGGGGTGTTACAGAAGATGGTATCAGAGCGTTTGGGTTGTGAGATACCCTGATATGTGAGTTATGTGGCTCTACCGACGCGGTAGTAGTGGGATTGTCAGGTTATGACAATCTAGTCATTCAGGTTTTGTGGGTCGTAATATTAGTACGACTGCACGAGTCATTCATTCATCGAGTCGTCGTCAGTGAAGACTAGTATCGTGAGACCTCGAAGCTTCGTATGACCTGTTTAAGGACTCGATTTTCTTTATGTTCATACATTCATCATGTCATTAATTATTCATGCTTTGTTGAAACATATATGTGATATTAGTGTTATGAATGATTCATGACTAATTGCTTTGGAGCATGTGCGACCTGTGTAAGCGTTAAGGATCAACTCATTCATTAGTTGATAATCCTCAATCATCATTTTGATCTTGTCGATCATGTTAATTCATTCATCACTCAGTTAATTCATTCATCACCCAGTCAATATCATTACTCAGTTAATTCATTCATCACCCAGTTAATTCATTCATCATTCAGCCAATCTCATCATTCAGTTAATTCATTCATCACTCAGTTAATCTCATTGTTCAGTTAATTCATTAATCACTCAGTTAATCTCATCGCTCAGTTAATTCATTCATCACTCAGTTAATCTCATTGTTCAGTTAATTGATTCATCACTCAGTTAATCTCATCACTCAGTTAATTCATTCATCACTCAGTCAATCTCACGGCTCAGTTAATTCATTCATCACTCAGTTAATCTTATTGTTCAGTTAATTCATTCATCACTCAGTCAATCTCATCGCTCAATTAATTCATTCATCACTCAGTAAATCTCATTACTCAATTAATTCATTCATCACTCATTCAATCTCATTATTCAGTTAATTCATTCATCACTCAGTCAATCTCATCGCTCAATTAATTCATTCATCACTCAGTCAATCTCATTACTCGATTAATTCATTCATTACTCACTCAATCTCATTATTCAGTTAATTCAATCATCAATTAGTCAATCTCATTGCTCAATTAATTCATTCATCACTCAGTCAATCTCATTACTCAATTATTTCATTATTCACTCAGTCTATCTCATTGCTCAGTTAATCATTCATCACTTATTCAATCTCATTGCTCAGTTAGTTCATTCATCACTCGCTCATTACTCAGTCAATTCATTAATCATCCAGTCCATCTCATTGTTCAGTTGTTGATCTTGTGGATCGAATTTTCAACCTTGTTAACTTGTTCAAGGTAATCATTTCAGAAATTTCATCAGGTAATCATGTTACCTCATTTGATCTTTCATGCGATCTTATCATATTCCGGCGTCATGTGGACGATCATTTTACCGCATTATTAATGCATTCATTATGTTAGAGTATGTATGCTCATTATCATCATTCCGTAACGTAATCATAATTCGATCTTCATACGAGATCTGTAATTATCACGTGACTTTCCTGCCTCGGTATGGGAAGGGCTGTCAGAGGGACATCGGACTCCGATGTCCAAGAGATCGTTTTCTAGTCGTCTTCGTGCTGGGAGAGCATCTTCATCTCAGACGATGAGTTCGACTGTTGTTTGCTTTAACTGTGATATAGTAGGACATTCATCACCGGTTATGAACAAGTTAATTCTTGCTCGGTAATAGGATAATCATTCATTTCATTTATCGTTCATTCATTCTCATAAGCCATTCATCATATATCAATCACGTTGAGACTTATAATTATCAAACTAATCATTCAATTCACGAGGAACAATGGTTCCAATCATTTCATTTGAGCTATCACTCATTACGTTATCATTTCACCCCGATGAGTCATTCTTGATCCTTGTTGGATTTCGGTTCATTATCATTCATTGTGATCATTCTTGTTCTTGTGACCTCCCGGGATCATATTGAGCAATGAGTTCAGATTTGGGTCTCCTTAAATCGATGAGATCCAGGAGATCAATTATCTGGAGGATATCGGTGTAGGGTACAGTTGATATGTGGCCCTAATTTTTGTATTTTCCTTTCTCTGTTCTCGGATTGATGTGTAACTTAATCCATATGAATGTATCGTGGTTGTGGATCATTTATTATTGATCTATTTTATAATGATCGTATTCGAGAAGCTTGAGATTTGGGTCATTTGATGCATTCTCTTGTGCTGTACCCGAGATTTTGTGATGATCTGGGTAATTGTTCATTGTGATACGAGACGTCAAGTCATGGGGACTTGGGTGTGTGATTGATATGGTCCCGAGGACTATATATGCTTCGCTTTTCTTTTGAGGCGTGAGTCAGTACTTATGGGGGGTTGGCCCAGCTGTGCAGGCGAAGTGTTTCGCGTTGAGGAGCGTTCCTCGAGATGTTATTTTCAGATCCTGATGGATAGTTCGTATTCCGTGTTGCTTACCCTTAGTTTCGAGGACGAAACTCTTTTTAAGGGGGGAATATGTAATACCCGGTTGTGAATTCATTAATTATCATTCAGTTATTGTCACTCAGTAATTTTTTTCACTCATTAATAATCACTCATCATTCATACTCATTCAATTGTGTTCATCGTTCAGCGTAATATTTGTAATTCCGTCATTTTTTGTACTCGGTGTATCGTTGGGCAGAACTGCTTGTCGAGCGGGGCTGCACGAGCAGGCCGCACGAGCATCGGGTCGTGCGCGGCGCTCTTGCGTTGTGGCTGGACTGGGCAGGAGGCCCAGCGGCCGAGTCAGGGCCGCACGAGCAGGCCGTACGAGTTGCTGCTCGTGTGCGGCGCTCGTGCGCTATGAACAACAACCGGCAGTGGACTTACGCACGACCAGACACACGGACACTTGGTCGTGCGGAATGGTCGTGCATCCTTGAGACTTTATAAGGTGGACCGACGAGATTTTTCCTCATTTCCACCTTTTCTTCATCCAACTTCCGAGAGAGATGGTTTGTGGGAGAAATCTTCATCATCAATCACTTGAGTATTCGTTTTTCATCATTTTCATTCGGTTGTGAAGCTCGGATTTTCGATCTAACGCGTGATCATCGAATCAAAGTACTTGGATCTTCAAAGGTAATATTCTTCAAACATCTTGGATTTCAATTTTGAGTTGGAATATGATGTTTTGGATGTGATAATCATGATATATGAAGTGCTGTACTTGCGATTATGGATTTTTAAGGATTATCATCGGATTAATAGGGATTATTCAAGAGCACTTTGGATATTGAGTTGGATTTGAGGGTTTTCGATTAATTGTTGTTGAAATCATGAATTTGGATATTCATATTAGATTAATGATCATATTGAAGATGTTTTGATGGTTTGAAACACTTCTTGGAGATTTGATGTTGGTATAATTGAGGTTTGGTTATAAACAATCGATGATTGACCACAACGTGTTCGATATAATGCCCCAATGAACTTGGTTTAGTCGTATCAACGTTTTGAGTTCGTTGTACTCGTGTTTGATTCGTGTGTTGAACCGGATTGTTGGTAATTGTATTTCATTCAAGGTTGTTCGAGCGCTTGTATTTATCGGAGGACGCCGTTCGTTGTTCGTGGAAGGGTTTCATCGCCTTCGGTTGAGGCAAGTTTTATACTTGTACTAGTCAATGAGATTAATGTTATCATATATGTGTATGAATGTGTTGTATCATTCCGAGACTTAGTCTCTTCATGAATTCATTGATATTAAGAGATCGTTCGATGCGATACCTTTCGGCAATTATGCCAACTGTTTTTATTGTTCTTTAATGGCCGGTTCAAGGCATTGTGATACTCGTTGTTAATGTTATTATCAATCACCGGGTCGCGGTATCGATGTATCGATCGTTGTTGTTGATATTAATATCGATTTAAGACGTCGTTTTAATCATTGCTATTAATGTTGGAGTTTTGTCCTTGAAGTTGTTTTGGCCGATTAAAGGCGTTGACGTATTCATTTCTCTTCTTCGTTGTCGGTAACCGATTAAAGGTGCCGAGGCATCCATCGTATCATTGTTATCGATTGGCCGTTCTCAGGCAAATCGAATTGTTCAATCATTTCATATCATTATTATCGATTGACCGTTCTCAGGCAAATCGAATTGTTCAATCATTCATCTTATCATTGTTATCGGTTGGCCGTTCTAAGGCAATCGAGGTATTCACTCATTCATCGTGTCATTGTTATCGATTGGCCGTTCTCAGGCAAATCGAAGTGTTCAATCATTCATTGTATCATTGTTATCGATTGACCGTTTTAAGGCAATCGAGGTATTGAATCATCCGCTACATCATTGTTATCGGTTGGCCCATTTTAAGGCAATCGAGGTATTGAATTGGGGTTGTCGAAGATAGTTCCCATCTGTTGTGTCGTTGTTATCGATTGACCATTCTAAGGTAATCGAGGTATTGAATTGGGATTGTCTAGTACGATGCCCATTCGTGAGTCATCATTATCGTGTGGGCCGACTCAAGGTAGCACACTATCATTCTCGTGAATTCGGTAATCTACGAATCGTTGTCATTTGTGATTAATTATATTTTGGAGGCTAGTCTCGGCTAGTGCTTATTATGGGTAATTTTGGGGCTTGAACCTTCGCGGTTGGTTTCCCAACACCTGCAACTCAGTAGGTCACGGTCGTGTTTATGATCTTATGGGTAAGCTTGGGGCTTGAACCTTCGCGATTGGCTTCCCAACACCTACAACTCAGTAGGTCACGGTCGTGTTTATTATCTTATGGGTAAGCTTGGGGCTTGAACCTTCGCGGTTGGCTTCCCAACACCTACAGCTCACTAGGTCACGGTTGTGGTTATGACCTTATTAGCCCTCATTAACTATAGCTTCGGGCTGTTCCGGTTTCATGTGATTGTGATATTCGACAGATTCGACTGAGTGGCTTTCAGGCCTTTGTGATTGTCTCGATAATTTCATTGGAGCCTTCGGGCATTGTGATTCATATTTAATTCAGTTCTGGTTTGGTTCATGTTGTGTAATTCATTGTGGTACTCTGTGATTATGATTCGCCGTTGGGCACTTTTGTTCTAACCCGTCGAGCAGGTATTAATAGTATGCTGTGGGCATAGTGTTTCACGAATGCTTGGTTCTTACATTGGTTTGTGAGCATCTCGTATTATTATTATCATTGTACCGTTTCATTCTGCTTTGGATGCATATCATGTTGTACATGTATTTGATGTTCATTATCTGGATGACTGACCCCGTGGGGGCGGAACATGTTTTCATGTTTTAGGTGCTTGTGAGGAGAGAGTTGAGACACAGGGGCATGATGATGGCGACGAGGCATTCGAGCGATACTACTCTGAATTGTTCATGTTGGTCAGTCAGTTGGAGTGTTCTCCAGTTTGTCAGTCATTATCATCATGTATTACCCGAGCCGATGCTCGTGGATGTTGTTGTATTTTTACTTTTGGCCATGTAAGCCCATCGTTGTCGTTGAAATTCCTTATCGGAATATTGTGTCGGATATCATGGTATGGACTATGATTTTCCCTTGTTGTTTAATTTAATGTATTTTAGTCATGTTCGCCTGGTGGATCTCCTGGCGTGGGGTCCACGACACTGTAATAACCCAATAGGATTTGGGGGTGTTACAGCCAACTCCCTTAGACCATTCTCAATGCCTTGTAAATGTTTAGTCCTAAAATTTGAAACAACCGAAATAAATATATAGAAACACACCTCTCTAGCCAGGGGTGGAGCCCGGATTTTACTTATATAGGACCAACATAGTATGAAGAAAAATTAAAATTAAGCTCTATAGTAATAATTATATTTTTCCTATTAACCTTTTTTCTTAGGCGGACAAATACAAAATTATTTTTTTATATATAATATCTTACAAAAAAATATAGTTGGGGGACCATGCCCCCTGCTGGCCCCTAGCTCTGCCTCTATGTCAGGCAAAGTACATAACTCAGCATCAACACCAACAATTCCTTCTGAAACTCATAACTCGATACCAACAACCAGCAAAATATCTTGCCATATTCCCCAAAGTTATCAATAATTCCATATCATTATATGTCTATATCAATCTAGCTAAGTACGAATAATATATGTATAGGAGACGTTCAGTAGCATGACATGAATCCTAGAAGGTGAATGTATAAACCCATATTGCTAATTATATAAACTCATATTGAAACATGTTTGTATACATTAGGATTTGTACAAACCCATATTGTGAAGTATTGAGAAATATATCTCCCGGTGTCCTGATTTACAATAGATGGTTATATGCGAGCCGAACATATAAACCCCTAATGGCCCGAAATTTTATAGCCTTTACTAAACATGGATTAAGTCATAATACAAATCGGTATATGGCTTTATTTAGCCAATTACATCCTACTAAACACCTCCATAATATATTCCAAGAATTAAAGAAAACTAAAAAACGCTTGATATTCCAGATATATCAGATATACCAAAAATTTCCAAATCCTTCAATGGTACATTTCAAAAATATAAAGTAATTAACCGCAATCAACACTTAAGTCCACATATCCCGGGGGGGTCATCGGGCCGTCATTCTTAGGTTAATCCAAGCTTTTATGACCCGCACCAAAATCAACAAATCCCTCAGAGGTCTCGTCAAACCATCCCCGTGTGAATATATTTTCACATACAATACAAGAATATAAAAAGATAATTAAGGTACTTGCTAAATTTGATTTTCTCTGCTGACACGGATAATTTTCATAACATCATCACAACTTCCTGGGCACCAGTTCTAACAATCCACCGTCAATTCAAATATCACGCTCTAATACAAGTACACCACATCATGATCCCAAACTTACTACGATCTCCACTCACCATCTTCCTCCTCCAAGAAATCACCAGCTCAAGTAAATCCAATTGTCATACACGTACACAACATATATTAATACTCATAATGCAACGAGTAATAATTTATTAATACTTATAACCACACAAATGTACACTCAAAACACAATTAAATATCTAATGACACCCACATTTAGGTCGTTTGGATGCTCGCATTACAAAACTACCTAGATATATGATCAATATTCAAAAATTATCACAATGTTAAAACATATTAAATCGTGGGGTATAAAAACCGGAAATCCCCTAATAAACACAATCTTATCTTTCAAACATTATATCAAACACCTTAAGGGCAATAACCCAAAAGTATGCTGTTAGGCGTATTTTTATGCATTTTTATATCATTATATTGTATCCATCTTGAGCCTAAATCAGCATAAATGAGCTTTTAATGCACTATTTTTATATGTTTTGCAGGAAATCGGAGTCCGGAAGCCGAAACGACGAAAAACGGGCAAAAACAGCAGTTTTTGGTCATGAGCCGCGGCACCCATGTGCGGAGCCGCGGCACACGCAGCAGACTAGCAGAGTGCCGAGTGGACTGTACCGGGGGCCACGACACAGATTTAGTGAGCCGCGGCCCAGGAGGAAAAATGCGCCCAGGTATAGGCGCTGGGCGTTAAGGGGCCGCGGCACAGATTAAGTGAGCTGCGGCCCACCGGGCGGTTTTGCTGAATATTCCGCGTTTCTGGGCCGTTTTGGAGCCTGTTCTCGACCTAATCACACGGACGCGTTTTGGAGGCTGAGGATTGCTATAAATAAGCATGGAAGGGCTGAAGAGGGGGGGGGGGAACTCGGAGGTGGATCGATAGCTAGGGCGAAGAACACAAGGAGGAGATTTGTGGGCGACGACAAGACCACGGATTCCTTACGGTTTCTCTTAATTTTTTCCGCATCTGATTTTCTAGATCTATTCGAGTAGGATTTTGATTGTAGCCGATTACATGACGGTTTGATTTATTTATTATTATTTCAATTCATTCGTTATACTATTGAGTTGGATTCTTCTTACTGTTCTTAATGCTTTTTAATTGTCTGGCCAATAGTTGAATTATTTTGAATGTCTTTATGGATTTGGGAGATGAAATTTAGGCATAGTTCTTGTGAGACGAATCATAATTTTCGTGAGATAGGAATATACTCATGGGAATTGTGAAGCCTATTTATTGTGGGAATTCTTGAACTGTTTTAGCTATTAATTATCTAATTCGAATAGGGATATATCGAGTTAATAATTCGTAGTATTTTCTATCGACCTTGGGAAAGACTTTAGAATAATTTAGGAATTCCTGGCTTACAATCAATTGAATAAAAGTGAATTGAATTGAATAAAAATCACTCCTGATCGTTTGAGGTGAAAATCATAATTCTACACCCTTATTATTATTATTGTTACTATTATTATTTATTTTTCTACAATTAGTTTAGATATAAATTCCATCTAATTGTTCTTCAAATAAAATTACGAGTCGACTATATTTTGGTACTTAGTGAAATCAGTCCTCGAGGGAACGATATCTTACTTATCACTTTATTACTTGTTGACACCGTGCACTTGCGGCATAGTGTGAGAGATTTTCCCACAACAAGTTTTTGGCGCCGTTGTCGGGGACTGATTTTTCGCTAATATCAATACCAAACGACTCTAATTTTAATTTGAAGTTGTCTCCATATTTTTATTTGCTTCATTATGTTTTCCTTTGAGTATCGTGGCCATTGGCATTTCATAAATTTCGATGTTCTTAATAATTTGCCAAATAGGGTCAGTCAGCCCCCTCCCCCAAAACAAAAGACCATGCTTGAACAATGTGTAGACGTTCTAAAAAATCCTGATAGTACCCTTTTTGAGCGAGAATGTGCAAGTCGTGGTCTTGAGATTCACTATGGTTATTTTCCAGCTCATATATTTAGTAGTGAAGTTGATGAGGAGATTGAGAAGAAAGACATGCTAAGTTTTAGGGTCGATCCCCCAGCACCCGATAACTACATAAAGTGTGATGAGCCTGTAGAAGAAGTTACCATTGATGATGTTTCCAAGGAAATTTCATTAAATTGTCATCAAACTTCGACTAATAAGGTGAACACTTTTGTGCCAAAAATTTTATTAACGGTGCCGCGCATAATTTTTCCTAAATCCATAATGGGAGAGATTGACCCCATTACTTTTGATTCTGTTGAGGCTGATTCTTTGAGTTCTAATGAGGTTGTTCATGATATGTCTTTATTATCTACCCATTCGAACTCTGCTTATTTTTTCATGCCTTATTATTATTATATTCTTCCATCATTTTTTGGTTGTCCGCATAATTATTCTTATTCATTATTTTTGGCAACCGGGCATGAGCCAAAGCCTCCCTTGTGGAATAAGAGGCTTATAGATTGCAAGAAGGGGGCATTTGGCAATCTCCATAGAAAGAAGTCACGTTAAATTCTTTTTGCCACGTCGTGCTCAAGACGTAAAATAGAGCGCTTGATGGGAGGCAACCCATCATTTTTACTTGCTTTCTAGTTATTAATTTTTTCTTTGTTTTGTTATTTCGTTTGGATTCGTATTTTTGTTGGCCCTTATCTCTCTAATATTTTAACCCCAAATGAGTATTATCCTTCGTATTCTAGTCTTTCTTGATTTAATGTCTATTGTTATTTCATGACTAGAGACTAAGTTTGGGGGTCCCTCGTGATGTTAGGCATTATTTGAAGTATCCACTCATACATGTGCTGGCGTTCAAGAAGACATTTGGAATAAGTTTCCCTTTTCCTTATCTCTTTTATTTTCACATGAGCTTTATTGTTGATGATTTTGGAATTGATTTTCTTGGTTATAAATTGCGATTTCATCATTGCTTTATTGTCTTTGCATGCTGTTGATGGTTTTTGCAAACGTGAATTTTTCGTGAATTTTTCGTGCTTCCATGTGTAAAACTGATGTTACGATACTGATTTCTCTTGGAAGAAACGGTTGACTTTTGGTCGAGTTGTAGTCAGCGATATCTGCTTCTGTTGAGTATTCAATTAGGTCCGAAATTTTATCGTTTTTGTAAAAATTTTAGCAGATAAGAAAGGAGACATACGTGTTTTTAAATCACCGTTTATACGTTTGGTTAAACTTTTCGCGTAGCTAGTCGTCCAGTAATATGAGTCTTGTTGGCACTTGGATTGAGTTTAGAGTCGGACAGTCTTTCCAAAAAGTCGAGATATTAGTTGTTCTATGATGGGAAATCTAGTAACCGGGGTATTCTCGTGACCCGTTGTTTACTCTCGCGTAAAACGACGACCCTGAATAGATTAATAATTTAGAAATATCGCATTACCGATGATGGGAAGCCTAGTAACCGGGGGTATTCACCCGTTGTTTACTCTCGCGTAAAACGGCAACCTTGACTTGCGGGAATAGCTATTCGAGTTGTTTCTCCGCTGTGGGGGGAACTTAGTAACTAGAAGCATCCATGTGCCCCATGAGTGTCTTTTACGTCAAACGGTGCCCCAATACATGAGAATGGAAATTCCACCCTAGGATTATCCCGATGAAACATCCTGAGATCCGAACCTAGTGGTTAACTCGAATCATTTCATTGATCATATATAAGGGAATGCTGTCCGAGTGTAATTTTAACGATGAAACTCTAAAATGTTTGCTATTAAACTGTGGGACTGGGCGAGTTAGCTTGTTTATTTTAACCCTTCATATTGGTGGTCGGTTAAATTCATGCTTGTCAATCTTTGAGCTTGATTTTCTTCATGAACGATTGATTAGGACTGAAATTGGTTACTTAGTGGAATCAGTGTCCTGGATGTGACTCGTTATTACGATACTTGTACTATTCTTTGAGATTTTCAGGGGAGTATTGATTAAGTTGAGCACTATGGACTTGCATGATTATTCACGATACATTTTGTTTAAAATTGATAAATTTTTGCTTGAGGACAAGCAAAGGCTCAAGTTTGGGGGTATTTGTTAGGCGCATTTTTATGCGCTTTTATATCATTATTTTGTATCCATCTGGAGCCTAAATCAGCATAAATGAGCTTTTAATGCACTATTTTTATATGTTTTGCAGGAAATCGGAGTCCGGAAGCCGAAACGACGAAAAACGGGCAAAAACAGCAGTTTTTGGTCATGAGCCGCGGCACCCATGTGCTGAGCCGCGGCACACGCAGGAGACTAGTAGAGTGCCGAGTAGACTGTACCGGGGGCCGTGACACAGATTTAGTGAGCCGCAGCCCAGGAGGAAAATGCGCCCAGGTATAGGCGCTGGGCGTTAAGGGGCCGCGGCACAGATTAAGTGAGCCGCGGCCCACCGGGCGGTTTTGCTGAATATTCCGCGTTTCTGGGCCGTTTTGGAGCCTGTTCTCGACCTAATCACACAGACGCATTTTGGAGGCTGAGGATTGCTATAAATAAGCATGGAAGGGCTGAAGAAGGGGGGGGGGGACTCGGAGGTGGATCGATAGCTAGGGTGAAGAACACAAGGAGGAGATTTGTTGGCGACGACAAGACCACGGATTCCTTACGGTTTCTCTTAATTTTTTCCTCATATGATTTTCTAGATCTATTCGAGTAGGATTTTGATTGTAGCCGATTACATGACGGTTTGATTTATTTATTATTATTTCAATTCATTCGTTATACTATTGAGTTGGATTCTTCTTACTGTTCTTAATGCTTTTTAATTGTCTGGCCAATAGTTGAATTGTTTTAAATGTCTTTATGGATTCGGGAGATGAGATTTAGGCATAGTTCTTGTGAGACGAATCATATTTTTTGTGAGATAGGAATATACTCATGGGAATTGTGAAGCCTATTTATTGTGGGAATTCTTGAACTGTTTTAGCTATTAATTATCTAATTCGAATAGGGATATATCGAGTTAATAATTCGTAGTATTTTCTATCGACCTTGGGAAAGGCTTTAGAATAATTTAGGAATTCCTGGCTTACAATCAATTGAATAAAAGTGAATTGAATTGAATAAAAATCACTCCTGATCGTTTGAGGTGAAAATCATAATTCTACACCCTTATTATTATTATTATTATTATTATTATTACTACTACTACTACTATTATTATTTATTTTTCTGCAATTAGTTTAGATATAAATTCTTGTTCTTCAAATAAAATTACGAGTCGACTATATTTTGGTACTTAGTGAAATCAGTCCTCGAGGGAACGATATCTTACTTATCACTTTATTACTTGTTGACACCGTGCACTTGCGGCATAGTGTGAGAGATTTTCCCACAACATATGCCGAACTCATCCGATATCCAACACATTGGCATTAAGAATAGATAAACACCAATGACATTAAGAATACATACACATATCCATATGACATCCAAATATCAACACATACACATAATCTGACTAAGCAAATTAAATCTAGCAAAAACTGTCAAAAACTAAATGGCAATGTTCAAGTCGATTACCCTTTTCCGGATGATTAATCTGAAAGAAGATGTTAGAATCTTTGTTCGAAGACCTTCTAAATGTTCCTAAGAGGTCAAGAAAAGTCGAAGGAAGTATGAAATAACGACCAGGGGCTGGCCTCGCCCTTTTATACTGTAATATCCGACAGTAATTTCTTATCGACCGTTGTATTATTCGGATAATTTGAGTATCGTTTTAATCATGTTACTTTTAGTTTAATGATTATAATGATGAGATATAATAGAATTGAGTTACTTATAATTATATTTCACTTTTTGTTTGATGGTTAGAGATTAACTGAAGAATTGCATTTTGGGCCATATCTTAAGAGTTAGCGTGCGCTACCTCTTTGTATTAGAGTACGCTAAATCAGTGTCTTTACGTACATAAATTGTCATGTCTTACATAGGTAAGGCAGAGAATCAGATCTCATCGTTGACTCCCGTAGTGTATAGCCATGCACGTGAAGGAATCTTGGCCTTTCGAGACGGTCAAAGTCAACTAGCATTAGCGTACGTAACACTTATGATATAACGTACGCAACAGTGTTTGTGTATTGAGACAGTAGGCTCTGGAAGATAGTTACGTACGTAACACTTATGTGTTAGCATACGTAAGAGTGTCTAACGTACGTTAACTATTTACTTTAGCGTACGCTACAAATGTGCAGTTTATAAAAAGACAGGTCCTGAGATCGTTCCTCTGCCCTCATAAACATTTCTTAGCCTCATCTAGCTTGTTTGGAGGTTTCATAACCTTGCTTGGAGATTGTAGATTGGTAGTTGAAGGAAGTTTGGGAGCTTGAAAACCCTTATTCTTGTCTTAGAAGTGTTCTTCATAAGTAAGTTGCTTTAAACTCTTGATTTCCGAAATTCTTGATGTCTACGATGATATGACAAGCATGTTTTAGAATATTCAAAGATGTTATGTAAACTATAAACAAATTTAGAAGATTATGTTGAATGGTTAAGGTTTTTGAATATAGATTGAAGATGATTGTGCTTACCACCTTGTCAAATCCATTTCTGATGGGATTATGTTGATGATAGGATGTTAGAACTCATATTGGTATGATGATTATGATGATAATATTATGTTCTTGGTGATGTTGATAAAATCAAAAGTATGTTAAACTTGAAAACCAAGTAGAAATGATTATGTAAATGAGTCGAAAATCAGGAACTTAGAACTTACATTATCATGTTAATATGTCAGAGATGTTATGTTCTTGATGTTCATGATAAATATGGTGTTCTTGATATTCTTTTTATTCTCGGAGGAATTAATTATAATTATCAATCATTAACTTGTTAATAGTAATCCTTAAAATTTCTAATATGAGATAAGGATTCTTAAACTTTAGGCTTTGTGAACTTGTTATGGTTGTTTGATCGATCTTCGTTAAATCAAAGACTAGTTAGCGTTGTTATGATAAGCGATATAGTCTGATTTGGGTCGTTTAATGAATTATATTTTATTCAAGGTTGATCGAGTGTTGTTGCTTGGTGAAGAACGTCGTCCTTCCGGCCGTCGCGTTTCGGATAAGGCGAATCGATTGAATTCGACACTTGAGGCAAGTTATCTTGCTTGGTTATAATGATGATTAAATTCTTATGAATGTTATACGTTTCGTATGTATATGAAATGCTTTACGAATCTATGATTCGTAATGTGATATTATTCTTGATTATAGTACCGTTTCGTTGTGGGATTGTATTCCCAAGTTCATCACCTTTGTATCGCTGGTCTCGCTGATCTTTTTGTCACTTCGGTGAGTTTCTCGATTCTTGATTGAATGTGTAATCTATTGAGTTTCATTGTGATGTTGTATCGTGACATATCTGGGATCATATATGCGTGCCGATTGGTTATGTGTAGGATTTTTAGCCAGGCACATATAGTCATACATTGATGTTTCCGTATTGGACTATGCACACGAGACGTAGTTCGTGAGGCTAATTAGGTACATTGTCTCACATATATTCTGGATTCCGTATACGGGATGGACATGTGCACATACATATTTCTGGATCGGGCGTACTGTGATGTCCGTCTTGATCCATGTTGATTGGTCGTTCATATTCCATGTATGATTGGGTATGTCCGACGATTTGTGACTAGTTGTTCATACGCCGAGGGGTATGTCCAATAGTCGGGTTGTTTCCTTGAGATCCTATATATATGAATTGTATAATGTCTTGAGAATTATTATCATGTATATCTGACTCTGTGGTTTTGGGCGAAATACTTGTGTTGTATTTTAGGTCGAGGAAAAAGCAAAGCACAAGAAGAGTACGATGACGGAGAAGGGTTTGAAGGATACTAGTTCGGGGTCCCCGAGTCTTTTGTTGTCCGGGTATGCTTAAACCGTGTAATGTTACTTTCCGCTTCATTTGAACTATTGTTAATTGTACTATTATTTTAGGTATATTCCATCTTGATATGGTTTATACTAATATTTGGATCCTGTGTATTCTGAGGCTAATAGCCGTACTATTTGTAGACCCCTAATCGGGGTAATGATTATTATTTTGTGATTCGGTATCGCAATAATGTTATGTTTAGGTTGTGTTTTGGTATCGCTTGGTGGGTCCCAGTGTGGGGTCCACGACACTGTAATAGCCGTAGTATTCGGGATGTTACAAAAGATGGTATCAGAGAGTCATTTCTCTTTAAGAGTCGTTGTGAGTTGAACTAGTATCAAGAAACCTTCGTATCATATGTGACCTTTGCAAGCGCCTGAACCGACGAGCCAAATACGGTATGTTATTTATGTGCCATGATTTAATTACTAGTGAGATGTTAATGGCGGAATTGATCTTTTGTTGATCTGGATATTCCGAGTGATTTGTGGCTGAATTTATCTTATTGATATTCCGAGGAAACTTTGGATTTATTATGTGACTGAATTTGTTTCGACTTGAAGTCGATATGATATTTTGTATAGCACTAGTAGTGCCGATAATTCATGATGAACTATTTTCTTGAAATTATAGTTTCATTGTTGCTATTTAACTTAGCGTAAAAATTATGATTGCCATAGAGATGGTCACAAAATGTGCTTATGATTATTGTTTGATTCTTTCAGTATGGATAGAAATTTGAGAGGTCGTTGCAGAGGGGGTCGAGGCAGCGGAAGGGGCCAAATCCCGAGGCCTTGAGCCAATACGCATCCGAATGTGGAGCAGAGCTCAGCGGGTAGTGACTCACCTACTGAGAACCAGTCACACCACACTGAGCGACACGAGGGTGCGCATGTCGACCCGTATGTTGTTATGTATGGCATGATAACCCAGATGACCCAGATGGGTCAATTGATGGAAGATATGCAGAGAGCTACTACTAGTGGCCAGCAACAGGGACCTCATCCACCACCTCCTATGCACGGCGAACCCGTGAGTCGGATCATTAGCGACATCTATTGTCAGCGGCCTCCGACTTTTGAAGGCTCCTCTGAGCCTATGGATATTGTACACTGGATCGAGCACTTCGAGAAGTTGTTCGAGATGGTAGAATGTCCGGAAGAGAACCGCGTATCCATGGCGGCTTACTACCTTAGTAAGAGTGCCCACACTTGGTGGCTTTCAGTGAGACCAGCTGATGATGTATGCACTTGGGAGGAATTCAAGAACCACATGCTGGATTGTTATTATCCAGGTCCACTTCATGAGGCCAAGCTGTCATAATTGTTGAACCCAGACCCGTCTAAGGAGGATGATGTGTTATCGATTGCTGAAAAATTTCAGTCACTCCTTCCGTTCGCTATGTTGATTGTTCGGACGGAAACAGATAAGATCAAGTATTTTCTCAAAAGGCTGAAGCCCCGGATGAGGATGCAGTTACTTAATCACCACTGCATGACTCTACCGGAGTTCATCGAGAAAGCTCTAGAATATGAACTTACCGCGAAGGAGATTTCCAAAAAGCAGCCACAGTCCAACAATAAGAGATCCAGGAACCAGACCCAGGCTGACAGCAATCGGGGAACGTTCAAGAAACCCCAATCTGTACCAACTTTTTCTAAACGGTCACCTATGGCGCCAAAACCAGTAGGTTCACATTCTCGAGCGGCCAGCTCATCTATTGTGTGTTTTAACTGTGGAGATTAGGGGAATGTCAGCTCCAAATGTCCGAAGCTGGCCGTTGCATGTCATATAGGATCACGGGACATCATGCTCGTTTTTGTAGAGGTAGGCTGGGACGTGCACCAGTAGCCTCTCATGCTCCAGTTCAGTTTTCAATTCATGATCGGGCACCTCCGTCTTCCTCCCATCAGACTATCGGGGCAAACAGAGGGATGGTCCGCGGAAGTCAAGCTAGTGCAACTGGTACCAGAGCTACAAAACCAAGAATCTACGAGATGAAGAAGGTTGACGATCCAGAAGCTAGCATGATCGCAGGTACACTCGAGATCCACTCTCAGCCTGTATGTGTTCCTTTTGATACTGGTGCTTCACACTCCTTTATATCTGCTTCTTGTTTCAGTCATTTGCAATTAGATCATGTTATCGATTATGAACCTTACGTGATTGGTCTACCCAATAGTAGAAGAATTGTTGGGAATCGTGAAGTGCAGAACTGTCTGATTCGTATGCATGACCGTGAGTGGTTGTCAGACTTGATTGTGGTCGATTTACCTAAAGATAATGTGATCTTGGGTATCGATCGAATGGATCGTCATGATGCCATTATTACCCAAAATATTATCCGGAGATGATATTGCTGGAATGGTCGAGTAACAAACAAAAGCGAGAACACTTCCGTGGGAAAGTAAATAACACAAGATTTGCCGGGGTTGTTAGTCCCGGGCTTGAATGCTCTCGTGAGATGTTATTAATATAAATACTTCGGAGTACAAATATTAATGTTAGAATATTATTACAATGAGTGTAAAGATTCTAGTTATCTTAGCTATAGAGCGTCAAGATTGCCGGAAGAACCAGATATGAAGTTCTGTGAGTTCTTGCTTATGTATGTGAATGAATATCACTGTGTGTGTAAGTATTCATCAGATAAGTGTTCTGATCTTTATGTACGCTCTTTTATGCGTGTTTTTTGAATGTACTTCTGATCATCTGGCCACTGTTGGAGGCCTACTATTTATAGTAGGAAAGGTTACTGGGTCCTCCCTGACGATCGCGGGCGACCGCCGTATTCTATATTAGAATAATGCGGGCGATCGTACCATCACGTGGGACGGTTTCCTTAAAGTCCGAGGCTGCAGCTGGCAGCCAGCTGTGCGGGCCAATGAGGAGCCTGCACGCGTCCTGAGTTGCTGTATGAGGAGGACCCACTTCGTACCTTTCGGCGGGCCTGTCGGTAGGTGTGAGGTTGGTGACAGGCTGGGGTCAAGGGCCTTATCTTGCGGCGCCTTTTGTGGATCTGGACGTGGGTCTTCGTCCAAGATTCGGTCTTCGAAGACTCTGACGGGTGTCGGATTCACATGCGGTATGGGACGATTGTCTACAATCAGATATCATTGGCGATCGCCCGATGCCTATAGACGATCGCCTTGGACGCCGATCGCTAGGTGATTGCCCAGCGTCTGCCTTCTTTAGCTGGCTCCTGACCATTATGCCGATCGTCATCGAGGCGTATAAATCGCCGCACAACAGCCATACTTAGCATCCGCAAGCGGATGGAGTGCACTTTTCATGGTGATAATCCCAGCCGCTCCGGGAGGGTTATTAGCGCAATGAAAGCAGTGAAACTGCTTAATCAGGGGTGTGTTGGTTATTGGTGCGACATGACCAAGACAGTGGACCGAACTCTTGAACTGACCGACATTCCGGTGGTCCGAGATTACCCAGATGTTTTTCGAGATGAGTTGCAAGGCTTGCCTCCACATCGTGATGTGGAGTTTACCATTTAATTAGAGCCCCGTACGTCCCCGCTTTCAAAGGCACCATATCGCATGGCTCCAACCAAGATGCAGGAGTTGAAGAGTTAGCTCGAGGATTTGACTGAGTAAGGGTTATGTTCGACCTAGTGCATCCTCTTGGGGAGCACCATTGTTGTTTGTGCGAAAGAAAAACTGATCCTTGCGTTTATGTATTAATTATCGAGAGTTGAACAGGGCAAAAATTAAGGGAAGGATTCGTGCCTTCTTTGAGGCAAAACCCTAGGATATTCCCATCTCACAGGAAATTAAGGATTATAATCAGCATCTACATTATGTGAGGAATCAGGTCCGAGATGAACAAGACAAGATCCTCCACTTTGATATGCGGATGAAATCGAGGGTTCATCACTATATGGTAGACCTCGGGTGTATGACTCTGAAAGACTATCAAAATAAGGCAATGGCCTATGAGATGTATTTTTCTGCTACGAAGGTGGAATCAGATGATAAAAAGCAGAAGACTTCCGGTCATTTTTTGGGAAGTAAGTTTGACGGACATCAGAAGACTCAATCTGGATCGCGACCTATGGGGGTCAATTTTGATCTTTTGGGGAAGGCCACGGTTCTAAACCTGCTCCTACTGTTCCTGCTCGTGGTCATACTTGTTTTAACTATAGTCGTCCAGGACATATGATGGGTGAGTGTGACAAGCTGCCGCTGTAGTGTCATAATTGTGGTCGTTTGGGGCATCGAGCTGCGTATTGTGGAGATGCGAGTCGGGTACCAGTTACTCAAGTGTCGACCCCGGCTACAAGGGAACTGAGCGTGAATCAGGCTCCGACAGCTAATCAGCCTCAGCAGAGTTTCGGCAGGGGTCGAGGACGTGGGCAGTCTTATAGAGGGGGAGCGTCTAGTGCGGGGTTTGTTCCGCCCTGTGTGTATGAGATGAGACGAGCTGAAGATCCTGACACGACAGTAGCTATAGGTACTATCCACTTCCTTGACCATACTGTTTCTGTACTTTTCAACTTCGGTGCTACACATTCTTTCATCTCTTTGGATTGCGTGCATCATCTCTGTGTTGATTGTTTGGTTACATGTGAACCATTTATCGTTAAACTGCCTAGCGAAGATAGTATCGTGGGGGATCGTGAGATTAGAGATTTTTCGGTATGTATCGCGGGGAGGGCTTGGCCTTCTAATCTGATTGTGGTAGAAATTAAGGGAGAGGATTTGATCCTTGGTGAGGATTGATTAGACTGGCATGGGGCGATCATGAATTATAGAGCGAGAACCATTTCTATGTTATCCTCTGATGGTACCGAACACACCTTTGTGGGACGCAAACGAAGTAGTCAGAAATTCTTGATCAGCACATTAAAAGCGGTGAAATTTCTTCGAGGAGGGCGCACTTGTTATTGGTGCTACGCTATGAGGTCGGAAGAGGGAAAAATCGAGCTTTCGTCTATACTAATAGTAAATGAGTATCCTGACATTTTTCCATATGAATTGTCAGATTTGCCACCGGACCGTGAAGTTGAGTTCACCATTGATTTAGAGCTGAGTGCGGATCCGATTTCTAAAGCATCGTACCACATTGCACCTGCGGAGATGCGAGAATTGAAGAAACAGCTGGGGGAATTGCTAGACACGGGCTACATTCGACCGAGCGCTTCGCTTTGGGGCGCACCAGTCTTGTTCATAAGGAAGAAGGATGGGTCACTGCGGTTATGCATTGATTACCGAGAGCTGAATAAGGTAACTATCAAAAACAAGTATCCGCTTCCGAGAATTGACGACTTGTTTGACCAGTTGCAGGGGCTACAATGTTCTCAAAAATCGATCTGAGGTCGGGGTATTACCAGCTCCGAGTGAAGGATTCAGATATTCTGAAAATGGCTTTTCCGACAAGGTACGCCCATTACGAGTTTGTAGTTATGCCATTCGGGATAACCAATACCCCAGCTGTGTTCATGCAGTTAATGAACAAGGTCTTCATCGAATATCTCAACAAGTGTGTAGTCGTCCTTATCGATGATATCATGATATATTCAAGGAATGAAGAGAAGCATGCACATCATATACGCATAGTATTGAACACTTTGACAACTCAACGCCTTTATGCGAAGTTCATTAAGTGTGAGTTTTGGTTGAGAGAGGTTATGTTTCTCGGTCACTTAATATCGACTGAGGGCATTCGTATGGACCCACGCAAAATAGAGGCAATATTGGATTGGGCACCACCTAATAACGTGAAGGAGGTTCGTAGCTTTCTAGGACTGGCCGGATATTATCGAAGATTCATCGAAGGGTTCTCTAAGCTTGCTCGACCGCTTACTCAGTTGTTGCAGAAGTCAAAGAAGTTTGTGTGGTCATACGAGAGGCAGAAGAGTTTTGAAGAATTGAAGAAGCGGTTGACTACCGCTCCCGTCTTAGCCTTACCATGCGGTAATGAGGGCTTTTCAGTTTATAGCGATGCCTCGGGCCAAGGACTCGGATGTGTACTCATCCAGCATGAAAAGAAGATTGCATATGCTTCCCGTCAATTGAAACCGTATGAGTTGAATTACCCTACACACGATCTAGAGTTGGCCGTGGTCGTGTTTGCGTTGAAGATTTAGCGTCACTATCTGTATGGCTCTTCTTGTCAGATTTTCACCGATCACAAGAGCTTGAAGTACATATTCACTTAGAAGGAGTTGAACATAAGACATAGGAGGTGGCTAGAACTGATCAAGGATTACGACCTCAAAATCATTTATCACCCGTGCAAGACAAATGTGGTGGAAGATGCCTTCAGTCGGAAATCGGTATCACTTCGGGCACTTGAGTTACTCACGGTTCAGCGAGAGCTCCAGCGAGAGCTTATGGAGTTGGGGATCGAGGTTGTGTTACCGGGGAGCGGGGGACAGTTGTGCGCTCTTGAGATTTATTCTTCGCTGGTCGACGACATCAAATCGAGACAGTTAGAGGACCCGATGTTTATCCAGCTCCGTGAGAATGTATTTAAAAGGAAAGCCCCGGGATTTGTGATTCATGAGGATGGTGTGCTGAGATTCCAAGGTCGGTTGTCTATACCGAACGACTTGGAAATGAGGCAGAGCATTATGCAAGAGGCTCATACATCACCTTAGTCAGCTCATCCGGGCTCGAGTAAAATGTATAAGGATTTGAAGAAGAACTTTTGGTGGAATGACATGAAGAATGAGGTAGTGCAGTTTGTGGCTAAGTGTTTGACTTGCCAGCAAGTTAAAATCGAACATCAGTGACCAGCCGGGTTGTTGAAACCACTTACCGTACCAGAATGGAAATGGAAGGACGTCTCTATAGACTTTGTCACGAATTTTCCGAGGACGAAGACGGGAATGAACATGGTATGGGTGATCGTGGATCGACTAACTAAGTCAGCACATTTTCTGGGCATCAAGGACACTTAGGTTCCAGAAAAATTGGCTCGTATATTTATTGCGCAGATCGTGAAGCTTCATGGTATGCCGAAAACTATTATTTCGGACAGGGATGGCCAGTTTGTATCGCATTTTTGGCAGGCGGTACATAGGGCATTGGGAACACGTTTGCGTTTGAGCACTTCCTTCCACCCTTAGACCGATGGACAATCCGAGCGTACCATTCAGACATTCGAGGATATGTTAAATGCGTGTGCGTTAGATTGGAGTAACGAATGGGAAGAACACTTGGCTTTGATCGAGTTCACTTACAATAATAGCTAGCACACCTCGATCAAAATGGCACCGTATGAGGTGCTTTTTGGTTGACGTTGTAGATCATCGATATGATAGAATGAGCCGTCCAAATTAGTTGGCACTGAGCCAGATCTTGTGCTGGAGACAAAAAGGAAAGTCCAGTTAATTCGAGAAAGATTATTTACTGCTCAGAGTCGACAGAAGTCCTACTTGGATGTTAGGCGTCGACCCTTAGAATTCGAGGTAGGAGATCACATTTTGTTGAAGGTATCTCCGTCGAAAGGAGTTTTCCATTTTGGGAAAAAGGTAAGCTTAGTCCAAGATATATTGGACCTTTGGAGATATTAGATAGAGTTGGCGAGTTGGCTTACCGTTTGGCATTACCTCCGTCCTTGAGCCACATTAATAGTATTTTACACATTTCTCAATTGCGGAAGTACGTTTCGGACCCTAGTCACATTATTGATTTTGGCGAAGAGGAAATCGAGAAGGATGTCACGTTTGAGGAGAGGCCGGTGAGGATTTTGGAACGTCGGGATAAACAGTTAAGGCACAAAACCATCCATTTGGTTAAGGTGCAATGGTCGAGACATGGTGTGGAGGAATCGACATGGGAATTGTAGGAGAATATGCGTGCAAGATACCCCGAGATTTTCGATCCTTAAGTTTTGGGACGAAACTTCTTTTTAGAGGGGGAGAATGTAATATCCATACTTTCTATCTTTAGCAGTTTCTATTTTTGGTGTATGTATATTTTTAGCGGCTCGCTTGTAACCATTTTGACGTTTTGAAAAACTATTTTGTTCTTGGTGTTTTTCCATTTGGACGAGTTTTGGAGGTGTTTTTACGTATTTCGCTTTATGTTATGATGTTCGTCGCATGTACGTTCGATTCTCATAAAACTCGTTCGAATATATTGTTTCGCTGTTCCTACAAGTCTGTAAGGTAGAATTATTCATGTTGTGAACTTTGGTTCAGCATTTCGATATCGTATCGTGATTTTCGGACGTTTAGGCCATTATGTAATTTCCTAAAAGTTTAGGGAAATTACTTCCATTGTCGTATTCCGAGCCTTCAGGTGGTCAGAATAGTGCTTTGTTTTAGCGCTTAGGTTCATCGTCACGAATACTTCGTAACCGTGTCTTTGGATTCCATCTTTTGGCGCCTTTCAATTTCATGCTTTCTTGGGCAGTGGACTGCACTCAGCCGTACTCAACTGCTTTATGCATGCTCTCTCACGTACGCTATGTATACTATTAATGTACGTTAACTCTTAGTCATAGCATACGTTAACGTCTTCAGCGAATTAGGGAGAAGGTTCTGCCGAGTCCTTACGTACGTTAAGTACGGGTGTTACGTACTTTAAGGCCCTGACATACGTTAACTCCCCATGTTGACATACGTTAACTGCTGTCAGGTATTTAAATACCTGAGTTGACCTTAGACGCGTCATTTTCCTTTTTCCTTCTCCCTTTGTCTGCGATTTGAGTTCCCTTGAGCGTTTTGGAGCGATTCTTGAAGATAAATCCGTGGAGTTCCATAATAGATCGATTGTTGTACTCCAAACGAAGTTATCATCATCTTAATCCATCTCTCTCCGCCCAAATCCAAGGTAATTGGCTAGAACCCTAAACTTTGTAATTTTTTGAGGATTTTTTGAGATTTGTCCAACTGTGTATGAATTATCCGTTGATATTGTAGTATTCTACGTCGATTAATGTTTATGAGTGTTTCCCAATTCGTTTCCGTCAAGATTCAACCCGTGTGTGTGGTTGTGAAGTGTTGTTTGGGTTGTAGGTGTTTTCTACTCGATTATTGGTGTCGTTTAGGATTGATTCGTGTTAACCTTTCATCTAGCAACGGACGTTGTCATTCCGGGTCATTCCTAGTCATTGTAGATCTCCTGTTTCGATCACAATATCTCAAAGGCAAGGACTTTACATTTGTTAAAGTATTCTAGCATTGATTTGTGGCTTTGCGTGTATATGTGGATGTGAATGAGTATGTTCACCCAGAGATTGGTATGACGGGGCCTCTGGGAATACGTAGTGACTTGTGTGTGCGTATCATGAACTGGGGTTAACCGCCCAGGGATGGTCCGACGGGTCCTCTGCGGGGTGCGGTGGCCGTGAGTCTCATACCAATGGTTAACCTTTGAAATGTTTTGTTGGAGAACTATATTTTGTGCATGTGCACCTTAATATTCCGGAATATAAATGTTTTAGAAAATGTTTTTGGCACATATATCATGTGTATTCAAATGGTATTGTACTTGCAATAGCAGTTGGCGCTAAACCCTTAAATGGGGGAAATATTTTTGTATTTCAGGTACAGGTCAAAGGGACGAGCGGGCATGCGGTAAGTATGAGGATGATGGGCAAGAGTGACACTGTTTATTTAGTCGACTGAGTCATTTCCTTTCGTTGAGTTTTAAATTGATTGTATCATTTGCTTCAGTACTCGAGTACTTTCTTCGTTTTGATTGTATTGTTTTGGACCCAGTTTGGAAAGGTGTACGATTGTTGGGTTAATGTTGTTTGGAACAGATTTTTTATTGTCATTTGTCTTTATTAAGTAACAGTGTATTTATTGCGTAGTGTTCGTCATTGCTCTCGGGTAGTCGAGATGTGTTTTAGCCTTGTGGAATCAAAGGGTTGGGTCCACGACGCTGTAATATGCCCTGAACGTCTTGGGGGTGTTATATTAGTATTGTCACAAGAAGTTGGTGTACTTTTAAGAGTAATGCCATAATACAGTAACTAATTCTTGATTTACAATACTTGTGCACATGCACTTCCATCAGCCACATATTCGGCTTCAGCTGTGGAAGTAGCTACATGACACGTCTTTTGTGTAACTATCGCAAGTGCACGATATCGTATCAAGTAATAAGTGGACTTTTTGAGTGTGGTTTATCGATCCCACGAGGAAGTTAGGTTATATATTGAAACACACAATTAAAGAGTTTGGTTTGACAATTGTAAGGAAAATGCAATAATAGTACTAAAATTTAAGGAAATAAAAGATTGCACTTAATAATAGATTAATAAAAGGTAAAATAAAATAGTTGGGATTACAAACTTAGTTCATCACTAGTTATAGAAGATGTATAGGAGATCATAAGATGTATTTACTTATTATGTTGTGTAGATTCGATTTTTCTTAAAAAGACGGTTCCTCTTTCGAATGTTAAAATGCCCCTTATGTATTAAATCAATCCACTATATTTCTATGTTGATTGGCTTCAATACATATCATTAGGTTTTATGAAAATAACTCAAAGAATCATCTAAGGTCAAGAGGTATATTTCTATCCCGTAGAACAACTTAGAGTGAAAATCATTTGATCTAATTTAACATATTTTCTTTCAAAACATATGAAGACCATAAATATCATCATTTATTGGCCAAATAAATAAAGATTGGTAAAATAATGAAAATCACACACAATAATAAGTAATCCATAATAGATCTTTATACAAACATAAATAACATGACAAACCTTGTTTATAATCCCAACTAAGAATAACTTAGCACATGAAGGGTTTATTCAACATATTACAAGTTTGAGTGGTCATTATTAGTTTAAAAATGGAAAGAATTAATCCTAACTCCCTTAGTAGATAAAGGAGAAAGAAGCAATAAACTTCCTCAACAACATAAGCTAAACCACTATTACATACACTCTCTCAAGAATACAAGTGTGTTCTTCACACAAAGAAAAAGTATTACAAAGTGAGAAAATAATAAGATGATGGATCTTTAATGATGGATCTAAGGGGTCTATTTATACACCTAAAGTCATCTAATAGCTCCAAAACTCCATCATTATTACATTAGATCGGATCAAGGCCAGCCATCCCCTCAATAATAGCCCAAAAGTATAAAAGATTAAAAAATGATCAAAAATCTGTCAAGAGTTATGGCCGTAACTTTGAGGAGTTACGGCCGTAACTATGAGGACTTACGAGCGTAACTTTCAGATGTTACGGCCGTAACATGGTTACGGCTTTCGCACATTAGTTGCTGTGTGAGTTACGCCCGTAACTTTATGATATTACGCCCGTATGGAGTTTCAGACTTCATTTTCAGCCCAGAATTTCTTAGACTTTGCGTTTTCGCCCCAAATCTTCTTCGAATGATAACTTTTGATATATAACTCTGATTTTGAATCCGGAAAGACTACCGAACTCGTCTCTGAAATCCCTACAACATGAGTAGATAAAAATTAAATAAAGAGAATATTTTATAAACATGTTATTTCTTGAGTAAATCAGTAATTCAATCCGATTAAGACTAAATTTACATCTTCATCCTATAAAAATAAAATTATTAAAAACTAGTTAATTCAAAGCAAAAACATAATTAAGGGTGAAATATATCACTACTAATCACAGATAAGTGTATAAAACTGACACTTATCACACCCCCAAACTTGAATTCTTGCTAGTCCCGAGCAAGACTCTTTATTATTCACACTCAAAATAAAATAAAAAAAATAAGACACACAAATTAAGAAAAATAATTATATATATAAAGAGAAAAATATATCAAAATGCCATTAAATACAATAACCAGCTTTATACAGTAGATAGAAATGAATCAAGATTCAAAATAAATCTACTAATGATTTTGAAGTAAAAACATGGTTTTATTTTTGTAATTCCAAAATGCAAGGTTTCCACCCAAAAGGTTGATTATTCCTTCCCCACTCATGACACACACGACTCCCTTTAATGGTTGCTCTCGATCACTCATTTATTTTCCGACTCAATATGAAAAAGAATTTCATCGGCGTCATCAAATATTGTGATTGTTCACGAAATTGAGTGTATTGAAATTCAGCCACCAATTAATTCAAATCTGCTCATAATCTACATCCCTTTTAGTGATAGCTTTCACACCGTTATTTGCTAACGCATAACTCTTTTCACCAACACATTTTCTATTTTTTTAGGTGATAGCTTTCACACCATTATTTGCTAACGTGTAGCTCTTTTCACCAACACAATTTCCATCTCTTTTTTTAGGTGATAGCTTTCACACCGTTTTTTGCTAACGTGTAGCTCTTTTCACCAACACATTTTCCATCTCGTGTGAGACGGTAGCTGTAATATTCGCAATTTTCGATTTTCGGTAAATTTCTTTTTTCGGACGGAGTCCGTTTTGACGACTCACTCATGACCGTTTCGTCATTTCGAGAATGATTAATTCTGCACTTTTTGTCATCCGAGTTCGTTTCGGTATCGTTTTGTTGAGTTCCGAGCTTTTTAGCGACTTTTCCGCACTTGAGTTCGATTCTTGCGAATCTCGTCCGAAACTGTTGTTTCGAGTTTCTTGTAAGTTCATTTAATGTTATTATTCATGTTGCGAGCTTTGGTTTGGTGTTTCGATCGCGTATCGTGATTTTCGGACGTTTTGGGCCATTTTCGTAATTTCCCAAAGTTTTGGGTAATTACTTCCGTTGTTGAATTCCGAGCCTTCGGGTGGTCGGAATTGTGTGTTCTCTTAGCTCTTAGATTCGTCTTTGCGAGTACGTCGTAACCGTATCATCGATTCGTATTCAGGTTCGGATTTCGGGGTCGTTCGGGCCGTCGGAGTTGGCCCCGGCCGAGTCATGGCCGGGCAACCTGGGCCCAGGCCGGCACTGGCCGAGTCACGGCCGGTAGTGCTCGGCAGCTTCTGGCCGAGTCACGGCCGGCAGTGATCGGCAGTTTCTGGCCGAGCAGTCCGTGAGCCGCGGCACACCCTGGCAGGGCCGCGGCACACTCTGTGGCATTTTCTCGGCCAAACTGACTGTACCGGGTGCCGCGGCACACTCCGTGTAACACCCCCAAGTTATTCAGGGTATATTACAGCGCCGTGAGCCCCGCCGTGGGACCCACAAGGCTAAACATACGCGGAACTATAAACTTGACCGATATGGTCTACATACAATAGAATGAAAGACGATACAAATGGTATTCAAAACCATAACTAATGAAACATATACATCACTGCACAAATCATTACCTCGGCAACACAGGCCGGAACATCAAGGAAACTGAAATACAATACTCGAGTATTAAAAATCCATTCCAGTACAACAACACTGAATGGAGGAATCCAAGAAAATAACCGGAGACAAGACACAGTATCACACTTGCCCATCATCTTCATGCCGACCCGGTACCCGTCTGTCTGCTCTCCTGGAACCTGAAATACATGAAACGTATTTCCCCCATAAAGGGGTTAGCCGTCGAATAGCTAGTGCAAGTATAACAATATGAAACATGATACTCCTCGACAATAAAGTAAATGTAATCCGTCAATTCATCAATATCCGTCAATTCATCAATATCCGTCAATTCATCAATTTAAGACTAGTATTCCGGAATGACTAAAATCTCAAGACGTATGTGAATGCCGTAAAAACGGTTCGTTCATATCATACGCCGTTACATGTAGGAATGCCGTCAAAAGGGTTCGTTCATTACATGCCAATATTATTTCATATGAATACCGTAGAAACGGTTCGTTCATATCAACCATGGAATCGCACCAGAGGCTACGAAACCCTCAGAGGACCATAGGCCCGTCCCGGAGTGGCTAGAAATAATCATATCATCAATATTTCATACTTTCAAAGTCGAGAACGTACAATCATAAATGTATACTTGCCTTAATAAACGTTACCGAAAATCCCGAAGGACACGGTTCGACCGGGAAGCTTGAACCACGAAGAAGACAACGAACGGAAGGGTTCTAACTTGAATTCTTCACAAGGATGTCGTCCCTAAGTCATATCAATGATAAATCAACAATCGTACGATGAATAATAATCGTACAACGCACAAACCCCCCCTCTTAGACCTTTTGTCGGACACCTTGAAGGCGTCGACTAATAACTCAACCAAAACGACGAATCAATACACTCCAACCAAGGAATAACGATGGGAATGATAGAATACACCTAAATCATCATCAATCCATCACTAATCTAAATTACTACGGATTAAAAGGATGAAGTCAAACAAAATCCCCAATTTCCAACACAAAATTCAAAGTGTTCTTGAATAATCTTTCAATAATCCGATGAATACTCCAACAAGACCATAATCATGCGTATATCACTTCATACCCCATGATTTTAACATCCAAAACATCATTACCCAATACAAAATCGAAATCCAAGATGTTGAAGAAATTACCTCTTGAAGATCCAAGCACTATGATTCGAAGAATACTCCATAGATCGATGATCCGAGCTTAAAAATCGAAAATAGATGAAGGAAATCACCCACTCAAGTGATAGATGGAGAAACCTCCCTCTCTCAAGCCTTTCCTCTCGTGTGATGATGAAGAAATGAGGAATATCGGTTGAAACGCGCAGAAAAACGCAGATATAGGGGTAATCTGTCATGTGTGCCGCGGCTCAGTATATGTGTGCCGCGGAACAGACCCAAAATTCGCTCCCAGGGCTCGGCAGTGTGCCGCGGCTCAGCCCAGGTGTGCCGGCACCGCACAAAGGCGTTTTGGCCAAATCTGGAAAATGAGAGTGACTTAGCTATTTCGACCATAACTCCCTCGTCTGGACTCCGATTGACTCACCGTTTGAACCATTGGAAAGCTAACTCGATGCTTTATAATATTGCCAAGATTCAGAATTTTTGGAGTTTCCAAGATTATGGTGATTTAACAAAGTCGAACTCATACGTGGAAAAGTCGCTAAAGAACACGGAATTCAACAGAACGATACCGAAACGAACTCGGATGACAAAAAGTGTAGAATTAATCATTCTCGGGATGACGAAACGGTCCCAAGCAAGTTGTCAAAAACGGACTTCCGCCAAAAATAGAAAATTTCCGGGAAACAAAATTACGGGTATTACATTCTACCCTCCTTAAAAGAAGTTTCGTCCCGAAACTTAAAACAGGCAGGGAGAAGAAATATTTCGCCAGGAAAAACTCAACGAGATACACAAGATCCGAAACTTACGCCCAAACGGCGAACAATCAATATAGAACACAACAATACATTACCCGAAGGTAAACCAAACCAATGCCGAAAAAGATACGAATTCACAATGCCCGAAGGCTCCAACGGAAATACCGATACATCACAATGGCCTGAAAGCCGAATGTACCCCAAAGTCAAATCATCACAATACAGATCTCAAAGAAGCAAACGTGATTGTCGGGCATACCCCTCGGCGTATGAACAACCAGTCGCAAATCGTCGGACATATCCAATACAACATGGACTACGAACGATCAATCAATAAAGCTCAAGAGGGACATCACAGTACGCCCGATCCGGAAATGTGTCCGTGCACATGTCCACCCCGTATACGGAATCCAGAATATACGTGTGACAATGTGCCTAATTAGCCTCAAGAACTACGTCTCGTGTGCACGGTCCAATGCGGAAATATCCACGCATGACCATCGAGTGCCTGGCTAAAAATCCTACACATAACCAATCGGCACGCAGACATGATTCCAGATATGCCACGATACAACATGACAACGAAACTCAAGGGATAAAACATCCATTACGGATCATACGACTCACCAAGTGAACGATGACACACGAATAATGAAAGATCGATACGACCAACGATATTCAAAACAACCATCCTGGGATCAGAATTCCCTAAGGACCGATTAATACGAGCAACGATCACAACACAACAGTTCGGGAAAATCCTCAACCTTCAACGATCACAAAATTACCGAGTTTACAAGAATAATAGTGTGCTGCCTTGAATCGGCCAACACGACAATAATAATTCAACGGAGGGGAACTATCCTCGTCAGTCCCAATTCAATACTTCGATTACCGTAGAATGGCCAATCGATAACAATTATACAACGGATGGGAATTATCTTTTTGACAACGGGTGGAAATTATATTTGATAATCCCAATTCAATATATCGATTACCTTAGAACGGTCAATCGATAATCAATGATACGATAGAATAGAAGTCCCGGTGTCTTAAACCGACCACCGAAACGGAGATGACAAAAGGATATATCAAACGTCCCCAATCGGTTAACGCAACATCATAGCAACAGTTCCAATTTGACGACAAAGATTCAACGATATCTCAGAACGACATTAATCGCGAACAATAATAATCGATACATCGATACCGCGAACCGGCTATCGACAGCAACTTTACCAACAAGTATCGTAATGCCTTGAACCGGCCATTTACAACCAACAGTAACATTTGGCATAATTTTCCGACGGGCGTCGTATTAATGATCCCCTGATATCAATACAATCATAAAGAGGCCAAGTCCCGAAATGATACACACATTCGTACGCCTACACAATAACATTAGTCTCATTGATTAGTACGAGTATAACACTTGCCTCGATATCAATACAACGAACTGTTACCAATTCAGTCGATTTCGTCTTACGAGTCTCGACCAAGTTAATCTACGAACCCTTCAACCTTAACCGCAACACAAAAGTCATAATCTATGATCAAACATCATGTCTTCAGAAACGAAGGATTGATAATCAACCGGTTCGATGACGACCAATATCAATACCACCAAACCACGAACTCAATCGTTTCACCATATCTCGACCAATCATAGTCCGAATCGGTCCAACCTGGACCCTCACGAATCCATGTCCACATTACGAGCCGAAATCCAATGATCATATCGAATCAATTCGACCAATAATAAGGGTCTAAATATTATCGGTTCCAAACTCAATTCTTAAACACGAATTGACAAGTTTCCCTTCGTAAATCCGTAGTTAAAATTTTCCGATGATCATCGTTAATTCTAACCATCCAATTAGTTCAGCATTATAGATAATCATATTTTAAGGTTATCAAACATTCCAATCATTCGATTTGAATATTTGCTCCGTACGTATGGGCTTCCAAATTCAGAGATGAATAATAGTCTCATCAAGCTCATAATCACATTCGTATTTCCTATACGAATATTATTTCCAACACATAGTTTAGCTCTAGATATGAATATTCCATATTCATATTCAAAACATCAACACTTCTTAAAAATTTTCATCACCTCGTATAATTCAAGAGTTCTTCAAGAACATGAAATATCCGAAATCACGTTCAGAACAACATATCCGAGGTATATATCTCCATGTTACCATTTTCTTCATCATGTCATTCATACAATCTCAAGAATCGCAACAAAACCCTTATCGTCATATGAAGAAGATCTCAATAATCATATCAACATCCGAAATCTCTTGTTATGATTCCAATAAATCTCGTATAGCATTATCACATGATACCATATAATACCTCAATACCGAATACCTTTCCGTACACAGTCTTCTATGTACGATTACCACAAAACATACCTCTATCCGGACTTCCTTCCGAAATGTATACCATAGACCAAGAATATCCAAAATGACGTCAACAATATCCGAATACTACAATCTTCACCCCAAAACCTTACGGGAGTATTAAACGCCGTAAACCCTTCTCACAAGGATTTACCAGGCTAAGCACAATTTTCCACGTTATTTCAAAAATGTCAAAAAGACTGATGACGGTAATATTTTTCAAATACAAAAAAAATCGTTTTCCAAATACCGCCAAAACGATCAAGGCTAAAATGCCAAAAACTCAATTTAGGGAATCGGTTTTACAAAATAAAATTTCAGTTGGCAAAATACCAAAAATCCATTTCAAAAATACTCACGCCGCGGATAAAAGTACAGTCCAATTTATGCATTTTCATTGAAATAAGACGAACATCAAAATACACGATTCCCAACATACTCCCTCCCAAGTAGTAATCCAAAAAGAAAAAAATGAGCCACTATCAAAGGGATACGAGGATTACCTTATATGGACGAACCACGAAGAAAGAATAATTGAACTCCATTCCAAGAATCATTAAATCATCATAGTCATCATATGGCCTCAAGAACATCAAGATCTCTATGATTCCATAATCATAATCAACATATTCAAAGCATATCATTATCTTCCTTCAACATAAACCTCATAGAATATGGATAACACAAGAAATCACTTCAAGAATCAACAATAGTTCCATAACCAAGCTCTAATTCCATGATTCCAAGCTCACAATCATGTTAAAAGCGTTTAGAACACTCTTAAAAGTAAAGAGGGACGAGTTTTGGAGAGAAATATCTCAAAGGATCGTGAGAGAAATGAAAGGCAACACTTCAATATATAAATTGCACTCTCATTACGTACGTAAGTGTCCTTTCTTAACGTACGTAACAACTTTAATGTACGTAATCCAATATCCATAACGTACGTAACCAACTTACTGTCTCATTCCGTGCAGTCCATTACGTACGTAACCCATACCATAAAACGTACGTAATATACCAGTTGACTTGCTACGGTACAATGGTTGTGTTACGTACGTAACACGTCCTGTATAACGTACGTAACACGTCCTATATAACGTACGTAAAACGTACGTTGACTCACCTGTCAACATCCTCCGCCGAAAGTGCCGAAACAGGGTCCCACCTGCCTACCAGGACTCGGTTCTGTCCGATGCCTTCGTTACGTACGTAATACCTTAGCCTTAACGTACGTAACCATGCCAATCTTACGTACGTAATCTCACCTTATTAACGTACGTAATAATTCCATACTTAGTCAATTTCAACAATTCCTGTCCAAAGTCATGACATACCAAATACGAGCATACGGCAAAATCAATACATATACTCAATTCAATAACATTTTAAAACGTTCACAACGTCCTCGAGCATAATTAACCATCCACGATATCCAATATATAAATGAAAAAATATATCCGAAAAATCGGGGTATTACACTCTACCCCCCTTAAAAATAAGTTTCGTCCTCGAAACTTACACCACTGCATAAACAACATTTCAACGGAAAATCCAAAATCATCAAGATAACCAAGAATTATCGAATAATCCGAACGACATACTTACAGGTCAGTGGAGTCGAAGATCTCCCGTGATACTAGCATGCGACTCCTAAACAAAGTCTCAACATAATACCGTTACACACCAATATCGCAATTAGCAATTTAACAAAATCTCAAGGAAGGGTTCACGTCCGTGACCACGGCCACGATTCTTCCTACTTACATCCAACATTCTAACGGGCACACACGTACGGAAGTATAATCCAAATCGCACCTCCTCGAAGAGACCAATTCCAAAGAATACCAAGCTAAAAACGAAACGGTCAAGAAAATACAAGAAGAGTGAGAGGACTTACAAGTACCGGTCGCACTGTGATGATGGCAGAGTAGTGATATCAGGCAAATGACGACTCAATCGACCCAAAAAACCGACAGCCTAGGTATCCATAAACCTAAGCTCTGATACCATATTCTGTAACACCCCCAAGTTATTCAGGGTATATTACAGCGCCGTGAGCCCCGCCGTGGGACCCACAAGGCTAAACATACGCGGAACTATAAACTTGACCGATATGGTCTACATACAATAGAATGAAAGACGATACAAATGGTATTCAAAACCATAACTAATGAAACCATATACATCACTGCACAAATCATTACCTCGGCAACACAGGCCGGAACATCAAGGAAACTGAAATACAATACTCGAGTATTAAAAATCCATTCCAGTACAACAACACTGAATGGAGGAATCCAAGAAAATAACCGGAGACAAGACACGATTATCACACTTGCCCATCATCTTCATGCCGACCTGCACTGCCTCTGTCTGCTCTCCTGGGACTCAAATACATGAAACGTATTTCCCCCATAAAGGGGTTAGCCGTCGAATAGCTAGTGCAAGTATAACAATATGAAACATGATACTCCTCGACAATAAAGTAAATGTAATCCGTCAATTCATCAATATCCGTCAATTCATCAATATCCGTCAATTCATCAATTTAAGACTAGTATTCCGGAATGACTAAAATCTCAAGACGTATGTGAATGCCGTAAAAACGGTTCGTTCATATCATACGCCGTTACATGTAGGAATGCCGTCAAAACGGTTCGTTCATTACATGCCAATATTATTTCATATGAATGCCGTAGAAACGGTTCGTTCATATCAACCATGGAATCGCACCAGAGGCTACGAAACCCTCAGAGGACCATAGGCCCGTCCCAGAGTGGCTAGAAATAATCATATCATCAATATTTCATACTTTCAAAGTCGAGAACGTACAATCATAAATGTATACTTGCCTTAATAAACGTTACCGAAAATCCCGAAGGACACGGTTCGACCGGGAAGCTTGAACCACGAAGAAGACAACGAACGGAAGGGTTCTGACTTGAATTCTTTACAAGGATGTCGTCCCTAAGTCATATCAATGATAAATCAACAATCGTACGATGAATAATAATCGTACAACGCACAAACCCCCCCTCTTAGACCTTTTGTCGGACACCTTGAAGGGGTCGACTAATAACTCAACCAAAACGACAAATCAATACACTCCAACCAAGGAATAACGATGGGAATGATAGAATACACCTAAATCATCATCAATCCATCACTAATCTAAATTACTACGGATTAAAAGGATGAAGTCAAACAAAATCCCCAATTTCCAACACAAAATTCAAAGTGTTCTTGAATAATCTTTCAATAATCCGATGAATACTCCAACAAGACCATAATCATGCGTATATCACTTCATACCCCATGATTTTAACATCCAAAACATCATTACCCAATACAAAATCGAAATCCAAGATGTTGAAGAAATTACCTCTTGAAGATCCAAGCACTATGATTCGAAGAATACTCCATAGATCGATGATCCGAGCTTAAAAATCGAAAATAGATGAAGGAAATCACCCACTCAAGTGATAGATGGAGAAACCTCCCTCTCTCAAGCCTTTCCTCTCGTGTGATGATGAAGAAATGAGGAATATCGGTTGAAACGCGCAGAAAAACGCAGATATAGGGGTAATCATCATGTGTGCCGCGCTCAAGATATGTGTGCCGCGCACGCACTCCAAAATTCGCTCCCAGGGCTCGGCAGTGTGCCGCGGCTCAGCCCAGGTGTGCCGCGGCACCGGGTACAGGCGTTTTTGGCCAAATCTGGAAAATGAGAGTGACTTAGCTATTTCGACCATAACTCCCTCGTCTGGACTCCGATTGACTCACCGTTTGAACCATTGGAAAGCTAACTCGATGCTTTATAATATTGCCAAGATTCAGAATTTTTGGAGTTTCCAAGAATTTATGATGATTTAACAAAGTCGAACTCATACGTGGAAAAGTCGCTAAAGAACACGGAATTCAACAGAACGATACCGAAACGAACTCGGATGACAAAAAGTGTAGAATTAATTATTCTCGGGATGACGAAACGGTCCCAAGCAAGTTGTCAAAAACGGACTTCCGCCAAAAATAGAAAATTTCCGGGAAACAAAATTACGGGTATTACACTCCGGCCGAGCCGCGGCACACTGCCGACCACTGGGAGCCATTTTTGGGCCTGTGCCGCGGCACACTCCCGCTGGGCCGCGGCACACTGTGCAGCCTATTTATGGCCCTGCACACGGGTTTTTGGCCATTTTTCTCCTTCTTCTCATTTCCTTCCGCGGCTGAGAGTGATATCACCATGGAGCCATGTTGTTTGACAACCAATCCATGAAGTTATTGAGGTTATATCATCAATCAATCATCCTATATCGTCCTTTGATCCAGCGAATCAAGGTAACCTTCCTTAGAACCCTAATTTCGTGAATTTGGGGGTTTTTGCGTTTTTGTCCGATTCGTTCCGTATTATTGATTAATTCATGATGGATATGATTAATCTTGATAGTATCCTTGTGTTTAACATCATTTAATCCATTGTTCTTCATCGAATCGAAGTATATTTCTTGATTTCCTTCAAATTGACTTTTTGGGGAATTTGTCCTTGATCTTGTTTTTCATCCGTTTTTGATGGATCGATTATGGTTAAATGATGTTGTTAAACATATTCTATGGATTGTATATCCATATTTCAACTTAGAATTCCGTTTTCGGGTTTTGACGGAACGAATCGTGTTCTTGGCCGATCTGGGAAACGCTTGAACTTTCGTCATTCGTTCTTTGAATTCAACGGCTTTGAGTCGTATTATGGAATTCATTTTCGTTGTTATTGTTTTCATTCATAGTTCATTGTTGCGGGTTGTCGTTCGGTGGAGTCGGCGAGTTCGTAGTCGGTTCGTGCCAACCTACTTGGCCGATTCTCCGCGTTGTGGTTATTCGAGGCAAGTACCTTGCCCATACTTTTCTTATTTTGTGGATATGATGATCGGTGATCGTATTAGTGTGTTTGTTTGGTTGTTTGAAACGAAGTTTCAAAAGATTTGGTTTGGCCCGTTAAAGGCTTTCTTTCAAATGCGTGTGTGTTTTGTGAACGGTGTGTTTTGGGAATTGATTATGATTTGATTATTTTGAACGTTGAAGGATTTGATGATGATACTCCTATTGTTTAAAGTTATGGAATCGTGTATTCCGTATTTAATCTTGTTATTGTGTTTTGAAGAGTTTGATAATGGTGTCGAGTTAATGGCCATCTCTAGTGAGTATTCTTAATGAACTTACATTCTTAGCATGTTAGTATTGCATGAGTAACGTGTGTGTGTGTATGCTCACTGCGGGTTAGATCCGACGGGGTCTCGGTAGGGCTCCACGAAGCTGTGGAACCGCGAGCTTGCTTTTAACCACTGTGGGTTAGATCCGACGGGGTCTCGGCAGGGATCCACGAAGCTGTGGGTCCGCGGTTAATTGTGGTGCATTTTACAAATGTGATTCGATATTGGCATTTCCGGAAATGAGTGCTTTTGAACGGTTTTCATGATTGCATGCATCGGCTAAGTGTGTAAGAGGTAAGTGTTCGTTTGGCTTACTTGGCTAGGATGGCACTAGAGTATTTTGTTGTTTGTTTTGAATCCTTTATTTGTGGATTTTGATGTTGGGAGACGAACCTTGTGGTCGTTCTTGTGTACTGTGAGTTGATGAAATTGGGGCTAAAATCCCAACGTTTTTGTAAAGGTCATTTGACGGATTTGGGGCTAAAATCCCAACGGTTTGGTAAAGGTTATTTTACGGAAAGTAAACTTTTGGGGCGGTGACCCCTTTTGTCTTTTAGATTTCGAAAAGTAGGATTTGATAATCCTAAATTGTTTTCTATTAAAACTCTCGATGGCATTCTAAACCGTTTTATAAATTATTTCCATTGATTTATGATATTTCGATTTTGAAATGTTTTCTCAAATTCTTGCCTCGAGAAGTGCTTTTTCGTTTCGTTTGGAACCTTGAGGATTCCTGGTTATTATTATTCGTGGAATGTGAATTGTATGGCTCGTATTTGCACTTTGTTCTTGCACTAGCAAAACAAAGGAGTTTGCTAACCCCCGAGTATTCGGGGTGGATGTCTGTTTTTGCATTCGTGGTTTTGGAGCATAACACAGGGTCGGCACGAAGGATGATGAAAGATGATCGATACTAATCACATGAGGAACCGTACATCGTGTGTTGGTTCAGTTGTACTTTATTTTCCGCTGCTATATTGTTCCCATTGTACGGGTGTGGTTGTATTTTGTCCCCTGCGTGGGCATGAGTTGTATTTGAGTTGTATGTATTTGTGGAAAGACCAAATCGGTCTACTGAGTCATTTTAGCCTTGAAGGAATTATCGAGATGTTAAATGTTGTTACCAGCCTGGTAGATCCTCGAGGAGAGGGTCTACGGCGTGTAATATCCCTGAGTGGATTGGGGGTGTTACATAACTGGTATCGGAGCTTAGGTTGAGAAAAACCTAGGCTGTCGGGTCAAGTCGTGTTGTTTGAGTCTTGTTTCGTTGGATTTTATCTGACTGAGTCGTGTCGCGACGCGTCGTCTGAGTCTGTTGGTCGTGATTAGTATCGTGGGGCGATCATCATCTTCGTGCGACCTGTGGAAGTAAGTCTCCCTTCTTTGTGTTGTGCCTCGTGTGACACGAGCTATTTTTATGATTATTTGTTAAGTGGTGGAATCCTTATGTGAATTTTGATTTCACGATATGTATTTAGTCGACTTTCGTATTTGATTTATACGAGGAGTGTCGTCGCTTGTGATGTCTTTTTATTGTTGTTTTTGTCCGTGGCTGATGATTTTCGAATCGATTTGTACGTTTTACAAGTTCTCTTGTGGAAGCTTTGTGCTTATACGCGTTCGACTTGTTCACTAGCCAGTGCGGGAGGGTCTTTAGAGGCCTCGAATGGGGTCAGTGGTTTTGTTCTGAATGTGGTATTTTATCGTTTATTTCCGTTTAAAGACATATATTGTCTTGATTTTAAACGTTTTGATGCGTGTGCTAGGAGTTGTTTTAGTGAACGTCGATATGTGTGAGTTTTGGGCATTCTGGCCTACTGGATTTTTGAAAACCTTGAGTATCTTAGAAAAATAAATTTCGAGACATACTTTTCAAATGAGTTATTTTCTTGTGGTACATCCAAGGTGCCACAATATATTTCAAAAGTTTTCTACTTCGAGGACCAAAATGCTTTGAGATATTTTCAATGTTTTAGAAACACTTTTAATTAGACCCGAGGGTCGAATATTCTGAAAGTTTTCACTAAGAGAAAGTGTCCTCATTTTTATCAAATGCGAAATGGTTTTCCCAAAGTCTCGATAACGACGTTTCACGTTTGTACTTTTGAAAGGTGATACTCAAGATCAATCGGTATTCTTCAAATTATTTTCAAAATGAGGTTTTCGTTTTTAAAACCTATCCATTCCCGTTTGAGGGCCGGTATGAATGTATGATGTTCGCGTTGTCATTTTGATACTTTCTCCCGAGTATGATCGAATTGGTGGTGTGAGCGTTGAGTCGCTTCACACATTGGTTGTGCTAGCCCCCTGTGAGAGGCGGGATGTTGGTGTTGAATGTTGCCATCTCATGGTGATTTCGCGTTATCGCGCATGTGCGAGCCGTTAGAGCTTGGTTTGGTATGACCGTGTGCATCGGTGATGGTTCCGTTATGTGTCGGTTGTTTGATGTCTTGTTGCCTTGCTTCCGTTTTGTGAATTTCGTGGACGAGGTTGGAGGTAATGCCCGTACTATTTGACTTCGTATTTTCTCTTTCCCGCCTATCGATTCGCTCATGTTCGTTGGTACTTTATGAACTTGTTACGTATTTCGGTTTCATCGTCCGAACGAGCCGTGATGTTGTTGTGGGTCGATCCGGTTATCGATGTGACTTTTCTGTTCGATTCGATTCTTGTGAACCTTGTTCGGGAGTGACATCATCTGGTTCTATTAGTTCTTTTATTCGAAGTGGATCGGATTTGGAACTCTTATGTTTTCGACTGTCGACTCATTATGTTCGTTGACATTTCGAGCTTGTCCTCGCCCCTTGTTTTTGTTTATCGAACGAGTGTGGTATCGTTTGAATAACTCGTTTGTCGTTGTGACTTTTTAATTGCTATTCCCTTTCCTGTGGATCTTATGTGAATGCACATCCCGTTGTTTTCACAGGATCATATATTGTCTCGAGTCGAGATGTGAGCCTTGGAGTTGTTGTTTGTATTTTATTATCCTTCGTGTTTCGGACATGATTGTTCGATTTTTGTTGTCTCGATCGTTTGTTTGTTCGGTTTTTGTTCTCGTTTTGTGATTGTTGAGCATTCAGGCTCCTTCCTAATTCCCTTAAGTTCGGGAAATTAGTTTCGTTTTCGATCTTCCAGCCCTTAGGCGGTGGAATTCCGTATTTGTTCAGCGTTTGGCTCGCGTTTTGATCAATATACCGTTAGGTTGGTCAATCATATTGATTTTCGTTCGTTGTGTTTTGCGATTGTTCGGATAATTGACTTGATTGTATTATCCATTTGATGACGCTTGTCACTTGTTGGTTTTATTATATCCCTAACGGCGATGTTGTGTTGGTCGCCGTGGGGCGTGTTTTCACGCCGTACATTCCTTTGCGTTGTTTGTAACATTTCGCCGTTGGGCGTTAGTTACGCATTCTTGTGTATCTCGTTGAGTTTTTCCCGGCGGAATATTTCTTCTCCCTACTTGTTTTAAGTTTCGGGACGAAACTTCTTTTAAGGAGGGTAGAATGTAATATCCGCAATTTTCGATTTTCGGTAAATTTCTTTTTTCGGACGGAGTCCGTTTTGACGACTCACTCATGACCGTTTCGTCATTTCGAGAATGATTAATTCTGCACTTTTTGTCATACGAGTTCGCTTTGTATCGCTTTGTTGAGTTCCGAGCTTTTTAGCGACTTTTCCGCACTTGAGTTCGATTCTTGCGAATCTCGTCCGAAACTGTTGTTTCGAGTTTCTCGTAAGTTCATTTAATGTTATTATTCATGTTGCGAGCTTTGGTTTGGTGTTTCGATCGCGTATCGTGATTTTCGGACGTTTTGGGCCATTTTCGTAATTTCCCAAAGTTTTGGGTAATTACTTCCGTTGTTGAATTCCGAGCCTTCGGGTGGTCGGAATTGTGTGTTCTCTTAGCTCTTAGATTCGTCTTTGCGAGTACGTCATAACCGTATCATCGATTCGTATTCGTTCGGATTTCGGTCGTTCGGGCCGTCGGAGTTGGCCCCGCCGAGTCATGGCCGGCAACCTGGCCGGCCGCATCGCCGAGTCACGGCCGGTAGTGCTCGGCAACTTCCGCCGAGTCACGGCCGCTGATCGGCAGCTTCGCCGAGCGATTCGTGAGCCGCGGCACACCTGGCAGGCCGCGGCACATTCGTGGCATTTTCTCGCCAACCGATCAGACGGTGCCGCGGCACACTCCGGCCGAGCCGCGGCACACTGCCGACCACTGGGAGCCATTTTTGGGCCTGTGCCGCGGCACACTCCCGTTGGGCCGCGGCACACTGTGCAGCCTATTTATGGCCCTGCACACGGATTTTTGGCCATTTTTCTCCTTCTTCTCATTTCCTCCCGCGGCTGAGGGTGATATCACCATGGAGCCATGTTGTTTGACAACCAATCCATGAAGTTATTGAGGTTATATCATCAATCAATCATCCTATATCGTCCTTTGATCCAGCGAATCAAGGTAACCTTCCTTAGAACCCTAATTTCGTGAATTTGGGGTTTTTTGCGTTTTTGTCCGATTCGTTCCGTATTATTGATTAATTCATGATGGATATGATTAATCTTGGTAGTATCCTTGTGTTTAACATCATTTAATCCATTGTTCTTCATCGAATCGAAGTATATTTCTTGATTTCCTTCAAATTGACTTTTTGGGGAATTTGTCCTTGATCTTGTTTTTCATCCGTTTTTGATGGATCGATTATGGTTAAATGATGTTGTTAAACATATTCTATGGATTGTATATCCATATTTCAACTTAGAATTCCGTTTTCGGGTTTTGACGGAACGAATCGTGTTCTTGGCCGTTTTGGGGGAAACGCTTGAACTTTCGTCATTCGTTCTTTGAATTCAACGGCTTTGAGTCGTATTATGGAATTCATTTTCGTTGTTATTGTTTTCATTCATAGTTCATTGTTGCGGGTTGTCGTTCGGTGGAGTCGGCGAGTTCGTAGTCGGTTCGTGCCAACCTACTTCGGCCGATTCTCCGCGTTGTGGTTATTCGAGGCAAGTACCTTGCCCATACTTTTCTTATTTTGTGGATATGATGATCGGTGATCGTATTAGTGTGTTTGTTTGGTTGTTTGAAACGAAGTTTCAAAAGATTTCGGTTTGGCCTCGTTAAAGGCTTTCTTTCAAATGCGTGTGTTTTGTGAACGGTGTGTTTTGGGAATTGATTATGATTTGATTATTTTGAACGTTGAAGGATTTGATGATGATACTCCTATTGTTTAAAGTTATGGAATCGTGTATTCCGTATTTAATCTTGTTATTGTGTTTTGAAGAGTTTGATAATGGTGTCGAGTTAATGGCCATCTCTAGTGAGTATTCTTAATGAACTTACATTCTTAGCATGTTAGTATTGCATGAGTAACGTGTGTGTGTGTATGCTCACTGCGGGTTAGATCCGACGGTGTAACACCCCAAACTAGGCGGATATTACAGTGCCGTAGATCCCCAACTGGGACCCACCAGGCAAATGAAAATGAATGAATTACACAAGATAAATGTAGCACCGAACTACATTACAACAATAATTACTCCGATGAGGAGTTTAGTTACAACACACCAGGATAATACCGAATACTAGTGTATTTTATATGAAGATAAAATACACAACACTGAATGAAACGGAGTATTCAAATGAAAGTCTGCAGCGGAAAATAAAGGACAATAACATGAATAACTGAAAGATCGGGGCCCCCTACTAGTATCACTAGGACTCCTCGACATCAACATGCTATTCCCGTGCGTTTGCCTTGCCATGACTGAAAAACAATATCCCCAAACGGGCCGCCATAAAGAACAACAATCCTCAAGGGTTGAAAATACACAATTATGATTAATCAAGTTATGAAATATTCTTAGTTATGAATTACGCAAGAGGAGTATCATAGTACGCCGTAATGTTCTCGTGTAAGTGTACAACACCCGTCCGTGTACCTAATTAGTCTCACGGTGTAACGCTTTCCGTGTGCACGGTCTAATGTATCGGTGAACCCAATACAATAACCATCGTGTGCCCGACTACAAATTCCACACACCACACCCGCCACGCAATATGAACCTGAAGGTCATATGAACGAGAATGACCGTAATGAATATCAATGAATAAATAATAATCGACAAAGTCAAGAATGACTCACCGAGATGAGGGTAATAATGAAATGAATGATAGCTCAACGAAAAGATTGGAACCGCTTCCTTATGATCAAGTGATTAATTGACAATAACAAGTTTTAATATGATTAATACAATGATGAATGAGTTATGATTATGAATGATCAACAACAAAAGGTATGAATATCCTTTTAACCGAGTAAGAATTAACTTACAAAATACCGATGAAGAAAGTCCTTCCACGAACAAATGTCCTAAATGAAGTGTCGGTCGCACGAACAACCTTAATTCAATACAATTACCGACAATCCGATCAATATACGAATCAAACACGAATATAACGAACTCAAAACGCGTCGATACGATAAAACTAAGTCCATTGAGGCATTAAAACAAACACGTTGCGTCCAAACTCCGATTGTTTACAATCAAACTTCAATATACCAATATCAAATCCCCCAAGAAGTGTTTCAAACCAATAAAACATCTCCAATACGATCAATAATCCGATATGAATATCCAAAACGTGATTATAACAACAATTAGTCGAAAATCCCCAATTCCAACTCGATATTCAAGGTGTTCTTGAATAATTCCTCAATAATCCAATGAATCCTTATACAAACTCATAATCATATACATATCCCTTCATATAACATGATTATAACGTCCAAAACATCATATCTCAACACAAAATCGAAGTCCAAAGTGTTGAAGGAATTACCTCTTGATGATCCAAGTACTTTAATCCAAGAACACGCGTTAGATTGATTATCTGGGCTTCACGATCGAAAGGAGATGAAGAAAATCAAACACCCAAATGATTTGTGAAGGAAAACCCTTCCTCAAGCTTACTCTCTCGGTTGAAGGTGAAGAAAAGGGAAAAAATGGTGAAATGTGAAAAAACGAATTTAAGGGAGTTGATCGTCGCCGACACGGCCGCGGCCGATCGGCACGGCCGTGTCGCATACCGGCCGACGCTTGGCCGACAGGACTCGACCGTGTCCCGCTGACACGGTCGCGGCGCGAGGGCCTCCCGACGATGACCCGTCCGACAATGACTGACATGACTCGATCGCGCTGCACGACACGGCCGGCGTGTCGGCAGCCGCTCGCTTATCCTAAGGGTTCGACTCGCCGCGCTGCACGACACGGCCGGGTCCCGAGGCGACACTTCGCACTTTCCGGACGAGTATGGCACGGTCCGTGTCGGACGACACGGCCGAGTTCGCTCGGCGTGATCGCCAAAATCCGAAAAATGAGCGGTTGAGCTAAACGACCATAACTCTCTCGGGACTCCGATTGACTCACCGTTTGAACCATTGGAAAGCTAACTCGATGCTCTATAATATTGCAAAGATTAAGAATTTTTGGAGTTACCAAAAATTAATGGTGATCTAACAAAGTCGAACTCATATGAGGAAAGTTTAAACAATGAACAATAACGATACACAACTCGAAGTTTTTCCGAACGGTGAACATGGTGAAAGAACATGATTAATGAATGATTATAATTGAGTGAAAATCCACAGAGTGACAATCACCGAATGAAATTACTGAATGATAATGACTGAATTACAACCGGGTATTACATACACCCCCCCTTAAAAGAGTTTCGTCCCCGAAACTAGGGGTCAAACAACTCGGGATAACACTCCCGCATATTCTCCTCGGTTTCCCAAGTGGCCTCTTCGACTCCGTGACTAGACCACTGAATCTTGACCAAAGGGATCGTCTTGTTCCTCAACTGTTTGATTCGCCGCTCTAACACTCGTACAGGACGCTCCTCGTACGAATGATCATCCGCGATCTCGATTTCGTCGAACTGAAGTATGTGACTCGGGTCGGCAACAGACTTCCGCAACTGAGAGACGTGAAACACATTATGAATCCTGCTCAAAGCCGGAGGTAAAACCAATCGATAAGCTAACTCGCCTACTCGATCCTAAATTTCAAACGGTCCAATGAATCTCAGACTCAACTTCCCCCGTTTTCCGAAACGGAAAATACCTCGACTCTGGGATACCTTGACCAAAACATGGTCACCCGTCTCGAACTCTAGTGGTCGATTTACGATTTATCGCATATGATTTCGCCGACTGAGCCGTCAACATACGACTCTTGATCAAAGCTACCTTCTCTCAAGCGGCTATAAGCATATCGGACTCGGTGCCGATTGATTCTGACAAGTCATCTCAACACAAAGGAGAGCGACAACGACGACCGTACAAGGCCTCGTAAGGTGCCATCTTAATGGAAGCATGCCAACTATTATTATACGTGAACTCGATCAACGGTAGTTGGGCTTCCCAATCGTCCTTCCAATCGAGGACGCATGCCCTCAACATGTCCTCTAATGTCTGAATAGTTCTCTCTGATTGTCCGTCGGACTGAGGATGAAAGGCGATCGAGATTAAGCCGAGTTCCCATAGCACGATGAATCGATTTCCAAAAATGTGACACAACCCGTCACGATCGGAAACGATACTTTTAGGAGTACCGTGCAGTCTCACTATCTCTTTGATGAATAACTGGGCAAGTCTCTCGGGACCCCAACTATCCTTAATCTCAAGAAAATGAGTTGATTTAGTTAAGCGGTCCACAATCACCCAGATTGTATTCATGCCATGACGACTCGTCGGCAAACTCGTGATGAAATCCATAGAAATGTCTTCCCACTTCCACTCTGGAATAGGGAGAGGTTTCAGCATACCCGCCGGTCGCTGATGTTCAATCTTGACTTGTTGGCAAGTTAAGCATCTCGAAACAAATTCCGCGACTTCTCACTTCATATTACTCCACCAGTAATTTTGTTTCAAGTCCTTGTACATCTTGCTGGACCCCGGATGAACAGAATAAGGGGTAGCATGAGCTTCTCTCAAAATAGAGTTTTTCAATTCGTCATTCGCCGGTACACAACCGGTTCTTAAACCTCAAAAGTCCATCCTCGTGGACCACGAATCCAGGGGCTTTCCCCTGAGCCACATCTTCACGAATGCGCAACAATGAAGGGTCTGAACTCTGATTCTCTCTGATTACCTCCTCAAATGACGATGAAATCTCTAACATACAAAGATGTCCCTGAACTCGCCGGCTGACTCGATCTCGGGTCTAAGGAATTCCTGTTGAAGCTCCTTCTGAACTGTTAAACGAGCAAGCATCTGCTCCTGAACGGACTTACGACTCAAGGCGTCGGCGACAACGTTCGCCTTGCCCAGGTGGTAAAGGATCTCGATATCAAAATCTTTGATTAGTTCCAACCACCGCCTGCCGCATATTTAACTCCTTGTGAGTAAATATATCCTTCAACTCTTGTGATTGGTGAATAACTGAAAGGTGACGCCATAAAGGTAACGACGCCAAATCCCCAACGCGAAAAGCACGGCTGCTAGCTCCAGGTCGTGGGTTGGATAATTGACCAACTATTCCGAGGAAACATCGGATTTACTTAATATCTTTCGGAGGTTGCCAATCTCGGATAGTCTCCGTCTTCTGAGGATCGACACGAACTCTGTCAGATGAAATTACATGTCCGAGAAAGTCACCTCGGACCTCCAGAACTCACATTTGGAAAACTTTCCATAAAGTTGGTCTCGTCTCAACACGTCGAGAACCTGATGAAGACGTACCTCGTGTTCCTCTTGGCTACGAGAATAAATCAAAATGTCATCGATGAAGACAATACCGCAGGTGCAATAGTTAGCTCGAACGGCATAACTACGAACTCATAATGACCATAGCGTGTACGAAACGCTGTCCTCGATATCCGACTCTCGAATCCGAATCGGTGATATCCGGATCTTAAGTCGATCTTGGAAAATCAAGCTTCAAGTTGATCTAAAAGATCATCAATACGAGGTAAAGGATACTACTCTTGATCATCACCTGTTCAACTCCTGGTAATCGATACACAAGCGAAAAGAACTATCATTCTTCTTGACAAACAGACTGGTGCTCCCCACGGACGTACTCGGTTGGATATAACCTTCCTCGAACTATTCCTCAAGTTGAATCTTCAACTCCCGCATTCAGTCGGGGCCATCCGATACGGTGCCTTCGATAAAGGGGACGTACCGTCTCCAACTCACTCCTGAATTCCCTTACTCTATGTGAAGGCAACCAGATAACTCGTCTGGAAATACATCGTCAATCGATGACAATGATACCACGAATGATTGAACATTTCGATTGCCCTAGAATGGTCAATCGATAAAAAGAGATACCAATAATGATTGAACAACTCGATTGCCTTAGAAAGGCCAATCGATGAAGATGATACAAGGAATGTTTGAATAACTCGATTGCCTTTGAAAGGCCAATCGATGAAAATGATACAATGAATGATTGAATGACTCGATTGTCTTAGAAAAGCCAATCGATGGAAATGATACAAGGAATGATTGAATAACTCGATTGCCTTAGAAAGGTCAATCGATGAAAATGATAAAATGAATGATTGAATGACTCGATTGTCTTAGAAAAGCCAATCGATGGAAATGATACAAGAAATGATTGAATAACTCGATTGCCTTAGAAAGGTCAATCGATGAAAATGATACAATGAATGATTGAATGACTCGATTGTCTTAGAAAAGCCAATCGATGGAAATGATACAAGAAATGATTGAATAACTCGATTGCCTTAGAAAGGTCAATCGATGAAAATGATACAATGAATGATCGATAGTTCGATTATGGAATTTCTCTCGCTTTCGTCATAATAATACTTCTTCGAACAACGGGATTACTTCCCTGAAGCACACATTCAACAACCAACGACGGAAAATAGCGACCAAACGCTAACAAACACTGAGGATAGTATTAAGACGGTTAAACCAACTAATACCGAAATTACATCGTCCTAAGATAAATTCACCACGATTAGGTCCACCAACCAATCGCGGTTACTAAGCTTACTTAGGTATGATTCCGAAAATTCTTCCATCGTCAGGTAGACCGATGGTATGAGATCCACAAGCAATAGGACTATCCCGAAATAAGTCTATTCAAGCATGATTCGAAAATGAATGAATGCGGTGTACCAGCATCAAAAAGGTACACACAAGTTGAAATAAAATTACGAGTATACCTGAAATCATTCGGGCCACCGGATCGTCGATCCTCCTCATCATATGAATCTGGGACTTGCTGGCCCCTGAACCGGACGCTCCCATTTGATAAATACGAGCTCCAACTCTATTTGCTTCCATTGTCTTAAACGACGATGATAAAGCAGTCTGATTCTGAAACGCTGGTTGCTTCGGGGCCTGAGATGACACCGGAGCCGACTTGGAGTCCTTTCGGCAAAAACGGGCCTTATGCCCAAAATTCCCACAATTATAGCACGTGATAGACGGTTTCAGACACTCAGTGCTGAAATGACTCGGCGTTCCACAATTAAAACAGGTGATGGCCGAACTGGCTGCTCGGGAATGAGATCCCGCACGATTATGCGCCATAGGAGGTCGCTCAGAAACGATAGGACTCACACGAGGCTTCTTGCAGGTTGACTGACCGCCTTCGGATAGATTACGCTTCGTTGATTTCCTGTTGACATATGCAAAGTTGCCGCCAAAGAATTTCCTTAGCAAACTAGCTCAGACGGAGAGTTCTCTCGATTAATCCGGTCCGAGTGGCGCAATGATGATTGAGCAACTGCACATGGGTCATCATGGCCTGCATAAAAGTGAGTGGATCAACCCGAACATCTTCTGATCGAGCCGAGTCCTGGGCACGATTTCCCGGCAGCGAGTGATTATTTCTCGGGTTTCGGTCCGCACCGCGGCCTCTTCTCGTGCATCCCCTGACAGCTCTCTCCATACGGAAGTAGGAAGGTCGCATAATGATTATATTTCCCGCATGATTAGCACGTTATGATTATGTCATGAGATGATGAAAATGAGTATACATGCTCTAACTTAGTGATTATATGAATGATTTACTGAAGTTACATGATTATCTGATGAAATTCTTGAAATGATTATCTTGGATAACTTAACAAGATTGATAATATGATCATCCAGATTGACAACTGGATAATGAAATGAATTGAGTAATTAATGAGTTAACATGATCGTCCTGATTATTAACTGAGTAATGAAATGAATTAAGTGATTAATGAGTTAACATGATCGTCCTAATCACAATGAATGATGATGTTTGAGAATTTTTAATTGATGAATGATGAATGAATGACTATTGCCAGAAATTATACCATGGCGTTAGAAATCTTACAGTTCTTCCGGTCTGATTGGCTCGGCATTTGCACAGGTCACACGTGACGCGAAAGTCCAATGATACTAGTCTGATGACGATGATTTCAAATGAGACATGACTCGGAAGGTAGTATTCAAAACCACGCTCCGATACCAACTCTGTAACACCCCAAACTAGGCGGATATTACAGTGCCGTAGATCCCCAACTGGGACCCACCAGGCAAATGAAAATGAATGAATTACACAAGATAAATGTAGCACCGAACTACATTACAACAATAATTACTCCGATGAGGAGTTTAGTTACAACACACCAGATAATATCAATACTAGTGTATTTTATATGAAGATAAAATACACAACACCGAATGAAACGAGTATTCAAATGAAAGTCTCAGCTGAAAATAAAGGACAATAACATGAATAATCAAAGATCGGGGCCCCTACTAGTATCACTAGGACTCCTCGACATCAACATGCTATTCCCGTGCGTTTGCCTTGCCATGACTAAAACAAAATCCCCAAACGGGTCACCACAAAGAACAACAATCCTCAAGGGTTGAAAATACACAATTATGATTAATCAAGTTATGAAATATTCTTAGTTATGAATTACGTCAAGAGGAGTATCATAGTACGCCCGTAATGTTCTGTGTAAGTGTACAACACCCGTCCGTGTACCTAATTAGTCTCACGGTGTAATGCTTTCCCGTGCACGGCCTAATGTATCGGTGAACCCAATACAATAACCATCGTGTGCCCGACTAAAAATTCCACATGCCCACACCCGTCCACGCAATATGAACCTGAAGGTCATATGAACGAGAATGACCGTAATGAATATCAATGAATAAATAATAATCGACAAAGTCAAGAATGACTCACCGAGATGAGGGTAATAATGAAATGAATGATAGCTCAACGAAAAGATTGGAACCGCTGCTCCTTATGATCAAGTGATTAATTGACAATAACAAGTTTTAATATGATTAATACAATGATGAATGAGTTATGATTATGAATGATCAACAACAAAAGGTATGAATATCCTTTTAACCGAGTAAGAATTAACTTACAAAATACCGATGAAGAAAGTCCTTCCACGAACAAATGTCCTAAATGAAGTGTCGGTCGCACGAACAACCTTAATTCAATACAATTACCGACAATCCGATCAATATACGAATCAAACACGAATATAACGAACTCAAAACGTCGATACGATAAAACTAAGTCCATTGAGGCATTAAAACAAACACGTTGCGTCCAAACTCCGATTGTTTACAATCAAACTTCAATATACCAATATCAAATCCCCCAAGAAGTGTTTCAAACCAATAAAACATCTCCAATACGATCAATAATCCGATATGAATATCCAAAAACGTGATTATAACAACAATTAGTCGAAAATCCCCAATTCCAACTCGATATTCAAGGTGTTCTTGAATAATTCCTCAATAATCCAATGAATCCTTATACAAACTCATAATCATATACATATCCCTTCATATAACATGATTATAACGTCCAAAACATCATATCTCAACACAAAATCGAAGTCCAAAGTGTTGAAGGAATTACCTCTTGATGATCCAAGTACTTTAATCCGAAGAACACGCGTTAGATTGATTATCTGGGCTTCACGATCGAAAGGAGATGAAGAAAATCAAACACCCAAATGATTTGTGAAGGAAAAACCCTTCCTCAAGCTTACTCTCTCGGTTGAAGGTGAAGAAAAGGGGAAAAAATGGCTGAAATGCTGAAAAAAACGAATTTAAGGGAGTTGACTGCCTGCCGGACACGGCCCGTGCCGATCGGCACGGTCGTGTCGCACAGCTGGCCGACAGGGACTCGACCGTGTCCTGCTTGACACGGTCGCGGTGCGGAGGGCCTCCCGACAGTGACCCGTCCGACAGCGACTCGGCATGACTCGACCGTGCGGGCGACACACGGTCGGGCGTGTCAGCGATCGCTTCGCTTATCCGGAAGGGTTCGACTCGGCCGTGCTAGACGACACGGTCGGGTCCCGAGGCGTACACTTCGGCACTTTCCGGACGAGTACGGCACGGGCCGTTTCGACGACACGGCCGAGTTCGTCGGCGTGATCGCCAAATCGAAAAATGAGCGGTTGAGCTAAAACGACCATAACTCTCTCGTCCGGACTCCGATTGACTCACCGTTTGAACCATTGGAAAGCTAACTCGATGCTCTATAATATTGCAAAGATTAAGAATTTTTGGAGTTACCAAAAATTAATGGTGATCTAACAAAGTCGAACTCATATGAGGAAAGTTGAAACAATGAACAATAACGATACACAACTCGAAGTTTTTCCGAACGGTGAACACGGTGAAAGAACATGATTAATGAATGATTATAATTGAGTGAAAATCCACAGAGTGACAATCACCGAATGAAATTACTGAATGATAATGACTGAATTACAACCGGGTATTACAGACGGGGTCTCGGTAGGGCTCCACGAAGCTGTGGAACCGCGAGCTTGCTTTTAACCACTGTGGGTTAGATCCGACGGGGTCTCGGCAGGGATCCACGAAGCTGTGGGTCCGCGGTTAATTGTGGTGCATTTTACAAATGTGATTCGATATTGGCATTTCCGGAAATGAGTGCTTTTGAACGGTTTTCATGATTGCATGCATCGGCTAAGTGTGTAAGAGGTAAGTGTTCGTTTGGCTTACTTGGCTAGGATGGCACTAGAGTATTTTGTTGTTTGTTTTGAATCCTTTATTTGTGGATTTTGATGTTGGGAGACGAACCTTGTGGTCGTTCTTGTGTACTGTGAGTTGATGAAATTGGGGCTAAAATCCCAACGTTTTTGTAAAGGTCATTTGACGGATTTGGGGCTAAAATCCCAACGGTTTGGTAAAGGTTATTTTACGGAAAGTAAACTTTTGGGGCGGTGACCCCTTTTGTCTTTTAGATTCTGAAAAGTAGGATTTGATAATCCTAAATTGTTTTCTATTAAAACTCTCGATGGCATTCTAAACCGTTTTATAAATTATTTCCATTGATTTATGATATTTCGATTTTGAAATGTTTTCTCAAATTCTTGCCTCGAGAAGTGCTTTTTCGTTTCGTTTGGAACCTTGAGGATTCCTGGTTATTATTATTCGTGGAATGTGAATTGTATGGCTCGTATTTGCACTTTGTTCTTGCACTAGCAAAACAGTGGAGTTTTGCTAACCCCCGAGTATTCGGGGGGTGGATGTCTGTTTTTGCATTCAGGTTTTGGAGCATAACACACGGTCGGCACGAAGGATGATGAAAGATGATCGATACTAATCACATGAGGAACCGTACATCGTGTGTTGGTTCAGTTGTAGTTTATTTTCCGCTGCTATATTGTTCCCATTGTACGGGTGTGGTTGTATTTTGTCCCCTGCGTGGGCATGAGTTGTATTTGAGTTGTATGTATTTGTGGAAAGACCAAATCGGTCTATTGAGTCATTTTAGCCTTGAAGGAATTATCGAGATGTTAAATGTTGTTACCAGCCTGGTAGATCCTCGAGGAGAGGGTCTACGGCGTGTAATATCCCTGAGTGGATTGGGGGTGTTACAGTAGCTACGCACCAACAATGGGTCGGTCCTTTATTTTTTTTAATATTTTAGGACCCCCAAAATTAGGCAGTTGTTGCTGCTCAACACATCTCCCTTTTTTTCAACTAGCCTCCTTTCACCAATGACTTTTTTTAGGGAATAGAATTTTTGCAGAAAAATCGTTTATTAGATAAGCATGAAAAATCAAAAACTCCTCAAATTAAGTAAATTTCAGTTCTATTTTTCATCAACCGACTAATTCTTCTTTTCTCAAGGTAACGAATGACTCGATTTTACATGATAACTACAAGGCTTGGAAAGAGGGATTAAGGCTCAAAAATCTTGGAATGTACAAATTTTTAACTGGTTAAAACGATTTTAGAAGCTTGTATATAACTAATTTATTGGTGTTATGGCCCAGATCTAGAAATCTCACAAAACAAAATAAGTATATATATATATATACACTAAAAAAAATCAAAGCCAATCAAAACACACCACAATAATCAAAGCTAAACACCAAAATAATCAAAACACACCACCCCTAAACTCGAAAAAGAAACTGTCCTCGGTTTAAAAAAAAATAATAATAAAAAGCAAGGGAGAAAAGAATAATACTCCCTGTTATGAAAGTTGATGCTTGAGCCAACGCCTTTTTGGATCTGCAAGAGAAAAAATATACGAGCCAAACAACAAAAGAAAATAAAATATACCTGGAAGTATAACATAATTTTTAAGATGCGCTCCAGGAAAGTCCGAAGAGTCGCCTTACGCTGCCATCAATATTTTTATCAAAAAAACAAATAATGAAAATTACAGCAATAAAAATAACAATACATAAATTGCGAATAGATGCGCGTCAAGAGATCAAAAAGAAACTCCTTAAGCTGCCATCATTTAGCACGATTTTTACACACGACATAAAGTAAAAATAACAATAGGTCCGATATGGGTTATCAAAGGGAGAGGAATGAATCCACTTTTCGTTTTCTCACGGTAAAATCTTCCATCCAGACAATATTAGCTAGAGCTGGATCTGGTTGAGGAACAAATTCAATGAGTTTTTTGATTAGTTCTTCTGGTGTTGTAGCAATGACTATGATTCGTTTAGCACGCTCGGAAATAAAACCTTTTTCGGCAGAGTAGTCGATGAAAGATAGTAAACCATCAAAGAAACCATTGACATTAAGCAGACCTATTGGTTTTTTATGAACATTAAGCTGGGCTCTGGTAACCACATGAAAAAGTTCCTCAAGAGTGCCAAAACCACCGGGAAGGGTGATAAAGGCGTCAGAATTATTCATCATGTGAGTTATGCGATCTTGCATATTTACAGCTCTAAACTCATCTCCAATAGTTGACCCGGTGATTTTACTTTCAGCCAGAGGTTTTGGAATTATTCCCAACACTTCTACTCCTTCCATATAGGTAGAAGCAGCAACGCGTCCCATTAATCCTAGACTTCCTCCTCCGTAAACTACATGAATTCATTTTTCTCCTAAGGTACTGTAACACCCCAAACTAGGCGGATATTACAGTGCCGTAGATCCCCGACTGGGACCCACCAGGCAAATGAAAATGAATGAATTACACAAGATAAATGTAGTACCGAACCACATTATATTACCAAATACTCCGATGAGGAGTTTAAGTACAACACACCAGGACAATACCGAATACTAGTGTATTTTATGTGAAGATAAAATACACCACCCTGAATAAATAAACATTTCAAACGGAATTTTGCAGCGGAAAATACAAATGATCAAATGATCAAATCGATCAAACAAACGAAATGATTGGGGCCCCTACTAGTATCATCGGGACTCGTCGCCGTCAACATGCTCTTCCCATGCCTTTGCCTTGCCGTGACACGAAAACAAAATCCCCAACGGCCGGGCATTACGTAACAACAATCCTCAAGGGTTGAAATTACACAATCATGAATTAATCAAGTTATGAAACATTCTTAATTATGAATTACGTGAAGAGGAGTACCATAGTACGCCGTAATGTTACGTGCAAGTGTACAACACCCGTCCGTGTACCTAATTAGTCTCACGAGACAATATGACTCGTGTGCGGTCTAATGTATCGGTGAACCCAATACAATAACCATCGTGTGCCCGACTAAAAATTCCACACAGACACACCCGCCACGCAATATGAACCCGAGAAGGTCACATGAACGAGAATGACCATAATGAACGTCAATGAATAATTAATTAGACAAGGATAAAATGACTCACCGTTATGAAAGTAATAGTGACGTGATTGATAATCCAATGAAATGATTTGGAACCGTCGTTCCTCGTGAATGAAATTATTATTCGACAATTACAAATCTCAAAATGATTATAATTATGATGAATGAATTATGATTATGAACAATCAACAACGAAAGGAATGAGTATCCTTTTAACCGAGTAAGATTTAACTTACACAACAACAATGAAGAATGTCCGTCCACGAACAACGTCCTAACCAAGATACCGGTCGCTCGAACAACCTTAATTCATTACAATTACCAACAATCCGATTAATAACGAATTAAACACGAATAAAACGAACTCAAGATGTCGATACGATTAAACCAAGTTCATCGGAGCATTATATCGAACACTTTGAGGCCAACTTTGATTGTATACAACTAAACCTCAATAATATCAACTTCAAATCCCCAAGAAGTGTTTCAAATCAACAAAACATCTCCAATACGATCAATAATCCGTTATGATTATCCGAAAACGTGATCATAACAACAATTAGTCGAAAATCCCCAATTCCATTCGATTTCCAAAGTGTTCTTGAATAATCCTCAATAATCCAATGAATCCTTATACAAACTCATAATCATATACATATCCCTTCATATATCATGATTATAACGTCCAAAACATCCTATTTCAACACAAAATCGAAGTCCAAAGTGTTGAAGGAATTACCTCTTGATGATCCAAGTGCTTCAACCAAGAATACGCGTTAGATTGATTATCCGGGCTTCACGATCGAAAAGAGATGAAGAAAATCAAACACCCAAATGATTTGTGAAGGAAAAACCCTCCCTCAAGCCTTATCTCTCGGTTGAAGGTGAAGAAAATGCGAGAAAATGGTGAAATGATGAAAAAATGAATTTATAGGGAGTTGATCGCTGCGGACACGGCCGTGCCGATCGGCACGGTCGTGTCGCACTGGCCGACGATTGGCCGACAGTGACTCGACCGTGTCCGGATTGACACGGTCGCGGCCGAGGGCCTTCCGAGCGACGCGGCAATGACTTCGGCATGACTCGACCGTGTCACGGGACACGGTCGGGCGTGTCAGCGATCGTTCGAGCTTATCCGGAAGAGTACGGCACGGGCCGTGTCGGACGACACGGTCGAGCACGGTCGGCGAACTTCTGCATTTTCCGGACGAGTACGCACGGGCCGTGTCGGGCGACGAAGTTCGGTCGGCGGTGATCGCCAAAATCAAACGACCATAACTCTCTCGTCCGGACTCCGATTGACTCACCGTTTGAACCATTGGAAAGCTAACTCGATGCTCTATAATATTGCAAATTTAGAATTTTTGGAGTTACCAAAAATTAATGGTGATCTAACAAAGTCGAACTCATATGAGGAAAGTTGAAACGATGAACAATAACGATACTCAACTCGAAGTTTATACGAACGGTGAACACGGTGAATGAACATGATTGATGAATGATTATAATTGAGTGAAAATACACTGAGTGACAATTACAGACTGATAATTACTGAATGAAAATGAATGAATTACAACCGGGTATTACATACTCCCCCCCTTAAAAAGAGTTTCGTCCCCGAAACTAAGGGTCAAACAACTCGGGATAACTCTCCCGCATAATCTCCTCGGTTTCCCAAGTGGCCTCTTCGACTCCATGTCTGGACCACTGAATCTTGACCAAAGGAATCGACTTATTCCTCAACTGTTTGATTCGCCGCTCTAAAACTCGTATAGGACGCTCCTCATATGATTGATCGTCGGCGATCTCGATTTCGTCGAACCGCAGTATGTGACTCGGGTCGGCAACATACTTTCGCAACTGAGAGACATGAAACACATTATGAATTCGGCTCAGGGCCGGAGGTAAAGCCAATCGATAAGCTAACTCGCCTACTCGATCCAAAATTTCAAACGGTCCAATGAATCTCGGACTCAACTTCCCCCGTTTTCCGAAACGGAAAATACCTCGACTCGGGGATACCTTGACCAAGACGTGGTCACCCGTCTCGAACTCTAGTGGTCGACGACGATTATCTGCATATGATTTCTGTCGACTCGAAATCAACATACGACTCTTGATCAAAGCTACCTTCTCCCGGGCGGCTATAAGCATATCGGGTTCGGTGCCGATTGATTCTGACAAGTCATCCCAACACAAGGGAGATCGACAACGACGACCGTACAAGGCCTCGTAAGGTGCCATCTTAATGGAAGCATGCCAACTATTATTGTACGTGAACTCGATCAATGGTAGTTGGGCTTCCCAATCGTCCTTCCAATCGAGGACGCATGCCCTCAACATGTCCTCTAATGTCTGTATAGTCCTCTCTGATTGTCCGTCTGACCGAGGATGAAAAGGCGATCGAGATTGAGCTGAGTTCCCATAGCACGGTGAACTGATTTCCAAAAATGAGATACAAATCGTCCGTCACGATCGGAAACGATACTCTTAGGAGTACCGTGCAGTCTTACTATCTCCTTGATGAATAACTGGGCCAGTCTCTCGGGACCCCACGTATCCTTGATCTCAAGGAAATGAGCTGATTTAGTTAAACGGTCCACAATCACCCAAATCGTATTCATGCCACGACGACTCGTCGGCAAACTCGTGATGAAATCCATAGAAATGTCTTCCCACTTCCACTCTGGAATAGGGAGAGGTTTCAGCATACCCGCCGGTCGCTGATGTTCAATCTTGACTTGTTGGCAAGTTAAGCATCTCGAAACAAATTCCGCGACTTCTCGCTTCATATTACTCCACCAGTAATTTTGTTTCAAGTCCTTATACATCTTGCTAGACCCCGGATGAACAGAATAAGGGGTAGCATGAGCTTCTCTCAAAATCGAGTTTTTCAACTCGTCATTCGCCGGCACGCACAACCGGTTCTTAAACCTCAAAAGTCCATCCTCGTGGACCACGAATCCGTGGGCTCTCCCCGAGCCACATCCTCACGAATGCGCAACAATCCGGGTCTGAACCACGATTCTCCTGATTGCATCCTCAAGAGATGATGAAATCTCTAACATACAAAGTCGTCCCCGAACTCGTTGAAGCCGGACCTCGATCTCGGGTCTAAGGAATTCTGTTGGAGCTCCTTCGAATTGTTAAACGAGCAAGCATCTGCTCTGAATGGACTTACGACTCAAGGCGTCGGCGACAACGTTCGCCTTGCCCGGTGGTAAAGGATCTCAATATCATAATCCTTGATTAGTTCTAACCACCGCCTCGTCGCATATTTAATTCCTTCGAGTAAATATATACTTTAAACTTTTATGATCGGTGAATATCGACAAGTGACGCCATAAAGGTAATGACGCCAAATCTTCAAAGCGAACACCACGGTGCTAGCTCAAGGTCGTGTGTCGGATAATTAACCTCGTAAGGTCTCAAGCCGTGAAGCATAGGCAATAACCTTCCCGTTCGCATGAGTACACATCCGAGACCCCGTCCGACGCATCACTATAAACCACAAATCCCTCCGTCCCCTGCGGCAAGGAAAGTACAGTGCCGACATTAACCGGCTCTTGAGTTCTTCAAAACTCCGCGGACACGCGTCGGACCACGTGTATTTCTTATCCTTCCGCAAAAGGTTCGTCAATGGTTGAGCAATTTTGGAAAATCCTTCCACAAACCTCCGATAATAACCGGCTAATCCGAGAAAGCTTCGGATTTCCTTAACATTCTTCGGAGGTAACCAATTCTGGATAGCCTCCGTCTTCGAGGATCAACACGCACTCCATCTCGATGAAATTACATGTCCGAGAAACGTCACTTCGGACATCCAGAACTCACATTTGGAAAGCTTCCCATAAAGTTGTTCTCGTCTCAACACGTCGAGCACTTGATGAAGGTGAAACTCGTGTTCCTCTCGGTCACGAGAATAAATCAAAATGTCATCGATGAAGACAACAACAAACCGATCCGTAAAGTCGATGAAGACCCGATTCATTAACTCCATGAATACCGCAGTGCATTAGTCAATCCGAACGGCATAACCACAAACTCATAATGACCATAACGTGTTGAAACGCCGTCTAGCGATATCCGACTCTCGAATCCGCAATCGATGATATCCAGATCTTAAGTCGATCTTGGAAAATCAAGCTCCCGAAGTTGATCAAAAGGTCATCGATACGGGGTAAAGGATACTTATTCTTGATTGTCACCTTATTCAACTCCGATAATCGATACACAAGCGAAAAGAACCATCCTTCTTTTGTGACGAAGACCTTGGTGCTCCCACGGGACGCACTCGGTCGGATATAACCTTTCTCGAACAATTCCTCAAGTTGACTCTTCAACTCTCGCATTTCGGTCGGGGCCATTGATGCGGTGCCTTCGATATCGGGGACGTACTGTGCTCCAACTCAATCGTGAATTCCACATCTCTCTGTGGAGGCAAACCGTAACTCGTCTGCGGAAATACATCGGCATATTCCCTTACTACTGGAATATCCGACAACATTATCGATGATTCCTCGCTTTGGTCATATAGCACCAATAACCGACACATCCTCGATCGAGTAATCGCCGCTTTCATCAAATTAATGACCTTACGAGCAGTAGGATTACCTCCCGAAATACACATTCAACCCCATAAATGCGAAATGATAGTAATCATACGCTTACGGACACTAATGATGGCATCATGACGATCCATCCAATCAATACCCAAGATGACGTCGTCTCTCGGCAAATCTACGACGATAAGGTTCGGCCATACACGACCATGGCCCGAATAGACAATCCTCGAATCTCACGATTGCGATGATTCGCCTACCATCGTGTAGACCAATGACATAAGGCTCACAACTAGTAGCACTACCCGTGCGTAGTCTACTCAAACATGATTCGGAAATGAATGAATGCGATGCACCAAGATCAAAAAGGGTACACACAAAGTTGAGATAGAATATCGAGTGTACGAGATCATTTGGGCCTCGGGATCATCGGTCTTCTTCATCTCATAAATCCGGGGTTTGCTAGTCCCAGACCGGACGCTCCGTCTCACGACTATAGGCTCCACCTTTAGTCGCTCCCGCTGCTTTAAACGACGCTGATTGAGTGGCCTGATTCTGAACGGCCGACTGCTTCGGGCCTGAAATGACGCTCGAGTAGGTTTGGAGTCCCTACGGCAAAAACGGGCCTTATGCCCAGAATCCCACAATTATGACACGTGATCGTCTGTCTCGGACACTTGGTACCGAGGTGACCAAGTTCCCCACGGCTATAACAGTGATGGCCGAACTGGCCGCTCGAGACTGTGATTCCGCGGGTTTAGACGACACAGGAGGTCGTTCAGAAAAAGCGGAGCCCGCACGGGGTTTCTTGAAAGTTGTCTGACCGCCTTCAGACTGATTTCGATTCTTCGATTTCTTGCTAGCAGACGAAGGTTCTTTGCTTAGCAATCTCTTTAGCAAGAAGCTCATAGGTGAGAGCTTTCTCGATGAATTCGCCAACGAGGTGCAATTATGATTAAATGGCAAGTCTCATACGGGGTTTCACCTCTTCTTGTGAAATACTTGATCTTGTCCGCTTCTGAGTGAATGATAGATGAGGCGAACGGAAGAAGTTCCTGAAATTTTTCGGCAATGGCGAGAACATCATTATCCGCCGAAAGGTCGGGAGTGAGTAATTCCGACAACTTGGCCTCCCTGAGTGGGGCCGGATAGTACCTCTCCATCATGAGAGTCTTGAACTGATCCCAAGTACAAGATCCTTCGGTGGGCTTCAACGATAACCACCAAGAATGTGCGCTCTTACCCAGGTAGTAAGCTGCAACAGAAACTTTGTGTCCTTCCGGACACTCCACCATAGCAAACAACTTCTCGAAATGTTCGAGCCAATGAATAATATCTGCCGGCTCAGACGAGCCCTCGAAAGTCGGTGGCCTCTGGCGAGAGATGTCGCCGATGATATTGCTCACATTCCTCTCTTGCCTCGGAGGTGGCGGCGGAGGAGCCTGTTGATTTTGAGTAGTGGAGTTATGCATCGTCTCCATTAGTTGTGTCATCTGAGTCATCTGGGCCATCATGCCCTGCATAAAGGCGAGTGGATCGATCCGAACACCTTCTGACTGAGCGGTGTCCCTAGTACGACTCCCTGATAGAGAATGATCACGTCCAGGTGAATGAGTAGCAGCGTCGCTACTAGATGAATTAGCATTATTTCTCGCATTTGCACGTGTATTCGCACGAGTTCTCGGGATTCCACCCGCTCCACGGCCTCGTCCTCCTCGTCCTCTGCCAGCTCTTTCCATACTGAAGTAGGAAAGTCACATGATGATTATATTTCCCGCATGAATATCATGTTATGATTATATTATGAAATGATGAAAATGAGCATACACGCTCCAATACAGCGATTACATGAATGATTAACTGACGTGACATGATTATCTGATGAAGTTACTGAAATGATTATCTTGAATGAGTTAACAAGATTAATGATTTGATCTTTCAAATCAACAATCGAATAATGAAATGAATTGAGTGATTAATGAGTCAACCCGACCGTTCGATCAAAGTGACAATGATGATTGAGGATTGTTAATCGATGAATTATGAATGAATGATTAATGCGTAAATTATACCATGGCATTAGAAATCTTACGATTCTTGGTCCGATTGGCTCGGCATTTGCACAGTCACACGCGCGAAAGTCCAATGATACTAGTCCGATGACGATGATTTCAAACGAGACATGACTTGGAGGGTAGTATTCAAAACCACGCTCCGATACCAACTCAGAACACCCCAAACTAGGCGGATATTACGGTCGTAGATCCCCACTGGGACCCACCGAGCAAATGAAAATGAATGAATTACACAAGATAAATGTAGTACCGAACCACATTATATTACCAAATACTCCGATGAGGAGTTTAAGTACAACACACCAGACAATACTGAATACTAGTGTATTTTATGTGAAGATAAAATACACCACCTCGAATAAATAAACATTTCAAACGGAATTTTGCAATGGAAAATACAAATGATCAAATGATCAAATCGATCAAACAAACGAAATGATTGGGGCCCCTACTAGTATCACTGACTCGTCGCCGTCAACATGCTCTTCCCATGCCTTTGCCTTGCCGTGACACGAAAACAAAATCCCCAACGGGTCAAGATACGTAACAACAATCCTCAAGGGTTGAAATTACACAATCATGAATTAATCAAGTTATGAAACATTCTTAATTATGAATTACGCCGAAGAGGAGTACCATAGTACGCCCGTAATGTTCTCGTGCAAGTGTACAACACCCGTCCGTGTACCTAATTAGTCTCACGAGACAATATGACTCGTGTGCACGGCCTAATGTATCGGTGAACCCAATACAATAACCATCGTGTGCCCGACTAAAAATTCCACACGCACACACCCGCCACGCAATATGAACCCGAGAAGGTCACATGAACGAGAATGACCATAATGAACGCCAATGAATAATTAATTAGACAAGGATAAAATGACTCACCGTTATGAAAGTAATAGTGACGTGATTGATAATCCAATGAAATGATTTGGAACCGCTGCTCCTCGTGAATGAAATTATTATTCGACAATTACAAATCTCAAAATGATTATAATTATGATGAATGAATTATGATTATGAACAATCAACAACGAAAGGAATGAGTATCCTTTTAACCGAGTAAGATTTAACTTACACAACAACAATGAAGAATGTCCGTCCACGAACAACGTCCTAACCAAGATACCGGTCGCTCGAACAACCTTAATTCATTACAATTACCAACAATCCGATTAATAACGAATTAAACACGAATAAAACGAACTCAAGATGTCGATACGATTAAACCAAGTTCATCGGAGCATTATATCGAACACTTTGAGGCCAACTTTGATTGTATACAACTAAACCTCAATAATATCAACTTCAAATCCCCAAGAAGTGTTTCAAATCAACAAAACATCTCCAATACGATCAATAATCCGTTATGATTATCCGAAAACGTGATCATAACAACAATTAGTCGAAAATCCCCAATTCCAATTCGATTTCCAAAGTGTTCTTGAATAATCCCTCAATAATCCAATGAATCCTTATACAAACTCATAATCATATACATATCCCTTCATATATCATGATTATAACGTCCAAAACATCCTATTTCAACACAAAATCGAAGTCCAAAGTGTTGAAGGAATTACCTCTTGATGATCCAAGTGCTTCAATCCGAAGAATACGCGTTAGATTGATTATCCGGGCTTCACGATCGAAAAGAGATGAAGAAAATCAAACACCCAAATGATTTGTGAAGGAAAAACCCTCCCTCAAGCCTTATCTCTCGGTTGAAGGTGAAGAAAATGCGTAAAATGGGTGAAATGATGAAAAAATGAATTTATAGGGAGTTACTGCCGGACACGGCCGTGCCGATCGGCACGGTCGTGTCGCACGGCTGGCCGGCCGATTGGCGGCGATGACTCGACCGTGTCCGGATTGACACGGTCGCGTACCGAGGGCCTTCCAGCGACCCGCCCGGCGACTTCGGCATGACTCGACCGTGTCTGGGACACGGTCGGGCGTGTCGGCGATCGTTCCAGCTTATCCGAAGAGTACGGCACGGGCCGTGTCGGACGACACGGTCGAGCCTGGTCGGCGTAAACTTGCATTTTCCGGACGAGTACGGCACGGGCCGTGTCGGACGACACGGCCGAGTTCGGTCGGCGATGATCGGCCAAAATCAAACGACCATAACTCTCTCGTCAGGACTCCGATTGACTCACCGCTTGAACCATTGGAAAGCTAACTCGATGCTCTATAATATTGCAAATTTAGAATTTTTGGAGTTACCAAAAATTAATGGTGATCTAACAAAGTCGAACTCATATGAGGAAAGTTGAACGATGAACAATAACGATACTCAACTCAAGTTTATACGAACGGTGAACACGGTGAATGAACATGATTGATGAATGATTATAATTGAGTGAAAATACACTGAGTGACAATTACAGACTGATAATTACTGAATGAAAATGAATGAATTACAACCGGGTATTACATACTCCCCCCCTTAAAAAGAGTTTCGTCCCCGAAACTAAGGGTCAAACAACTCGGGATAACTCTCCCGCATAATCTCCTCGGTTTCCCAAGTGGCCTCTTCGACTCCATGTCTGGACCACTGAATCTTGACCAAAGGAATCGACTTATTCCTCAACTGTTTGATTCGCCGCTCTAAAACTCGTATAGGACGCTCCTCATATGATTGATCGTCGGCGATCTCGATTTCGTCGAACCGCAGTATGTGACTCGGGTCGGCAACATACTTTCGCAACTGAGAGACATGAAACACATTATGAATTCGGCAAAAATAAAAGATACTTACGCGTATGTACAGTATTTGTGATTGTGGCTCACATCTTCCTCTGATTTTACGTTCAGAAATGGATTAAACGCCTTCTAAGAGTCGGGGAGAAGCTTCCCATCTAATTTTCTTACAAATTGGCAAACGGGGTCTTTTAACGTTAGATTCCCAAGACGTTGTTCATATTCTGACATAAATTGCATCAATTTTTAGACAATAATCATCTGTGGAGGGATGATTCAAAGTTTTTAGGACATTGAAGGTGGCATGTTCGTCTTGCACTCTAAAAATTATCTTTCCTTCGTAGACGTCAATAAGAGCATGTCCGGTTGCAAAAAATGGTCGTCCCAATATAATAGGAATATCCTGATCTTTCCCCATGTCAAGGATGATAAAATCTGCTAGAAATATAAATTTATCAACCTTGAGTAGCACATCTTCTATTATCCCATATTTGATTGACCGATCGGCTAATTGCAGTGAAACTGTTGTTGCTTTTGCTTCTCCCAAGTTTAGTTTGTTGAAAATTGGCAGGGGCATCAAATTGATACTTGCCCCTAAATCACAAAGAGCTTTGTCAACATTCACTTCACCAATTGTACACGGGATTATAAAAGTTCCCGGATCTTTTAGCTTGGGTGGCAACTTCTTTTGCAGTATTGCGCTACATTCCTCTGTTAGCACGACAGTTTCATATTCTTCAAGCCTTCATTTGTTAGAAAGAATATCTTTCATAAATTTGTCATAGCTTGGCATTTGTGCTAGAGCATCGGCAAAAGGTATGTTGATGTGTAGCTTTTTGAAAATTTCCACAAATTTGCCGAATTGCACATCGAGCTTGTGATTCTTCAACCGTTGAGGAAAAGGGATAGGTGGAACATAATATTTGGCAGCAACTGGACCTTTTTTAGATGAAGGTCCTGATTCAGATTCTTTTTCTGTTTCTCGACTTTGTTTATTTTATGTTTTTTCAGATGATTTTCCACAGAAATATCGGGTAATTGCACTCCACTTATTGTTATGATAGCCTTGACACTCTCCCTTGGATTTACCTCGGTATTGCTAGGTAACATGCCGTGGGATCTTTCGGAAAGTATTTTGGCCATTTGGCCTACTTGTGTCTCCAGATTTTTAATTAAAGCATCATTGCGTTGTTGATACTTCAATTGTTGTTCGGCTAACTCCGTGATTGCTTCTTCCCACTCGGGCTTCTTTTCTTGATGCGTTGGATTAAACACATTGTTGTTTTTTGCATAAGAAAAAATTGGATGATTTTTGTACCCTGGATTGTATGTTGGCCCGTAAGGATTGTATGCTTGCCTTTGGAAATTCTGAGCATAGGCCACTTGTTCTGGTGGTGGGAATGACTGCTCCTATTGCACTAAGGGACATATAGTGCTGTTGTGAGTTGCTCCACAAATTTCACATGAAAGAGCTGAAACTTGTGGAGTTTGCACCGTCTTCACAGATTGAGGAGTTGAAAAAGACATGTCCTCGACTTTCTTTGATAAAGCTTCAATTTTTGCCAACATAAGTGAATAAGAATCCACTTCAAAAACTCCATTTGGTTTCTTTTGGATATTTCTGTCTGGCCATCTTGCACTTTGTTCACTTATAACCTCAAAAAGATTATAAGCCTCTCTCATAGTTTTGTTTCCGAGTAAACCATTTGATGATGAATCAACATTGGCTCGGCATGTAAATAAGAGTCCAGAATAGAAGTAATTGACTTGTGCTCCCAAATTGAAACCATGGTTAGGATATTCTTATATCATATCTTTGTATCTCTCCCATGCTTCGTGAAATGACTCCGAATCTTGTTGACGAAATGTAGAGATTTCGTATTTGAGTTTCACCACTTTTATTGGTGGAAAGTATTTAGTGATGAATTTTTGAACAAATTCGGGCCAATTTGTTATGCTTCGTGGTGGGAAAGTATCTAGCCACTCTCTTGCTCTGTCCTTCAAAGTGTGCACGAAAAGTCTCATTTTTATTGCCTCGTCATTTACATTTGGATATATGAAATTTCCACAAATCTCCACAAAATGGTTAATATGGAGATATGGATTCTCGTCGGTTCTTCCATAGAATGAGTTTTTGTTGGAGAAGAGATTGATGACATCGGGGCGAATTTGAATATTGTCCACTCCAAATGGTGGATAGATCACACTTGATTGCACGCTCAAAGATGGGGGGTTCATGAATTCCCCAAAGAGCATGTTGTCTTCATCTATTTTCGGCACAATAGGATGTTGTTGATGTTGAATGTTTTGAGCATTGGGTTTTCCCCCTACCGGAGGAATTCTTTCGTTATCATTTTCTTAAAGGAGTGGTGGGTTTGGTTCGTCCGCCATTGATGGTGAAGAAATAATGCTAGTTTTTTGTTCTCTTCGCCTTCTTCTAAATGTGGCTTCAATCTCGGGATCTAGTAAAACTAAATCGTGATTGTAAGTCCTTCGCATAGACAAGAGAATTTACAACAAAGAAAAAGTTGTATTTATAACAATAGTTAATAATGTAATACTTCAAAATAACTCTTCTACTTCCTCGGTAATGGCGCCAAAAACTTGACATGTCTTTTGTGTAACTATCGCAAGTGCACGATATCGTATCAAGTAGTAAGTGGACTTTTTGAGTCCGGTTTATCGATCCCACGAGGAAGTTAGGTTATATATTGAATTATACACTATTTATCTATTTGTTATAGAGATTTAGATGAGTGAAACACACAATTAAAGAGTTTGGTTTGACAATTGTAAGGAAAATGCAATAATAGTACTACAATTTTAGGAAATAAAAGATTGCACTTAATAATAGATTAATAAAAGGTAAAATGAAATAGTTGGGATTACAAACTTACTTCATCATTAGTTATAGAATATGTATAGGAGATCATAAGATGTATTTACTTATTATGTTGTGTAGATTCGATTTTCCTTAAAAAGACGGTTCCTCTTTCGAATGTCAAAACGCCCCTTATATATTGAATCAATCCACTATATTTGTATGTTGATTGGCTTCAATACATAGCAGTAGGTTTTATGAAAACAACTCAAAGAATCATCTAAGGTCTAGAGGTATATTTCTATCCCCCAGAACAACTTAGAGTGAAGATCATTTGATCTAATCAAACATATTTTCTTTCGAAACATATGAAGACCATAAATATAATTATTTATTGGCCAAATAAATAAAGATTGGTAAAAAAATGAAAATCACACACAATAATAAGTAATCCATACTAGATCTTTATACAAACTTAAATAACATGACAAACCTTGTTTATAATCCCAACTAAGAATAACTTAGCCCATGAAGGGTTTATTCAACATATTACAAGCTTGAGTGGTCATTATTAGTTGAAAAAGGGAAAGAATTGATCCTAACTCCCTTATTAGATAAAGGAGAAAGAAGCAATAAAATCTCTCAACAACATAAGCTAAAACCACTATTACATACACTCTCTCAAGAACACAAGTGTGTTCTTCACACAAAGAAAAAGTATTACAAAGTGAGAAAATAATAAGATGAAGGATCTTTAACGATGGATCTAAGGGGTCTATTTATACACCTAAAGTCATCTAATAACTCCAAAACTCCATCATTATTACATTATATCGGATCAAGGCCATCCATCCCCTCAATAACAGACCAAAAGTATAAAAGATTAAAAAAATGATCAAAAATCTGTCAAGAGTTACGACCGTAACTTTGAGGAGTTACGGCCGTAACTATGAGGACTTACGGCCATAACTTTCAGATGTTACGGACGTAACATGGCTACTGTAATATCCGACTGTAATTCTTCATTTTTTTTTCTTTCTTCTGTCGTTGTATTACTCGAGTAATTTGAATATCGTGGATCGTTGCATTCAGTATTATGTTGAGGTGTTCTATATCTGAGCTTTGTATCGTTGTTATTTCACTTCATACTTGATGATTCAATGTTATGGGAGAGTTGCTTTTTTTGGGCCTTTTCTGGCGGTGTAGTGTACGCTACGTAGCAGGATTAACGTACGTTAATCTTGTGCCTTAACGTACGTAATGCTTTCTCTGTTGCGTACGCTAAGAGAGAATCTGACATCATTTGACTTCTGCACGTGAACCTGTTATCCATTGGCATGCATGTGTATGATGTCTGGGCAGTCGTATCGGTCAGAGTCAACCTTTAATAGCGTACATAACACCCTTTTAATTAGCGTATGCTAATGGCCTGCGGGTTCAAGACAGTAGCCATTGTAAGCCGCTTACGTACGCAACATTAACCGGTTAGCGTACATAAGAGTGTTAACGTATGCTACATTTGTTCGATAGCGTACGTTAAGCATGTGCAGTCTATTTATAGGACCAACCTGTTTTTCATTTCTTTTCAGTTTCAACTCGACTCTCTCTCCATATATTCCCTCTCCTACCTCTCTAGACCGATATTAACCTCCTCCACCTTGGTTTTGAGTCTTGTAACTTGGATTGGAGCTCATTGATTCGAAGTTAGAAGGTGTTCTTGAGCTTGAAGTGTGTTTCTTGTGGTGTTGAGAGTTGTTCTTCGTTTCTGGAGGTATGTATATGTTTATCCTATGTATTTTTCGTATATTAATGTTAGTAGTCTAGAACACTTCACTTAGAGTTTAATTAACCAAGTAGAACATGGTTATAATTAAACTTTTTAACACTTCTTGATGAATATGATAAATGAGGGTTTAGATGGATGTGTTCTTGATGCTATGGTGATAGTAACCATGATATAGATGTGATGCTCATCTTGCTGGACGAAGTAACCTCAGTAGAACATAGATAATCATTTAGCTTCTTCATAACTAGGTTTGATCGATGGAATTGTTATCATAAAGTGTTAAAACACCATACTTGATATTCATTTACCTTGGGAAGAACTTGACAATATTGAAGATAGAATGATGTTCTCTTATACAGAAACCTTAGAAGTCTTAACATCATTATGGTTCAGATTCACAAGTCCATGAGGAATGATAAGAACACCTTGTTGAATGTTAGAAGATTAGTGTAGTGATTCTAAAACCTAAGCTAGGTGATTTCATAAATGATATTAATGGATCTTCCAGTTTTGTAATGATGGTTTTGATAATCTTCATGAATATGGTGTAATCTCATAACTAATATAACCTTATTATAAGCTTAATATTCAATTTAGATGAGATGTATTGATGAACTTAGTTGTGCAGATTTTTACATTTCAACATTGTAATGTTTTTGAAAAGTTTAATCAACATAAGATGATATTGAGACCATAAGTGGTTGTTTAACATGTTCTTGATAAATTCTTAGTTATGAAGAATCATGCAACATTCGGTAAATGTCTTGTGAACCGATTTTAAGGTTGAATTGAGGTAAAAAGAATTCTTGGTATAAGACTTCGATATTTTGAGATAGCGAAACTATTCTATTGGTTCGTAGGGTGTCGTCTTACTAATTCTATATCGATAATTATATGGAGATGTTATTGAGTAAAATGTATTTCGTTTAAGGTTGATTGTTCGAGTAAACGATATTAGTCGAGGACCGTTCGTTTGTTTCGACAAGGAAGGATTATTCTCGTCTCCGTATTGAGGCAAGTTATCTTGCTTGGTTATAATGATGATTAGATTCTTGTGATGATTATAAGTTTCATGTGTATGAAACGCTTATGAATTGCTGCCTCGTAATTCGATATTGTCCTTGACGTTGTTCCGTTTTCCATCATGGGATTGCATTCCCAAGTATGTCACTTTGAATCGTTGATCTCGTTTGGTCCTCGTTGTCACTTTGGTGAGTTTTTCTTGATCCTTAATCGGATATGTGATTTGTTGAATTCGTTGTCATGTTGTATCGTGACATATATGGAATCATATCTGCGTGCCGATTGGTTATTGTGTAGGATTTTTAGCCGGGCACTTATATAGTCATACGTGGATGTTTTCCGTATTGGACTGTGCACACGAGACGTAGTTCGTGAGGCTAATTAGGTACATTGTCACACGTATATTCTGGATTCCATATACGGGGTGGACATGTACACGGACACATTTCCTGATCGGGCATACTGTGATGTCCATCTTGAGCCATATTGTTTAATCGTTCATAGTCCATGTACGATTGGATATGTTCGATGATGTGGGACTGATTGTTCATACACCCGAGGGGTATGTTCAGTAGTTGGGATGTTTTCTTTGAGATCTAATATATGTGGATTGTATAATGTTGGGACAATCATTTATCATGTATATCTGACCCTGTGTTTTGGGGCGAAATACTTGTGTTGTATTTTAGGTCGAGGCAAAGGCAAGGCACGGGAAGAGCACGGTGACGGCGAAGGGTTCGAGGGATACTAGATCGGGGGGCCCATGTATTTTATGTCCGGTTCTTTCAAACCGTCTAATGTTACTTTAATTCCGCTTTATTTATATTATCGTTCGGTTGTATTTTGAAGTATATTCCATCTCCATATGGTTTGTACCTGTATTTCGGATCCTATGTATTATAAAGCCGCTGGCCATACTATTAGTGAACTCCTAATCGGAGGAATGACTATTTATTGTGGTTCGGTATCACAAAGTAATACTTCTTTAATCTGTATTTTGATATCGCCTAGTGGGTCCCAGTGTGGGGTCCACGACACTGTAATAGCCCCTTTTTTGGGGTGTTACAGAAGATGGTATCAGAGAGTGTTGTTTTCTCTTTAAGAGTCATTGTATAATGAACTAGTATCTAAAGACCTTCGTGTCACGTGTGACCTGTGCAAGCGCCTGACCCTACGAGCCAAATACGGTATGTACTTTTCAAGCCATGATTTAATTAATGGCATGATTGATATCGGAATGGATCTCTTTGTTGATCTTGCTATTTCGAGAATTTGTGACAGGATTTATCTGATTAATAATTTGAGGTAAATGATGGATTGATTATATGATTGAAATTGTTCGACTTGACGTCGATGTAATATTCTGTGTGACATTCGTGGTGTCGATAATTAATTGTGAACCGTTTCCTTAAATATGTGATTCCTTGTTGCTATTAACTTAGCGTGAATTTTGAATAGTATCTTGAACTGTACTTATGGTTATCATTATGATTGATTCTTTCAGTATGGAAAGAAATCTGAGAGGTCGTGGTAGAGGGGGACGAGGCCGCGGAAGGGGCCGAATCCCGATACCTCGAGCCAACCGACGCGCGAATGTGGATCATAGTTCCGCAGACAGTGGTTCGCCTTCTACGGACCAATCGCACCACAGTGGGTGTAACAACCCCGTGATTTACGGGAATATTACAGTGCCGTAGATTCTTTTTGGAGAATCTACCAGGCTTGGACTAACGTAAGAACTCATTTAGTTTTACAAACCACAACTTTATTCTTTTATTAAACAAACCAACTTCAAGATGACATACAACACAATACCAAAGACATCTCCCCCCGTAGGACCACGACTGATACAACTGTTCATATCTGGTACAACAACATCACAATAATAAAACATGACAGTACCCGCGCGAGTACAAAACCAAATCACAACCAAGACTTTTACAAAATGACCACCAACTCAAAATAGTACACGATATCAATGTTGCCCAACGAGCTCGTGTCCACCCTGTGCTGGTTCTCCCATTGGTCCTGAACCTGAATACACAACAAGTATATCCACCCCCGAAAGGGGGTCAGCAAGAAGCCGGTGCAAGTACAATGATTTTAGAATATGTACAACAAGTGAATAATCAACATAAATCATAGTGTCATCACAAATATTCCGGAATACCACATTACAATCATCATCACAAAACAACATCCCGAGCTATACTGGCCCCGCATATCGCAAGATACGCACCCCAATAGACCTCGTCAGGCTCTCTCTGGTTGTATAGCCTAACCGAGTGATCCGTAGGGAAACGCAGCCTACCGGACCCAGGGTACCCTCACTGGTTTTACTCGGCTCACACACACTCAATCAACAATTGGCACAAATCCCGTTTTTACATATTCACATGAAGTACATTAAACACAATCAAAGTACTTGCCTCAATTTGAACGACACAAGAAACGATGAACGGATGAATGTACGGTCCGAACTTCCTTCAACGATTCGATCCTAACACATCGAAATACCGAATCAAAACACAACATCACGGAAACGGAATGATTCCCTTCAAATTCTACTCTTAGGGACAAACTATCAAACACTACCAAGGCGGAGTTGTTCATACTCCAATCAATAGGTGGGAACTCAAACAAAATCCATAGACTTCAAGAAAAACAAGGGATTATGGTCTCACAATCATAATCTGACCCAATTCAAGGTTTAAAACGGACTAGAAAGACAAGATCTAACAAAAACCCTCAAAATTCCCAAAAACTAGGGATTGAACAATCTTACCTTGATTTGGATGATACATTGGATGAAATCTTGTTAGATTGAGACTAGGAACTCAAAAATGTTGTTGGATGGTGAAAACTGGTTAAAAACCACGCCTAACTACACTCCAAATCGCCCAGCCGCCGAAGAGAAGAGGAAGAGGTGAAAAATGACATTTCTAGAACCTGCCCCCCATATATATACTGGGAGGTGTTAGCGCACGCTATGATTACAGGCTTAGCGTGCGCTAACGAGCTGAAGGCGGTGCACTGCCGAATAAAAGGCAGTCCAGAACTTTCTGTCAGACTCCGGTAGCGTACGCTAAACCATCTGTTAGCGTGCGCTATCGATTGCCACTAGCGCGCGCTAACTCCATACAGTAGTGTGCGCTACCTGCAAGTACCTGCAGTCCAGAAACGTTTCTTCCCTCACTGACCTGACATCCTAGCGCGCGCTATCCTACAAGTAACGTGCGCTGGTACATCGAAATAGCGTACGCTAGTCCTTCCATAGCGTATGCTAACGCCCCATTCCAGAGTCCAGAAAGTTCACTGTCCAGCGGGCCTAACGCACGCTATTGCACAAGAGTAGCGTGCGCTACTCGAATCCGGTTAGCGTGCGCTAGACATACGGTCTTAGCGTGCGCTAACTGCTATTCTAAAAAATTAAATTCGCAAAGTCCGGCCAAAACGAGCACAATCCGAGAATCAAAAAACTCAATAATTATCATCCATGAACATACCAAGGTCAATCATCAATACATACGATCCAAATAACCATAATACCACAAAATACAGCTAAAACAACACTCATAAAATACACGGGTATTACACCCTTACCCCCTAAAAAAGAAGTTTCATCCCGAAACTTAAGATACAAAAAGTTCGGGGTATCGGGCACGCATACTATCCTCGGTCTCCCACGTGGCCTCCTCAATTCCATGCTTAGACCATTGGATCTTTACTAACGGAATCACTTTCCGTCGCAATTGTTTCACTCGTTGCTCTAGTATGGTTACCGGTTGTTCTTCATATGTAACATCGTCATTAACCTCAATCTCTTTATAATCAATAACATGGCTGGGATCGGGAACATACTTACGCAGTTGTGAAATATGAAACACATTATGAACATGACTAAGTGTTGGAGGCAACGCTAGTCGATAAGCTACATCACCTACCTTGTCCAGGATCTCGAAGGGGCCAATATAACGAGGACTAAGCTTCCCCTTCTTGCCAAACCGAAGAACTCCACGAGTCGGCAATACTTTCAACAACACATGGTCTCCCGCCTGGAACTCTAATGGTTGACGACGAACGTCGGCATATGACTTTTGTTGACTCTGAGCGGTCAACAACCTTTGCCGAATAATTGCAACTTTTTCCCATGTTTGAACCACCAAGTCCGGTTCTACTCCAAGTAACTCATATGGCTCGTCCCAACAGATTGGCGATCTACACCGTCTTCCATATAATGCTTCAAACGGAGCCATCCCAATCGAACTATGCGAGCTGTTATTGTACGCAAATTCAATCAATGGTAAATGAGTCTCCCAATCTTCTCTCCAATCCAACGCACAAGCCCTCAACATGTCTTCCAGCATTTGGATCGTCCTCTACGACTGTCCGTCTGTCTGGGGATGATAAGCGGTGCTGAAATTCAGTTTGGTACTGAGTGCTCGATGTACTGCTTGCCAGAAATGCGACACAAAACGCCCATCGCGATCAGACACTATACTTTTTGTGGTACCATGGAGTCTCATAATCTCCGCAATAAATAATCGAGCCAACCTCTCCGGTCCCCAAGTATCTCTGATGCCCAAAAAGTGTGCAGATTTGGTTAGCCGATCAACGATTACCCAAATCATATTCACTCCAGTTCGCGTCTTTGGCATTCCCACAATAAAATCCATCGCCATATCTTCCCACTTCCATTCCGGAATTGGTAGCGGTTGGAATTTACCGGCAGGTCTCTGATGCTCCGCTTTGACCTGCTGACAAGTCAAGCATTTCGACACGAACTCCGTTACCTCTTTCTTCATGTTCGGACACCATTTCAAGTCCTTATACATTTTACTCATACCCGGATGAATCGAGTACGGAGTAGAATGTGCTTCATTCAAAATCACTTGTTTAAGATCATCCCGATTAGGTACACAAGTTCTACCTCGAAATCGAAGGACTCCGTCTTCATCGATTAAGAATCCAGGAGCTTTTCCTTTAACACTGTCTTCCCGAAGCTGCACAATTGAGAGATCATCTAACTGTTTGGACTTAATATCTTCCATCATGGAGGACGTAATCTCAAGGAAACGCAACTGTCATTGGGTTCTGTGAGGCCAAACTTCAATTTCCAAATCAATCAACCCTCGTCTGAGCTTCGGTTGAATGGTAAGTAGTTCTAACTTCTGCAACACGGCTGACTTGAGGCTTAACGCATCGGCAACGACGTTCGCTTTACCTGGATGGTAAAGAATGTCAAGATCATAATCTTTAAACAATTCCAACCATCGATGCTGACGCATATTGAGCTCCTTCTGCGTGAATATGTACTTCAAGCTCTTATGATCCGTATACACTCAACAAGAAGAACCATATAAGTAATGCCTCCAAATTTTCAACGCAAACACCACAGCGGCTAACTCAAGATCATGAGTAGGATAATTCATCTCGTATGGCTTTAATTGTCGAGACGCATAAGCCACTACTCTCTCATTTTGCATCAATACACATCCCAATCCTTGTTTAGAAGCATCACTATAAATAACGAAACCCTCCGTTCCTTGTGGTAAGGCTAGGATCAGAGACGTAGTCAGCCTCTTCTTTAATTCATCAAAACTCCTCTGACACTCGTCACTCCATTCAAATTTCTGAGTTTTCTGCAATAATAGGGTGAGCGGTCGAGCAATTTTTGAGAATCCTTCGACAAATCGACGATAATAGCCCACTAATCCCAGAAAACTCCGAACTTCCTTAACATTCCATGGAGGCTCCCAAGCTAAGACTGCTTCAACCTTTTGAGGGTCTACTCGAATACCATCGGTTCATATGATGTGTCCCAGAAAAGAAACTTCTCTAAGCCAGAACTCGCACTTAGAAAATTTAGCATAAAGCTTATCAGCCCTCAAAATACTCAACGCGATCCTCAAGTGTTCGGCATGCTCCGTCTCACTTTTGGAATAGATTAAGATATCGTCAATAAATACCACCACAAATTTATCGAGATATTCGATAAAGGTTTTGTTCATAAGCTGCATAAATGCCGCCGGAGCATTTGTTAAACCGAATGGCATAACTACGAATTCGTAATGCCCATACCTCATTCGAAATGCTGACCTGGGGATATCCGAATCTCGAATTCGCAGTTGGTAATATCCTGACCTCAAGTCAATCTTGGGGAAAATCGTAGCCCCTTGTAATTGGTCAAATAGATCATCAATTCTTGGCAACGGATACTTGTTCTTGATAGTGAGTTTATTCAACTCACGATAGTCAATACATAGCCGTAAGGACCCATCTTTCTTTCGTACGAACAAATACCGGTGCACCCCATGGCGACACACTAGGCCGAATATAACCTTTGTCCAACAATTCACCTAATTGTTTCTTCAATTATAACATTTCCGATGGGGCCATTCTGAATGGTGCCTTGGATATTGGCGCCGCATTGGGATCTAGTTCGATGACGAACTCCACTTCACGATGTGGTAGCAATCCCGGCAAATCATCCGGAAATACGTCTGGAAATTCATTCACAACTGGAACAGAGGACAACTGTACCTCGCCAACTTCCGACTTCAACGCGTAACACCAATAACTGGTACAACCTTGTCGCAATAATTTCACCGCCTTCATGGCTCGAATAATCTTCCCGTAAGTACTGTGTTTCGGCCTTCAAAACATGTTCAAGACCATCCGCGCGACTATCGAAATTATTTTCCGACGATAATCTACTATCGCTCCATGCCGAATTAAAAAATCATCACAGAGGATTAAAACCTCTCCCATCATATCGATCACAATCAAAACGGATGACTAATCTTTACTACTAATGGTTACAGACAATTGGAAATCTCTCGATCCCCAACTATCCTTTCCCCATTTGGCAGCCCAACAATAAAAGGTTCGCATGCAGAGAGACCGTTTAGGCCCAAACAATTCACACAAGACAATGATATAAAAGAATGAGTAGCTCCGTAATCAAACAATACATCTACCGGTGTATCAAAATATAAACAATACCGACGTAGTTGCGTCCCTACGTCATCACCGCCTCATCTCATACAATCGGTGGGGCCGATCCAATGCTAGATGCATCCTTATGCTCGGTTTTACCTCGCCACTGCCACGTCCGACACTCGGAATTGGCTGACCCATAACTGTGCCGGTCGGAGTAGGAGACTGTTTAAAGAAGATTCTGCCCACTGACTCACAATATAATGCACGATGACCCTGCTTTCCACACTTAAAACAATCAATGGGGCGAGAAGTGTAACGAGAACTGATATGTCCCGGATTTCCGTAATTAAAACAAACTTTCGGCACTCCTCCACTAGGCTGAGGGGAACCAACAGAAGATTGCACAGAAGTTTGAGGCCTACGCGATCCACTGCCTCGGAAACTACCAGAAAATTTCGGTTTCTTCGAGCTCGAAACCCAGAACCGAATCGACACCATCTCATAAGCAAGTGCTCTATCCTGATATTCTCTCAAACTAGTACACCCAAGGGCCGCCATATACTTTCGGACCTCCGGTTTAATCCTTGCGTCGAAATGAAGTATCTTGTCTATCTCATCCTTAACCCGATCTTGGACATACACTAACTGCTTGTTGTATGTCTTGATTGCCTCAGAGATAGGAACATCTTAGGGTTGAGCTCTGAAGAATTCACTGACTCTTGCTAACTGTACCGGCGCTGGACAATACTGAGCTTCCATCAATTCTTTAAATTCTTCCCAAGTGACATCACGGTCCTTAGGCTTAACAGCTCGCCACCAGTCCGAAGCGTCATCAACAGTCAGATATTGAGCAATTGGGACTCTCTTGGCTTCAGGACAACCAATACCGTCAAAGATCTTCTCCAGCTCAACTAACCAATGACCCCAGTTGTTCGTATCACCGGAACCATCGAATCTGGGAGGGTTCATCTTCATAACTTATTGAATCCACCGATCCTCAACTGTCCTGCCAGTATTAATATTCTGCACCACTTGTGCCAGTTGGTGCACCTGCGTTACGACTTGTTGAAGAACGTTAGGCACTTCGGCCTCCGAGCCTCCATCTGAACCTCCCGAAGGGATCGGGTCTAACCTAGTCGCAGAACGAGATGCCGATTCTAAAACGGACCTCTCGGACTCAGACACTACTACTCTGCCACGGCCTCGACCACGACCGCATTGACGGATAGCTCTACCTCTCGACATACTGAAGAGTAAGAATGGTTCAACAAGGAAACAATTACAATAATAGATTGCACAATATTAAGGTAATTATTTCCGAAGGAAAGAAACAACCAATATCCGAAGAGTCTTCCAAAGACAGTAACACGGGTGGTAGCAGCCAATGATATCGTAGACAAAGAATCGACTCGATTTAATGCACTAAAACAACCCATGTACCTAGGTATCCATAAACCTAGGCTCGATACCATATTCTCGTAACACCCCGTGATTTACTGAATATTACAGCCGTAGATTCTTTTCGAGAATCTACTGTGCTGACTAACGTAAGAACTCATTTAGTTTTACAAACCACAACTTTATTCTTTTATTAAACAAACCAACTTCAAGATGACATACAACACAATACCAAAGACATCTCGCCCCGTAGGACCACGACTGATACAACTGTTCATATCTGGTACAACAACATCACAATAATAAAACATGACAGTACCCGCACGAGTACAAAACCAAATCACAACCAAGACTTTGACAAAATGACCACCAACTCAAAATAGTACACGATATCAATGTTGCCCACCGACCTCGTGTCCACCCTATGCTGGTTCTCCCATTGGTCCTGAACTTGAATACACAACAAGTATATCCACCCACGAAAGGGGGTCAGCAAGAAGCCGGTGCAAGTACAATGATTTTAGAATATGTACAACAAGTGAATAATCAACATAAATCACAGTGTCATCACAGATATTTCGGAATACCACATCACAATCATCATCACAAAACAACCTCCCGAGCTATACTGGCCCCGCATCTCGCAAGATACGCACCCCAAGAGACCTCGTCAGGCTCTCTCTGGTTGTATAGCCTAACCGAGTGATCCGTATGGAAACGCAGCCTACCGGACCCCAGGGGACCCTCACTGGTTTTACTCGGCTCACACACACTCAATCAACAATTGGCACAAATCCCGTTTTTACATATTCACACGAAGTACATTAAATACAATCAAAGTACTTGCCTCAATTTGAACGACACGAGAAACGATGAACGGATGAATGTACGGTCCGAACTTCCTTCAACGATTCGATCCTAACACATCGAAATACCGAATCAAAACACAACATCACGGAAACAGAAGGATTCCCTTCAAATTCTACTCTTAGGGACAAACTATCAAACACTACCAAGGCGGAGTTGTTCATACTCCAATCAATAGGTGGGAACTCAAACAAAATCCGTAGACTTCAAGAAACACAATGGATTATGGTCTCACAATCATAATCTGACCCAATTCAAGGTTTAAAACGGACTAGAAAGACGAGATCTAAACAAAACCCTCAAAATTCCCAAAAACTAGGGATTGAACAATCTTACCTTGATTTGGATGATACACTGGATGAAATCTTGTTAGATTGAGACTAGGAACTCAAAAATGTTGATGGATGGTGAAAACTGGTTGAAAACCACGCCTAACTACACTCCAAATTGCCCAGCCGCCGAAGAGAAGAGGAAGAGGTGAAAAATGACATTTCTAGAAACTGCCCCCCATATATATACTGGGAGGTATTAGCGCACGCTACGGCTACATGCTTAGCGTGCGCTAACGAGCTGAAGGCGGTGCACTGCTGAAGAAAAGGCAGTCCAGAACTTTCTGTCAGACACTGTTAACGTACGCTAACCCATCTGTTAGCGTGCGCTATCGATTGCCACTAGCACGCGCTAACTCCATTCAGTAGCGTGCGCTACCTGCAAGTACCTGCAGTCCAGAAACGTTTCTGCCCTCACTGACCTGACATCCTAGCGCGCGCTATCCTACAAGTAACGTGCGCTAGTACATCGAAATAGCGTACGCTAGTTCTTCCATAGCGTACACTAATGCCCCATTCTAGAGTCCAGAAAGTTCACTGTCCAGCGGGCCTAACACACGCTATTTCACAAGAGTAGCGTGCGCTACTCGAACCCGGTTAGCGTGCGCTAGACATCCGGTCTTAGCGTGCGCTAACTGCTATTCTCAAAAATTAAATTCGCAAAGTCCGGCCAAAACGAGCACAATCCGAGAATCACAAAACTCAATAATTATCAGCCATGAACATACCAAGGTCAATCATCAATACATACGATCCAAATAACCATAATACCACAAAATACATCTAAAACAACACTCATAAAATACACGGGTATTACACCCTTACCCCCTAAAAAGAAGTTTCATCCCGAAACTTAAGATACAAAAAGTTCGGGGTATCGGGCATGCATACTATCCTCGGTCTCCCACGTGGCCTCCTTAACTCCATGCTTAGACCATTGGATCTTTACTAACAGAATCACTTTTCGTCGCAATTGTTTCACTCGTTGCTCTAGTATGGTGACCGGTTGTTCTTCATACGTAACATCGTCATTAACCTCAATCTCTTGATAATCAATAACATGGCTGGGATCGGGAACATACTTACACAGTTTTGAAACATGAAACACATTATAAACATGACTAAGCGTTGGAGGCAACGCTAGTCGATAAGCTATATCACCTACCTTGTCCAGGATCTCGAAGGGGCCAATATAACGAGGACTAAGCTTCCCCTTCTTGCCAAACCGAAGAACTCCACGAGTCGGCGATACTTTCAACAACACATGGTCTCTCGCCTGGAACTCTAATGGTTGACGACGAACGTCGGCATATGACTTTTGTTGACTCTGAGCGGTCAACAACCTTTGCCGAATAATTGCGACTTTTTCCCATGTTTGAACCACCAAGTCCGGTTCTACTCCAAGTAACTCATACGGCTCGTCCCAACAGATTGGCGATCTACACCGTCTTCCATATAATGCTTCAAACGGAGCCATCCCAATCGAACTATGCGAGCTGTTATTGTACGCAAATTCAATCAATGGTAAATGAGTCTCCCAATCTTCTCTCCAATCCAACGCACAAGCCCTCAACATGTCTTCCAGCATTTGGATCGTCCTCTCTGACTGTCCGTCTGTCTGGGGATGATAAGCGGTGCTGAAATTCAGTTTGGTACTGAGTGCTCGATGTACTGCTTGCCAGAAATGCGACACAAAATGCCCATCGCGATCAGACACTATACTTTTTGTGGTACCATGGAGTCTCATAATCTCCGCAATAAATAATCGAGCCAACCTCTCCGGTCCCCAAGTATCTTTGATGCCCAAAAAGTGTGCAGATTTGGTTAGCCGATCAACGATTACCCAAATCATATTCACTCCAGTTCGCGTCTTTGGCATTCCCACAATAAAATCCATCGCCATATCTTCCCACTTCCATTCCGGAATTGGTAGCGGTTGGAATTTACCGGCAGGTCTCTGATGCTCCGCTTTGACCTGCTGACAAGTCAAGCATTTCGACACGAACTCCGTTACCTCTTTCTTCATGTTCGGCCACCAATTTTTTTTTTCAAGTCCTTATACATTTTACTCATACCCGGATGAATCGAGTACGGAGTAGAATGTGCTTCATTCAAAATCACTTGTTTGAGATCATCCCGATTAGGTACACAAGTTCTACCTCGAAATCGAAGGACTCCGTCTTCATCGATTAAGAATCCAGGAGCTTTTCCTTTAACACTGTCTTCCCGAAGCTGCACAATTGAGAGATCATCTAACTGTTTGGACTTAATATCTTCCATCATGGAGGACGTAATCTCAAGGAAACGCAACTGTCATTGGGTTCTGTGAGGCCAAACTTCAATTTCCAAATCAATCAACCCTCGTCTGAGCTTCGGTTGAATGGTAAGTAGTTCTAACTTCTGCAACACGACTGACTTGAGGCTTAACGCATCGGCAACGACGTTCGCTTTACCTGGATGGTAAAGAATGTCAAGATCATAATCTTTAAACAATTCCAACCATCGATGCTGACGCATATTGAGCTCCTTCTGCGTGAATATGTACTTCAAGCTCTTATGATCCGTATACACTCGACAAGAAGAACCATATAAGTAATGCCTCCAAATTTTCAACGCAAACACCACAGCGGCTAACTCAAGATCATGAGTAGGATAATTCATCTCGTATGGATTTAATTGTCGAGACGCATAAGCCACTACTCTCTCATTTTGCATCAATACACATCCCAATCCTTGTTTAGAAGCATCACTATAAATAACGAAACCCTCCGTTCCTTGTGGTAAGGCTAGGATCGGAGACGTAGTCAGCCTCTTCTTTAATTCATCAAAACTCCTCTGACACTCGTCACTCCATTCAAATTTCTGAGTTTTCTGCAATAATAGGGTGAGCGGTCGAGCAATTTTCGAGAATCCTTCGACAAATCGACGATAATAGCCCACTAATCCCAGAAAACTCCGAACTTCGTTAACATTCCATGGAGGCTCCCAAGCTAAGACTGCTTCAACCTTTTGAGGATCTACTCGAATACCATCGGTTGATATGATGTGTCCCAGAAAAGAAACTTCTCTAGCCAGAACTCGCACTTAGAAAATTTAGCATAAAGCTTATCAGCCCTCAAAATACTCAACGCGATCCTCAAGTGTTCGGCATGCTCCATCTCACTTTTGGAATAGATTAAGATATCGTCAATAAATACCACCACAAATTTATCGAGATATTCGATAAAGGTTTTGTTCATAAGCTGCATAAATGCCGCCGGAGCATTTGTTAAACCGAATGGCATAACTACGAATTCGTAATGCCCATACCTCATTCGAAATGCTGACCTGGGGATATCCGAATCTCGAATTCGCAGTTGGTAATATCCTGACCTCAAGTCAATCTTGGGGAAAACCGTAGCCCCTTGTAATTGGTCAAATAGATCATCGATTCTTGGCAACGGATACTTGTTCTTGATAGTGAGTTTATTCAACTCACGATAGTCAATACATAGCCGTAAGGACCCATCTTTCTTTCGTACGAACAAATACCGGTGCACCCCATGGCGACACACTAGGCCGAATATAACCTTTGTCCAACAATTCACCTAATTGTTTCTTCAATTCTAACATTTCCGATGGGGCCATTCTGAATGGTGCCTTGGATATTGGCGCCGCATTGGGCTCTAGTTCGATGACGAACTCCACTTCACGATGTGGTGGCAATCCCGGCAAATCATCCGGAAATACGTCTGGAAATTCATTCACAACTGGAACAGAGGACAACTGTACCTCGCCAACTTCCGACTTCAACGCGTAACACCAATAACTGGTACAACCTTGTCGCAATAATTTCACCGCCTTCATGGCTCGAATAATCTTCCCAGAAGTACCAGGTTTCTGGCCTTCAAAAACATGTTCAGTACCATCCGGCGCGACTATCGAAATTATTTTCCGACGATAATCTACTATCGCTCCATGCCGATTTAACCAATCATCACCGAGGATTAAATCCTCTCCCATCATATCGATCACAATCAAATCGGATGACCAATCTTTACTACCAATGGTTACAGGACAATTGGAAATCTCTCGATCCCCAACTATCCTTTCCCCATTTGGCAGCCCAACAATAAAAGGTTCGCATGCAGAGAGACCGTCTAGGCCCAAACAATTCACACAAGACAATGATATAAAAGAATGAGTAGCTCCAGAATCAAACAATACATCTACCGGGTGTATCAAAATATAAACAATACCTGACGTAGTTGCAGTCCCTACGTCATCAGTCTGCCTCATCTCATACAATCGGGGTGGGGCTGATCCAATGCTATATGCATCCTTATGCTCGGTTTTACCCCTGCCACTGCCGCGTCCGACACTCGGAATTGGCTGACCCATAACTGTGCCGGTCGGAGTAGGAGACTGTTTAAAGAAGATTCTGCCCACTGACTCACAATATAATGCACGATGACCCTGCTTTCCACACTTAAAACAATCAATGGGGCGAGAAGTGTAACGAGAACTGATATGTCCCGGATTTCCGTAATTAAAACAAACTTTCGGCACTCCTCCACTAGGCTGAGGGGAACCAACAGAAGATTGCACAGAAGTTTGAGGCCTACGTGATCCACTGCCTCGGAAACTACCAGAAAATTTCGGTTTCTTCGAGCTCGAAACTGCAGGAACCGGAACTGACACCATCTCATAAGCAAGTGCTCTATCCTGATATTCTATCAAACTAGTACACACAAGGGCCGCCATATACTTTCGGACCTCTGGTTTCATCCTTGCGTCGAAATGAAGTATCTTGTCTATCTCATCCTTAACCCGATCTTGGACATACACTAATTGCTTGTTGTATGTCTTGATTGCCTCAGAGATAGGAACATCTTAGGGTTGAGCTCTGAAGAATTCACTGACTCTTGCTAACTGTACCGGCGCTGGACAATACTGAGCTTCCATCAATTCTTTAAATTCTTCCCAAGTGACATCACGGTCCTTAGGCTTAACAGCTCGCCACCAGTCCGAAGCGTCATCAACAGTCAGATATTGAGCAATTGGGCTCTTGGCTTCAGGACAACCAATACCGTCAAAGATCTTCTCCAGCTCAACTAACCAATGATCCCAGTTGTTCGTATCACCGGAACCATCGAATCTGGGAGGGTTCATCTTCATAACTTATTGAATCCACCGATCCTCAACTGTCCTGCCAGTATTAATATTCTGCACCACTTGTGCCAGTTGGTGCACCTGCGTTACGACTTGTTGAAGAACGTTAGGCACTTCGGCCTCCGAGCCTCCATCTGAACCTCCCGAAGGGATCGGGTCTAACCTAGTCGCAGAACGAGATGCCGATTCTGAAACGGACCTCTCGGACTCAGACACTACTACTCTGCCACGGCCTCGACCGCATTGACGGATAGCTCTACCTCTCGACATACTGAAGAGTAAGAATGGTTCAACAAGGAAACAATTACAATAATAGATTGCACAATATTAAGGTAATTATTTCCGAAGGAAAGAAACAACCAATATCCGAAGAGTCTTCCAGCACAGGCAACACGGGGTGGTAGCAGGCCAATGATATCGTAGACAGCAACTGACTCGATTTAACAGACCCAAAACAACGACAGCCTAGGTATCCATAAACCTAGGCTCTGATACCATATTCTGTAACACCCCCGTGATTTACGGGAATATTACAGCGCCGTAGATTCTTTTTGGAGAATCTACCAGGCTTGGACTAACGTAAGAACTCATTTAGTTTTACAAACCACAACTTTATTCTTTTACTAAACAAACCAACTTCAAGATGACATACAACACAATACCAAAGACATCTCGCCCCGTAGGACCACGACTGATACAACTGTTCATATCTGGTACAACAACATCACAATAATAAAACATGACAGTACCCGCACGAGTACAAAACCAAATCACAACCAAGACTTTGACAAAATGACCACCAACTCAAAATAGTACACGATATCAATGTTGCCCACCGACCTCGTGTCCACCCTATGCTGGTTCTCCCATTGGTCCTCAACCTGAATACACAACAAGTATATCCACCCCCGAAAGGGGGTCAGCAAGAAGCCGGTGCAAGTACAATGATTCTAGAATATGTACAACAAGTGAATAATCAACATAAATCACAGTGTCATCACAGATATTTCGGAATACCACATCACAATCATCATCACAAAACAACCTCCCGAGCTATACTGGCCCCGCATCTCGCAAGATACGCACCCCAAGAGACCTCGTCAGGCTCTCTCTGGTTGTATAGCCTAACCGAGTGATCCGTAGGGAAACGCAGCCTACCAGACCCCAGGGGACCCTCACTGGTTTTACTCGGCTCACACACACTCAATCAACAATTAGCACAAATCCCGTTTTTACATATTCACACGAAGTACATTAAATACAATCAAAGTACTTGCCTCAATTTGAACGACACGAGAAACGATGAACGGATGAATGTACGGTCCGAACTTCCTTCAACGATTCGATCCTAACACATCGAAATACCGAATCAAAACACAACATCACGGAAACAGAAGGATTCCCTTCAAATTCTACTCTTAGGGACAAACTATCAAACACTACCAAGGCGGAGTTGTTCATACTCCAATCAATAGGTGGGAACTCAAACAAAATCCGTAGACTTCAAGAAACACAATGGATTATGGTCTCACAATCATAATCTGACCCAATTCAAGGTTTAAAACGGACTAGAAAGACGAGATCTAAACAAAACCCTCAAAATTCCCAAAAACTAGGGATTGAACAATCTTACCTTGATTTGGATGATACACTGGATGAAATCTTGTTAGATTGAGACTAGGAACTCAAAAATGTTGATGGATGGTGAAAACTGGTTGAAAACCACGCCTAACTACACTCCAAATTGCCCAAATTACCAAGAGAAGAGGAAGAGGTGAAAATGACATTTCTAGAAATCGCCCCCATATATATACCGGGAGGTATTAGCGCACGCTACGGCTACATGCTTAGCGTGCGCTAACGAGTGAAGGCGGTGCATCAAGAAAAGGCGCCTGTAACTTTCGCCGACACATCGTTAACGTACGCTAACCCATCTGTTAGCGTGCGCTATCGATTGTCACTAGCGCGCGCTAACTCCATACAGTAGCGTGCGCTACCTGCAAGTACCTGCAGTCCAGAAACGTTTCTGCCCTCACTGACCTGACATCCTAGCGCGCGCTATCCTACAAGTAACGTGCGCTAGTACATCGAAATAGCGTACGCTAGTTCTTCCATAGCGTACGCTAATGCCCCATTCTAGAGTCCAGAAAGTTCACTGTCCAGCGGGCCTAACGCACGCTATTGCACAAGAGTAGCGTGCGCTACTCGAACCCGGTTAGCATGCGCTAGACATCCGGTCTTAGCGTGCGCTAACTGCTATTCTGAAAAATTAAATTCGCAAAGTCCGGCCAAAACGAGCACAATCCGAGAATCACAAAACTCAATAATTATCAGCCATGAACATACCAAGGTCAATCATCAATACATACGATCCAAATAACCATAATACCACAAAATACATCTAAAACAACACTCATAAAATACACGGGTATTACACCCTTACCCCCTAAAAAGAAGTTTCATCCCGAAACTTAAGATACAAAAAGTTCGGGGTATCGGGCACGCATACTATCCTCGGTCTCCCACGTGGCCTCCTTAACTCCATGCTTAGACCATTGGATCTTTACTAACGGAATCACTTTTCGTCGCAATTGTTTCACTCGTTGCTCTAGTATGGTGACCGGTTGTTCTTCATACGTAACATCGTCATTAACCTCAATCTCTTGATAATCAATAACATGGCTAGGATCGGGAACATACTTACACAGTTTTGAAACATGAAACACATTATAAACATGACTAAGCGTTGGAGGCAACGCTAGTCGATAAGCTACATCACCTACCTTGTCCAGGATCTCGAAGGGGCCAATATAACGAGGACTAAGCTTCCCCTTCTTGCCAAACCGAAGAACTCGACGAGTCGACGATACTTTTAACAACACATGGTCTCCCGCCTGGAACTCTAACGGTCGACGACGAACGTCGGCATATGACTTTTGTCGACTCTGAGCGGTCAACAACCTTTGCCGAATAATTGCGACTTTTTCCCATGTTTGAACCACCAAGTCTGGTTCTACTCTAAGTAACTCATACAGCTCGTCCCAACAGATTGGCGATCTACACCGTCTTCCATATAATGCTTCAAATGGAGCCATCCCAATCGAACTATGCCAACTGTTATTGTACGCAAATTCAATCAATGGTAAATGAGTCTCCCAATCTTCTCTCCAATCCAACGCACAAGCCCTCAACATGTCTTCCAGTGTTTGGATCGTCCTCTATGACTGTCCATCTGTCTGGGAATGATAAGCGGTGCTGAAATTCAGTTTGGTACCGAGTGCTCGATGTACTGCTTGCCAGAAATGCGACGCAAAACGCCCATCGCGATCAGACACTATACTTTTTGTGGTACCATGGAGTCTCACAATCTCCGCAATAAATATTCGATCCAACCTCTCCGGTCCCCAAGTATCTTTGATGCCCAAAAAGTGTGCGGATTTGGTTAGCCGATCAACGATTACCCAAATCATATTCACTCCAGTTCGCGTCTTTGGCATTCCCACAATAAAATCCATCGCTATATCTTCCCACTTCCATTCCGGAATTGGTAGCGGTTGCAATTTACCGGCAGGTCTCTGATGCTCCGCTTTGACCTGCTGACAAGTCAAGCATTTCGACACGAACTCCGTTACCTCTTTCTTCATGTTCGGACACCATTTCAAGTCCTTATACATTTTACTCATACCCGGATGAATCGAGTACGGAGTAGAATGTGCTTCATTCAAAATCACTTGTTTGAGATCATCCCGATTAGATACACAAGTTCTACCTCGAAATCGAAGAACTTTGTCTTCATCGATTAAGAATCCAGGAGCTTTTCCTTTAACACTGTCTTCCCAAAGCTGCACAATTGAGAGATCATCTAACTGTTTGGACTTAATATCTTCCATCACGGAGGACGTAATCTCAAGGAAACGCAACTGTCCTTGGGTTGTGTGAGGCCAAACTTCAATTTCCAAATCAATCAACCCTCGTCTGAGCTTCGGTTGAATGGTAAGTAGTTCTAACTTCTGCAACACGACTGACTTGCGGCTTAACGCATTGGCAACGACGTTCGCTTTACCTGGATGGTAAAGAATGTCAAGATCATAATCTTTAAACAATTCCAACCATCGTTGCTGATGCATATTGAGCTCCTTCTGCGTGAATATGTACTTCAAGATCTTATGATCTGTTGGGAAAACAATACCCTGTATCGAATTTGTTGGGATAAACCCTGTATCAATACTGCCCTGTATTGATCTAAGTGTCATATGTTTTGACAATATACCAATCCTGCATACAATAAGGAAATTGTATCGAAAAGCTGATCTATAGTGTCAACCTGTATCAAAGACCTCTCAAAGATCCAGCATATCTTTCAGTACAGTAAAGAAGTCTCAAGAAGACTAAGTATGGAAGCTGTCTCAAATTGTCAAATCAGTGATCTTCCATACAGCTCTCGACAGGACAAAGAAGGAATCTTCAGTTCCCACTAAAAGTCAAGTCCCGTTGATAAAGAAGTATTTAAATACTAAAAGGATAAAGTATTTAAATACTGTAAGTCAGAAGATCTTCAAATCCCGCAAAATCCGGATCGTGTTTTTCATCCCGTTGGAACGGAATCTTGCTCAACGGATTTATCTCAAGGATATATTTCAGAGACTATATATATCTCCAGAGTTTGAAGATTGAGAACGACTGAACGACAAAACGATCAAGCTTATAAAGAAATATTCAGAGCAAAACATATCTCAAAAGCTTACTGCAACTCAGATCTAAGAGATATACAGTGCTCAAACAGTGAACAACAGATCATCAGCTAGAAGCTCAGAAAGTCAACGCTGTTGTTCATACCCTGTTCTATCCTTGAACAAACTCAGGAAGACGAAGCTTCAGAACTGTGTGTGAAGAAGCCAGTCAAAGCATTAGCTCAAACAAATCTATGTGAACGGTTAAAGCTAAGATCATTATATCAATCTGTGTGAACGATATATTGATTAGTTTATAATTACGTAGTTGTGTACGTAGTAATTATAATAAACCTTTTACTCCTGTGTGGAGGACCAGTGGACGTAGAGGGGTTTACCTCGAACCACTTTAAATATTGTGTTATTTACCTTCAGCTTTTACTGTTTTATTTAACTGTGATTATTTAAGTATACACTGCACATCAAGTTGCTGTATCCACAACAACTTACTGTATTTAAGACTTCCACTACGCACTCAGATTTAAAATCAGTACATCTTGTTGCTTAAAACGCTTTCCAAGCTGTATCCAGTATACTTAGTGGCCAACATGATCCGTATACACTCGACAAGAAGAACCATATAAGTAATGCCTTCAAATTTTCAACGCAAACACCACAACGGCTAACTCAAGATCATTAGTAGGATAATTCATCTCGTATGGCTTTAATTGTCGAGACGCATAAGCCACTATTCTCTCATTTGGCATCAATACACATCCCAATCCTTGTTTAGAAGCATCACTATAAATAACGAAATCCTCCGTTCCTTGTGGTAAGGCTAGGATCGGAGACGTAGTCAGCCTCTTCTTTAATTCATCAAAACTCCTCTGACACTCGTCACTCCATTCAAATTTCTGAGTTTTCTACAATAATAGGGTGAGCGGTCGAGCAATTTTCGAGAATCCTTCGACAAATCGACGATAATAGCCCACTAATCCCAGAAAACTCCGAACTTCCTTAACATTCCGTGGAGGCTCCCAAGCTAAGACTGCTTCAACCTTTTGAGGGTTTACTCGAATACCATCGGCTGATATGATGTGTCCCAGAAAAGAAACTTCTCTAAGCCAGAACTCGCACTTAGAAAATTTAGCATAAAGCTTATCAGCCCTCAAAATACTCAATACGATCCTCAAGTGTTCGGCATGCTACGTCTCACTTTTGGAATAGATTAAGATATCGTCAATAAACACCACCACAAATTTATCGAGATATTCGATAAAGGTTTTGTTCATAAGCTGCATAAATGCCGCCGGAGCATTTGTTAAACCGAATGGCATAACTACGAATTCGTAATGCCCATACCTCGTTCGAAATGCTGACCTGGGGATATCCGAATCTCGAATTCGCAGTTGGTAATATCCTGACCTTAAGTCAATCTTGGAGAAAACCGTAGCCCCTTGTAATTGGTCAAATAGATCATCGATTCTTGGCAACGGATACTTGTTCTTGATAGTGAGTTTATTCAACTCACGATAGTCAATACATAGCCGTAAGGACCCGTCTTTCTTTCGTACGAATAATACCGGTGCACCCCATGGCGACACACTAGGCCGAATATAACCTTTGTCCAACAATTCACCTAATTGTTTCTTCAATTCTAACATTTCCGATGGGGCCATTCTGTACGGTGCCTTGGATATTGGCGCCGCATTGGGCTCTAGTTCGATGACGAACTCCACTTCACGATGTGGTGGCAATCCCGGCAAATCATCCAGAAATACGTCTGGAAATCCATTCACAACTGGAACAGAGGACAACTGTACCTCGCCAACTTCCGACTTCAACGCGTAACACCAATAACTGGTACAACCTTGTCGCAGTAATTTCATCGCCATCATGGCTCGAATAATCTTCCCAGAAGTACCAGGTTTCTGCCCTTCAAAAACGTGTTCAGTACCATCCGGCGCGAATATTAAAATTATTTTCCGACGATAATCTACTATCGCTCCATGCCGATTTAACCAATCATCACCGAGGATTAAATCCTCTCCCATTATATCGATCACAATCAAATCGGATGACCAATCTTTACTGCCAATGGTTACAGGACAATTGGTAATCTCTCGATCCCCAACTATCCTTTCCCCACTTGGCAGCCCAACAATAAAAGGTTCGCATGCAGAGATACCGTCTGGGCCCAAACAATTCACACAAGACAATGATATAAAAGAATGAGTAGCTCCAGAATCAAACAATACATCTACCGGGTGCATGAAAATATAAACAATACCTTACGTAGTTGCAGTCCCTACATCATCAGTCCGCCTCATCTCATACAATCGGGGTGGGGCTGATCCAATGCTAGATGCATCCTTATGCTCGGTTTTAGCCTTGCCACTGCCGCGTCCGACACTCGGAGTTGGCTGACCCGTAACTGTGCCGGCCGGAGTAGGAGACTGTTTAAAGAAGATTCTGCCCACTGACTCACAATATAATGCACGATGACCCTGCTTCCCACACTTAAAACAATCAATGGGGCAAGAAGTGCAACGAGAACTGATATGTCCCGGATTTCCGCAATTAAAACAAACTTTCGGCACTCCTCCACTAGGCTGAGGGGAACCAACAGAAGATTGCACAGAAGTTTGAGGCCTACGCGATCCACTGCCTCGGAAACTACCAGAAAATTTCGGTTTCTTCGAGCTCGAAACTGCAGGAACCGGAACTGACACCATCTCATAAGCAAGTGCTCTATCCTGATATTCTCTCAAAGTAGTACACCCAAGGCCCGCCATATACTTTTGGACCTCCGGTTTCATCCTTGCGTCGAATTAAAGTATCTTGTCTATCTCATCCTTAACCCGATCTTGGACATACACTAACTGCTTGTTGTATGTCTTGATTGCCTCAGAGATAGGAACATCTTCGGGTTGAGCTCTGAAGAATTCACTGACTCTTGCTACCTGTACCGGCGCTGGACAATACTGAGCTTCCATCAATTCTTTAAATTCTTCCCAAGTGACATCACGGTCCTTGGGCTTAACAGCTCACCACCAGTCCGAAGTGTCATCAACTGTCAGATATTGAGCAATTGGGACTCTCTTGGCTTCAGGACAACCAATACCGTCAAAGATCTTCTCCAGCTCAACTAACCAATGATCCCAGTTGTTCGCATCACCGGAACCATCGAATCTGGGAGGGTTCATCTTCATAACTTATTGAAGCCACCAATCCTCAACCGTCCTGCCAGTATTAATATTCTGCACCACTTGTGCCAGTTGGTGCACTTGCGTTACGACTTGTTGAAGAACGTTAGGGTCTGACCTAGTCGCAGAACGAGATGCTGATTCTGAAACGGACCTCTCAGACTCAGACACTACTACTCTGCCACGGCCTCGACCACGACCGCATTTAGGGATAGCTCTACCTCTCGACATACTGAAGAGTAAGAATGGTTCAACAAGGAAACTATTATAATAATAGATTGCACAATATTAAGGTAATTATTTCCGAAGGAAAGAAACAACCAACATCCGAAGAGTCTTCCAGCACAGGCAACACGGGGTGGTAGCAGGCCAATGATATCGTAGACAAAGAATCGACTCGATTTAATGCACTCCAAAACACCGACAGCCTAGGTATCCATAAACCTAGGCTCTGATACCATATTCTGTAACACCCCCGTGATTTACGGGAATATTACAACGCCGTAGATTCTTTTTGGAGAATCTACCAGGCTTGGACTAACGTAAGAACTCATTTAGTTTTACAAACCACAACTTTATTCTTTTAGTAAACAAACCAACTTCAAGATGACATACAACACAATACCAAAGACATCTCGCCCCGTAGGACCACGACTGATACAACTGTTCATATCTGGTACAACAACATCACAATAATAAAACATGACAGTACCCGCGCGAGTACAAAACCAAATCACAACCAAGACTTTGACAAAATGACCACCAACTCAAAATAGTACACGATATCAATGTTGCCCACCGAGCTCGTGTCCACCCTGTGCTGGTTCTCCCATTGGTCCTGAACCTGAATACACAACAAGTATATCCACCCCCTAAAGGGGGTCAGCACGAAGCCGGTGCAAGTACAATGATTCTATAATATGTACAATAAGTGAATAATCAACATAAATCACAGTGTCATCACAGATTTTCCAGAATACCACATCACAATCATCATCACAAACCAACCTCCCGAGCTATACTGGCCCCGCATCTCGCAAGATACGCACCCCAAGAGACCTCGTCAGGCTCTCTCTGGTTGTATAGCCCAACCGAGTGATCTGTAGGGAAACGCAGCCTACCGGACCCCAGGGGACCCTTACTGGTTTTACTCGGCTCACACACACTCAATCAACAATTGGCACAAATCCCATTTTTACATATTCACACGAAGTACATCAAACACAATCAAAGTACTTGCCTCAATTTGAACGACACGAGAAACGACGAACAGATGAATGTACGGTCCGAACTTCCTTCAACGATTCGATCCTGACACATCGAAATACCGAATCAAAACACAACATCACGGGAACGGAAGGATTCCCTTCAAATTCTACTCTTAGGGACAAACTATCAAACACTACCAAGGCAGAGTTGTTCATACTCCAATCAATAGGTGGGAACTCAAACAAAATCCGTAGACTTCAAGAAAAACAAGGGATTATGGTCTCACAATCATAATCTGACCCAATTCAAGGTTTAAAATGGACTAGAAAGACGAGATCTAAACAAAACCCTCAAAATTCCCAAAAACTAGGGATTGAACAATCTTACCTTTATTTGGATGATACACTGGATGAAATCTTGTTAGATTGAGACTAGGAACTCAAAAATGTTGTTGGATGGTGAAAACTGGTTGAAAACCACGCCTAACTACACTCCAAATCGCCCAACCGCCGAAGAGAAGAGGAAGAGGTGAAAAATGACATTTCTAGAACCGGCCCCCCATATATATACTGGGAGGTATTAGAGCACGCTACGGCTACAGGCTTAGTGTGCGCTAACGAGCAGAAGGAGGTGCACTGCTGAAGAAAAGGCAGTCCAGAACTTTCTGTCAGACTCCGGTAGCGTACGCTAAACCATATGTTAGCGTGCGCTATCGATTGCCACTAACACGCGCTAACTCCATACAGTAGCATGCGCTACCTGCAAGTACCTGCAGTCCAGAAACATTTCTGCCCTCACTGACTTAACATCCTAGCGCGCGCTATCCTACAAGTAATGTGCGCTAGTAAATCGGAATAGCGTACGCTAGTCCTTCCATAGCGTACGCTAACGCCCCATTCCAGAGTCCAGAAAGTTCACTGTCCAGCGGGCCTAACGCACGCTATTGCACAAGAGTAGCGTGCGCTACTCGAACCCGGTTAGCGTGCGCTAGACATACGGTCTTAGCGTGCGCTAACTGCTATTCTCAAAAATTAAATTCGCAAAGTCCGGCCAAAACGAGCACAATCTGAGAATCACAAAACTCAATAATTATCAGCCATGAACATACCAAGGTCAATCATCAATACATACGATCCAAATAACCATAATACCACAAAATACATCTAAAACAATACTCATAAAATACACAGGTATTACAGTGGGCGTGAGGATGCACGTGTCGATCCTTATGTTGTGATGCAGGGCATGATGACTCAGATGACCCAGATGGGTCAATTAATGGAAGCTATGCAGAGAGCTACTACTGGCCAGCAGCAGGGGCCTCATCCTCCACCTCATGTGCTTGGCGGACCCGTGAGTCGGATCATCAGCGACATCTCTCGCCAGCGATCTCCGACCTTTAAAGGATCCTCTGAGCCTGCTGACATTGTGCATTGGATCGAGCATTTTGAGAAATTATTCGAGATGGTGGACTGCCCGGAGGAGAATCGCGTCTCCATGGTAGCTTACTATCTTAGCAAGGGCGCTCACACTTGGTGGCTTTCAGTGAGGCCAGTTGATGGTGCTTATACCTGGGAGGAATTTAAAAACCTCATGATAGACCGTTACTATCCAGGGCCACTCCGTGAGGCTAAGCTGTCAGAATTGCTAAACCCGGAACCATCCGAGGATGATGATGTACTATCTGTCGCCGAGAAATTTCAGGCACTTCTTCCTTTTGCCTCTTCGATTGTCCGAACGGAGGCTGATAACATCAAATATTTTCTCAAGAGGCTTATACCCCGAATGAGAATGCAGCTGTTAAATCACCACTGTACGACCCTGTCGGAGTTCATCGAGAAAGCCGTGTAATATGAACTCACCGCGAAGGAGATTTTTGAGAAGCAACCACAGCCCAACAACAAAAGATCTCGGAACCAGAGCCAGACTGAGAGTAACCGGGGGACATTCAGGAAGCCCTAGTCATTGCCAAACCCTTATGATCGACCACCCATGGCGTCGAAGCCAGCCGGATTACAGTCTCGAGCGGTCCCATCATCTGTTGTGTGCTATAACTGCGGAGACCAGGGGCACGTCAGCTCCAAATGCCCGAAGCCGGCCATCGCATGCCACACTTGTGGGAAGAATGGGCATCGTGCTCGTTTTTTCAGGAATAGACCCAAACGTGAACCAGTAGTGTCTCATTCTCTAAATCAGTCTGCTGTCCAGGACCAGGTGCCTCTGTCCACTTCTTATCAGACTACCGCGGCAAACAAGGGAATGGGTTGTGGGAATCAAAGTGGTACACATGGTGCAGGAGCCGCAAAACCCAGGATCTACAAAATGAAGAATGCTGACGATCCAGAGGCCAGCATGATTGCAGGTATACTCGAGATCCACTCTCATCCAGTGTGTGTTCTTTTTGATACCGGTGCTTCACACTCCTTTATATCTACTTCTTGTTTAAGTTGTTTGCCTCTAGACCATGTTGTTATGTGATTGGTCTACCCGATGGTAGAATAATTATTGGAAATCATGAAGTCCAGGACTGTCCGATTCGTATGAACGACCGTGAGTGGTTGTCAAAACTGATTGTAGTCGATTTACCTAAGGATGATATAATCTTAGGTAAGAATTGGATGGATCATCATGATGCCATACTTAGTGTCCGCAAGCGGATGGTAACCGTCACTTCCGATTATGGTTTCGAGTGTATTTTTCGAGGTGATAATCCCAGCCATTTCGGGAGAGTCATCAGCGCTATGAAGGCAGTGAAACTGCTTAATCAAGGGTGTATTGGTTATTAGTGCAACATGACCAAAACTATAGATCGACCAGTTTAATTGGTCGACATTCCGGTAGTCCGAGACTACCCAGACGTATTTCCAGACGAGTTGCCAGGCTTACCTCCACATCGTGAGGTGGAGTTTACTATTGAGTTAGAGCCAGGTACGTCCCCGCTTTCGAGAGCACCGTATCGTATGGCTCCGACTGAGATGCATGAATTGAAGAACCAGCTTGAGGAATTGACTGAAAAGGGCTATATCCGACCTAGTGCGTCCCCTTGGGGAGCACCAGTGTTATTTGTACGAAAGAAAGACGGATCTCTACGTTTATGTATTGATTACCGTGAGCTGAACAGGGTAACCATCAAGAACAAATATCCGTTGCCTCGTATTGATGATTTATTGGACCAACTTCAGGGAGCTGCTGTTTTTTCTAAAATTGACTTGAGGACCGGTTATCATCAGTTGAGGATTCGAGAGTCTGACATTTCGAAGACGGCCTTTCGTACTCGCTATGGGCATTATGAGTTCATGGTGATGCCATTTGGATTAACTAATGCACCAGCTGTATTCATGGAGTTGATGAATCGGGTTTTTATTAACTATCTAGACTGCTTTGTAGTCGTTTTTATTGACGACATTCTGATTTACTCTCGTGACCACAAAGAGCATGAACGTCATCTTCACCAAGTTCTCGATGCGTTGAGGCGGGAACAGCTTTTTGGGAAATTTTCTAAATGTTAATTCTGGATGCCCGAGGTTATCTTTCTTGGGCATGTGACATCATCCGAAGGAGTGAGAGTGGACCCACAGAAGACAGAAGCCATTCGGGATTGGTTACCTCCAAAGAACGCGAAGGAAGTTCATAGTTTCCTCGGCCTAGCAGGTTACTACCGACGGTTCGTGGAAGGATTTTCCAAAATTGCGCATCCGATGACTAACCTACTGAGGAAAGATAATAAGTATTTGTGGTCAGAAGCATGTCAGCAAAGTTTTGATGAGCTAAAGAGTCGATTGATTTCAGCACCTATCTTGGTTCTACCAAAAGGAACGGAAGGATTCATGGTGTATAGTGACGCGTCGAGACAGGGCCTTGGATGTGTACTAATGCAGGAAGGGAAAGTGATTGCCTATGTATCGAGACAATTGCGACCCTATGAAGTTAACTATCTGACCCATGACTTGGAGCTAGCAGCCGTAGTGTTTGCATTGAAAATATGGCGTCACTATCTGTACGGAGTTACCTGTCAGATCTTTACCGATCACAAAAGCCTGAAGTACATTTTTACTCAGAAGGAGTTGAACATGGGAAAGAGAAGGTGGATAGAATTAATCAAAGATTATGATATCGAGATCCTTTATCATTCGGGAAAGTCAAATGTGGTTGCCAATGCCTTGAGCCGTAAGACAGTGCAGGAACAGATGCTTAGCCGCTTGACAGCTCAGAGGGAATTGCAGTTGGAGCTTATGAGGCCAGAGATTGAAGTTTGGTTACAGCGTGTTCAGGGAAAACTTTGCAAACTTGAGATTTCTTCGTCTCTTGATGATGTAATCAGATCGAAGCAGGTTACGGACCCATTATTATCTCGAGTTCGGGATGAAGTAACTCAAGGGAAAGCCCCTGGATTTGTGATCCACGAGGATGGATTGATACGCTTCAGAAATCGAGCGCGTGTACCCGTAGACGAAGAGTTGAGGAACTCTATCATGATAGAAGCCCATGCTACCCCGTACTCGATTCACCCGGGGTCTAGTAATATGTATAAGGATTTGAAACAACACTATTGGTGGGGAAATATGAAACGTGAGGTCGCCGAATTCGTTTCGAGATGTTTAACCTGTCAGCAGGTTAATATTGAGCACCAGCGACCCGCGGGAATGCTGAATCCGCTCCCGATTCCCGAGTGGAAATGGGAGGACATATCGATGGATTTTATCACTAGCTTGCTGACGAGTCGTCGAGGAATGAACACGATTTGGGTGATTGTGGATCGGCTGACCAAATCAGCCCACTTCTTGGAGATTAAGGACACGTGGGGTCCCGAGAGACTGGACCAGCTTTTTATTAAGGAAATTGTGAGGATACATGGTACCCCGAAGATTATTATATCGGATCATGACGGGCGATTTGTGTCGCACTTCTGGAAGGTAGTTCATCGTGCGATGGGCACGCGGTTGAATTTCAGTACGGCTTTCCATCCACAGACCGATGGTCAGTCCGAGAGAACCATACAAACTCTAGAGGACATGTTGAGAGCATGTGCTATCGATTGGAAGGACGATTGGGAAGCCCAACTACCTTTGGTGGAATTCACTTATAATAATAGTTGGCACGCTTCGATTCAGATGGCACCGTATGAGGCATTGTATGGCCGTCGTTGTAGGTCCCCTTTGTGTTGGGACGAACTGTCAGAATCTTTGGGTACCAAACTCGATATGTGGTTAGCATCCCGTGAGAAGATCGCTCTGATTAGGAGTCGTTTGTTAATGGCTCAAAGTCGACAGAAATCCTACGCAGACCACCGTCGACGACCACTTGAGTTCGAGGTTGGTGACCATGTCTTGATGAAAGTGTCTCCCACCCGAGGTGTTTTTCATTTTGGGAAGAAGGGCAAGCTGATCCCGAGGTACATTGGGCCATTTGAGGTTTTGGACCGTGTAGGTGATCTGGCTTATCAACTAGCTTTGCCACCGGCTTTAAGTCGGATTCACAGCGTGTTTCATGTCTCCCGGTTGAGGAGGTACGTTGCTGATCCAAGTCATATACTTCATTTCGATGAGATCGAATTAGCGGAGGATCATTCGTACGATGAGCGTCCTGTACAGATACTCGAGAGGAGGATCAAACAATTGCCGAACAAGGCGATTCCCGTGCTGAAGGTTCAGTGGTAACGACACGGAGTTGAGGAGGCTATGTGGGAAACCGAGGATAGTGTGCGAGTGAGATATCCCGAATTATTTACCCCTTAGTTTCGAGGACGAAACTCCTTTTAAGAGGGGAAGTATGTAATATCCGACTGTAATTCTTCATTTTTGTCTTTCTTCTATCGTTGTATTACTCGAGTAATTTGAATATCGTGGATCGTTGCATTCAGTATTATGTTGAGGTGTTCTAGATCTGAGCTTCGTATCGTTGTTATTTCACTTCATACTTGATGATTCAATGTTATGGGAGAGTTGCATTTTTTGGGCCTTTTCTGGCAGTGTAGCGTACGCTACGTAGCAGGATTAACGTACGTTAATCTTGTGCCTTAACGTACATAATGCTTTCTCTGTTGCGTACACTAAGAGAGAATCTGACATAAGTTGACTTCCGCACTCCGTTGGCATGCATGTGTATGATGTCTCGGTTGTCGTGTCGGTCAGAGTCAACCTTTAATAGTGTGCGTAACACCCTTTTAATTAGCGTACGCTAATGGCCTGTGGATTCAAGACAGTAGCCACTGTAAGCCGCTTACGTACGTAACATTAACCGGTTAGCGTACGTAAGAGTGTTAACGTACGCTACATTTGTTCGATAGCGTACATTAACCCTGTGCAGTCTATTTATAGGACCAGCCTATTTTTCATTTCTTTTCAGTTTCAACTCGATTCTCTCTACATATATTCCCTCTCCTGCCTCCCTAGACCGATATTAACCTCCTCCACCTTGGTTTTGAGTCTTGTAACTTAGATTGGAGCTCATTGATTCGAAGTTAGAAGGTGTTCTTGAGCTTGAAGTGTGTTTCTTGTGGTGTTGAGAGTTGTTCTTCGTTTCTGGAGGTATGTATATGTTTATCCTCTGTATTTTTCATATATTAATGTTAGTAGTGTAGAATACTTCACTTAGAGTTTAATTAACCAAGTAGAACATGGTGATAATTAAACTTTTTAAACACTTCTTGATGAATATGATAAATGAGGGTTTAGACGGATGTGTTCTTGATGCTATGGTGATAGTAACCATGATATAGATGTTATGCTCATCTTGCTGGATGAAGTAACCTCAGTAGAACATAGATAATCATTTAGCTTCTTCATAACTAGGTTTGATCGATGGAATTGTTATCATAAAGTGTTAAAACACCATACTTGATATTCATTTACCTTGGGAAGAAATTGACAATATTGAAAATAGAATGATATTCTATTATTCAGAAACCTTAGAAGTTTTAACATCATTATGGTTCAAATTCACAAGTCCATGAGGAATGATAAGAACACCTTGTTGAATGTTAGAAGATTAGTGTGGTAATTCTAAAACCTAAGCTAAGTGATTTCATAAATAATATTAAAGGATCTTCCAGTTTTGTAAGGATGGTTTTGATAATCTTCATGAATATGGTGTAATCTCATAACTAATATAACCTTATTATAAGCTTAATATTTAATTTAGATGAGATGTATTGATGAACTTAGTTGTGCAGATTTTTACATTTCAACATTGTAATATTTTTGAAAAGTTTAATCAACATAAGATGATATTGACACCATAAGTAGTTGTTTAACATGTTCTTGATAAATTCTTAGTTGTGAAGAATCATGCAACATTCGGTAAATGTCTTGTGAACCGATTTTAAGGTTGAATTGAGGTAAAAAGAATTCTTGGTATAAGACTTCGATATTTTGAGATAGTGAAACTATTCTATTGGTTCGTAGGGTGTCGTCTTACTAATTCTATATCGATAATTATATGGATATGTTATTGAGTAAAATGTATTTCGTTTAAGGTTGATTGTTCGAGTAAACGATATTAGTCGAGGATCGTTTGTTCGTTTCGACAAGGAAGGATTATTCTCGTCTCCGTATTGAGGCAAGTTATCTTGCTTGGTTATAATGATGATTAGATTCTTGTGATGATTATAAGTTTCATGTGTATGAATCACTTATGAATTGGTGCCTCGTAATTCGATATTGTCCTTGACGTTGTTCTGTTTTCCATTATGGGATTGCATTCCCAGGTATGTCACTTTGAATCGTTGATCTCGTTTGGTCCTCGTTGTCACTTTGGTGAGTTTTTCTTGATCCTTAATCGGATATGTGCTTTGTTGAATTCGTTGTCATGTTGTATCGTGACATATCTGGAATCATATCTGCGTGCCGATTGGTTATTGTGTAGGATTTTTAGCCGGGCACTTATATAGTCATACGTGGATGTTTTCCGTATTGGACTGTGCACACGAGACGTAGTTCGTGAGGCTAATTAGGTACATTGTCACACGTATATTCTGGATTCCGTATACGGGGTGGACATGTACACGGACACATTTCTGGATCGGGCGTACTGTGATGTCCATCTTGAGCCATATTGTTTAATCGTTCATAGTACATGTACGATTGGATATGTTCGATGATTTGGGACTGATTGTTCATACGCCCGAGGGGTATGTTCAGTAGTCGGGATGTTTTCTTTGAGATCTAATATATGTGGATTGTATAATGTTGGGACAATCATTTATCATGTATATCTGACCCTGTGTTTTGGGGCGAAATACTTGTGTTGTATTTTAGGTCGAGGCAAAGGCAAGGCACGGGAAGATCACGGTGACGGCGAAGGGTTCGAGGGATACTAGATCGGGGGCCCATGTCTTTTATGTCTGGTTATTTCAAACCGTGTAATGTTACTTTAATTCCGTTTTATTTATATTATGGTTCGGTTGTATTTTGAAGTATATTCCATCTCCATATAGTTTGTACTTGTATTTCGGATCCTATGTATTATAAGGCCGCTGGCCATACTATTAGTGAACTCCTAATCGGAGGAATGACTATTAATTATGGTTCGGTATCACAAAGTAATACTTCTTTGATTTGTATTTTGATATCGCCTGGTGGGTCCCAGTGTGGGGTCCACGGCACTGTAATAGCCGCCTTTTTGGGGTGTTACAGCTACGGCTTTTGCACATTAGTTGCTGTGTGAGTTACGCCCGTAACTTTATGATGTTACGCCCGTATGGAGTTTCAGACTTCATTTTCAGCTCAGAATTTCTTAGACTTTGCGTTTTCGCCCCAAATCTTCTTCGGATGATAACTTTTGATATATAACTCTGATTTTGAATCCGGAAAGACTGCCGAACTCATCTCTGGAAGACCTACAACATTAATACATAAAAAAAAATCAATAAAGAGAATATTTAATAAACATGTTATTTCTTGAGTAAATCAGTAATTCAATCTGATTAAGACTAAATTTACATTTTCATCCTATAAAAATAAAATTATTAAAAACTAATTAATTAAAAGCAAAAACGAGTAGACTAACTCATAATTAAGGGTGAAATATATCAATACTAATCAGAAATAAGTGTATAAAACTGACACTTATCACTACACTAGTCTTTTTCTTACTCACCCAAGATATTAAGCATGAACTCATGAAATGACAAGTTCCATTGGTACTTTTTCTGTCAATTTTACATTGCCAAAATCGTCGTCATTATATGCAAATAGTTTAAAATTAATGCTTGAGGGACACCATAATCCATAACCAGTAGTACCATTTAAATAACAAAAAATTTGTTTACAAGTAATTAAATGAGATTCTTTGGGATTAGCTTGAAATCTATCACATAAACAAGTTGCAAACATAACATCAGGTCTAGAGGTAGTTAGATAAAGTAAAGATCTGATCATACCTCTATATTGTTTTTTATCGACGGATTTACCTTTCTTATCTTTGTCAAGTTATAAGACGGATGACATAGGGGTAGATATTTCCTTGTATCCTTTCATCTTGAATTTCTTTAGCAGCTTTTTGACATACTTTGTTTGATGAATAAATATTCCATCTTTGAGTTGTTTTATTTGAAGACCGAGGAAGAATTTTAATCCACCATCATGCTCATTTCGAATTCTCCTTTCACAAGATTTGGAAATTCTTGGGACAGAGAATCGTTAGTAGCAATAAATATAATATCATCGGCATAGATATGGCAAACGAGCATATCATTATCAAAGATTTTGACAAATAGAGTATTATCTACATGTCCACTAATATACCCGTTAGAAATAAGAAAAGTATTTAGCCTTTCATACATTCTCTCGGTGCTTGTTTTAATCTATAGAGAGCTTTATGGAGCTTGTACACATAGTTCGGATGATCATAATCCTCAAAGCCCGGTGGTTGCTTGACATAGAATCTTATTATAAGATCCAAACGCACATAGAAGACGAATTGCATCAAGACGAGCAATCGGTGCAAAGGTCTCATCGTAGTCTAGTCCTTCCTCTTGGTTGTATCCTTGAGCGACTTGTCTAGATTTGTTTTTTACTGAGAGACCTTATCATCTTTCTTTACTTTGTGAACCCATTTAGTTCCGATGATGGTTTTGTCTTCGAGTGCCGGAACTTATTACCATACTTTATTTCTTTCGAATTGGTTAAGATTCTTTGGTTCGATGGGAAAAATAAATAATTGTTTAGAAAATCATTTATTTTTCTCCTTGTTCGCACACCTTCACCAATATGAAAACTTATTCTTTTGGATGATCTTTCATATTTGCCCACTCTTTAGGAAGAGTATATGGAGTTTCTTCAATCTTCTCATAGTTTATGTCAAGTTTCTCAAATTCTTTTGATACTTCGGAAACTTTATTTGCTGGAATCATACATGCGTCATCATCAAACATAAGCTTCTCGAGGGTGAAACCATATCATTGAATTTTACATGAATTCTACAGTTAAAAACTCTATAAGCTCTATTATTTAAAGAATATCCGAGAAATATACCAACATCAGATTTAGAATTAAATTTACCTAAAATTATCTTTACCATTATTCTGAATAAAATTTTTACAACCAAACGGATGAAACTAAGATAGATTAGGCTTTTTACCATTAAATATTCCGAAGGTGAACTCGATTTGTAACATAGCAGGCGGTGTTGACAGCTTCGAGACAAAAATATTTTGGAAGCCAATCTTCATTAAGCATTGTACGGCTCATTTCTTTCGAGGTGCGATTTTTCCTCTCGACCAGTCTATTATGTTGAGGTGTCCCGGGTGCTGAAAAATTGTGTCCAATGCCATATTTCTCACACCATTCTTCAAAGTCATTTGAATCAAATTCTCCACCATGATCAGGTCGAACAGCGATAATTGGCAAAAAAAAAAATTCTTTCTATGTTAGTTTGCACCACTTCACAAATTCGTTAAATGCATCACTTTTATTTGCTAAAAATTTCACTCATGTGAATCTAGAAATATCATCACTTTTAAAGTATAGAGTTTTCCACTTAAACTAACATGGCGGGATGGTCCTATTAGATCCATATGAATTAATTCAATAATTTGGCTAGTGGAAATTTCCATTGTTAATTTAAATGCTCATGTGGCATGTTTACCTGTAAAACAAGATTCACAATGCTTTTTTAAAATTCAATTTTGGTAGACCACGAACAATATCATGTTTAACTAATTTTGCAAGTAAAGGTAGAGGAGCGTGTCCCAATTTTTGATGCCAAATTACTGCATTTTTATCGTATGAAATTAAACATTTTTTTATTAAAAGACGATTCATTTTATAAATATACAATATAAATTATACCTTATTCAATAAAACTGTTTTATCTTTCCTCATTGCAGTACAATGAGTTGTTTCAAAAATTAATTTTAGACCAGTATCACACAATTAAGAAATACTGAGTAGATTATGTAATAGACCATCGATAAAAAGAAAATTATCAGTAGTTGGTAAAAGTTCCTTACTCACTTTACCTATACCATTAATTTTACCTCATTTATTATCACCGAAAGTGACAAATCCTCGTTGTTCCATTTCGTGCTTCGTGAAGAGATGCTCGTTTCCACTCATGTGGTTTGAGCATCCACTATCAATGTACCATTTATCTGATGGTGCAATCGTCCTTGCAAAATTTATTTTCTTTCATTTTATAGGTACCCAATCTATTTAGGACCTGTAAAGTTAGATATATATATATATATATATATTGTTTGGAACGATTGTCCTTTTGGGAACCCATACTTTTCTCACTTTGATGGTTCGTCTATGACTAGTACAAAAAGTTTCAGTATGCCTTATTTTTAAACATTTTGAGCATGATAAAGTTCCAGTTTTTAATTTTTCCGAATCCGTCGCACTTTTATATAAGGACCTTTCCATTGGAAGAGAACTATAATCAAGTCCTTATTTTGATAACGAAAATATTTGAAGAGATGATAATTGTTCAAATTTTTCATGCCGACTCTTAGCTTCCGCCTATTCCAAAAGAGGGACTGAGTCCTTTTGGCGGAGGATGCAGGTGGCTTCTTCTTGTTCGTGGACATGATGATCTTCCTGTTCTTCATGGATGAAAGGAGGGACTGATTCCTCCTGTTTCTGTTCTTCATGGGCTACTTCCTGTTGGGGACGGGGACTGATGTTGTTCAGAGGATGTCCCCTGGCCCTATTGGTATTGGATATTGGTGATTTCTCCTTCCCTAGCCTCTTCTCGATTTATCTGAAGACCTGTCTGTAAGGCATCATCATCATCGTCAGAGTCTGGGTCGGAGTGGTGGCTTGGTGATGGAGCCTTGTCACTAGACTATGACTTCCCTTTGAGTCGGGCCTTTTCTTTTGCCATGAAATAGTTTGAGATAAGCTCAAGGCAAAATTCATTGTCCCATCTGATCAGGACCTCAACGTTCGGGGTGTCCGTGCTCTTCAGAGCAAATAACTCCTCTTATTTCCAGTCCTCCCAGTTGTACAGGGTGTCGTATCGGGCGACCCTGTAGATTTTCCAAACTTTAAAGTGCTCATAGTCTTCCTCTATTTTGACTAGAAGGAGAGTGTTGTTTATAATATCCGGCGGGGAGGGACTTTGCATAGTAGTGGTCTCAACTGTCCGGCTGGGATTATTGACCGGTAAGGGAGCCTGTGGAGAAGCGGGATCCCTAACAGGGGTGGGTACCCTATGGGGAGTGGGACTCCGTATAGGGGTGGGTTTCCTGTTTGGAGTTTCGGATCCAAAGGGGCAGCCGATTCGCCAGAACATTCCAACTTGGCAAACAGTTGTTCATCCGTCATAGCTGCCACAGGCTTGGGATCTGGTGTACGAGCATCAACTGTTTCTTCAATAGGGGTTGCGCCCTGTGGGAGAATTTCGGTGATAGGAGTTTTCGATGGGACTTCTACAGTGACAGCTGTAGCCATCATAGGTTTAGCCTTAGAATACTTTTGGTTTTTCTTTCTTTTCCCCTCGACAACTTTGGGGGAGCTGCTGTCGGGAATACTTCTTTTTCTTTTCTTCCCATCACTCGCGCTCTTTAGAGTGAAGTCCTTCGGGCCATTAGAGGTCGGCATGCTGAGAGGGTTGGGCATGTCAGCAATGAGGGGTGTCCTGTTGTACACGGTGGGTCTAATTCCACCAATAAACTTCCCGGTTCCAATCTTCTTGGCGTCTGCGGATTGCTTCACTCCGCAACAAGTGAGGATATGGTTCAGGATTAGGCCAAATGATTTCTTGGCAAACTCAGGCTTAGATGCCTCTTCTTGGATACATTTCAATAGAATTTGGCACCAATTAACTTTCTCACCAGATATGATGGCGTCCATCATTCTGTACCTTAAGTTGGTGCACGTTTTGAAAGCACTAGTCCTGTTTTCAACGACCTGGCAGCAAAAATCATGAAGATAGACGTATGGGAGAGTGAAGTTCTTCTTGTGGCAAGAAGGATGAACGTTGGTGGCCATGGAAGTGCTAGTAAACAACTTCCAGTACTCACACAGCGGGCTTTTAGACCCGAAGGTCTCCAGATTCTTTATCTTCAACCCGTCGGAAGGCATCTTGTAGATGTAACACCCCAAAAAGGCGGTCATTAAAGTGCCGTGGACCCCACACTGGGACCTACCAGGCGATACCCAAAATACAGATTAAATACGTAATACTTGTGATACCGAACCACAATAAGTAGTACTTACTCCGATTAGGAGTTTACAGTAGTATGGCCAACGGCCTTATTATACACAGGATCTAAAATACAAGTATAAACCATATGGAGATGGAATATACCTTAAATAACAATACATTTGTCCACAATTTAAATAAAGCGGAAAGATAACATTACACGGTTTGAACATAACCGGAAAAAAAAAAGCTTGGGGCCCCCGAACTAGTATCCTTCGAACCCTTCACCATGATCTTCCCATGCCTTGTCTTTGCCACGACTTAAAATACAACACAAGTATTTCGCCCAACACAGGGTCAGATATACATAATAAATGATTTCTCAAGACATTATACAAATCACATATATTAGAGTTCAAGGAAAACATCCCGACTAACGAACATACCCCTCGGGCGTATGAACGGTTAGTCACAAAAAGTCGAACACATCCAAATACACATAGACTATGAACGACAAAAATAGTATGGCTCAAGATGGACATCACAGTACGCCCGATCTGGAAATGGGTTAGTGCACATGTCCACCCCGTATACGGAATCCAGGATATACGTGGGACAATGTACCTAATTAGCCTCACGAACTATGTCTCGTGTGCACAGCCCAATACGGAAATATCCACGCATGACTATATATGTGCCTGGCTAAAAATCCTACACAATGACCAATCGGAACGCAGATATGATTCCGGAAATATCACGATACAACATGACAACGAATTCAATGAATCACATATCCGTTTAAGGATCAAGAAACTCACCAAAATGACAATAAGTATCAATGATATCAACGGTTCAATAGTGACGAACTTGGGAATGCGATCCCACGAGGAAAACGGAACATCATCAAGAATAATATCAAATCACGGGTCACAAAATCATAAGTGTTTCATATACACGAAACTCATAACCATCACAAGAATCCAAACATCATTATATCTAAGCAAGATAACTTGTCTCAATTACGGAGACGAGAATAATCCTTCCTTGTCGAACGAACGAATGGTCCTCGACTTAATATCGGTTACTCGAACAATCAACCTTGTATGGGATACAATCCATTCAATAACACATTCTCATAACTATCGATATCTAGTTCAACGAATCGATATACTAAATTCAATTTGCTTAGTTCAACTATCTTTGTATCGTAATTCCATTTCAAGGATTCATACTAGCTTCAATTTATTCTCATTATCGGTTATCATTTCAAGGTGTTCTCGATTATTCATATGGTTCAAACGGATGAGAATTTATCAAGAACAATCATCAAGGATATCTTTTATTAAAATTGATATGCCGGTAGAATTTCTTAAAGACAACATCAATGTTTTGAAAGAGATAACCTAAACAACTACGTTCTATAAAACATTGATCAAAATGAAGGTTACTCAGTGCTTATCATCGTCCGAATGAATCATGAATTTGTAAAATTATTACTATGTTCATCGGTTATGAGTTCACCTAGTTAGGTTAACGATATAGTCGAGTTATTCATCACAAGATCATCACGAAATCATCATTAAGGTGAAATAAACATCTCTGGAACTTTGTTGATATAATTCAAGGTTCAACCAAATTCGATGAAGAACCTAAGTTCATCTAGTTTAGAATCTTCCTAAACATGATAGTTTGATTCAATATAATGATAACAATTCTACTAAATATGATTACTACCATTTAAAACATCAAGAATACATCATGCCCAAACCCTTAATCAACATATTCATCATTAAGTGGTTAAATGCTTTACTACAAACATGTTCCACTAGATTACTCCAATCATTAGGTGGTATACTATATCACTAACATCAAGACTACGAAAATAGAGAGTAAAATCGTACTACATACCTTCACAAAATGAAGAACAAGACACCAAAACCACAAGAACACTCTCCAAGCTACAAGAATGACTCTAAACTTCCAATCAACAAGCTCCAAAAGCTCAAACACAAGTTGGAAGTAGGTAGATTTGGTCTAGGGAGGCAGGGGGATGATTATAGGGGAGAAAAATCGGAGTTGGATGTGCAAAATGAAAGACACAAGTTATCTTTTTATAAAATTGCACAGTTCGTTACGTACGTTATGCACAAGTGAATAACGTACGTTAGCGTCTTTACGTATGCTACGCCAAAAGTGTTACGTACGTAAGCTAGTTCCAGAGGCTACTGACTGAAAACACGAACAACATTACATACGTTATGGCTTGGAGCATTACGTACGTAATGTAGGTCAACTAGGCTGCTACAAAAAGGTCAGATATTCGAATCAAGCCCGACCCCACACGCCGAAAGTTGAGATCGGATAAGACTACAAGTATTACGTACGTAAAAAGCACTTCCTTACGTACGTTAAGCCAACACGATAGCGTATGCTAGGCTAAAGTGTTAACATACGTTAAACACATAATTACTAGCCCAAAATGCACCTATCTATACAACGTCGAGAAATCAATCACAGTGCGAATGATAGTTATATTCAAGTCTATTATGATATATTCCAACATCAATAAACATTAAACAAATGCAACAAGACTACAATAGTATTGAATGATCCGAATAATACAACAGTAGGTAAGAATTTCCGTCGGATATTACATACTCCCCCCCTTAAAAAGAGTTTCGTCCCCAAAACTAAGAGGTAAACAATTCGGGATACCTCTCATGCATGCTTCTATCCATCTCCCACGTGGCCTCCTCGACTCTGTGACGTGACCACTGAACCTTCAGTAGGGGAATCGTCTTGTTCCGCAACTGTTTGATCCTCCTATCAAGTATCCGTATGGGGCGCTCTTCGTACGAATGATCCTCCGCTATATCGATTTCATCGAACTGAAGTATATGACTCGGATCAGCAATATATTTAATCAACTGGGAGACATGGAACACGTTATGAATCCGTCTCAGAGTTGGTGGCAATGCCAGGCGATAGGCTCGATCGCCTACTCGTTCCAAAACCTCAAATGGCCCGATATACCTCGGACTCAGCTTGCCTCTCTTCCCAAAACGAAAAACACATCGAGTAGGGGACACCTTCATTAGTACATGGTCGCCGACCTCGAACTCAAGTGGTCGTCGACGGTTGTCTGCATAGACTTCTGTCGGCTTTGATCCATTAACAAACGAGTCCTAATCAGAGCGATCTTCTCACGGGCTGCTAATAACATATTGGGTTCCGTACCAAAAGATTCAGACATATCGTACCAACACATAGGGGACCTACAACGACGGCCATACAATGCTTCATAAGATTCCATCTGAATCGAAGCGTGCCAACTGTTATTGTAAGTGAATTCCACTAAAGGCAGTTGGGCTTCCCAATCATCCTTCCAATAAAAAACGCACGCCCTCAACATATCCTTTAGAGTTTGGATAGTCCTTTCAGACTAACCATCCGTCTGCTGAGTAAATGCCGTAATGAAGTTCAACTGCGTACCAATCGCACGATGAACTGCCTTCCAGAGGTAAGACATAAATTTCCCATCACGATCCGATACAATACTCTCGGGGGTACCATGCAGCCTTACAATCTATTTATTAAATAGCTGGGCCAATCTCTCGGGTCCCCATGCGTCTTTAATCTCTAAAAAGTGGGCTGATTTGGTCAGACGGTCCACAATCATCCAAATCGTATTCATCCCTCAACGACTTGTCAGCAAGCTAGTGATAAAATCCATCGATATGTCCTCCTATTTGCACTCGGGAATCGGGAGTGGTTTTAGCATCCTTGTGGGTCGCTGTTGCTCAATATTAACTTGCTGACAGGTTAAACATCTCGAAACGAATTCTGCGACTTCACGCTTCATATTCCCCCACCAATAACATTGCTTTAAATCCTTATACATATTTCTAGATCCCGGGTGAATGGAGTACGGGGTAGCATGAGACTCTTTCAGGATAGAGTTCCTCAACTCTTCGTCTGCCGGTACATAAACTCGATTCCTAAAGCGTATCAATCCATCCTCGTGGATTACAAATCCTGGGGCTTTCCCTAGAGTTACTTCATCCCGAACTCGAGATAAGAATGGGTCTGTAACCTGCTCCGATCTGATTATATCATCAAGGTTTGATGAAATCTCGAGTGTGCAAAGTTGTCCCTGAATATGCTGTAACCAGACTTCAATTTCCGGCCTTACGAACTCTAACTGCAATTCCCTCTGGACTGTTAAGCGGGCAAGCATCTGCTCCTGTACTGTCTTGCGACTCAAAGCGTCAGCAACCACATTTGCTTTACCCGGATGATAAAGAATCTCGATATCATAGTCTTTGATCATCTCTAACCACCTTCTCTGCCTCATGTTTAGCTCCTTCTGAGTAAAAATGTACTTCAGACTCTTGTGATCCGTAAAAATCTGACAAGTAACTCCATACAGATAATGGCACCAGATTTTCAAAGCAAAGACCACGGCTGCTAGCTCCAAGTCATGGGTCGGATAGTTAACTTCATAGGGTCGCAACTATCTCGATGCATAGGCAATCACCTTTCCTTCCAGCATCAACACACACCCCAGGCCCTGTCTAGACGCGTCACTGTACACAACGAATCCTTCAGTTCCTTTGGTAGAACCAAAACAGGTGCTGAAAACAATCGACTCTTGAGTTCATCAAAACTCCGCTGGCATGCCTCTGACCATAAATACTTCTTATCCTTCCTTAACATGTTAGTCATTGGTTGCGCAATATTGGAAAAACCTTTCACGAACCGTCGGTAATAACATGCTAGCCCCAAGAAACTACGAACTTCCTTTACGTTCTTCAGAGGTAGTCAGTCTCGGATAGCTTCTGTCTTTTGAGGGTTTACTCTCACCCCATCGGCTGATATCACATGGCCGAGAAAAAAAACCTCATGCATCCAAAATTCACATTTGGAAAATTTTCCATAAAGTTGTTCCCGCCTCAACGCCTCGAGAACTTGATGGAGATGACGTTCATGCTCTTCATGATCATGAGAGTAAATCAAAAGGTCGTCAATAAAAACAACTACAAAGTGATCCAGATAATTAATAAAGATTCGATTCATCATCTCCATGAATATTGCCGGTGCATTAGTCAGTCCAAAAGGCATCACTACGAACTCGTAATGCCCATAGCGAGTGCGAAAAGCGGTCTTGCAAATGTCAGACTCACGAATTCTCAGCTTATGGTAACCGGACCTCAAGTCGATCTTGGAAAACACAGCAGCTCCCTGAAGCTGATATAATAAATCATCAATGCGAGGTAATGGATATTTGTTCTTAATGGTTACCCTGTTCAGCTCACGATAATCAATGCACAAACGCAGTAATCCGTCTTTCTTCCGTACAAAAAGCACTGGTGCTCCCCAGGGGGACGCACTAGGTCGAATATAGCCTTTCTCAGTCAACTCCTCAAGCTGGTTCTTCAACTCATGCATCTCAGTCGGAGCCATACAATATGGTGCTTTCGAAAGTGGGTACGTGCCTGGCTCTAACTCAATATTAAACTCTACATCACGATGTGGAGGTAAGCCAGGCAACTCATTTGGAAAAACGTCTGGGTAGTCTCGGACTACCGGAATATCGTCCAATTCGACTGATCTATCCGTTGTTTTGCTCATGTAACACCAATAGCCAATACACCCCTGATTAAGCAGTTTCACTGCTTTCATAACACTGATGACTCTCCCAGAATGGCTGGGATTGTCACCCTGAAAAATACACTCAACACCATCGTCAGATGTGAGGGTCACTGTTCGCCTGCAGACACTAAGTATGGCATCATGACGATCCATCCAATCGATACCCAAGATCACATCATCTTTAGGTAAATCGACCACAATTAAATTCGACATCCACTCACGGTCGTTCATGCGAATCGGACAGTCCTGCACTTTACGATTCCCAACAACTCTTCTACCATCAGGTAGACCAATTATAAAAGGTTCACAATTTGTAACATGATCTAATTGCAAACGACTTAAACAAGAAGCAGATAAAAAGGAGTGTGAAGCACCAGTATCAAAAAGAACACAGACGGGCTGAGATTGGATCTTGAGAGTACCTACAATCATGATGGCTTCGGGATCATCGGCCTTCTTCATCTCGTAGACTCTGGGTTTTGCAACCCCGGTACCAGATGTACCAGCTTGATTTCCACGGACCATCCCTCTGTTTGCCCCGGTAGTCTGATAAGAAGCGGACGGAGGTACACGGTCCTGGACGGAAGACTGAACTGGAGCATGAGGTGCTGCTGGAGTACGTCCTGGTCCACTCCTACAATAACGAGCACGATGTCCATTCTTCCCACAAGTATGGCATGCGATGGCCGGCCTCAGGCATTTAGAATTGATGTGCCCCTGGTCTCCACAGTTATAGCACACAACAGATAATATGACCGCTCGAGGTTGTGATCCGGCTGGCTTTGATGCCATGGGTGGCCGTTCAGAAGGATTTGGCACTAGTTGGGGCCTCTTGAATGTTACCCGGTTGATGTCAGTCTGGTTCTGGTTCCTGAATTTCTTATTGTTGGACTGCGGTTGCTTCTTGGAAATCTCTTTCGTGGTCAGTTCGTACTCCAGAGCTTTTCGATGAACTCCGGTAGGGTCGTATAGTGGTGATTCAACAGTTGCATTCTCATTCAGGGTTTAAGCCTCTTGAGAAAATATTTGATCTTATCGGCCTCCGATCGGACAACCGTCGCGGCAAAAGAAAGAAGTGCCTGAAATTTCTCGGCAACGGATAGTACATCATCGTCTTCAGATGGGTCTGGATTCAGCAATTCTGACAGTTTGGCCTCAAGGAGTGGCCCTGGATAGTAACGGTCTAGCATGAGGTTTTTAAAATCCTCCCAAGTACAAACGCCATCAGCTGGTCTCACCGAAAGCCACCAGGTGTGGGCGCCCTTGCCAAGATAGTAAGCTGCTACGGAAACACGATTCTCTGCTGGACAATCCACTATATCGAATAATTTCTCGAAGTGTTCAACCCAATGCACGATATCAGCAGGCTCAGAGGAACCTTCAAAAATCGGGGGTCGCTGGCGAGAGATGTCATTGATGATCCGACTCACCGGTCTGCCATGTACAGGAGGTGGTCCCTGTTGCTGATCGGTAGTAGCTCTCTGCATCGCTTCCATTAATTGACCTATCTGGGTCAGCTGAGGCATCATGCCTTGCATCACAACGTAAGGACCGACACGCGCATCTTCGCGTCCAGTGTGGTGCGATTGGTCCCTAGTAGGCCAATCACTGCCTGTGGAACTATGCTCTGCATTCGCACGCTTGTTGGCTCGTGGTATTGGGATTCAGCCCCTTCCGCGGCCTCGTATCGCTCTGCCACGGCCTCTCAAATTTCTTTCCATACTGAAAGAATCAATTCATAATGGTAACCATAAGTACAGTTTATGATACCAATCAAAATTCATGCTAAGTTAATAGCAACAAGGAATTACATATTCAAGAAAACAGTTCACAATGAATTATCTACACTACGAGTGTCACACAGAATATCATATCGACGTTAAGTCGAACAATTTCAATCACATAATCAATCCAGAATTTACCTCGAATTATCAATCAGATAAATCCTGCCATAAATCCTCAAAAATAACAAAATCAACAAGGAGATCCATTCCAATTTCAATATCGTGCTAGTAATTAAATCATGGCTCGTAGAGTACATACCGCATTTGGCTCGTCAGATCAGGCGCTTTCACAGTTCACACGTGACACGAAGGTCTCTTGATACTAGTTCATTTCACAATGACTAAAAAAAATCGACTCTCTGATACCATCTTCTGTAATACCCCAAAAAGGCGGTCATTACAGTGTCGGGTACCCCACACTGGGACCCACCAGGCGATACCCAAAATACAGATTAAATACGCAATACTTGTGATACCGAACCACAATAAGTAGTACTTACTCCGATTAGGAGTTTACAGCAGTATGGCCAACTGCCTTATTATACACAGGATCCAAAATACAAGTATAAACCATATGGAGATGGAATATACCTTAAATAACAATACATTTGTCCACAATTTAAATAAAGCGGAAAGATAACATTACACAGTTTGAACATAACTGGACAACAAAAGACTTGGGCCCCCCGAACTAGTATCCTTTGAACCCTTCGCCGTCACCATGATCTTCCCGTGCCTTGCCTTTGCCACGACCTAAAATACTACACAAGTATTTCGCCCAACACAGGGTCATATATACATGATAAATGATTTCTCAAGACATTATACAAATCACATATATATTAGAGTTCAAGGAAAACATACCGACTAACGAACATACCCCTCGGGCGTATGAACGGTTAGTCACAAAACGTCGAACACATCCAAATACACATGGACTATGAACGACAAAAATAGTATAGCTCAAGATGGACATCACATTACGCCCGATCCGGAAATGTGTCAGTGCACACGTCCACCCCGTATACGGAATCCAGGATATACATGGGACAATGTACCTAATTAGCCTCACGAACTACATCTCGTGTGCACAGCCTAATACGGAAATATCCACGCATGACTGTATATGTGCCTGGCTAAAAATCCTACACAATGACCAATCGGAACGCAGATATGATTCCGAAAATGTCACGATACAACATGACAACGAATTCAATGAATCACATATCCGTTTAAGGATCAAGAAGCTCGCCTAAATGACAATAAGGATCAGTGATATCAACGGTTCAAAAGTGACGAACTTGGGAATGCGATCCCACGAGGAAAACGGAACATCATCAAGAATAATATCAAATCACGGGTCACAAAATCATAAGTGTTTCATATACACGAAACGCATAACCATCACAAGAATCCAAATATCATTATATCCAAGCAAGATAACTTGCCTCAATTACGGAGACGAGAATAATCCTTCCTTGTCGAACGAACGAACGGTCCTTGACTTAATATTGGTTACTCAAACAATCAACCTTGTAAGGGATGCAATCCATTCAATAACACATTCTCATAACTATTGATATCTAGTTCAACTAATCGATATCCTAAATTCAATTCGCTTAGTTCAACTATCTTTGTATCATAATTCCATTTCAAGGATTCATACTAGCTTCGATTTATTCTCATTATCGGTTATCATTTCAAGGTGTTCTCAATTATTCATATGGTTCAAACGAATGAGAATTTATCAAGAACAATCATCAAGGAGATCTTTTGCTAAAATTGATATGCCGGTAGAATTTCTTAAAAACAACATCAATGTTTTGAAGGAGATAACCTAAACAACTATGTTCTATAAAACATTGATCAAAATGAAGGTTACTCAACGCTTATCATCGTCCGAATGAATCATGAATTTGTAAATTATTACTGTGTTCATCGGTTATGACTTCACCTAGTTAGGTTAATGATATAGCCGAGTTATTCATCACAAAATCATCACGAAATCATCATTAAGGTGAAATAAACATCTTTGAAACTTTGTTGATATAATTCAAGGTTCAACCAAATCCGATGAAGAATCTAAGTTCATCTAGTTTAGAATCTTCCTAAACATGATAGTTTGATTCAATATAATGATAACAATTCTACAAATCAACCTATCTACAATGAAACTAAGAATCATTATTGTCCTAGTGATGTTAATAGTCCAGCAAGAAGAGTGTGTTTCTACTAAACATGATTACTACCATTTAAAACATCAAGAACACATCATGCCCAAACCCTTAATCACCATATTCATCATTAAGTGGTTAAAAGTTTTACTACAAACATGTTCTACTAGATTACTCCAATCATTAGGTGGTATACTATATTACTAACATCAAGACTACGAAAATAGTGAGTAAAATCGTACTACATACCTTCAGACATGAAGAACAAAACACCAAAACCACAAGAACACTCTCCAAGCTACAAGAATGACTCTAAACTTCCAATCAACAAGCTCCAAAAGCTCAAACACAAGTTGGAAGTAGGTAGATTTGGTCTAGGGAGGTAGGGGGATGATTATAGGGGAGAAAAATTGGAGTTGGACGTGCAAAATGAAAGACACAAGTTGTCTTTTTATAACTGCACAGTTCGTTACGTACGTTATGCACAAGTGAATAACGTACGTTAGCGTCTTTGCGTACGCTACACCAAAAGTGTTACGTACATAAGCTAGTTCCAGAGGCTACTGACTGAAAACACGAACAACATTACGTACGTTACGGCTTGGAGCATTACGTACGTAATGTAGGTCAACTAGGCTGCTACAAAAAGAACAGATATTCGAATCACGCCCGACCCCACACGCCGAAAGTTGAGATCGGATAAGACTACAAGCATTACGTACGTAAAAAGCACTTCCTTACGTACGTTAAGCCAACACGATAGCGTACACTAGGCTAAAGTGTTAACGTACGTTAAACACAGAATTACTAGCCCAAAATGCACCTATCTATACAACGTCGAGAAATAAATCACAGTGCGAATGATAGTTATATTCAAGTCTATTATGATATATTCCAACATCAATAAACATTAAACAAATGCAACAAGACTACAATAGTATTGAATGATCCGAATAATACAACAGTAGGTAAGAATTTCCGTCGGATATTACAGTAGATCTTATCCAGAAGATCTTTTTTCAGAGGGATCTCAATCCCTTGCATAATCCCAATAATGTTAGTGATTTTGGCCCCTTTCCTCTGCGAGGAATATTTGAAGGTAGCATCCAGATAGAATTCCTCCACTATTTGTTCGTCGTAGGTGTCAGCATGATGACTTCTCAGGCGGTACAGAATTTGTTGCTTCACTCTTGCAACAACCAAGTTCATGCCGATTTCGTCTTTGCTTTCAAAGGCAATCCTCTCCATTAACACAGATTTAGAAAATATGCGACCGTCAATGATGGTTTTCTTCTTCTTCAGAGAGATGGAAGACGTATGTGAGGTAGACATTTTCAAGCACAAAGAGGTGAAGTAACAGGGAATTAATCAAAGAAATTCAAAAAATATGTAGACAGAGTGCCAAAGACTCGTTAATATTGCAGAAAGCGTAAAGAGTCAGTGAGAGCAATGTACTGTCCTTTTATAGGGTACATGGAAGATTAGGTTAACAGTGAACAGTCAGATTTAAAGGAGCGAACCGTGTTTTGAAAGAACGTACAGGATGGGTTCAGATGTAACTTGTACGTCTGATCCATCGATTTTGAAATGATAGGCAGTCCCACTTCTGACAGTTTGTCTTCCACTATTGCATAAAAAAAACGGTTTCAATTTTGAAATCGCGGTATTTGATGTAACACCCCCAGATTTTACTGGAAATATTACAGCGTCGTGGGCCCCGAGATGGAACCCACAAGGCTAAAAGAAATTTTCGCAAACATTTACAAATGCCCAAGAGGCCAACGACGGTACTATCTTTAAAAATGCACGAAGACTTATAAAATCCATTTAACAAAAACCGTCGTAAAAACTCATTTGAAATCGCAAGGCCAAACAGCCGACACCCAAAAGTTTAGAAAACGATTTCCAAAGTAACCTCAGTTACCAGATACCTAAAGAGCATTTCAAAATACTCACGCAGCGGAAAAAGACCAACCATAAAGATACTCTAGCAGCGGAATACAAGAACCAATCAAGAAACTCAATGCACAAAACATGTCCTAGCGAGTATCCTCCGGGAAGCTCATCTCTCCACGACCGCTACAAGCTCGATACTCCAAGAACCTAAAAAGAAATCCCACGACGGGGTCATCCATAATATCCAACAATGATAATTGCCACATCACATTAATAATTACATACCAATGAGAATACAACATAAGAATACGACCAACGTAATCTTACCGCCATAACTTTGCTTGCTGAAGTAATTCTCATCAAAATAACCATTATAACATTTCACATCTCGTACTCGATTAACCAATAAACTCGAACATAATATCTGTATTGCACCTCAAACAATACTCAACATTCTCAAACTATCATCACCAACTCACGATACGGAAATATACCAGTTCTGACCAATATGATCCATCGGATAGCATCATCAAATCCCAATACGATATCCGATTGTCCATCAAAAGACAATTACCAAATGAAAATGCGGAACATACACGGACATGGTCCTAACACAAGACCTACAAATGCATACTCATATGACCACGTCAATATGCTCAAAACAATAACAACAGTGTATACTCAATGGAAATCCCCTTACCCAGCGCCCTCACCATAGGTCCCATCCTATCAGATCAACACGAGGTGGATAACCAACGATATACATATACACAACAACACATAAAACCAACGATGCGAATCCACATGATTCCATTAACACAATACTGGGTAATCCAACGATCCAGCGCCCTCGGCATAGATCCCAAGATGATCCCGTCGGACCAACACGAGGTGGAAAACCCATCCAATGATCCAGCGCCCTCAGCATAGATCCCAAGATGATCCCGTCGGACCAACACGAGGTGGACATCTGATCCAGCGCCCTCGGCATAGATCACACGATCCCAACGGATCAACACAACATAAACAATACAATTATACATACACATATGCAACTCAATATGTTCATCGACACGAACAACATATGAATCAAAACACGAACGACACTATGATGACACAACTAGGACGACTTCATGTTCAGCAACATGAATGACAACCTGCATGATCAACAATATCAACGCTAAACCGAAACAAACTAAGATACTTGTCCCGGGTCCTTCAGGAGAAATCTCGATGTCAAATCATCACCAACGATTATCCGCAATGCTCGGCAACCCAAACGTATCATGGACTGTAGATACTCATATCCTCGTCTTTATCATAATGTATCCCCGATACCCAAAATTCCAATAACCGAAATGAATCATAAACCTTATGATTTAACTCCCAGAATCGGAAGGACAACATATAAATACAAATCTCTAGAATTTGCAGTAATAACCATTGCTATATGCATTATAAATTAAATGAAACTAAAACCATTCATTAAACATTATAACTGAGCAAGTAATAACTTGCCTCAATACCGATGAAGCCGTTACCAATTCCATTGCCGTCATCTACAAGCTCCTCGGCCCTGACCAATGCAATTCACGAACATACTCGAACACGGCCGCAATATACGGTTATAATCACCAATCAATAATCTCAACCTATTGAAGTAATCAATTAACACATATCCGACAATAATCAACAAACTCAACGGTTCTACAATATCTCGGTAAAACATAGTCTGTACAAATCAACTGGAACCAGCACGAATTTATAACCACAACACGAAAATACTACACTATCTGTCTACTTAGCGCACGTTAATCACTCAACGTAGTGTGCGCTAAGTTGCTCTCGTTAGCGCGCGCTAGCCAGTAAGCTTAGCGTGCGCTAATGCTGTACTGATGCATGTTTTTCAGATACCAATCAACATATGGCGATTATCAAGAACACTAAGTGATTCTAAATCATGCTCATAGATATCAAAACAACGAAATCCGATATCCTTTAACATATAAGTAATCATCCAACCCTTAATCTAATTCTTATATTCAAATATCATCTTCTTCCTCAAATATCAACATCATGAACACCAAGAACCTTAACAACACTCCCCTAATATAACATTACATAGATTAACCATCAACAATGATATCAACATCTGCAAAGGAGAAGAAGGATTCACCGACTTATCTCAAGAAAACGAACTACATAATTCAAACCACACGAATCATATTAATATCATCATACTCCGGTAATCCATCTCATAATCATGCTTGTCAACTTGTTTATGTAATAATCATCAACTCAAGAACATCAACATTCAATCCAAAACGAAATCCAAAGATGAAGAGTGATTACCTTTATGAAGGAATGGATTGATTTCCAAGGTTGAATCCATTTCCAAGAATCACCAATGATTTCAAGAATAAAGCTTTAATCCATGATTTCCATCTTTAATCTTGTTAAAGAGGATCATCCCTCAGTGTTTAGGAACTCTAAATGTCCTCCCAAGGTTCTCTCTATCGGGTGAAAGGAAAGAAATGGACGAAATGCTTCATAATACCCGTCTGTCCCCTTATATAGAATACATTACTAGCGTGCGCTAACATCTCATTTTTAGCGTGCGCAACAGCTTTAGCGTACTCTAACTGACTTTTGTTAGCGTGCGCTATCGCAGTCCAGAGGCTACTGTCTGGCTTCGTATATGTGCTTACGTACGTAACGCCCATGCATTAGCGTACGTAACTTACACTCTATAGCGTACGCAAGTCCTTGCGTTTAGCGTGTGCTAATATCAGTTGACTCGTTTGTCTGTATGCTCCGAAGACTGGTCCACACGCCGAAAGTGCTGACGAGGATAAGATTCCTTTTTGTCCGATATACAGTTAGCGTGCGCTAATCAACATGCATTAGCGTGCGCTAACACTACATTACAACATCCGTTGACTTATCAGAACATGCGCCGAAAGTGGCCTGGTCCACGCGTAGATTCCCTCTGAGCTGTTCTTCACTAGCGTACGCTAAGTTATGTCTGTAGTGTGCGCTAAACCTGCATGATAGCGTGCGCTACTCGTGATTATTAGCGTGCGCTAATAATGTTACACTTATCCATTTCCAACTTTTCTCGTCCATCTCGACATACTGGATACGTATGCATGACGCACTATATCCTCTAATACAATTGTCGACCAAGTACGACAATTATACCGATACTGACATCTCAGTCCTTCATTTATTTTATCTATACTGTACAGATTCCATGTTGTAAAATATAACTCGGATAAAATAATATTAAACAATGGTAGTAGAAGTTCCGGATATTACATTTGAGGCAGTAAAGTCCAAATGTCTTTAAAACTATTAAACGATAAAACGTTTTAAATTCCGACAGAGCACGTGGACTTAAAAGAGTTTACAGAGATAAAGTGTATGAATTACTATTATATTATTAATTGACATCTTACAGCGTATGTGTTGTATCCGTGAAAATACAGCATTCCCCCATACAGGATTCAATTCTTACAACAATATTGGATTAATACTGTATTCTTGGGTCGTACTGTATTCCCCCTTAATTAATGCACACGTCATCTGTATGAAGGTTTTATGCCTTCTTTTTCCTACAGTAAGATCTGACTTGTTCTGAGTGTATAGTTAATTAGAGTGGATATTTTATTCTTGTGTCTTACAGCATTCCTCTCAATTGATGAGTAAACTGTAAAAACTTACAGGGAGTCTGGCAGTAACATTCCCAATTCCTAGCGAAGCATGCAGAATCAGGTTTTGTTGAGAGGTTCCGGATCCAAACATCTTTATTCTCAACATGATTCCTGATGAAATGATGCTTCATATCAATATGCTTAGTTCGCGAGTGCAATACAGGGTTGTGCATGATTGCAATTGCACTCGTGCTATCGCACATGATTGGAGTTTCTCTGGCGCTGATTCCATAATCTTGTAAATGCTGTTGCACCTAGAGAATCTGCATACAGCAACTTCTAGCAGCATAATATTCTGACTTAGCTGTAGAAATTGGCCAATTGCTTCTTACTGAATCATGACACAAGTCTAGGTCCAAGGAAGTGACAAGTATCGCTTGTACTCTTCCTATCCAACTTACATCCTTCGAGATCCGAGTCGTTGTAGCCTACCAAATCGAATCCTCCTTCCTCAAGATACCACAATCCTACATCGATTGTTCCTTTCACGTACTTAAGGATTCATTTGGCTGTGGTGAAGTGTAACTCCTTAGGTGCTACCTGATACCGAGCGCACACTCCTACAACAAAACTGGATATCAGGCCTTCTAGCTGTTATGTATAGGAGTGAGCCTATTAGCTTCCTGTAGAGTGATTGATCAACCGACTTTCCAGTTTCGTCATCACTAATTTGCGTGAAAGTGCTCATGGGGGTGGACGAGGATTTGGAGTTGTTCATCCCGAATTTGTTAAGAAACTCCTTGCTGTATTTTTCCTGGTTGATGAGTATGCCATTAGGTAATTGCTTAACGTGTAATCCTAGAAAATAGCTAAGTTCTCCCGTCATACTAATTTCAAATTTACTTTGCATGAGATGAGAGAACCTTTGACATAGAGCGAGGTTAGTTGAACCAAATATAATATCATCGACATACATTTGTACCATTAAAAGATCGTCACCTTCCTATATCTTAAAGAGGGTATTGTCTAATCCACCTTTCTCAAATCCATTGTTGATTAGGTACAGGGACAGGGTTTCATACCAGGCTTTATGCGCTTGCTTAAGTCCATACAGTGCTTTCTGTAGCCTGTATACTAGGTCTCCACCGTCAGTGTTGACAAACCCTGGTGGCTGTTCGACATAGACTTCTTCGGTGCGATCTCCATTCAGGAATGCACTTTTAACGTCCATTTGATATACTATCACGCTTCTAGTCTGATTACAGGGGCAAAAGTTTCATCGTAGTCTATGCCTTCTTCCTGTCTGTAATCTTGAGTGAATAGACGGGATTTGTTTCTTATAACAAGTCCATTTTCATCCTTTTTATTTCTAAATACCCATTTAGTTCCAACCACAACTTGAGGATCTGGTCTAGGGCTGGGATTTTTACCCGAAGAACTGAAATTTAATAAGAACCGAACCGAAAAATTCGGTTCCGGTTGCGGTTTTTTTATTATTAATCGGTTCCGGTTCTTAATTCGGTTCCTTTTTAATAATTCGGTTCCGGTTCCGGTTCCTATTTTATGATGTTAGAAAAAATCGGTTTGGAACCAGTTCTATATATATTTTATATATATAATAATAAAAATAATATTATATATAATTTTTTACATAATATAGGTATTAAATAAAGCAAATTAAATGTATTTTGTTCAAATATTACACATTAAATTCGATTTCTACTTAAAATTCGTTTTTTTTTTACAAAATTTGGTTTTTTGCACAATTCGGTTCCTAAAAGAACCGAAAAACCCGGTTTTTACACATTAAATTCGGTTCCGGTTCCTAATTCGGTTCCTGAAGAAAAAACCGGTTTTTTCGGTTTCGGTTCCTGAAAAAAGTGGTCAAAAACCGAACCGTTTTATGTATTTAAAAACCGGTTCCGGTTCTTTAATTTTTTACCAAGAACCGAACCGGTACCAGCTCTAATCTGGTCTGGGTACAAGGTACCATACATTGTTTTTTTCAAAACCAACTAGCTCTTCTTCCATAGAAGTGACCCAGTGCGAATTATTCAGAGCTTCTGGTCGAAACAGGTTGGGATTGGGCTAAGAATACAGCTAGAGTGCACATAACTAGTATCCTAAGTTTGGCTTGAGATTTCCATATAGGAAATTAAGACTTTTTAGAATCTGTTTCTTCTTGTGCACAGAGTACAATTCCGTATGTACTCTGTATTCTCCTATGGGTGGTTACACCAGCATCGATAGCTCCTATAATCAACTCCTGGGGATGATCTCTCAGCCATCTCCTGTCAGGTTCTAACTCAGCATCCCGTGCTGTATCTTGTGGTGCTAGAGTCTCGGCTTCAGCTTGTACAGCACCAACTTCAACTACTTCTGATTTTACAGCGGCAGGATTGATTTCTAGGTCCACGATAGGTTCTATTGGAGTTTGGGGATCATCAGTGGAAAGTGTTTGGATGTTCTGGGTTATGCCTTCTACTCTTGTAGGGTCACAATAGGGTTCATCGAATACTACATAGACAAATTCCTCTATTGTCATCTTCCTCTTGTTAAATATCTTGAAAGCTTTGCTAAAATAAGAGTATTCTATGAATATACCTTCATCCGACTTTTCGTCGAAGGTTTTGAGTTGATCCTTCTCATTGTTTAGAACATAACAACTGCATCCAAAAATATGAAAGTATGCAACCATTGGAGTTTTATTATTCCATACCTAATATGCTGTTTTGTTGTGATGCTTGTTGATGATACAGCGGTTTTGTGTGTAGCATGTTGTGTTTGTTTCTTCTCCCTATAACCGTTGCGGAAATTTGCTTGCGACTAACATGGTCCTTGTTGCTTCTTTGAGCGTCCTGTTCTTTCGCTCGACAACGCCATTTTGTTGAGGAGTTCGGGATGCTGAGTATTCGTGCTGTATTTCATTGTCCGAACAGTATTGCTCTATAAAGCGATTTGTGAATTAAGTATCTCTGTCGGAACGAATGGGCACGATACTCATCCCTTTCTCATTCGGTAGTTTCTTCAGGTGCTCTGGCAACTTCGTGATGGTATCTTTCTTTTTGCTCAGAAAGATTGTCCAAGCATACCTAGAAAAATCGTCAACAATAACAAGACAGTATTTCTTACCTCCCAAACTTACAGGTTCTACGGGGTCGTAGAGGTCCATGTTTAGCAAATCTAGTACCCTGTGGATGGACAGGTATGACTTGCTTTTTCGGGTGGTCTTAACTTGTTTGTCTTTCTGACAGGGTCCATAGATGCTATTTTTATGAAATGATACATCTGGTAAACCTCTTACCATTCCTTATCGAGCGAGTTTGTTGATAGTCTTGAAGTTGATGTGTGACATCCTTTTATGCCATAGCCAGCTGCAGTGCCTTTGGCAACAAAACATGGAATAGTGGACCTCGTAGGCTTCCAGTCAGCAATGTACATATTACTGGATCGGATTCCTGTGAGGACGATTTCCTTGGTCTTGATGTCCTTCACTCTACAGTGATCTATATAGAATTTGACCGCGAACTGTTTATCACAGAACTGGATAATACTATTAAGATTATACCGTAAGCCTTCAACATAGGTTATATCAGTGACTTCAAATTTTCCTACAAGCAGGGTTCCCTTCCCTCTTGTTCTTCCTTTAGATTTGTTACTGAATCGTACCTTTAGACGACGACCTTCTACATAATCTGTCAGCTTGTTAATATCCCCTGTCATGTGCCGAGAACATCAGTTGTCGGTGTACCATATGTCCTTTCCCTTGAAATCTTCATCATTGCTGTCATCATTATCCTATATTTCTTTGGCCATAGAGCATATGTATGCTTTATCCACAATTTCATCGTCGGATGAGTCACTGTCAGTGATCGCCTGTAGGCACTCTTCGGTCTTGACTCGTTTGTCTGTATGCTCCGAAGACTGGTCCACACGCCGAAAGTGCTGACGAGGATAAGGTTCCTTGTTGTCCGATATCAGTTAGCGTGCGCTAATCAACATGCATTAGCGTGCGCTAACACTACATTACAACATCCGTTGACTTATCAGAACATGCGCCGAAAGTGGCCTGGTCCATGCGTAGATTCCCTCTGAGCTGTTCTTCACTAGCGTACGCTAAGTTATGTCTGTAGCGTGCGCTAAACCTGCACGATAGCGTGCGCTACTCGTGATTATTAGCGTGCGCTAATAATGTTACACTTATCCATTTCCAACTTTTCTCGTCCGTCTCGACATACTGGATACGTATGCATGACGCACTATATCCTCTAATATAATTGTCGACCAAGTACGACAATTATACCGATACTGACATCTCAGTCCTTCATTTATTTTATCTATACTATACATATTCCATGTTGTAAAATATAACTCGGATAAAATAATATTAAACAACGGTAGTTGAAGTTCCGGATATTATATTTGAGGCAGTAAAGTCCATGTGTATTTAAAACTATTAAACGATAAAACGTTTTAAATTCCGACAGAGCGCGTGGACTTAAAACAGTTTACTGAGATAAAGTGTATGAATTACTATTATATTATTAATTGACATCTTACAGCATATGTATTGTATCCGTGAAAATACAGCATTCCCCCATACAGGATTCAATTCTTACAACAATATTGGATTAATACTGTATTCTTGGGTCTTACTGTATTCCCCCTTAATTAATGCACACATCATCTGTATGAAGGTTTTATGCCTTCTTTTTCCTACAGTAAGATCTGACTTGTTCTGAGTGTATAGTTAATTAGAGTGGATATTTTATTCTTGGGTCTTACAGCATTCCCCTTAATTGATGAGTAAAATGTAAAAACTTACAGGGAGTCTGGCAGTAACATTCCCAATTCCTGGGGAAGCATGCAGAATCAGGTTTTGTTGAGAGGTTTTGAAAAGATGTTGGCTAATTGTATGTTTGTATGAATCTTCCCGATCCGAACATCTTTATTCTCAACATTATTCCTGATGAAATGATGCTTCATATCAATATGCTTAGTTCGCGAGTGCAATACAGGGTTGTGCGTGATTGCAATTGCACTCATGCTATCGCACATGATTGGAGTTTCTCTGGCACTGATTCCATAATCTTGTAAATGCTGTTGCATCTAGAGAATCTGCATACAGCAACTTCTAGCAGCATAATATTCCGACTTAGCTGTAGAAATTGGCCAATTGCTTCTTACTGAATCATGACATAAGTCTAGGTCCAAGGAAGTGACAAGTACCGCTTGTACTCTTCCTATCAAACTTACATCCTTCGAGATCCAAGTCGTTGTAGCCTACCAAATCGAATCCTCCTTCCTCAAGATACCACAATCCTACATCGATTGTTCCTTTCACGTACTTACGGATTCATTTGGCTGTGGTGAAGTGTGACTCCTTAGGTGCTACCTGATACCGAGCACACACTCCTACAACAAAACTGGATATCAGGCCTGCTAGCTGTTATGTATAGGAGTGAGCCTATTAGCTTCCTGTAGAGTGATTGATCAACCGATTTTCCAGCTTCGTCATCACTAATTTGCGTGAAAGTGCTCATGGGGGTGGACGAGGATTTGGAGTTGTTCATCCCGAATTTGTTAAGCAACTCCTTGCTGTATTTTTCCTGGTTGATGAATATGCCATTAGGTAATTGCTTAACGTGCAATCCTAGAAAATAGCTAAGTTCTCCCGTCATACTAATTTCAAATTTACTTTGCATGAGATGAGAGAACCTTTGACATAGAGCGAGGTTTGTTGAACCAAATATAATATCATCGACATACATTTGTACCATTAAAAGATCGTCACCTTCCTATATCTTAAAGAGGGTATTGTCTAGTGCACCTTTCTCAAATCCATTGTTGATTAGGTACAGGGACAGGGTTTCATACCAGGCTTTATGCGCTTGCTTAAGTCCATACAGTGCTTTCTGTAGCCTGTATACTAGGTCTCCACCGTCAGTGTTGACAAACCCTGGTGGCTGTTCGACATAGACTTCTTCGGTGAGATCTCCATTCAGGAATGCACTTTTAACGTCCATTTGATATACTATCAGGCTTCTAGTCTGATTACAGGGGCAAAAGTTTCATCGTAGTCTATGCTTTCTTCCTGTCTGTAATCTTGAGTGAATATACGGGATTTGTTTCTTATAACAAGTCCATTTTCATCCTTTTTGTTTCTAAATACCCATTTAGTTCCAACCACAACTTGAGGATCTGGTCTAGGGCTGGGATTTTTACCCGAAGAACCGAATTTTAATAAGAACCGATCCAAAAAATTCAGTTCCGGTTCCGGTTTTTTTATTATTAATCGGTTCCGGTTCGTAATTCGGTTCCTTTTTAATAATTCGGTTCCGGTTCCGGTTCCTATTTAATGATGTTAGAAAAAATCGGTTTGGAACCGGTTCTATATATATTTTATATATATAATAATAAAAATAATATTATATATAATTTTTTACATAATATAGGTATTAAATAAAGCAAATTAAATGTATTTTGTTCAAAATATTACAGATTAAATTCGATTTCTACTTAAAATTCGTTTTTTTTTTACATAATTCGGTTTTTTTTTGCACAATTCGGTTCCTAAAAGAACCGAAAAACCCGGTTTTTACACATTAAATTCGGTTCTGATTCCTAATTCGGTTCCTGAAGAAAAAACTGGTTTTTTCGGTTTCGGTTCCTAATTCGGTTCCTCAAAAAAGTGGTCAAAAACCGAACCGGTTTATGTATTTAAAAACCGGTTCCGGTTCTTTAATCTTTTACCAAGAACCGAACCGGTACCAGCTCTAATCTGGTCTGGGTACAAGGTACCATACATTGTTTTTTTCAAAACCAACTAGCTCTTCTTCCATAGAAGTGACCCAGTGAGAATTATTCAGAGCTTCTGGTCGAAACAGGTTGGGATTGGGCTAAGAATACAGCTAGAGTGCACATAACTAGTATCCTAAGTTTGGCTTGAGATTTCCATATAGGAAATTAAGACTTTTTAGAATCTGTTTCTTCTTGTGCACAGAGTACAATTCTGTATGTACTCTGTATTCTCCTACTGGTGGTTACACCAGCATCGATATCTCCTATAATCAACTCCTGGGGGTGATCTCTCAGCCATCTCCTGTTAGGTTCTAACTCAGCATCTCGTGCTGTATCTTGTGGTGCTGGAGTCTCGGCTTCAGCTTGTACAGCACCAGCTTCAACTACTTCTGATTTTACAGCAGCGGGATTGATTTCTAGGTCCACGATAGGTTCTATTGGAGTTTGTGGATCATCAGTGGAAAGTGTTTGGATGTTCTGGGTTATGCCTTCTACTCTTGTAGGGTCACAATAGGGTTCATCGAATACTACATAGACAAATTCCTCTATTGTCAGCTTCCTCTTGTTAAATATCCTGAAAGCTTTGCTAACATAAGAGTATTCTATGAATATACCTTCATCTGACTTTTCGTCGAAGGTTTTGAGTTGATCCTTCCCATTGTTTAGAACATAACAACTGCATCCAAAAATATGAAAGTATGCAACCATTGGAGTTTTATTATTCCATACCTAATATGCTGTTTTGTTGTGATGCTTGTTGATGATACAGCGGTTTTGTGTGTAGCATGTTGTGTTTGTTGCTTCTCCCCGTAACCGTTGCGGCAATTTGCTTGCGACTAACATGGTCCTTGTTGCTTCTTTGAGCGTCCTGTTCTTTCGCTCGACAACGCCATTTTGTTGAGGAGTTCGGGATGCTGAGTATTCGTGCTGTATTTCATTGTCCGAACAGTATTGCTCTATAAAGCGATTTGTGAATTAAGTATCTCTGTCGGAACGAATGGACACGATACTCATCCCTTTCTCATTCGGTAGTTTCTTCAGGTGCTCTGGCAACTTCGTGATGGTATCTTTCTTTTTGCTCAGAAAGATTGTCCAAGCATACCTAGAAAAATCGTCAACAATAACAAGACAGTATTTCTTACCTCCCAAACTTACAGGGTCTACGGGTCGTAGAGGTCCATGTTTAGCAAATCTAGTACCCTGTGGATGGACAGGTATGACTTGCTTTTTCGCGTGGTCTTAACTTGTTTGTCTTTCTGACAGGGTCCATAGATGCTATTTTTATGAAATGATACATCTGGTAAACCTCTTACCATTCCTTATCGAGCGAGTTTGTTGATCGTCTTGAAGTTGATGTGCGACATCCTTTTATGCCATAGCCAACTGCAGTGCCTTTGGCAACAAAACATGGAATAGTGGACCTCGTAGGCTTCCAGTCAGCAATGTACATATTACCGGATCGGATTCCTCTGAGGACGATTTCCTTGGTCTTGATGTCCTTCACTCTACAGTGATCTATAAAGAATTTGACCGCGAACTGTTTGTCACAGAACTGGATAATACTATTAAGATTATACCGTAAGCCTTCAACACAGGTTATATGAGTGACTTGAAATTTTCCTACAAGCAGGGTTCCCTTCCCTCTTGTTCTTCCTTTAGATTTGTCACTGAATTGTACCTTTACACGACGACCTTTCTACATAATCTGTCAGCTTGTTAATATCCCCTATCATGTGCCGAGAACATCAGCTGTCGGTGTACCATATGTCCTTTCCCTTGAAATATTCATCATTGCTGTCATCATTATCCTATATTTCTTTGGCCATAGAGCATATGTATGCTTTATCCTCAATTTCATTGTCGGATGAGTCACTGTCAGTGATCGCCTGTAGGCACTCTTCGGTCTTGTTCGATACTGGTGATAGAACGAAAATAGTGTGCGAAAATCATTGTTAATTATAAGGTTTTAATGAATTTTTTGTTGGCACACTTGGTTATTTTCTACCTATTTATATTTCGGATGCAATTTACTTCACTTGACAAGTTGTTGTTTAATTTAGGTGTTTGATGGAGTTTTTAAGCTTAAGGAACAATTTGGGCCATCAAACGGACCAAGCCAAGGTGATTTGGGCTTTAATGAAGAAACTGCCGCGCGACACTGGGTGGCCCAGTGCCAGTTCGGTGACTCAGTGTCGGCCCTGTTCCGAAAATAATATTACTTGGGGCCCAAGAAACGACTCCAAACCGTCTCAATCAGTCCCACAAGGCATAAAATCGACCCCTAGGCTGGGAAAAGGAATTTGAATAGATTTGGAAAGATAGAATCCAAGGGAATTATAACTCAAGAAGGATAAGAAGGAAGGAGATACAATTAAAGAAGAAAACTAAGAGACAATGGGGTATTATAAAAGGAGAGGGCTGAGATTATTATTCACCATCATCTTTATCACCATTCTCACGGCTGGAGTAGAGGAGGAAAATCGGACGACCGAACCGAAATTGTCACGAGGTAAAACCGAGCTGTTTCCGACGGGCGAGGAGGAAAACTACACCGTTTGAATTTCTTCTTCGTATGTCTATTATTAATTTACTGTTTTCTAAAGCCGACATGTTCGGCTAATTTTCTATTCTAGTTCTTAGTAAAGTTTGTAACCGTATTTGAATTATTCATGTTTTAATCCCGTAGCGTATTCTCAACTCGAATTCTCTTGAATTACTTTTGTGTTATTGAATTCACTACTATGACATATAATTTCTTGATTTGGTTTGGCCAACTAGATTAGGGGTTTTATGTCTTATGCTAGAAATTGAGTTGTAATCCGTAATTGTTGCAATTTTAATTTCACAAGTAGCAAACAATTGAAATTTCTCAATTGAGTAACACAAAATCGAGATCCCTTAAGTCGAGCTTATGAACTTAATATCTTGCCTATTTCATTATTTTGGTTTTTAATGCATCTAGCGAGCGAGATTTGAACAGCTTGTTTTGAATCCGCCGCATAGATAGGTTCGATTAAAGAGCTTGTTTTAATTGAATAAACTTAAGAAATAATTGGGGTCAACAGATCTTGTTGTTGGCTTCGGAATAGGAGTTCATGAGATTAGAGAAGAGATAAGCGCTGCATTGAAACTTGAATTAATTCAAAACGGTGGATAACGGAACTAAGAACTAGATTATTCCTTTAATTGATATTCTCGATTTTTATTTCCTTTGTTTATTTTGATTTAATTTATTTTATGCAAATTATTTTTAGTAAAGATCAGAAACTAAAATCCCCCCTTCGTTTTATTTTATTTTAATTGCTAAAAGTACTTAACCCTTCAAAAGCTTAATTTATTTACCGTTCTCCGTGGGATCGGCCCTTACTTGCCGATACTACTAGTTGTAGAAGTAAGCCAAGGATACAAAAATAACTAATTTTGACGCGTCACGACAGCGTGGTCAGCGGGTGAGGCTTCTGATTCACCAATTAGGGCCTTAAGCTTATTTCTCCAGGCACGTATTTTCTCATCCTTTTCCTGTTGCTCAGCTTCGGGCAACTTTTGCACTTTTGGATGAGGACACTTATTTGCATAATATCCTGGCTTCCTACAATTATAGCATAGGTTAGAATCACCGGGTGAAGGAGATTCAGAGCTTACCATGTCGATGGCTTGGTCCTGATGGAGTCTTTCCAGACTGGTTGATGAACTTCTTGAACTTGTGCATGAGCAAGGCCATTTCATCTTGTGACAGGATGTCATCATCGCTGTCTGCTCCCTTGTGTGCCGACTTGGATGTGTTGGGTGCTAAACTATGTCTCCTGTCAGATACAGCAGACAGTGTTGTAGTCTTGGCAGGTGACTCTTCAGATTTCTCTCTCTTGTCTATATCAAACTCAAATGCCTTTATGTCAGAAAAGAAATCAAAAGTTGAACTATCATTAAGTTACAGGACACACGCATAGTTGTGGTTTTTATGTCCCATCGGGCAGGAAGTGATCTAAATATTTTCAATTTTTTCTCCTTTTGGGTATACACTTTACCCAATGATTCAACTTCACCTACAATGCCGGTAAATCTGAGGTCAAGCTCCTCAAGCATTTTTGTAGGTTTCGTTTCGAAAGACTCAAATTGCTGAGTTAGTTTAGAAAATTTATTTTCTTTTGAGAGCTCAGTACCCTCGCAAATGAGCTTGAGTTTTCCCCATATTTGTTTGGCTGTATGACAGTTCTTTACCTTAGAGAATGTGCCTTTGTCGAGAGTGACAAATAGCACATTCTTGGCGATGTTGTCCATGTTTGCACGCTTGCGCTCATCGGTCATCCACTAAGCGTGCTCCTTTTAGAGTATATCCTCATAGGGTTGCCCTTCCATTCTTGCGGCTGTATTGAGCTTCATGATCTTGATAGGTTCTTCCTGGATGACAAAATCATCTTTTCATGCATGGCTGCAAGATGGGCTTCCATCCTAATTCTACAGTCATTAAATTCTTTAATAGAAAACACATGAACCTTATTTATCATGGAGGTATCCATATTAGAAATACGATAAATGATGAACATATGACACAGAGTTTTCAAAAGCTAGTGATTTGTGGATCTGATTCAGTTAAAAATCGACTGATTCTTTTTAGAATCAATCGCTATGATACCACTTGTTGGCCACAGAGTATACAGTAAAAGTTTAGAAAGGGAGAATACAATAAACTATCTATTTTTCGAAGTTAATGCTTAGCGGAAGATTAATAGTGAGTTGCTGTAAGTACAACAACTAGGTACTCTCCTGTTTGCTTGATGCGTACAGGGATTTCACAGTGTGTACTTTAAATCACAGTTATAAATGAAAATAGTAAGAACGGAATGTAAATAACTTAGAGATATAAGTGGTTCGAGGTAAACCCCTATACGTCCACTAGTCCTCCACACAGGAGTAAAATGTTTATTAAAATCACTACGTACAGAACTACGTGACTTTAACTAAACCTGTCTCTGTATCGTTCACACAAGTTGATACAGGGACCACATCTTTGGCCGTTCATACAGATTGGCTTTAGCTCTTTTGACTTTCTTCTTCTCACACAGATCTTAGATTCGTATTCAATGTTATTCTTCCCACACAGGTCGGAACTAGCAAGGACATAGTCCACACACGGCTAAGGTTGATCACAACGGTAAAGATGGTAGAACAATTTCAAACAGCAGCTATATGCTTTGACGAGCGATTGTTGTATGCTGCGCTATTTGCGTTGAGAACTTAGATATTTCTTTGCTTTCATAATGGTGTATGCTCAGGAAATATACTGCTCTTTCTTAGCTTGATTGTCAGAACTAATTGTCAGATGTAATGCGCGAGATTCAGTAAGTGAGCAATGTCCACTTGGTTGGGGCTATTTATAACCTTGGAAATAGATCCGTTGCAAATGTACCCGTTGGCCGGCTGGTGAGATTTAGACATTTCTGATTGGCGGCTGCAGAATGTTTGAACTAAAGGCGATTCGCATTTAATGCTTCAGACATCCTTTTTGGCTTTGCATTAAATGCTCTTCAGCGTGTTCATACTGTTGTCTTTTTCAGCCGCATTAAATGATGTCCTATCAGCATTAAATGCTGCTTTAACCATGAATACTTTATGAATAAACAAAGTTTATTTAACAACGGTTTAAAGCTATTCTTCAGTCCTGTTGGATGTGTTTTACTTTTCCTAAGTAAAACTCCTATAGCAAGATTGTTGTATCCAACTCTCTTCACTTCTGCTTTATGAAGATGTACGCTCTGTAGGATCGGACTTTGTAGGAAGATCTCTTGCTGTATGGATATGTTGTACGGAGTTTCCTAACAAATTCCATACTTAAAGAATTGCTGACTCTAAAGACTTCTTGCTGTATGATGGCGATTATCAAAACAGGCTATGTTTATCCACACACACACACACACACACACACATATATATATATATATATATATATATATATATATATATATATATATATAAGACCTAGCTTAGAGTTTTCAGGAAAGATTACAAGAAGTTTCTGTTGGAGTTCAGACCATAAATTGAATATAAAGCGGAAAATAAAATCGCACAAATCATGCTTATCCGAACTCCTAAAGAGGATCGATCAAGGATCGTATAAATGAATAAATAAAAGAAACTAAATCATACCCTCACTGACCCGACTTCTTTAATTTGATGATGACGAGCATGAATCCAATCTGTGAAGCTTTTGGAAATTCCAACGCCAAAAATGCCGAGTGTCTCTACGATACACGCGTCAAGAAAATGCCTGGAATAAACTCCTTCTTCTCGTTCTCTAAGTACACGGTTATGAGAAGATATAGAGTATGCCTTTGAATTCTCAGAACCCAGAAGTGAATAACCAAGTAGAAAAACTTTTCCTCTCTTCTCTGTTAGTTCTCATGTAAGGTTCTCTTTGCAAAAATGTGATATACGCCAATACCTTTTTCAAAATATTCTCCCCTATTTTAATCATTCACATGCAGGTTATTGTTCAACCAAGAACATGTGAGTTGATTTGGAATGGCCATGTTGGACTATTTAAATGGTCCAACGATTTAGTCCATATTCTAGACCCCGTGTATCTAATCCGATAGATAAATCTTGGTCCGTCACTTTGTATTTAAATTAATTAATTAATATAATTAATTAATTATATCAAATGCAATATAATTAATTTCTCCAAGAAATAATTATATTTGAATTAAATTAATTACCCAGTAATTATTTAATTCATGTGACCGATTTAATTTATCCAATAAATTAAATTCAATTAGACATCCAATGTCCAATATGTATTAAGAGAGAATATGCATAATTTAATCTATCATTAATCCTGTGGCGACTCTGTAGGTTTGTCTCAATCAGCAATGGGAGGATCCAAAGAGTGTGAGGAACACTTAGCCAGTTCGTGGCTCACACCGCAACCCAACTGAGAACGAGTGATGGGAATCATTCCAAAACCTGTTATAAATATTGTACATGTATAAACCCTTCATTCATATGTCCCGATCAAGTTTTAGGGTCACGGTTAAGTCAGACCCTGTTTATACTTGACTCTGTGCACGTGTTAGTGCAAATCAAGATCACATAACTCTCGCGTATCGGACATTATCTCAATGTCATTTGCCACTAACCGTATAGGACATTATCTTGTTCACTTACATGAGAAATTTCTTGCATTTAGTAAAGACTGCTACTTGCCCATTAAGTTACACTTTGAGGTTGATCCCTACCGACAGGTGAATGGATCGAACTACTCTAATAACTAACTTAATGAAACAAGCACATCTTCTACTGGACCATCAAGTCAAAGGTTCACGCATACCTATCATAACCTTATGATTCAGTCATGACTATCCTAGAGTGAAGTCCATATGACTGAATCAAGGTGAGTCGTATCCGAGTATATTAATCTAATTAATATACCTATACCAAATGATCCCACTACTCCTGAGTGAAGACATGCATATGTACAAGCATACGATATACAAGTCTTCATCAAATAACTTAATGCCCAATTAAGTTTAATTGATTTGCGGATAAGTTAAGATTTTGAGTTCTAAACACTTATACTGCAAGACTCCTTATCTCATAAGGAGTGGAATGCTTCTACTCAAAATCACGGACATCATTTCCATTTATATACCAAATCAAGATCGCCAATGATATACAATAAATAAAGAAATAATCACTGCATTTTATTAATGAATTCATAATCACATATAAATGCATTGACGATATGATACTCCTTAATGAATTCATAATCAAGACTCCTTTTATTAATGAATTCATAATCAAGACTCCTTAATGTATCTATTCTTCACCATCTCCCAACGATGTGACACTTTCTCTCAATATGCTTGGTATTATGATGAGACCTGGGTTCTTTAGCATGTGCAACAGTTCCTTCATTGTCGCAATAAAGCGGCATTGGTAGCTTTGTGCTTGGGACCACTTAAAGTTGTTTAAGATACTTCTTGATCCAAAATGTTTCCCTAGACGCCTCTGAGGTAACCTGGTGCTCGGCCTGGCAGGTGGAATGTGCAGTCGTAGTCTGCTTGGAACTCATCCAAGAAACTGTTCCACCATTCAAAGTAAATATGTACCCTGAAGTGGACTTACCTTTGTCCATATTACCTCCGAAATTCGAGTCTGTGAACCTATCCACTCTCAATTCTCCGCCACCGTATGTAAGAACCATTTCTTTAGTCCGTTTAAGGTACTTTAGAACGTTCCTTACGGCTGTCCAATGTTCTTCACCCAGGTTTGCTTGAAACCGACTGGCTACGCTCACAACGTATGCAATGTCCGGTCTCGTGCACAAATTACGTACATAAGGCTACCCATAGCCGATGCATAGGGTACCTGTCTCATGTCCATCATGTCTACCTTACTTTGAGGACACATAGTTTTGGAGAGTGTCAAATCATATTGCATAGGTAAGAACCTTCTTTTAGAATCTTCCATCATAAACCTCTTAGGGTCTTTTCTATATAGAGGGCTTGGGAAAGTCCTAAGATTTTCTTCCCTCTATCTCTATAGATGCGAATACCCAGAATATAGGAAGCTTCTCCCGAGTCTTTCATGGAGAATGTGTTTGAAAGCTAAGCTTTCATAGAACTGAGCAGTCCAACGTCGTTTCTTATTAGTAGAATGTCATCTACATATAGTACTAATAACGCGATATTGCTCCCACTAACCTTCATGTAAACACAAGGCTCATATTTATTTTGCACGAAGTCAAACTCTCTGACTACATCAAAACGATGATTTAAACTTTGCGAAGCTTGCTCTAGTCCATAAATGGCACGCTGAAATTTGCAAACTTTATGAATATCAGTAGTGGACAGGTTGCCTATAGGCTATTCCATATATATTTCCTCTTCGAGGTACCCATTTAGAAAAGTTGTCTTCATGTCCATTTGCCAAATCTCATAATCATAGTGAGCGGGTATGGCAAGCATCATGTGAATAGACTTGATCATGGCAACTGGTGAGAAGGTTTCCTTATAACCGATTCCTTCTCTTTGGGTATAACCCTTAGCCACAATCCTAGCTTTGTAGGATTCTACATTGCAATCCCCATCAGTCTTCCTTCTGAAGATCCATTTATTCCCAATGGGCACTATGCCTTCTGGTCGATCTACCAAAGTCCAGATCTAATTGGCATGCATCGTGTCTATCTCTGCTTCCATGGCCTCACGCCACTTCATGGAGTCCACATCTACCATCGCTTGTACGACATAGAATCATCCTATTGGCTACCATCTGTTTTGTGGAGACCCAGTTCCTCCAGATGCATGTAGCCATACCTCTCAGGTAGTTGAGATATCCTACTCAACCTACACGGTGGTAGTGGTTGTGTTTCAGTAGGTTCAGTTCTTTCTTGTTGCATAGGTGTCTCCTCGAGAGTTTCAATAAGTTTTTCCACCTGCTCCACTTTCCTGAATGAACTCATCTTCCAGGAAATGTGCTTGTAAAGCAGCCACGATCCAATGATCATCGGGCATGTAGAATAGATAACCCATTGACTCAGATGGGTATCCTATAAAACGTCTTTTGATGGACCGAGCTTCCAATTTCTCCACCTTAGTCTTCTTACATAGGCGGGACATCCCCAAATCTTAATATGATTAAGACTTGGTTTTCTACCTCTATACATCTCATGTGGTGTTGTAGAAACAGACTTGGAAGGACATCTGTTCAAGATATGCGAGGCAGTGAGTAGTGCATGTCCCACAGATAAATTAGTAAGTCAGTATGGTTAAGCATGAATTGAACCATGTCCAATAAAGTTCGGTTCATTCTTTCTGAAACACCATTTTACTGAGGAGTTGTTGGAGGTATAAATTGTGATACTATTTCTTGTTCCTTTAAGAACTCATCAAACTCAGTACTCATGTATTCGCTTCCTCGATCTAATCGAAGTGCCTTAATATGATGACCAGTTTGATTTTCGACTAGAGCCTTAAATTCCTTGAATTTCTCAAAGGCTTCGGATTTATGCTTCATCAAGTACACAAAACCATACCTAGTATGATCATCAGTAAACGTGATGAAGTACTGATATCCATATCGTGCTGCTTCTAAAACACCACATACGTTGGTATGAATCAATCCAAGTTTTTCGGTAGCTCTTTCAAAAGTCCCTGTGAAGGGGAACTTAGTCATTTTGCCCTTAAGGCAAGATTCACACATAGGATAGGGATCAGATCACAATGGACCCATAAGTCCATCTTTCTCCATCTTATGAATCTTGGTCTGTCCAATGTGACCAAGTCTAAGATGACACTTTAATGCTTGGTTATTTTCATCTCTATCACACTTTTTAGTCATAGTATTCACAACTATTTTATTTTATAGATTTAGATGATAAAGTCCATTCAACAGTATAGCAGAACCAACAAATTTATTTCTAAAATAAAATTTGCAACTGCCATCGCCAATGAAAAATTGAAAAACTTTCTTCTCCATGGATGGAATGGATACAATGTTTTTATACCCATTTGGCAACACCAAAACATCATCCAACGTTGAAACAAAACCGGATTCCAAATCCAAAAGAAGTGATCCTATATCAGTAGCCTCAACACTATGCCCGCTTCCAACTGTTATCATCACTTCCCCAGCTCCAAGCCTCCTACTTCATTCCAGAACCTGATTCACAGTGCAAATGTGAGAACTAACATCTGAATCCAGAATCGAGGAAGTAGAATAAACAGTAGCAGAACAATTTGTTTCCAAAACTAAAAGTTCTATACCTGAAGCACCATCAAGCTGAGGACAGTCCTTTCTCCAGTGGCATTGCACACCGCATTTAAGGCACATGTCCGTTGGCTTGGCCTTACTTGCCTTCAGAACCATTGGGGCCTTGCCCTTTCCCTTTCCGACCACAGCTTTGGGGCCAAGCTGATTTTTGTTCTTTCTCTTCTTGTTATTGGACCTCCGAGGTCCATAAGAGATAACAAGTGCAGCCTCCTTCACCCTAGGTGTCTTCATTTGAGACTGAGCGGTTAATAGTTTGTTCATCAAGCCTGCCAGATTGCAAACAATCTCATTTCCGTTGAAATTCATGATGAACTGTGAGAAGGAGCCAGGTAGAGATTGAAGGATGAGATCGGTTTGGACAGAAGCATGCATCCTAAAATCGAGAGCTTCCAATCTCTCGATCATAAGGATCATCTTGAGTACATGGTCCCCAACTTTCTCTCCTTCTTTCATCCTAGCTCCAAACAGCTCCTTCGATATCTCATATCGAGCTGTACGGCTATGTTCCCCATAGAGTTCGATCAGATGAGCCAGTATCTGCCTAGTAGCAGTCATTGTCTCGTGTGCTCTCTGCAGCTCATTAGTCATAGAGTCCATCATGAATCCACGAACTCTGACATCATCTTTGACCCACTTATTATGGGTTTCAACCTCTTCCTAATTGGCCCTGGTCCGAGTAGGAGACGGCGGGATATCCGCTTCTAAGACGTATCCAGCGATTCCATACTGAGGACTATCCTCAGATTTCAAAGCCAGTCAGCAAAGTTTGGTCCGGTTAGATTGTTCTTTTCAAGAAGTATATCAAGTGAATTCATTGTCATATTTGAGATGTTTAATTTTGCAGAAAGTAAGTCAGATTTAATTAGTGTTATGTGAATTATGATCCGAGTATAATAAAGGACTTTTTTATTCATAACTCGGATCCCACTAATTTTATCGGAAAAACACACCCCCATGTGAAAAACCAAAAGTCATCAAGAGATCGACTTCTTAGTGGTGATCAAGTTCTTTATGAAATTAATAGAGGGCAACCCATAAGGTTTTTGGTATATTAGTTTCACAAAGTGGTGTCCAACACCAACCCATCTAATAGATGATTGATCTTTCTTTTACCCTTAGTTCACTTGCCCTCAACCCATACGATTTCTCTGTCTCGCTGAACTATCTAAGCTTAAATCATCAACTCCTATCAGTCTGACAATTGAATCTTACCCGGCAACCCATACGGTTTCTAGGAGTTCGTTTTGTCACAACCGAAGGCATCTAATGCACTCTAGAAATTTATCGACCTTCCCCAAAATACTACCCCGACATACTCGAAAGAATAGCATTTCAGTTTAGGTTTCAATCTTCCAAGAGTTTGATGGAGGGTAGAATACTTTGCACCCTTTACAACTTAGTGTTTTTTAAGTGGGAGTATTTCGCGATTAATGTTACACTTTGCACATTAATTCATTTATAATCGCGGTTTGATATTCATACAATATGAATTATAAAACAACAACCTAGTTGCTACCAACATTTAGTTCATGGACCTTTCCTAAATATTAGGCCAAGCGAATGACCGAACCAATACAAGGAAGTAAAACTAATCTTGAGTCGCCTTCTTCATGATGGATTGTCTTGGGCCACCGCCTTGGAAATACTATACTACATTTGAATTTGCATCCTATACAAATATTCTAGTAAAATAAATAAATAGGCTCAAAACCGGACTTTACAACCCCATCGAATAATAATGATTCAAAAACTAAGAGCGAAGGGTATCCAGCATTTTCACTGGCATTTCCCCCCCAAAACCCGACCTGACGGCGCCACCAACATACCGTCCCTCGCGTTTTCCCATCCTGCGCCGTCATGACCAGCCCAAATGGTCCGGTAATGTTTTTTTTTTTTTCAATCTTGTAGATGTTAGCCAACGGTCAAAAATTAAAAACACCCCCTTACTAGCCGTTTTTTGGTCCCAATACCCTCTTTTTCCCAAATTTTGGTGTTTTGGGAGGGAGGGTGTTTTTGGTGTTGTGGTGAATTCTGGTGTTATGGGAAAAGGTGCTGATGTGGCAACACTTTTCTCATAACACCGGCGGGACAGCACCACGGGTACCCATTGCTCTAAGTCCATGAACTATATCCCCATCACATAAATATGTCAAACATACAACAAGTAATGATTTGAATTAATCTAATTAATTCAACAATAATCGACAACTTAATTTTCGTCTGTAGTAAACCCTTAAAATATTTTATTAAAATTTTCCCGTCATCAAAAAATTCCAAAATTTAATAAGTTAATCAATTTAAACATAATTTAATATTGAAAAAATAGTTGTTCGAAAATATACTAAAAAACGAGACTTGGGTGCCCTACAGCCAGGGTGCTCGGCAATTTGTAGGATACGGCCTCGCGGCCTTCGGAAGTAGGATACTGACGCCGGAGTGCTCGACAACTATAGGATCTGACGCCGGCGTTTGTAGGATCTGGCCCGCCACTTGTAGGATCTGGCGCTCGGCAGTCTTAGCGGATGTATGCTATATCGTCCAACGATGGCATACGACTCGTTTTTGGGAAGATATCTAAAATCTTGTTATTTATGATCTTCATATTATTTATATAAATCATTTTTTTCCAAGAAAAACCTGATTTATATCATAATATAAAAACCTGATTTATATAAATCATTTTTCCAAGAAAAAATTGATTTATATCATAATATAAAATCACGAAACATTACTACGACGAATAATTAAATATCTACAATTATAACGATTACAAATCATAAAAATATCATCAAAAATACATTCAAAATGCAAAAATTATCATCTAACGATCGCATTGACCTCGCCCCGATACCACGGTTGGAGTTCAGGCCATAAATCGAATATGCAGCGGAAAATAAAATAGTACAAATCGTGCTCATCTGAACTCCTAAAGAGGATCGATCAAGGATCGTATAAACGAATAAATAAAAAAAACGAAATCATACCCTCGAAGATCCGACTTCTTTATTTTGATTATGACGAGAACGAGTCCAATCCGTGAAGCTTTTGGAAATTCCGACGCGGAAAATGCCGAATGTCTCTACGATACACGCGTCGGAAAAATACATGGAATAAACTCCTTCTTCTCGTTCTCTAAGAACACAGCTATGAGAAGATATAGAGTATGCCTTTGAATTCTCAAAACCCAGAGGTGGATAACCAAGTAGAAAAACTTTTTCTCTCTTCTCTGTTAGTTCTCACGTAAGGTTCTCTTTGCAAAAAGGTGGTATACACCAAAACATTTTTCAAAGTCTTCTCCTCTATTTTAATCATTCACATGTAGGTTATTGTTCAACCAAGAGCATGTGAGTTGATTTGGAATGGTCGTGTTGGACTATTTAAATAGTCCAACCATTTTGTCCGTATTTTGGACCCCCCGTATCTAATCTGATAGATAAACCTTGGTCCGTCACTTTGTATTTAAATTAATTAATTAATCTAATTAATTAATTATATCAAATACAAAATAATTAATTTCTCCAAGAAATAATTATATTTGAATTAAATTAATTACCCAGCAATTATTTAATTCAGCTGATCGATTTAGTTTATCCAATAAATTAAATTAAATTAGACATCCAATGTCTAATATTTATTAAGAGAGAATAGGCATAATTTAATCCATCATTAATCCTGTATGCGCGACTCTGTAGGTTTATCTCAGTCAGCAATGGGAAGATCCAAAGAGTGTGAGGAACACTTAGCCAGTACCAACTGAGAATGAATCATGAGAATCATTCCAAAACATGTTATGAATGCCATATATGTATAAACCCTTCAATCATATGTCCCGATCAAGTTTTAAGGTCACGGTTAAGTCAAACCCTGTCTATACTTGACTTTATGCATGTGTTAGTGCAAATCAAGATCACAGAACCCTCGTTTATCAAATACAGCTAGTTCAATCGCTTTGGCCAAAGATTTTTTATCTCAGTTGCCACTAACTGCGTAGAACATTATCTTGCTCACTTACAGGAGAAAAAATCCTTTCTTGGCATTCAGTAAAGACTGTTACTTGCCCATTAAGTTGCACTTCGAGGTTGATCCCTACTGACAAATGAATGGATCGAACTACTATAATAACTAACTTAATGAAACAAGCACATCTTCTAGTGGATCCTCAAGTCAAAGGTTCACGCGTATCTATCATAACCTTACGATTCAGTTATTGACTATCCTAGAGTGAAATCCATGTGACCGAATCGAGGTGAGTTGTATCCAAGTATATTAATCCAATTAATATACCTATACCGAATGCTCTCACTACTCCTGAGTGAAGACATGCACATGTCCAAGCATACGATATAGAAGTCTTTATTAAATAACTTAATACAATTAAGTTTAATCGACTTGCGGATAAGTTAAGTTTTTGAGTTCTAAACACTTCCAGTGCAAGACTCCTTATCTGATAATGAGTGGAATGCTTCTACTCAAAATCACGGACATCATTTCTAATTATTTACCAAATCAAGAACGCCAGTGATATACAATAAATAAAGAAATAATCACTGCCTTTTGTTAATGAATTCATGATCACATATAAATGCCCTAACTCTCTTATCCTCAGAGTGACGGGCATACGCTAACTGTTTCAAGGGCTGATTATATAAGGAAAAATTGAGCAAAATCTTGCAAAGTGAGGTGGTGTAGATTGTGCTTGATTTGTAAAATTAGTGGAAGGTATATCTATGCTTTACTCTTGTTTTGGTTCATAAGTTCATATGTTATATAAGCATGATTTAATTATTAATATTGAAGCAAGAAATTGATTTGTAAGTATGTGACTGGTAATTCAGATGGTTATCTTGATTATGGGTTAATTTGTATAAGGAATTAAGTTGATGATGAAGGAGAGGTTTTATAAATTGTTATGGCAAGCTTCTGTTCTGTTTTTGAAAGTCTGTTTTGAGATGGTTATGGCCAACTGTTGATGATGGTTTATTGATGAAAGTTGTTCTACGTGGTTTCTAGTTTAGTTAAAAAAAAAAAAGTTTCGAGTCATTTCGATATATGAGTAAAGAGTTATGACCATTTTAGTAAAGGTAGCACGACACAAATTTTCTGTGGTCCGTCGTAAGTTTGAGCACTTGGTTTGCTTGGTTAAATGATGAATTTTGCTTTGAAATTTTTTATGGAAGTTTGACTTGAGGTTCAAGCTTAAATATGGAAAGTTTGGTGTTCAAAATATTATCTCTCAATTTATTAAAAATGTTTTAAGTAAAGTGTGCGCAGTAGCGTCTAGATTTCCAGATTTACTGCCCTATTTTGGGGAGTTGTTATGAAGAGGTTAAAGGCCTCATTTCTTGTTGTCCAAATGATGAAAGTTGTTGGTCTAAGTCTTGTATATATCCATACCAAATATGATATTCTTTGAAATTATAAATGTCGAGATATGGTTGTTTAAATGAGGTTTACTTGAATGGAATCAGTCAACTGCACGGCTATTTTAGAATGGATACTCTGGAGAGTGTATACTTGTTTATAAGTTGAATTTTGGATATGTTATACACTTAAATGCCTAGTTTACTCATTAAAAATAATGAGTTGGTTTGATGGAAACCATTATAAGTTCTAGGCTTTCTAGTAACAAGGCAGTAGATTGCCAGAAAGAAGAGAAAAGAATAACATATTTGTCCTAAAACGTATTAGTTCATATAGATAAGCATACATGCATCAATAGAAATAGTTTATTGTTTTCAGTCATTAATAATGATTACATGGATTTAAGTAAGGAAGCTAAGTTCCATAACAAATGATAGCTTTTCTATACGTGTATTATATGCCTTATGTGTTACCAATGTGTTTCAAAATGATTACAACAACAACATCTAAGTCTTAGTCCCAAAATGATTTGGGGTCGGCTAACATGAATCAAACTTTGAAACCGTCAATGATCGTTACATAAATAACATAAAAGGAGAAAAAGAGGGAAAAAGTAGAGAAAAAAGTAAATAAAAAAAGAGAATGAATGTAAAAAAAAAATGAAAAATGAAAAATCCTGAAAAATAAATTAAAAGATAACATGGATTAAAAAAAAAGGAATCAGATTCCATCCACCATCCGTATTCTTTCCCGCCACATTTGCCTCTCTATCGCCATACTTTCTCCAATTCCAAGAAATCGCATATCATTTTCAATCATCTTTATCCAAGTTTTCTTGGGTCTTCCTCTACCTTTCACAACATTACTTGTTCCCCAACTTTCTAGCCTCCTCACTGGGGCATCAACAGGTCTTCTTCTCACATTACCAAACCATCGTAATCGATTCTCCATCATCTTGTCTTCAATAGCCGCAACTCTTACCTTCTCTCTAATCACCCCATTTCTGAGGCGATCCTTTTTTGTATGACCACACATCCATCGTAGCATACGCATCTCCGCCACATTCATCTTTTGAACGTGACACTGTTTTACAGCCCAACACTCGGTGCCATATAAATTATGATTACTTGATTAAATTATGTGATTATATGGATATATATTATATGATTGATGTGATATGATATAGTGGAATATGATATAACATGTGAATACGGAAGAATGTTATATGCATATGTGATATTCCTGGAGTTACTTGTAGAAGGGGGCTGAATACAAGTAATGGAATGTATGTATGTTTGATGGATTTTATAACTATAAAACATAAATACCAATATAATCTGAAGAATACAGCAAAGTAAATAATTCACAGTTCTATTAATGATATAAAACTGCAAACTCTTTCAAGACTGATTATCTTAAAAGTTGCTACAAAGAAAATGTTCTTTGCTACACTGGAAAAACCCTATCTCTTATTTTTCTTACTGATATGATAGATACACACTTACAGAACAATATGTGTATATACATCTATATTTTCCAGCTACCTATCAATCTAAACAAATTTGAATTGATGTACATTAAAAAACAGGATTGCATCCTGATCTGTTTGTTGATAGTTACCACAATCAGCTCCTTATGTTATGCTTCTATTATGCATCCATATCTGAAATTACTTTGCCCTTATCCTTGACTTGTTTCCATCTCTAAATTAACCATCTTTCTAAAACAGTAGAAGTTCCTAGATATACTTCAGTCTTTGCAAGCTTCAGTCTCTGTCAATCTAGTCTCAGCCAGACTAATCCTTGATAATACCCTTCTAGTCTCTTGTAGTCTTCTAGTCCCCCGATAATTCATAGTAGTCTCTGATAAGTCAACGTTGTCTCGACACCTGAAATATTCTAAGTACAAAAGACACTTGATATGACATTCTAGTCTCTGTAAGTATTCTAGTCCATGTCTAGTATACTAGACGTACTTTGACAATTTCTACTCTAGCATGTATACTCTAGTTCATAAAAGTACCATAAATACTACAATGACTAATCTTATTCTATATACATGAAATATCGACATCGTCAACTAAATATCCTAACAATCTCCCCTATTTATGCTTTATAAAATGAAGCATAAAATTTTATTGATGATGTCAAAACTAACTACAAAAATGTGCTAGTCTGGAACAAGATTAAGTATCAAAACTATACAAAAGAATGAATAAAATAAAGAATGAGAAATTACCACACTGTTTAAAAATTTGCAGGTATTTCTCGGTATGCTGGATTTCCCTTTATGAACTTATCAAGCAGCTTTGACTCCTCATATTTCCAGGCTCTTTTGATGTCTTCTTTAATTTTGCTCAATTCATCAGTAGTAGCACTGATTTGAAAGTATGTGGATCTTAGATCAAGAATTGAGTAGCCTTTGTCTTAAATCGTCTCCTCCTTATTCTCCCCTTTTTTGACATCATCAAGAGGAAGATGAGGTCTTTGAGAAATAGAAACCAACATGTCCATCATTACCAACTGAGCGTCTCTGAATTGCTCTTATGCCTTGATCAAGACATCCAGCTTTCCTTGAATAACACTCTGTGAGATGCCAATCTTGACTTGCTCCTTTTGAATGTTAGCATGTTCATCCCTTAATTCCTTGAGCTACATTGGAACGGCTGCAGAACATGGCTAGTTTTGTTTTCAAGATTGATGATTGTAATATAAATATTTCTGATCTTATCTGTGATAAAACCCATGCTGGTAGTCACTGCCTGAGAAACTTCTTCCTTGATATATTCTAAATTAGGCATTTTAGGCATTTGGATGGAGTCAACAGAATTTTCTTCATCTTGGAGATAGTAACTAAACTGTACATCTACTACAACTACATTATTTTGTTGAACTGTTTCTGTACAAGTGGGATTCCCTAATCTCTCAGCCTCACCATGGGGTTGGGCACACAGTTTCTCTCTCTCTCTCTCTCACTTAGGTGCTCTAAGGCCTTTCCCTCAGCCACCTCACCTTTTGCCTGGTCAGGAGCTAGCCTCTCATTATTATCTATATTTATATATATAAGTGCATGGGTTGATTTATTTACAAGTGTATCTCTCTATGTATCACTCGTACCTGTAACACCCCCAGATCAAACCGGGAATATTACACGCCGCAGACCCTCTCCGTGAGGATCCACCAGGCTAGACATCAAAACAACACATTACATTACATACCGACGAATCAAAATAACGGACTTACAAATCAAAATACATAAACTCATCCAGACTCATGCCCACACAAGGGTAAAGTACTTGCAACAACGAACAATAAGAAAGCGGAAAAGGCAATACAATGGACTCCGACTAACTGAACCCAAAACTGGCCTTCGTGTGATTAGTATCATTCGTCTTTCATCATCCCTCGTGCCGATCCTGTGTCTTGCTCCCGAAAACCTGCATGTACCTGTACACAATACAGATATCCACCCCCCGATTACTCGGGGGTTAGCAAAACTCCACTGTTTCGCTAGTGCAAGTATAAAGTGCAAATACGAGCCATACACAACACATTCCGAGAATATAACGAAGGACTTCCCGAGATATATTTAGTTAAAAATAATTCAAGTCTTGAAAGCAGAAACGAAGCAAGTAAGCATTTTGAAAACATTTCCAAATCTCGGGAGTTTTGAAAACATCAAAAATTGAAAATGTTCTTAATTCCTCGAAAGCCATTTAGGGTCACAGCCCCAAAGTTCATTTTTCAAAATACAAATCCGTTTAACAAAACACGGGGTCCACGACCCAACCATTCCGGTCACAAAACACAGGGTCCACGACCCGATCATCCACTTCAATTCACTTACAAGGACACATTACACATAACACATTAATCTTATGCCATTCTAGTCAAGCACCAAGACTCGATATATAATGTCTCTCGACCCCGAGCACAAAGCATTGTGATACTCCGGACAATATCACAATCAACGAAAACATCAACATCATCCTCAAGATGAAAACCACAACTGGTAACCCGCGGCCGTACCCCTTAGTATCTGTAATATCCGTGTTTTCGATTTTTGGTAATTTCTATTTTTGGTGTATGTTCGTTTCGGACAACTCGCTTAGCACTGTTTTGGAATTCTGAATCTATTTTGTTCTTGGAGTTTTTTCGTCTGGATGAGTTCCGAGGATGTTTTTGCATAATTTCATCTTAATTTATATCTTGTCGTATGTACGTTCGATTCTCGTAAAACTTGTTCGTTTCCGTTGTTTCTTGATTTGTATAAGTTTGTATGGTTGAATGGGTCGTGTTGAAATTTTCGGTTTGTTAATCCGACGTTGCATCGTGATTTTTCGGGCTCTTGGGCCGTTTTGTAATTTTCATAAGTTTGGGAATTTCGCTTCATTTGCTTCATTTGAGACTCTCTAGTGATCGGGATTATATTTTCTTTCAAAACTCAGCTTCGTTGTTTTGGATACCCCATGTTTATACTTTTGATTCTATCCTTGTGTTGCGTTTCGTCATCTTTGAGCTAAGTGTTTAGCGATCTTTGACTGCTGCATGCATAACGTCGTTATGCATGCTCCTTTACGTCACGTTATATAGGTATCATAACGTCGTTATACCCCATTGGTAACGTCGTTATGGTTTTCGCGAAAGTGTCAGTTGTTCGTTACGTACGTTAACCTGAGAGGGGTTACGTACGTTAACAATAGGCGTTAACGTACGTAACTCGCCGTCAGGTCTTTTAATTCCTGACTTATTTCCGGTCGACTTATTTCACTTCTTTTCTTTCCTTCTCGCGACGTGAGTTTCCTTTGGGCGATTTCAAGCGATTCAACCGGTGCAATCCGTAGGAACCTTCTAAAGATCGATTTTTGCGTCCCAAGCAAGGTTTATCATCATCATAATCATCCTCCATCCGTCCGAATCGAGGTATACATCGATGAACCCTAGTTTTTGGGGATTTCGGGATTTTTGGCATAATTCTTCCTTTTAATCCGTTTTGGCTTCGACGACTTGTTAGATTACGATTGCGTAGTCGTAAATCCCTTGTTTCCAGTATAGTTTAATGGATTTAACCTAGTAATTTCTTCATTGTTAGATTATAGCCATTGTGGACTTCGGATTTTCCGACAAATCGTTCCAAGGGGTAGAATTAGGATTAATTCTTACCTTTCCGCATTATTGAGACTTGTGTATACCGTTATTGTGTTAGGAACGGATTTGGGAAGATTGCTCGGACCGAAACCTATTCATTCGTCGTTTCCTTCGTTTCGTTTCATTCAAGGCAAGTACATGTATTACATTTCGTTATGTATGTTGTGATTTTCGAAACGAATGATGAATTGTGATTTTCGGGTGCGTGAGTTGTGTTCCTTCCACCCGGAGTGTCCGACGGGATGTCCGGGGTCGATACTAAGGGTACGGCCGCGGAAGGGAACTTGGGTGCGTGTGTGATTGAACTTCCACCGGAGTGTCCGACGGGATGTCTGGGGTCGATACTAAGGGTACGGCCGCGAAGTGGTATTCCACCCGAGTGTTCGACGGGATGTCCGGGGTCGATACTAAGAGTGCGGCCACGGGATACGATTGTGATTTTGTGATATCGTGATGATTGGGCGATTTGATTGCCAATGTAGTATTCCTAATATATATATATATATGGCAAATGATTTCGATTGAGATGATTGTGCTAAAAACCGTATTTTGTATATAATGTTGTGTAATTATGTACTTGCACTAGCTATTCGAATGCTAACCCCTTAAATGGGAAATGCGTCTTATGCATTTCGTCTGGAGAGGCGAGGAGCAGCACGGGACACGCACGTAAAGGATGGTGGCTTGATGATGTGGCTCAGTGCAGTAATTTTATGTTTTGTCATTGCATTTGTCAGTCTTGGAATTAAACTGTCTACTTTTAAACTTGGTTTAAGTCCCTGCGTGGGCAACGGTTGGTATTTATTTTATGTTCATGTACTCCGTTAAAATTGTTTTGGCGAGGCCACGTGCTTATTACTTTTGAGTGCATTGTTTGGAATTACATTGTGGGTTATGTGTCATGTGTTAGCTGGTAGACCTCACGAGGTTCTACGGCGTGTAATGTCCCATTTGCGAATTGGGGTGTTACATTTATGGTATCGAGCTTAGGTTTTGAATACCTAGGCGTCGGTGAATTTTGGAGTGCATCGGTTATGTCGTTAGAGTCGGTCGTTGAGCCTAATATCATCACGCTACCGTCTTTTCGTGCGACCGTGGTCGTAAGTCTCCTCGAACTCTTATATTTACGTAATTCGTTTTCTTGCGTAGTTCGAATTGTGACTTGTGTTACCAACCTTGTGAATTGTGAATCTTTCGATCTTGCTCTTTTCGTATTTTCTTGAGTATGTTGAGAGGTCGTGGTAGACCCGGCTAGGGCGCGGCCGAGGCCGTGGTCGGGTGCCGATAATGAAGAGGGCTCACTTTCTCGATCCTCTGCAGACTCGGCCTCTCACTCGGTGCCGTCGGGTAATAATGCCGGCAGAGCTCTTGCCGTACTTGGCAGATTAGTAGCCCACTTACTCGAATAGCTCGGGTGGGCCTTGAGAATCCACCCGACACACTGAAGAGGAAGCTAGTAAGTGGCTTCGACGGTGACTAAGATGCACCCTCCTCGTTTCTCCGGATCTTGACTCCCTCGGTTGGGAGAATTGGCTCTTTCGGTTGTCCAGACCTTTGATGCCGTAGCTTGTCACGAAGACGGAGGTACATATTGCCCAATACCTCCTGGATAAGGAAGTCTGCGGAATGGTGGGAGGCCGTTGCGCCCCGAGACCGTCGGGCCACTTGGGATGAGTTCGGGGCTGCTATGGAAGCGAGAATATTGTCCACCGCCGCTAAAGAGCGCGATTGTGGAGTTCTTCACCGCTACACCTCGGGATGTGCCTATTTCTCGTGCCATCATTACTTACAATCGGTTGGGTTTCGTGAGAGATCGGTGAGGACGGAAGCTGATAAAATCCGTTACTTTAATATGCGTATGAAACCGCATATCGGGCAGTATGGCACCGCTCATGTGTGCCACTTTGAAGGAGTATCGGGATCGCGCTCTAGCGATCGAGATGGCCGCACGAATTAGAGTTAGGTGCCGAGGCCAAGAAGCAAAGCGATTGGCAACTTCTCGGCCGGCAAGAGTGGCCGATTTTCGAGAGCACACCGCCCCTACACCGGAGAAGAGGCCATTTCATCAGTGGGATCTCGGGGTAACCGTTGATTCGATCAGTTGCTTGGTGGCGGGGTTTGTTTTAAGCGCAGCAAGATGAGCATTTGATGAAGGATTGCCCTTTTCCTCCAGATTACTTGCTTCACTTGTGGGCGAGGCCGGGCATCGGGCGACTCATTGTGAGAGGGCCACCGAGTGGTTAGAGTTCCGACTACCACTACCGATCGGAGGATCACGGCCTCCGGCTACTTATGTTCGCAGAGTTCGAGTCGTGGTAGGGGACGGGTCGGCGGATCACCGTGCGGCCTCGAGTTCGGGTTCGATTCACCCCGATTGTATCGGATGAGGCGTCCGGAGAGGAGAGATGTTCCGGTGGCGTCAGTACTACTCGGATCCTTACTCATCCGAGGTCGGTGCTTTTGATTCGGGTGCTACCCATTCCTTTATTGCTTCGGATTGTGTGAGTCGTATTGGTTTTGGTGCTTATTTGAGTGTGAGCCATTTGTAGTGGGTACACCCAGTGGGGATCGTATGGTTGGGGACCGGGAAGTTAGGGATTGCCCAGTGAGGATCGGGAGCCGGGATTGGCCCTCGACTCTCATTGTTATAGACCTTAAGGGGGAGGATTTAATCCTCGGAGACGATTGGTTGGATCGTCACGGTGCTATCATGAACTATCGGACTCATACCATCTCGATAGTTGCCGAGGACGGCACCGAGCATACTCTCGTCGGCTGTAAGCCGGGTAGATCGGGGAGTGTGATTAGCGCCTTGAAGGCGATGAAACTTCTGAACCAGGGTTGTGTCGGCTACTGGTGTTTCGCTCTGCAGGCGAAAGATGGTGAGGTTGACATATCGTCGATTCCAGTTGTTAGCGAGTATCCTGATGTATTTCCGGACGACTTGCCGGGATTACCACCACATCGAGAGGTGGAGTTTTCTATTGATCTTGAGCCGAATGCGGCCCCTATTTCTCGAGCACCGTACCGTATGGCACCGTCGGATATGCTAGAGTTGAAGAATCAGTTGGGAGAATTGTTAGATAAAGGGTATATTCGACCGAGCGCATCGCCTTGGGGTGCGCCTGTACTTTTTGTTAAGAAGAAGGATGGATCGCTTCGTTTATGTATCGATTATCGAGAATTAAACAAGTTGACCATCAAAAATAAATACCCTTTGCCCCGAATTGACGACTTGTTTGATCAGCTTCAGGGGGCGACAGTCTTTTCGAAGATTGATTTGCGATCGGGCTACTACCAGTTGAGGATTCGGGACGTCGATATTCCGAAAGCTGCCTTTCGGACGAGATATGGCCATTACGAGTATGTGGTTATGCCTTTCGGGCTAACCAATGCCCCAGCAGTGTTCATGCAGTTGATCAACAAAGTTTTTATTGAGTATCTGGACAAATTCGTAGTCGTTTTTATCGACGATATTCTTATCTATTCACGGAGTCGGGAGGAGCACGCCTTACATCTCCGGATTGTATTAGACACTTTGAGGGCCGAGCAGTTGTACGCGAAGTTCTCTAAGTGTGAGTTTTGGCTCGAGGAAGTGACGTTCCTCGGGCATGTGATTTCAGCAGAGGGAGTTCGGGTAGATCCGCAGAAGATAGAGGCAGTGATGGCTTGGGAGCCGCCTAAGAATGTGATGGAGGTGAGGAGTTTTCTGGGTCTTGCCGGCTATTACCGTAGATTAGTTGAGGGATTTTCTAAGATCGCTAGACCACTCACTCAGTTGCTCCAGAAAACTCAGAAGTTCGAGTGGGTGCAGACAGGCGGGGCGGTTTGACGAGTTAAAGAGACGTTTGACTACCGCACCCGTTTTAGCATTGCCTCGGGGAACGAGGATTTCGTAGTGTATAGTGACGCTTCGGGCCTTGGGCTTGGATGTGTTTTGATGCGAGAGAGGCAGTGATTGCTTATGCGTCCGATTGAAACCTTATGAGGTAAATTATCCCATACGATTTGGAGTTAGCTGCGGTCGTTTTCGCCTTAAATATATGGAGGCATTATCAATATGGGTCCTAGTGTAAGATTTTCCTGAGATCACAAGAGTTTGAAGTATATCTTCATTCAGAAAGAGTTAAATATGAGACAGCGTAGGTGGTTGGAGCTAATTAAAGATTACGACCTCGAGATACTTTACCATCCGGGTAAGGCTAACGTAGTGGCTGATGCCTTGAGCCGTAAGCCGATGGCGTTACAGATGTTAGAGGTACTTACACCACAGAGTAGGATCCAGCGAGATTTCATCTGTCAGAATATTGAGGTTTGGGTTCAGAGAGTTCAGGGCCAGCTTTGTGCGTTAGAGATCACTTCGTCCTTGACTGATGATATTAAGGCGAAACAGTATGATGATCCGTGTTTGGTCCAGTTGAGGGAGGATGTGAGGAAGGGGAAAGCCCCTGGATTTGTGATTCAGGATGATGGCTGTTAGGAAAAACAAACACCCTGTATCGATTCAGCCGGGATACCCGATCCCTGTATCGATTGTTATTTGTTATTGAAAAGGTTTTGACATATATGCCAAATACAGTAAAGGAAAACTGTATCGAGGATTCAAGGATTTATCATGTATCGAAGACACCTCGAATCGGCATAAGTGAAGCTCGTCGATACAGTTTGAAGACTTGTAAAAGATCAAGTATGGAAGCTGTCTCGACATCCTAAATACGATCATTCTCCATACAGTTCACAAAAGGACAAGAAAGAACACAAGTCAAGTTCCGTTGAACAAAGAAGTATTTAAATACTCAAGGATAAAGTATTTAAATACATCGATCTTCGATCTTGAGAATCATGAAATCCGGATCATGTCATATTCCCGTTGAAGGAAATCTTATTCAAACGGACATCTCAACGGATACTTTCTTCAGAGGCTATATATATCCTTGAAGACATTGAAGATCAGTTACTCACGAAATCTACCTGAAGTAACATAACTCTCAAAGCTATCAAAGTAATCATCTGAGCAAACATATCTCCGAGCAAGCGCAAGTTAAAAGCGAAAGAGATATACAGTGCTCAAACATCAAGAACAGCTATCATCAGATCTTGATATTCAAAGCTGCTGTTCTTACCTGGTTACCTAACCTTTTACCTCTGTGTAAAAACCGAGCTCTGTGTGAACTCAACAAGTTATTCTGACCTGTGTGGGACGAATAAGGACAAAGCTTTGGAACTGTGTGTGAAGAAGCTAGTCAAGAAGGAAGCTTTAACCAATCTGTGTGAACGGTTGAAAGTGATATTCTTTGTATCAATCTGTGTGAACGATACAAGGATAGGTTTGTTTATAATTACGTAGTTGTGTACGCAGAATTATATAATAAACTTTACTCTGTGTGGAGGACCGGTGGACGTAGAGGTTTACCTCGAACCACTTAAATTCTGTGTTATTTACCTTACGCTTTTACTATTTGAAATTCTTGTGATATATTAAGTATACACCTAATACGTCGTTCTTGTATCCACGGCAACTAACTATATCAAGACTTCCGCTACGCACTCGATTTAGATTCCATACGGTTTGTTGTTTAAACTACTTTTCCAAACCGTATCCAGATACTTAAGTGGCCAACAAGTGGTATTGGGCGGTTGATTCTAAAAAGAATCGGTCGTATTTCTTTTACGAATCGATTCAAATCACTTATTTTCAAAACAGCTTTCTTTCATTCCTATATTATCGGTATGGATACTTCTATGATTAACAAAGTCCCTATGTTCTCTATTAACGAATTTGACGATGGAGAATTAGAATGGAAGCTCATCTTGCGGCAATGCACGAAGAGATGATCTTTGTTATACGGGATGGTCCGATCAAGATTATGAAGGTCAATCGGCCGCAAGGATTGAGGGCCAAGCCCATCTTTGAAATGCTCGAGAAGGAACGCGAGCAATGGACAACCGATGAAAGGAAGCGAGCCAATCTAGACAACGTGGCTAAGAACGCGTTATTTGTCACTCTTGACAAAGGCACGTTCTCAAAGGTAAAGAGGCAAAAGCGACCCAAAGAAATGCAGGATAAACTCAAGTTAATTTGTGAGGGAACCGAGCTCTCAAAAGAAAACAAAATTTCAAAACTCACTCGTGATTGAATCTTTTGAAATGAAACCAACGGAAACACTTGAGGAACTTGACCTCATTTCTGGTATTGTTGGTGAACTTGAAGCGTTGGGCAAGATTTACACCCAAAAGGAGAAGAACTTAAAAATTTTGAGATCTCTCGGCCGATGGGACATTAAGATCACGGCTATGCGTGTATCATGTAATCTTAATGAAATATCCACTTTTGATCTCTTCTCGACCTTAAAGCATTTGAGTATGACATTGTGAAGAGAAAGGTCAAGAATCTCCTTCAAAGGTCACGACTCTCATTCTTTGTATCGAATCGACACGGCTTGCCTAGCTCGTCGAAGCCGGTCACAAGAACGGCCGGCGGCAGCGACATCCTGTCACAAGATGAAATGGCGCTTCTAATGCATAAGTTCAAAAGTTCATTAAACATCTGGAAAGACTCCTACAGCCCAAACACATCAACAAGGTAAATCTAAACATCATCCGGTGATGCTAACTCGTGTTATAATCTGCAGGAAACCGTGCCATTATGCAAACAAATGTCCTCATCCCAAAGTCAAAGGTTGCGGAGGCCGAGCAACAAGAGCGAGATGAAAGAAGACGTGCTTGGAAAGACAAGCTCAAGGCCACGATTGGAGAATCGAAGCCTCCCCACACCATCCAAATCAGCGGAATGTCTTCGTGTGGTCATCGAAGTGATTCATCTACGATGAGTTCGATGATAAAGCATACATGTGCTTTATGGCCAAAGATGTTCCAGAAGGTGAAGACAGCGACGATGAGGTAAGTTCAACCTCAGTTATTCCATCTAATGCATCTCATACTTTCGAAAATATGATGAATGAATTCAAAAACATTCAAAAAGCCCATGAGACTCTAAAAACTGAGAATATACAGCTTCAATTAACAAATCTAGAGCTGAAAGATGAGAATGACTTGCTAAAGATAAACTATGATAATATGTCTCTTGATTGTGAAACCAGCAAGGTCGATTTTGAAAAACTCATGGAGAGCAATCATCAACTTTCTCATGAACTAAATGAGGTTAAAACCCATAATGAGAGCAAGACAAATGATTTGGTTCTACTACAAACCAAAATTACAACTCTCGAGAAGCGAGAAACTGAACTTGAGACCATTCTGAAGTCTTTTGAAAAATCGTCCAAAAGAATGGAGGAAATTTTGAGCACTAGGCAACATGCTCATGATAAAAGTGGCTTAGGATACAGCTCATGTTCGAATAAAGGTAAAACTAGTACTGTGTTCGTCAAGAGTGTGGAACACATTCCAGAATCGGAAGATGTTCCTAGTCCCATAAAGGAACCTCTTTGTCTGAGAAAACCAAAAGCTGCCATTCCGCCTCCACAACTCTACAATTCGAGACAGTGGAACCAACAACCACTCAGAAGGCGTAATCTAAAGCATGCTCCCCAAGCATATCATCAAAGCCGAAAGTCATTCAGAAAGAAGACGGTATCCAACCACCAAAGGCCCGCACAGCAGTACCCTCAGTACAGTGCACCTAGGTATTGGATACAGGAGCCCCGCTAACCCTCAAGACGAGATGCCGATTCGGTATCAACAACGGCATTGGGAATCCAACTGAGACCAGAAGACAAGCTGTTAGGCCTAGGAAAATGGCTCCACCTCCTGACGGCACTCGTCTTTGGAATAATAATAATAACCCCGATTTTTACATGCATAGTAATTATCATGATTATAACAACTACGGATATGCCCCGTAGATACCACAATCTTGTCTGAGTACATCCTACGATAAACCAATTCTTTGTCAGAAAATCAGGTACCTAAAGGAACTAACATATATGGACCCAAAAATCAAAGGGGACCTAAATCTACCTAATTTCTTTGTTACGGGACATTCTAGAGGAGGATACAGTACTTCGATAGTGGATGCTCTCGTCACATGGAGAGACAGAGCAAGCTATCGATTTTGTAGAAGGTCGCGGTCCAAAAGTTCGCTTGGTGATAAATCTAAAGGAAGAACAAGAGGAAAGGAAACCTACTTGTCGGGAAATTCAAAGTCACCGATGTCGCATATGTTGAAGGCTTACAGTATAATCTACTTAGTATTAGCCATTACGTGATAAACAGCTTCTCGGTGTAGTTCTATATAGATCGCTGTAGAGTCAAGCACATCCACTCCAAGGAAGTTGTGCTTACAGAGCGAGATCGAGTAATATGTACATTCTTGTTTGAAGCCTATGAGCTCCTCAATTCCATGTTTTGTTGCCAAAGGCACTGCAGATCTTAGCTGGCTATGGCACAAGAGGATGTCTCACGTCAACTTCAAGACGATCAACAAGCTTTCAAGACAGGATATGGTAAGAGGTTTGCCAGATGTGTCATTCAAAAAGGACAGCGTCTGCGGACCATGCCAGAAAGGCAAGCAAATCAAGTCAACTCTGAAGAGCAAATCCTACCTTTCAACCCAAAGAGTATTGGAAATGCTACACATGGATCTCTACGGTCCTGTAGACCCAGTAAGTTTGGGAGGTAAGAAATATTGTATGGTTGTTGTTGATGATTATTCCAGGTATGCTTGGACGATCTTTCTTAGCAAGAAGAAGGAAACAACATCAAAATTTGCCCGAGCTCTGAGAAAGTTGCGGAATGAAAAAGCATCGAGTATCGTGTGCATTCGTTCCGGCCAGTACCGAATTTACTAACCGCTTTATAGAGCAATACTGTTCGGAGAATGGAATACGGACGAGTACTCAGTGCCGAACACCTCAACAAAATGGTGTTGCGAGCGAAAGAATAGGACGTTGAAAGAAGCAACAAGGACAATGATTGCCGAAAGCAAATTGCCGCGGCGTTTAGGGTGAAGCAACCAATACGGCGTGCTACACTCAAAACCATTGTATCGTCAACAAGCACCACAACAAAAGCGACTTACGAGGTATGGAACAACAAAACTCCATTAGTTTCGTATTTTCACATTTTGGATGCGGGTGTTACGTATTGAACAATGGGAAGGACCAACTTAGAACATTTGATGAAAAATCGATGAAGGAATATTCGTAGGATACTCCTCCGTCGGCAAAGCTTTAATCATTAATAAAAGGAGGTGACGATCGAGGAATCGATTCATGTAGTGTTCGACGAACTACACCATGACCCTACAGGAGTAGATGATATCACTCAGGACATTCACCATCTATCTATCTTGGATCCATCTACACCCATTGAACCTGTAGTTGATTTAGAAATCAACCCCGCAGCTGTAAGAATCGATGTGGATGAAGCCGACAGCTGTCTGGCCGTACCCACGAAACTTTCGATACGACGGGATCCCTGAACTAGAACCCGACCGAAGATGGTTGAGAGATCACCCGCAAGAGCTGATCATTGGAAACATTAATGCGGTGTTTCTACTCGTAGGAGAATACAGTACACAAGGAAATGTACTTTGTGCACAAGAAGAATCTAATGCCGAAGTCTCACGGTTTCTGAATGGAAATCTCAATCCGAACTTAGGAGACTCAATATGTGCACTATTCGTATTCTTAGCCCATCAGAACTCGTTTCGACCATAGACGCTCTTAACAACTCTCATTGGATTACATCTATGGAAGAAGAGCTTAACGGTTTGAAAGAAATAATGTATGGTATCTTGTACCCAGACCGACACACCAATCGGTTATAGGAACCAAATGGGTATTTCAAACAAAAAGGATGGAAATGGACTTATCATAAGAAACAAATCCAGACTAGTAGCACAAGGCTATTGTCAGAAGAAGGAATCGACTATGATGAAACCTTCGCCTGTAGCGAGACTAGAAGCCATCGGGATATTTTCACCTTTGCCGCCCATAAGAATTTTATCGTATACCAAATGGACGTCAAGAGTGCTTTCTGAATGGAGAGCTTTCGAAGAAGTTTATGTTGAACAACCACCGGGGTTTGCCAACACAGACGGTATCGATCTAGTTTACGAGCTAAGGAAAGCGCTACGGACTTAAACAAGCCCCTAGAGCACAGTACGAAACCCGTCCCAAAGATCTAACCAACAACGGATTTGAGAAAGGCGCCATCGACAAAACATTGTTCAAAATACGGGAAGGAGATGACCTTCTAATGGTACAAATTTATGTCGATGATATTATTTTTGGTTCAACTAACCTTGCTCTATGTCAAAGGTTCTCACATCTCATGCAAAGCAAATTTGAAATGAGTATGATGGGGAACTTAGTTATTTCCTAGGTTTGCGAGATAAAGCGGATGCCTACGGGTATATTCATCAACCAGAGAAATACGGCAAGGAGCTTCTCAACAAATTTGGAATGAACACTTCCAAATCCTCGCTAACCCCATGAGCACTTCCGTGCAAATTAGTCTTGATGAAGCCGGAAAGCCGTTTGACCAATCACTCTACAGAAGCTCATTGGTTCGCTCCTGTACCTAACGGCTATGAGCCCGATATCCGATTCTTTGTTGGAGTGTGTGCGAGATACCAAGTTGCACCTAAGGAATCACACTTCAATACGACTAAACGAATCCTGAAGTACGTTAAAGGAACAGTCGATGCGGGACTGTGGTATCCTAAGGAAGGCGGATTCGATTTAGTTGATACTGGCGACTCGGATCTCGGAGGTCGCAAGCTAGATAGGAAGAGTACAAGTGGAACTTGTCACTTTCTTGGACCTAGGCTCGTTTCTTGGTTCGAAGAAGCAATTGGCAAATTCTCTTTCCACGCCGAATCAGTACTATCTGTCTTGGTAGGCTGTGTATGCGAATCCTTTGGATGCGGCAACAATCGCCGATTATGGAATCGATGCTAGAGAGACTCCAATCATGTGTGATAGCACGAGTGCAATTGCAATCACGCACAATCTGTTTGCACTCGCGCACTAAGCATATCAACATGAAGCATCATTTCATCAAGAATCATGTCGAGAACAAGGATGTTCGCACGGAAAAAGTCCATACGTACATCCGGTGGCGACATTTTCACCAAGCCTCTCGACACGGCAAGATTCAACATGCTAAGAACAGAATAGGGAATACTACGGCGGACTCCTGTAAGTAAATTTACCGCTTTTACTCAACAATTGAGGGGAATGTCAGTAAGACCCGTGAATACGATATCCAACATTAATTATCTGTACACTCGGAATCATCAATACGATCAGTAGCGAACGAAGGCATATGAATCCTACAGCTGATGTGTGCAATAATTAAGGGGGAATACTGTAGGACCCATGAATACAGCATTAATCCAAACATTGCTGTATGGAATTTAAAACCTATTAGTACCTTTTTAAGGGGGAACGCTGTATCGACGCGGAGAACAACACATACTATAGGATTTCGTTTCAGTATATAATATAATATTATTTCCTTTTTAAAATAATTTTTGTCCACGTGCCCTGTTTTATGTCAAACGTCATGTTCATTAAATGCCTTACACGACATCTGGACAACTGAATCTCAAAAGCCGCGATGTTTTCAAATTGATTATTATTTTTAAACCGCCGTTTTAGGCATTTAGGGTAATCAACCTATGTCAGAAGTGGGACCCGCTGTATTTTAAAACCTTTTAATGAATTAGCGTACCAGTTATACTAAATCCATCCTGACCGTCGATTTCAAAAACGGTTCCCATCCCTTAAAATCTGACCATTCGTACTCTGCAAAACCCTATTTCGCCGCCCAAGTATAAAAGGACTGTATCTGCCATTAGAGACTCTTTACGCTTTCTGCAATTACAAGAGATCTCAAGCAAACAGCCTACATATTTTCTGCATATTCACTGCGAATTTCTACTGTTTTCTTCCACCTTCGTTTTAAGAAAACATCCATGGCTAGTCAATCTTCATCCCCCGTTCTGAAGAAAACCTCCAACATCATTGATGGCCGGATCTTCTCGAAACCCGTCATCATCGAGCGTATCATCTCGAAATCAACGACGAACCGATGGAGTATATCATTACTCGTCTTGAACAACAAGGTCTTTATCGCTTGGAAGCAAAAACCGACAAATACGACGCTCATCCGGTTGAGGAATTCTACCTCAACGCCGCCGTTCGCTTTCTCTCACTAGCCTGGGGAGGACATGTTGCGACATCACCGCAATACCCAAGGAGTGCAAATCGCATAAATAGCGACCTACTTGAGAAAATCTACAGCCGCTGGGCCGACGGCCCGACCATGGACCCGACTTGAGACGTTTGGGTCTCAAGGGCTGATTACCAAGTTTTATGGACTATTTACGGGTCCAAAGTGGTTGATATGGTGACAACCACGTGCCACAAGAAAAATTTTCTTCTTCATTTCGTTTATCTCCACGATTTCTGTTCAGATCATTGAAAATCGAACCGGCGCGTTCGAGATGTGCACGAATCTAAGGTTCGAATGATGGTAGCTATCTTGACCTGTGAAAAGGTCAATCTGGTGCCAAATCATTTTGAAACGACTTCAGAAGAGGTGTGCAAACCGCCACCCAAAAGAAATCGTTCGGTTTAATGCTAAACTACATTCGGCGAAGTGCGGAGTCAAGCAATCCGCCGATGCCAAGAAAAAGCACTCACGGATATATTTAGGAGGCGTCAAACCCTCTGCCTATAACGAGCACAATGCATGCCAACCACCCGAGAACAAGTCACATGCCTATTTCGACAACCCCGAGAGACGAAACCGTGAAGGTCCTCAGATTGGAATCTTCAAAGAAGAAGCGCAAGCGTTCTCACGACAAGAAGCACTCTGGATGAGAAGTCGAAGAAGAGACTCGGAGGCTCTCAAAAATCAAAGCTAAACACTCCGAGGATGTCTCGCCCGTGGCGCAACCCATCGATATAGCACCCTGTGGCCCAACCCCTGCGGAAGAGGTGTCTCCTACAGCTTCGACAGTAGATCCCTACACCTTGGCGGCTACGACGGAATAAGAGACATCTGCCAACATTCAACACGTAAGCACGTCGGCTGCCCATTCGAGCCAAAAGCTACTTCTCCTCTACGGGATCCCACACCCGTCACAGATCCAATTTCCTTGAGGCACCATCCCTGCAAGGAGTCCATATTCCGTGCGTGATCCCATACCTGTCTGAATCCTCAAAGCAGCGTCTCCACGTGATTCAAGCCCCTCCTGCACTCAATTATAAATCAAACACTTCTTTCAGTACAAATTGAACAGCGTACGAAAGATTTCGCAATGGAAAAGCTTTAGGCTAGCTCCGTACGACACACTGTACAACCGGAGCGAATGGAGCCACGAAGAGCGATTTGTCTCCGAATGGCGACTCAAGAAATTGAGGCCCCGTCGATGGGACAACGCCTCTTGCAAAGATCTCATTGAAAGCCACCGCCGCACAAATCCGACGCCGAAGAAAAGGAAAGAAGAAGTCGAGGACTCTCCCATCAATCCAAAAGACGACGACGACCACGACTCGACGCAGCGGCGACGATGCTCTTCAAGCAGTGCGAGATTGAGCCGTGAAGAGGTCAAGCCCAAGCCACCTCTCCACCCAGAAACGACGAAGGGCCATCTACCCAAGCTAATCCACCTTCGCCACAGCCGGAGAACATTCCCGACCAGGAGGAATCAGTCCCTCCAGTCGTGGAAGATCAAGAAATTTTGGAACAGGCACCCGAGCCTGTTGCGACCAAAGAAGCCAGTCCTACAACCCAACAGGAGGATTCAGTCCCTCCTGCATCCTTATCTGCCGAAGAACCTTCGCCACAGGACGCTTCAGAACCAACTGTCGCCATTCCACAAGAAGCTACTCCCGCCCCTGCAACCTTGGAATCCGAGGACGGTAACGAACCTGAGGTTGTCCAACTTACTTCACGTCCATCGGTGAACGTAAGAAGGTTAAATGGTGCTGAAGACTTTGCCCAGCCTGACTCTCCTATCTCTGCTACACGCAAAGAGCGCCTGCAAGCTCTTGGCCTTCAGACTGTATTTATCCAAGATGCAGTTAACGCTCTCTCTTCCGTAGAAAAGGCACTGAACTGGATGCACACCTCTGCAGTTGAAGAAATGACAACTCTTCAACACGAAGTATCTCGAGTTGTCGAAGCATTCATCATCTTGCCAGAAGTGTTCAAGCAAGCCTTGAAAATCATGGAAGATAAACAAGCGCAACTGCTGAAGGAGGAAGCTTCGAAAACAAGAATTGCTGAAGCCAAGACCGCCTGTGCAATGATAGAGAACAGCTCTCAGCTGCGTGCGCATGACAAATCCATTCAAGAGATGTCGCAGACTCTTTCCTCCCTCGTTGAAAGAATAAACAAGATCGAGACCAAACAGACGCCGCTCTTGAAATCCCGCAAAGTCTTGATGAGGCCAAAAGGGAAGAAGCTCGAGAAGGCTGCAAGGAGAATAAGACCAACAGAAAGGGAATTTGAGGCCGCCGAGTAGTATAGCCGCCGAATTGAACAAGCTAGCACCTCAACCCCAAAGTTTTAGAATTTCGTGCTCCGCACTGAATTCCATGACCCAAATGTCCCTTGGCAAAATCTTGTTCAAAGACCTTCGGAAATACGTCTGCCAACCAACCGCAACCCAACCGCCGAAGAAGTGAAGCACTGGAGGAAGAATGAACTGATGAGATATTTTTTCAGACTCATCAGGGAATCCGCCATCTTCAAAAATTATAAGACATTGGCGGAAGCGGCAGACAAATTTTCAAAAATGCTAGAAGAAGGTAAGCTCTCTCTCCAAATCGAGATGAAATCAAAACATAGAAGAGGAGATCGGGTCACCCATCCAGAGGATTGGATACTTGCCTTTGATCGTTCTTATGAAGGAAGAGCAATTTACCAGGAACGAGGCAATGATTCACTTCAAAACTGGTGGCGCGGCACCGAGAATGAGCCAGGAAGGAGACCTTGGAGGCATGCGGATCAAAGATAAAAAGCTGAAATTTAAGTATATTATTATTGTTTTTGTAATTTCTATTCGACACAAACTTTGTACTCAATCTTTTTGAATATCAATAAAACAGTTTGTTTGTCTTGAAAGATTACAACTCGTAATCTACTGTGTTAATATATGATTACTTAAAATTGTTTGATAGGAATCTCAAGTTAGATAAACTTGATTGAAAAATAAGCTGTACGAACTAGTCTACGAACAGTTCATAGTTTCAGTTGTAAACTTAGAATACATTGTAAGATTGTGCCTGCGCGCCAATCATAGGCTTAAGTTGTAATAAATCTCAAATCAGATCGAACGTGCCTGCGGCGGTTCCTTATTGTAGACTAAGTCACTAAGTCTGACCTATTGACAAAAGACCAAGAAATCTGCCAGAAGTCATCGAAGAAGAACGCTTCATGAAGAAGGTTTTGGCATCATCAAGAAGACTCGAAGAGTTTAAGTTAAGACTTGGCAAATTGTCAAAAAGGGGGAAATTGTTAGGAAAAACAAACACCCTGTATCGATTCAGCCGGGATACCCGATCCCTGTATCGATTGTTATTTGTTATTGAAAAGGTTTTGACATATATGCCAAATACAGTAAAGGAAAACTGTATCGAGGATTCAAGGATTTATCATGTATCGAAGACCTGCCTCGAATCAGCATAAGTGAAGCTCGTCGATCTGACTTGAAGACTTGTAAAAAGATCAAGTATGGAAACTGTCTCGACATCCTAAATACAGTCATTCTCCATACAGTTCACAAAAGGACAAGAAAGAACACAAGTCAAGTTCCGTTGAACAAAGAAGTATTTAAATACTCAAGGATAAAGTATTTAAATACTGTCAGTCTTCACATCTTCAGAATCCCGCGAAATCCGGATCATGTCATATTCCCGTTGAAGGAAATCTTATTCAAACGGACATCTCAACGGATACTTTCTTCAGAGGCTATATATATATATCCTTGAAGACATTGAAGATCAGTTACTCACGAAATCTACCTGAAGTAACATAACTCTCAAAGCTATCAAAGTAATCATCTGAGCAAACATATCTCCAGAGCAAACTGCAAGTTAAAACGAAAGAGATATACAGTGCTCAAACATCAAGAACAGCTATCATCAGATCTTGATATTCAAAGTCATTGTTCTTACCTGTTACCTAACCTTTTACCTCTGTGTAAAAACCGAGCTCTGTGTGAACTCAACATGTTATTCTGACCTGTGTGGGACGAATAAGGACGAAGCTTTGGAACTGTGTGTGAAGAAGCTAGTCAAGAAGGAAGCTTTAACCAATCTGTGTGAACGGTTGAAAGTGATATTCTTTGTATCAATCTGTGTGAACGATACAAGGATAGGTTTGTTTATAATTACGTAGTTGTGTACGCAGTAATTATATAATAAACTTTTTACTCCTGTGTGGAGGACCAGTGGACGTAGAGGGGTTTACCTCGAACCACTTAAATTACTGTGTTATTTACCTTCTGCTTTTACTGTTTGAAATTACTGTGATATATTAAGTATACACCTAATACGTCGTTGCTGTATCCACGGCAACTAACTGTATCCAAGACTTCCGCTACGCACTCAGATTTAGATTCCATACAGTTTGTTGTTTAAACTACTTTTCCAAACTGTATCCAGTATACTTAAGTGGCCAACAATGGCGTTCTGAGATTTCGCGGCAGATTATGTGTACCGAATGTTATTGAGCTGAGACAGAAGATCTTGAGCGAAGCTCATACCACGCCTTACTCCATACATCCTGGTACGAGTAAAATGTACAAGGACGTGAGGAGTAACTACTGGTGGAGTAATTTGAAGACAGATGTTAGCGAGTTCGTGTCGAGATGTATGACTCGGCGAGGTTAAGATCGAGCATCACACCCAGCGGGGTTTTTGACCACTTCCCATCCCGGAGTGGAAATGGGAGGATATTTCTATGGATTTCATTACCCGGTATGCCTAGGACTGGATCGAATGAACATGATTTGGGTTATTGTCGATCGATGACCAAATCAGCTCATTTCTGGGTATTAAGGACACTTGGGGTCCAGAGACTGCACGAGTGTTTATTGCGTAGATCGTGAGATTACATGGGACTCATAAGAGTATTGTTTCGGATCGTGATGGCGGTTTGTATCACATTTTTGGCAGTTTCATCGAGCTTTGGGGGCGAGTTGAGACTCGGACGTCTTACCACCCTCGGCCCGGGCGATCGAGCGGACGATCCAGACGTTGGAGGATACGTTGAGAGCCTGTCCACTAGATTGGAAGGATGATTGGGAGTCGCACTTGCCGTTGATCGAGTTTACGTACAACAATAGTTGGCACGCCTCGATCAAAATGGCACCATTTGAGGCATTGTATGGGAGGAGGTGCAGATCGCCGTTGTGTTGGGACGATGCGTCTCAGCTGATTGGTACCGAGCCCGTTATGGTAGTTGAGACGAGGGAGAAGATTACTCTGATTCGTGATAGATTGTTGACGGCCCAGAGTCGGCAAAAGTCTTATGCCGACACGCGTCGCCGGCCGTTGGAGTTTGAGGTGGGAGATCATGTTTTGCTTAAGGTGTCGCCGACACGGGGAGTTTACCGCTTCGGCCGGAAGGGTAAACTTAGTCCGAGATATATTGGGCCGTTTGAAATTTTAGAGAGAGTGGGAGAGCTTGCCTATCGGTTGGGTTTGCCGCCGTCCTTGAGTCACGTTCATAACGTATTTCATGTTTCCCAGCTTAGGAAGTACGTATCGGACCCTAGCCATATTCTTGATTTTGGAGAGATCGAATTGGGACCCGACATTACCATTGAGGAGAGGCCGATTCAGATTTTAGAGCGTCGGGTGAAGCAACTTCGTCATAAAACCATTCCTCTGGTTAAAGTTCAATGGTCGAGACATGGATCCGAGGAAGCCACATGGGAGACGGAAGAGAGTATGCGGTCGAGATACCCCGAGTTGTTCGCGTTGTAAGTTTCGGGACGAAACTTATTTTTAGGGGGAGATAATGTAATATCCGTGTTTTCGATTTTTGGTAATTTCTATTTTTGGTGTATGTTCGTTTCGGACAACTCGCTTAGCACTGTTTTGGAATTCTGAATCTATTTTGTTCTTGAAGTTTTTTCGTCTGGATGAGTTCCGAGGATGTTTTTGCATAATTTCATCTTAATTTATATCTTGTCGTATGTACGTTCGATTCTCGTAAAACTTGTTCGTTTCCGTTGTTTCTTGATTTGTATAAGTTTGTATGGTTGAATGGGTCGTGTTGAAATTTTCGGTTTGTTAATCCGACGTTGCATCGTGATTTTTCGGGCTCTTGGGCCGTTTTTGTAATTTTCATAAGTTTGGGGAATTTCGCTTCATTTGCTTCATTTGAGACTCTCTAGTGATCGGGATTATATTTTCTTTCAAAACTCAGCTTCGTTGTTTTGGATACCCCATGTTTATACTTTTGATTCTATCCTTGTGTTGCGTTTCGCCGTTGTATCGATCGTCTTTGAGCTAAGTGTTTAGCAATCTTTGAATCTGCCGCATGCATAACGTCGTTATGCATGCTCCTTTAATGCGTTATATAGGTATCATAACGCACGTTATACCCTATTGGTAACGTCGTTATGGTTTCGCAGAAAGTGTCAGATTGTTGTTCGTTACGCGTTAACCCGAGAGGGGTTACGTCGTAACCTTCATAACGTCGTTAACAATAGGCGTTAACGTCGTAACTTCGCCGTCAGGTCTTTTAATTCCTGACTTATTTCCGGTCGACTTATTTCACTCCTTTTCTTTCCTTCTCGCGACGTGAGTTTCCTTTGGGCGATTTCAAGCGATTCAACCGGTGCAATCCGTAGGAACCTTCTAAAGATCGATTTTTGCGTCCCAAGCAAGGTTTATCATCATCATAATCATCCTCCATCCGTCCGAATCGAGGTATACATTGATGAACCCTAGTTTTTGGGGATTTCGGGATTTTTGGCATAATTCTTCCTTTTAATCCGTTTTGGCTTCGACGACTTGTTAGATTACGATTGCGTAGTCATAAATCCCTTGTTTCCAGTATAGTTTAATGGATTTAACCTAGTAATTTCTTCATTGTTAGATTATAGCCATCGTGGACTTCGGATTTTCCGACAAATCGTTCCAAGGGGTAGAATTAGGATTAATTCTTACCTTTCCGCATTATTGAGACTTGTGTATACCGTTATTGTGTTAGGAACGGATTTGGGAAGATTGCTCGGACCGAAACCTATTCCTTCGTCGTTTCCTTCGTTTCGTTTCATTCAAGGCAAGTACATGTATTACATTTCGTTATGTATGTTGTGATTTTCGAAACGAATGATGAATTGTGATTTTCGGGTGCGTGAGTTGTGTTCCTTCCACCCGGAGTGTCCGACGGGATGTCTGGGGGTCGATACTAAGGGGTACGGCCGCGGAAGGGAACTTGGGTGCGTGTGTGATTGAACTTCCACCCGGAGTGTCCGACGGGATGTCTGGGGGTCGATACTAAGGGGTACGGCCGCGGAAGTGGTATTCCACCCGGAGTGTTCGACGGGATGTCTGGGGGTCGATACTAAGGGGTACGGCCACGGGATACCAGTTGTGATTTTGTGATATCGTGATGATTGGAACTGATTTGATTGCCAATGTAGTATTCCGGAATATATATATATATATATATATATGGCAAATGATTTCTGATTGAGATGATTGTGCTAAAAACCGTATTTTGTATATAATGTTGTGTAATTATGTACTTGCACTAGCTATTCGAATGCTAACCCCTTAAATGGGGGAAATGCGTCTTATGCATTTCAGGTACCGGGAGAGCTGAGGAGCAGGCACGGGACACGCACGTAAAGGATGGGTGGCTTGATGATGTGGCTCGAGTCAGTAATTTTATGTTTTGTCATTGCATTTGTCGAGTACTGGAATTAAACTGCCTACTTTTAAACTTGGTTTAAGTCCCTGCGTGGGCAACGGATTGGTATTTATTTTATGTTCATGTACTCCGTTAAAATTGTTTTGGCGAGGCCACGGCCTTATTTACTTTTGAGTGCATTGTTTGGAATTACATTGTGGGTTATGTGTCATGTGTTAGCTGGTAGACCTCACGAGGTTCTACGGCGTGTAATGTCCCATTTGCGAATGGGGTGTTACAAGATCGACCCCAGACATCCCATCGGACACTCGGGTGGGAAACCACTTCGCGGCCGTACCCCTTAGTATCGACCCCGCACATCCCGTCGGACACTCCGGTGGAAGTTCATCCACACACGCACCCAAGTCCACTTAGTGGCCGTACCCCTTAGTATCGACCCCGGACATCCCGTCGGACACTCCGGTGGAAGGAACAACACACACACACGTTCCAAAATCACGGTTGCAAACCACAAGCCTCGAAGGTCAATCACGGTATATATAGTCGAGGTACCTTACTAGAATGGCGATTCATCCAACATATACTCACGACCAAGTAATGATACGATTCACAAGGAAGCACAAGATTTCAACAGCACCGAACGACACAACTAATATCACTCAAACTCACATATTCATCCATAAACACGTGACTCCAAGTACATAATTTGACAAAAGAATTACACTTTACATTTACCAACGACATAATCATACGCAATGACATCACAAGAAAGTAAGGTGATTCTATACTCGATACTAGCTCGCATATTCAACTAAGCACATTAATTCCCGACACACACGGGTCACCTTTACAAAAAGCATGATGGTAAATATTCCGATTCTTTTGAAAAATGGTTATTAATATTTATTTAGCACATATCGATGATTAACAACCATAATATCCACAAAACACGTAATGTATGGGCAAGATACTTGCCTCGACAATCGATACCGGACACTCCTACAATCACGGCTCAGTCGGGACACCTCGAACACCTACGATTCCCCGGCGAAGGAAAAGAATACACCCACGATCGAGAAGCTTGAAGAAAACGACGAACGGAAGGGTTCCGACTCGAGTTCTTCACAAGAATTCGACCCTAACAACATATAATCAATAAATCATCGATCATACGAGGAAGAATAATCGTAGAACGCCCGAAAACCCCTCTGTGACATTTTACCGGACACCTTCAAGGCATCGATCAAGAACTCGACCAAATCGACGAATCGATATGATCCGACCATGTAATAACAAAGGAAATGATATAATATATCTAAATTATCATCAATCCATCAAAATCCTAAGTTAAATCGGATTAAACGGACGAAAACGAACAAAATACCCAAAATCCCCAAAATTAGATTTCTAGAAAATCTGACCTGATTCGGTAGATCGGAGGATGTTATAGGATGGATGATTGATGATATGAACTCCAAAACTTCATGTATTGATTGTCCAACAACATCTCTCCATGATTAACCAAGCTCCAGCCGCGGAAGGGAAGAAAACGAGTGAGAAAAATGGCCAAAACCCGTCTGCGGGGCCATAAATAGAGTGCGCGGTGTGCGCGGCCCGGGAGTGTGCCGCGGCACGAGGCCCAAAATGGCTCCCGGTGGTCGGCGGTGTGCGCGGCTCGGCGGAGTGTGCCGCGGCACCGTCTGATCGGTTTGGCCGAAAAATGCCACAGAGTGTGCCGCGGCTCGGCCGGAGTGTGCCGCGGCACCCGGTACTGCTCGGCCAGAAGCTGCAACAATACGTTAAAATCATTCACTCGAATTATTTGAAAATGCAACAATACGTTAAAATCATTTTCGAAAATTCTCCCAACACTTCACAAACATCAACGACGGTAAAATTTTTCAAAATGTTCAAGGTACTTTAAAACAACTCTTTCAAATACCGTCGAGGTTTTATTTGAGAATCCTAGGCCGGCTCGCAAATTTCAAACAATTTCCAAAGTTCATACGAAGCCGCCGGCTAATCGCACTTGCACAAACTTATGAAAGTTTTAGAAAAGCGTGTTCGAACACACTCGAAGCAGACATAATTTATCAATTCATCAAACACAATCAAATATCACCTAGTAATACAAAAAGTCTTAACACACATTCACGCTGTGATTGTTATCACTAGACACCACGTAGAGAATACAACTACAGGTGATTGGCCGCAAAAGTTAGACCTAACGGCTATAATGCGGTTCCATAGCCTCTGCCCAGACTGACTAACGCTCGCTACAACACATACTTAGCGTGCGCTACCCATGCTGCATTAGCGCGCGCTAGCCTTACACTTAGCGTGCGCTAACGGTTCTATTTTAGCGACATGATTGCGAACATATATACGACATTACTGGAATCGAAGGTCATAATTAAACAACAACAATATTCGAATCTCAAAGCCATCGATTCACATAATTACAACACATCATGAGCAACCATCAAAAGGCAATTGTCATTCAAAACCGAAAAGTTAAAAGCAAGGATCACGTCTTGAGTATATTTTGTAGAACTCATTTGAGTTCAAAACTCGTGTTTTGAAAACTTATAGTACACAGTGTGTTGTGTCAAGAATTAACACCTTTCGACTGGCGATCGCCTAGGAGGTCGGGCGACCAAGTCGCTGCCGAGCGTCCGAGGAAGAGCTGCCGACCAGCGACCAGGCGACCTAGCCTTAGCCCGGCAGACAAGCATGAATCGCCCAGCCGAAGGTCCCAGGACAAGTCCCGGTGCCGAGCGATCGACCTCAGATACGATCGCCTCTCGGTACTCGGCGACCGACTTCTGGCGACCGACTTATGGACGATCATCTCTCAGCGCTTTGCCGACCGACCCTAGGTGACCGACCATTGCCGACCTTCAGTGACTGGCCGAGAACGATCCTCGGTGTCCAGCTAGAGACGACCGCATCATGACGACCTGGGCCGATGGCCATCCAGTCGGCCAAAGCCGAGCAAACAGGACAGCACCCACGTGCAGATCCGCAAAAGGCGCTGACAAACCTGTCACCTACCTCACCTACCAACAGGGCCCAGGCCTGCGAAAGGAGCTGACGGACAAGACTGGTGACCACAGCCTGTCACCTACCCTGCCTACTGACAAAGTCCGCCGAAAGTAACAAAGTGGGACCTCCTGTGACAAGATTCCGGACGCGTGCCGGCTCCTCATTGGGCCACTCGGTGGCCGCCATTTGATCTCTGGACTTTTGGCAGGCAGCCCATGTGACCTTTAGGACGATCGCCCCGTTACATTAATGGCCGAAAGGCGATCGCCCACTAGGAAACAAGGCATCTCAACCCCTATATAAAGAGGGCAGCCTGCACTTGGAAAAAGCTCTCTGCATTCCCGCATTTCACACCATACAGAAGCAAAATACTTACACTTGGCTAACATCCAACTCTTGGCAACAGTTATCTTTCGGTCTTACTTCTCCCGGCCTATCTCATCCAGCAGATTATCGGCGGGGACGAAGAACACCGAGCTTCGCTCAAAGAGGATTAACGAGTCTTTTACACTCATTGTATTTAGATTTCTCTCATTAATACTTGTATCCACGAATATTCGTATTAATAACATCTCGCGAGAGCATTCAAGCCCGGGCCTAACAAACCCGGCAAATCTTGTATTATTTATCTACTCTCGGAAGTGCTCCCGCAATTGTTGTTTGTTGTCCGTCTTCCAGCAGTATTAATCTTCGGATAAATATTTTGGGCAACAACAATTGGCGCTAGAAGAAGGGCATCCGACCCTCGATTTTTTATACCTACCGTCCCGAAGAACACTCATTGTTCTCGGGGCAGATACTTAAAGTGACACTTACTGCACTTCAAAGAAATCCTTCAGAAATCATGTCTTCCGCCTCCGCGTCGAAGAAAGCCGCTGACCAGCCGGCCAGACCCCCTGTTCCGTCCCAGTCCGAGCCACAGCCGATGGTAAAAGGTAGCCGCCGCGGTCAGAGACGCTCGATCCCGTCCCTGGACGGCGGCCCAAGCCTCTCGCTCGATCGGTTCCGAACCAAGGAACAGATCGAAGGGGCCACAGCCGTCTACGGGAGCGACGGAGTGCTCTCAACGCGCCTCTGCTATCGCCCCCTCGGCCGTCCGCCGGAAGTCAGCGAAGCTCAAGGCGTCATCGCCGAGCGATCGCTGTGAGGCTCCGTCCGGGAAGAGGCGCTCGCGGCCGGGCACATCTGTCTTCGATCGCCTGGCGGTGACCCGACTCAGCTGCGGGCGGTCCGGCCCCGGCTACGAGGCAGCGGAGTTTGAGTCCGTCACCGGGAGCTTGGCCTACCCGACTCCCGGAAAGGCGGCTAGCCGTCGCTCCCCTCGCCATTGCCGAGGCCGGCGCGGCGAGCCGGAGATCGGTACACGATCGCCTTGGCTCCTGCTCCCAAGGCCGATCTGCAAGCGACCAAGCCACGGCGATGGCTGCGATGCAACGTCAACTCGACGACATGAAGGCGCTCCTGGAATCCAGGGCAGGCGCCAAGAAGACGATCGCTGGGCCAAGCGAGCCGCTCACGATCGACATCGAGCTCGCCCCCGTGCAGCACAAGATCGCTCCCCCGCAAACACCCGTGTACGAGGGGCGATCGGACCCCCAGGTGCACCTGAGGAAGTTCAACATCTACATGACCGGGTGTGGGGCATCTGACGCGACCAGATGCCGAATGTTCCCTCTGACGCTGGACGACCTCGCCCACCGGTGGTACACTTCATTGCCACCTCGGTCCATTAGCTCATTTAACGAGTTGGCGCACGTCTTCACGGAGTTCTTCGCCACCAGGGTCGTCCGGCCCGAAGGTCCCCTCCGCATGATGCAAATCAAGCAGGGAGAAGAAGAGTCCGACTCGGACTACATCGACCGGGTAGACGTAATCATCCTCAATGGCGAGCCCATAAGCGATGAGACCGCCCTCTACGCGGTCCTAGGAGGTTTTCAGGGTTTTTCGCCTATGTTCAGGCATCTCACGAAGACCCAACCTACGACCTACGCAGCCTTCCGGGCTAGAGCCGCAGATTTTCTGGCCAGGCAAAGGTTTCTTCTTAGCCTGTGAGCAGCGCGATCGGCACCCGGACGACGATCTCCCGTCCGATCGCCAATATCGACCTACGAATAAAGCGATCGGCAGCCGAGCGACGATCGCCAGTCTTCCGGCCCGATCGCCGATCATCACGCTACATCATCCGCAACCCGGAGGACGCGATCGCCATCTACAGTCCAGCATATAACATGACGGACTAAGGCATAAGATCGCCTCCACCGCGCATCATAAAGCCATGGTCCTGGCAGTCGATGGAACCGGCTGCTTCGGCCATGCAAGGTCCCTTTCGGCCAAGATCGCCCGCCCTTCGTTTAAATACGAGGCCGGCGTAGTCTGAGGGCTCTCCAACATTAATCAGTGGACACATGCCACAACCCCGTCTCAACGTACACCGTCGAGGTCGGCCATCTCCATGGCTGGCCGAGGTGGAAGCAGAGCTAACAAGCCGCGGGCGTGGAGTTGATTCATCCGACGCTGCCCCGCGCAAGGACTCCTCTAGACCGAGACCGCACGCCCTTCGTTTAAATACGAGGCGAGGCGCAGCCTAACAGAGGACCCTCATAATAAAGTGAGTCACGAGACACTCATTGTCTTCGCGCACCAAGACACGGTCATGGAGTCGGTCCATCGATCTCCGCGACTGTGCACGATTCCTCAAACAAAGCGAAACCACCAAGTTTCCGTGGGGGATCGCCAATGTTGTTTTTGCGGTACAAGACCGAAAGATAGCTAAGCCAATCGACCATGAAAGCCCAAGTCCGAAATCATAAGTCACCGGCAAGATCGCCCACAAGAAGAACCACCTCGCCCCATGTCTTCAACATAGGAGCAAGGCTGGGGCAATTGTTGTGTCAAGAATTAACACCTTTCGATGGCGATCGCCTAGGAGGTCGGGCGACCAAGTCGCCGCCGAGCGTCCGAGGAAGAGCTGCCGACCAGCGACTGTGCGACCTAGCCTTAGCCCGGCAGACAAGCATGAATCGCCCGGCCAAGGTCCCAGGACAAGTCCCGGTGCCGAGCGATCGACCTCGGATACGATCGCCTCTCGGTACTCGGCGACCGACTTCCGCGACCGACTTATGGACGATCATCTCTCGGCTTTGCCGACCGACCCTAGGTGACCGACCATTGCCGACCTTGATGGTGGCCGAGAACGATCCTCGGTGTCGGCTAGAGACGACCGCATCATGACGACTGGGCGATGGCCATCCAATCGGCCAAAGCCGAGCAAACAGAGGCGGCACCCACGTGCGAGATCCGCAAAAGGCGCCGACAAAACTGTCACCTACCTCACCTACCAACAGGCCTGTGCCTGCGAAAGGAGCCGACGGACAAGACTGGTGACCACACTGTCACCTACCCCGCCATCGACAAAGTCCGCCGAAAGTAACAAAGTGGGACCTCCTGTGACAGTACTTCCGGACGCGTGCCGGCTCCTCATTGGGCCACTCAGCTGGCTGCCGGCTGGATCTCTGGACTTTTGGCAGGCAGCCCATGTGACCTTTAGGACGATCGCCCCGTTACATTAATGGCCGAAAGGCGATCGCCCACTAGGAAACAAGGCATCTCAACCCCTATATAAAGAGGGCAGCCTGCACTTGGAAAAAGCTCTCTGCATTCCCGCATTTCACACCATACAGAAGCAAAATACTTACACTTGGCTAACATCCAACTCTTGGCAGCAGTTATCTTTCGGTCTTACTTCTCCCGCCTATCTCATCCAGCAGATTATCGGCGGGGACGAAGAACACCGAGCTTCGCTCAAGAGCCGGATTAACAGAGTCTTTTTACACTCATTGTATTTAGATTTCTCTCATTAATACTTGTATCCACAAATATTCGTATTAATAACATCTCGCGAGAGCATTCAAGCCCAGGCCTAACAAACCCGGCAAATCTTGTATTATTTATCTACTCTCGGAAGTGCTACCGCAATTGTTGTTTGTTGTCCGTCTTCCAGCAATATTAATCTTCGGATAAATATTTTGGGCAACAACACAGTGGAAAAGAATTATCAATAATTCGAGTTTTCAGAACTTTCAGCCTTGTGGTCAACATACGAAAATCAACTTTTTCCTCCCTTGGAGGGCATTTTAAAAATTTTACGTGACTCCCCGAAAGGATTCGAAAACTTAAAATTCCAAGGTTTATACTCTTGCAAGAAAAATGATTTATACAAGGATACATTCAGCAATATCATTCTACATTTTAGCGCAAGACGAGAATCAACAAATATATGTCACTTACTCACAATGCACCTTCAAATATTAACTACATAACACAAAATCACACAGGCTCGTATAGCTCGTGGTACAACCTGTAGTAGGGAGACTTACATCCACAGACCGCACGAAGATGATGGCTGCACCCTGATACTAATCACGGCCGACATTCCAAACGACGCGTCGCGACACGACATCGATCGGACTCAATCGACAAGACAAGACCCAACAATACACGATCGACCCGATCTCTAGGTTTCCGCAACCTAAGCTCTGATACCATAAATGTAACACCCCCAGATCAAACCGGGAATATTACACGCCGCAGACCCTCTCCGTGAGGATCCACCAGGCTAGACATCAAAACAACACATTACATTACATACCGACGAATCAAAATAACGGACCAATAGACCGATTTGGTCTTTCGTCACTGACTTACAAATCAAAATACATAAACTCATCCAGACTCATGCCCACACAAGGGTAAAGTACTTGCAACAACGAACAATAAGACAGCGGAAAAGGCAATACAATGGACTCCGACTAACTGAACCCAAAACTGGCCTTCGTGTGATTAGTATCATTCGTCTTTCATCATCCCTCGTGCCGATCCTGTAATATCCGCAATTTTCGATTTTTCGGTAAATTTCTTTTTCAGCCGGAGTCCGTTTTGACGACTCGCTCATGACTGTTTCGTCATTTCGAGAATGATTAATTCTGGACTTTTTGTCATCCGTGTAATACCCAGTTGTAATTCATTCGTTTTCATTCAGTAATTATCAGTCTGTAATTGTCACTCAGTGTATTTTCACTCAATTATAATCATTCATCAATCATGTTCATTCACCGTGTTCACCGTTCGGAAAAACTTCGAGTTGTGTATCATTATTGTTCATTGTTTCAACTTTCCTCTTATGAGTTCGACTTTGTTAGATCACCATTAATTTTTGGTAACTCCAAAAATTCTAAATCCTTACAATATTATAGAGCATCGAATTAGCTTTCCAATGGTTCAAACGGTGAGTCAATCGGAGTCCGGACGAGAGAGTTATGGTCGTTTTAGCTCACCCGCTCATTTGGCCGATCCTTTGCCCGGCCGGACTCGGCCGTGGTCGCACGGCCGTGCCGTACTCGTCTGGATAAGCCGGTAGCGTCGCCGAGGCCCGACCGTGTTCGGGACACGGTCGAGTCAATGCCGAGCGCCCCTTCGCGACACGACCGTGTCATGCGGGACACGGTCGAGTCCCTGCTGCACAGCTGCGCGCCACGACCGTGTCATGTCGGACACGGCCGAGTCTGTCGGCCTATTTAAGGCACAGCGGCGTATTTTCGCCTTGATTTCTCATTCCTTTTCTTCCCGTTCGCGGCTGTGGGTGTATACATCATGGAGACATGATGTTTTTTTTTCAATCCATGAAGTTTTGAGGCTCATATCATCAATCATCCGTCCTATAACATCCTCCGATCTACCGAGTCGTGTCAGATTTCCTAGAAATCTAATTTTGGGGATTTTGGGTATTTTGGTTGTTTTCGTCCGATTAATCCGATTTAACTTGGTATTATGATAGATTGATGATTATTAAGATGTATTACATCTTTTCCCTTAATATTCCATGGTTGGATCGTATCGATTCGTTGTTTTGGTCGAGTTCTTGATCGACGCCTTGAAGGTGTCCTAAAATGTCGTAGAGGGGTTTTCGGGCGTTCTACGATTATTCTTCCTCGTATGATCGATGATTTATTGATTATATGTTGTTAGGGTCGAATTCTTGCGAAGAACTCGAGTCGGAACCCTTCCGTTCGTCATTTTCTTCAAGCTTTTCGATCGTGGGCGTATTCTTTGTCTTCACGAGAATTGTAGGTGTTCGAGGTGTCCCGACTGAGCCATGTTCGTAGGAGTGTCCGGTGTCGATTATCGAGGCAAGTATCTTGCCCATACATTACGTGTTTTGTGGATATAATGGTTGTTAATCGTCGATATGTGCTAAATAAATATTCATAACCATCTTTCTCAAAAGTATCGGTATATTTACCAACAAGGTTTTCTTAAAGACGACTTGTGTGTTCCGAGAATTAATATGCTTAATTGAATACGTGTATTAATGTTGAGTATAAGATCGTAATACTTTCGTGTGACGCCATTGTGTGTGATTACGTTGTCGGTAAGTTTTGAAGTTTAGTCCTTTGTTAAAGCCATGCGTGGAGACATGTGGTTATCGATGAATTATGTGAATTTATGTGATATTGGTTGTGCCGTTCGGTCTTTGTTAGAATAGTGTGCTTTCTTGTTGATAGTATTAGTTCGGGTTATGAGTATATGTTGGATGAATCGCCATTCTAGTAAGGTACCTCGACTATATATCTGTGATTGACCTTCGAGGCTTGTGGTTTGCAAGCGTGATTTTGGAACGTGTGTGTGTGTTGTTCCTTCCACCGGAGTGTCGACGGGATGTCTGGGGGTCGATACTAAGGGGTACGGCCACGGAAGTGGACTTGGGTGCGTGTGTGGATGAACTTCCACCCGGAGTGTCCGACGGGATGTCTGGGGGTCGATACTAAGGGGTACGGCCGCGGAAGTGGTTTCCCACCCGGAGTGTCCGACGGGATGTCTGGGGTCGATACTAAGGGGTACGGCCGCGGGTTACCAGTTGTGGTTTTTCATCTTGAGGATGACGATGTTATCGTTAATTGTGATATTGTCCGGAGTATCACAATGCTTTGTGCTCGGGGTTGAGAGACATTGTATATCGAGTCTTGGTGCTTGGATAGAATGGCATAGGATTAATGTGTTATGTGTAATGTGTCCTTGTAAGTGATTTGAAGTGGATGATCGGGTCGTGGACCCTGTGTTTTGTGACCGGAATGGTTGGGTCGTGGACCCCGTGTTTTGTTAAACGGATTTGTATTTTGAAAAATGAACTTTGGGGCTGTGACCATAAATGGCTTTCGAGGAACTTTAGAATTTTTCAATTTCTAAAGTTTTTAAAACTCCAGAGATTTGGAAATGTTTTCAAAGTGCTTACTTACTTCGTTTCTACTTTCAAGACTTGAACTATTTTTAACTAAATATACCTCGGGAAGTATTTCGTTGTATTCTCGGAATGTGTTGTGTATGGCTCGTATTTGCACTTTATACTTGCACTAGCAAAACAGTGGAGTTTTGCTAACCCCCGAGTAATCGGGGGGTGGATATCTCAGATTGTGTCAGTACATGCGGGTTGTCGGGAGCAAGACACGGGATCGGCACGAGGGATGATGAAAGACGAATGATACTAATCACACGAAGACCGGTTTGACTTGATTAGTGAGTCCATTGTATTGTCTTTTCCGCTGTCTTATTGTTCGTCGTTGCAAGTATTTTACCCTTGCATGTGTATGAGTCTGGATGAGTTTATGTATTTTGATTTGTAAGTCAGTGACGGAAGACCAAATCGGTCTATTGATTCGTTATTTTGATTCATCAGTATGTAATGTAATGTGTTGTGTTGATGTCTAGCCTGGTGGATCCTCACGGAGAGGGTCTGCGGCGTGTAATATTCCCGTTTGATCTGGGGGTGTTACATTTATGGTATCAGAGCTTATGTTGCGGAAACCTAGGCCGTCGGGTCCAGTCGTGTATTGTTGGGTCTTGTCTTGTCAGATTGAGTCTGACTGATGTCGTGTCGCGACGCGTCGTTTGGAATGTCGGCCGTGATTAGTATCAGGATGCAGCCATCATCTTCGTGCGATCTGTGGATGTAAGTCTCCCTACTACAGGTTGTACCACGAGCTATACGAGCCTGTGTGATTTTGTGTTATGTAGTTAATATTTGAAGATGCATCGTGAGTAAGTGACATATATTTGTTGATTCCCATCTTGCGCTAAAATGTAGAATGATATTGCTGAATGTATCCTTGTATAAATCATTTTTCTTACAAGAGTATAAACCTTGGAATTTTAAGTTTTCGAATCCTTTCGGGGAGTCACGTAAAATTTTTAAAATGCCCTCCAAGGGAGGAAAAAGTTGATTTTCGTATGTTGACCACAAGGATGAAAGTTCTGAAAACTCGAATTATTGATAATTCTTTTCCACTGTGTACTATAAGTTTTCAAAACTCGAGTTTTTAACTCAAATAAGGTCTTCAAAATATACTCAAGACGTGACTCTCGTTTGTAACTTTTCGGTTTCATGAATGTTGGTCAAAAGATGCGTATTGATGATGCTCTCGTTGTTGAGCAGTGGTGCCAGTTTTAAAATTAAAATAGTAATGTGAATGTTGAGTCCATCGGTATGTATGTGTTGAGATAGTCCTCTATATTGAGAAGTAAAATTTTCATTTTTGTAGGATGATTTTCTTTTGATGGTTGCTTGTGAGTTGTTATAATTATGTGAGTCGATGACATTTAGACTTGTATGTTGTTGCTTACTTGTAACCTTCGAGTCTAGTATTACCTCATATATGTTTGCAATCGTGTTGGTGATTAGAGCAGTTAGCACAGGCTTAGTACGAGCCTAGCGCGCGCTAACGTGGCGTGTTTAGCGCACGTTAACCTTTGTTATGCGCGCTAATCAACTCAGGCAGAGGCTATGGAACCGCATTATAGCCGTCGAGTCTAACTTTTCTTTGCCAATCACTTGTAGTTGTATTGTCTACGTGGTGTCTAGTGATAACAAGCTGTTGTGCGTGAATGCGTGTTAAGACTTTTCGTATTGCTAGGTGATATTTGATTGTGGTTGATGAATTGATAAATTATGTCATGTGTGTGTTCAAAAACACTTTCCTGGAAACTTCACAAAGTTTTGACGGTTCGATTTAATCGGCGGCTCCGTGTATACTTTGAAAATTATTTGGAAATTGGCAAGCCGGCCTTGGATTCTCAAATAAAACCTCGACGGTATTTGAAAGAGTTGTTTTAAAGTACCTTGAATATTTTGTAAAGTATTACCGTCGTTGATGTCTGTGAAGTGTTGGGAGGATTTTCAAAAATTATTTTAACGTATTGTTGCATTTTCAAATATTTTGAGTGAATGATTTTCAAAAATCTTTCACACCATAAAAATATTTTATTTCAAAAACCAATGCGATTTTTATTTTCAAAAAAAATATAGTGAAAGATGAAAAATCTCACTCGATGTAAAGTTCAAACTCGGATTTAGAAATGTTAGAGTATGTAAGAATGATTTGATGATCTTGCATGGTTAACTTGTTAGTTATTAACGGTGATGATGATACGTAGAGGCTTGATGACTTCGAATGATTTCAAATGAGACGGTTAAAATATGTTGTTTACAAGTTTTGATGGAACAACCCGAGGTACCAAAAGTATTTTTAAAGTTTATTTTAAATAGCATACAAATCTAAGGATTTTCAAAAGATTTCCTTTAAAAGGATACCTCGTGGATTTTCTTTTCGAGTTGTTATTGGTTACCTTATGTGATATGTCGTCTTTGAGTTGGTACTTTAGCTTAATATTTTGCGAAGTTGTGCAATCGTATTGAGTGGGAATCGCTTAGTATGCCGATGGGCGAGAGGACACGGTCGTGACCACGATACTAATGGCCTTGAAGATCGGATGTGGACCAAGAGGGTATAGTCGGAAGGTTGCTATTCCAAAGACTTCGTTCTCGTTGTTTAGGTTTGGGACGAAACCTCTTTTAAAGGTGATATGATGTAATACCCACATTTTTTCTTTCTTTCTCTTGCTTCGTCAACCGTATCGACTCGACCGTGTTCGTTAATGCTTCTGACCTGGTGTTGTTTCCCACCTTTGTCATTCGAACGAGTTCTGATATTGTCCCAAATTGATCTATATATCGTTGTGACCTTTCCAAGTTAGGAAAATTAGTCTCGTTTTCGATCTTCCAACCCTTGGGCGGTGGAATTCCGTATTTGTTCAGCGATTGGCTTGCGTTTTGATTGATGTACCGTTGGGTTGGTCAATCATATTGATTTTCGTCCGTTGTGTTTTGTGATTGTTCGGATAATTGACTTAATTGTATTATCCATTTGATGACGCTTGTCACTTGTTGGTTTTGTTATATCCCTAACGGCGACGTCGTGTTGGTCGTCGTGGAGCGTGTTTTCACGCCGTATATTCCTTTGCGTTGCTTGTAACGTTTCGCCGATGGGCGTAAGTTACGCGTTTCCTTGCGTAGCTCGTTGAGTTTTCCTGGCGGGATATTGCTTCTCCCTACTTGTTTTAAGTTTCGGGACGAAACTTCTTTTAAGGAGGGTAGAATGTAATATCCGCATTTTTCGATTTTTCGGTAAATTTCTTTTTCAGCCGGAGTCCGTTTTGACGACTCGCTCATGACCGTTTCGTCATTTCGAGAATGATTAATTCTGGACTTTTTGTCATCCGTGTAATACCCGGTTGTAATTCATTCGTTTTCATTCGGTAATTATCACCTGTAATTGTCACTCAGTGTATTTTCACTCAATTATAATCATTCATCAATCATGTTCATTCACCGTGTTCACCGTTCGGAAAAACTTCGAGTTGTGTATCATTATTGTTCATTGTTTCAACTTTCCTCTTATGAGTTCGACTTTGTTAGATCACCATTAATTTTTGGTAACTCCAAAAATTCTAAATCCTACAATATTATAGAGCATCGAATTAGCTTTCCAATGGTTCAAATGGTGAGTCAATCGGAGTCGGACGAGAGAGTTATGGTCGTTTTAGCTCACCCGCTCATTTGGCGATCACGCCGACCGGACTCGGCCGTGTCGCTGCACGGCCGTCTTGCACTCGTCTGGATAAGCCGGTAGCGTCGCCGGAGGCCCGACCGTGTTCGGTGACACGGTCGAGTCAATGCCGAGCGCCCCTTCGCGACACGACCGTGTCATGCGGGACACGGTCGAGTCCCTGCCGACATTGCGCGCCACGCAGCCGTGTCATGTCGGACACGGTCGAGTCTCGGCTTATTTAAGGCGTGGCGGCGTATTTTTCGCCCGATTTCTCATTCCTTTTCTTCCGTTCGCGGTGTGGGTGTATACATCATGGAGACATGATGTTGTTCTTTCAATCCATGAAGTTTTGAGGCTCATATCATCAATCATCCGTCTATAACATCCTCCGATCTACCGATCGGGTCGATTTCCTAGAAATCTAATTTTGGGGATTTTGGGTATTTTGGTTGTTTAAATCCGATTAATCCGATTTAACTTGGTATTATGATAGATTGATGATTATTAAGATGTATTACATCTTTTCCTTAATATTCCATGGTTGGATCGTATCGATTCGTTGTTTTGTTCGAGTTCTTGATCGACGCCTTGAAGGTGTCCTAAAATGTCGTAGAGGGGTTTTCGGGCGTTCTACGATTATTCTTCCTCGTATGATCGATGATTTATTGATTATATGTTGTTAGGGTCGAATTCTTGCGAAGAACTCGAGTCGGAACCCTTCCGTTCGTCATTTTCTTCAAGCTTTTCGATCGTGGCGTATTCTTTGTCTTCGCCAGGAGAATTGTAGGTGTTCGAGGTGTCCCGGTGAGCCGTGTTCGTAGGAGAGTCCGGAGTCGATTATCCAGGCAAGTATCTTGCCCATACATTACGTGTTTTGTGGATATAATGGTTGTTAATCGTCGATATGTGCTAAATAAATATTCATAACCATCTTTCTCAAAAGTATCGGTATATTTACCAACAAGGTTTTCTTAAAGACGACTTGTGTGTTCCGAGAATTAATATGCTTAATTGAATACGTGTATTAATGTTGAGTATAAGATCGTAATACTTTCGTGTGACGCCATTGTGTGTGATTACGTTGTCGGTAAGTTTTGAAGTTTAGTCCTTTGTTAAAGTTGTACGTGGAGACATGTGGTTATCGATGAATTATGTGAATTTATGTGATATTGGTTGTGCCGTTCGGTGCTGTTAGAATAGTGTGCTTTCTTGTTGATAGTATTAGTTCTGGGTTATGAGTATATGTTGGATGAACTGGCCATTCTAGTAAGGTACCTCGACTATATATACTGTGATTGACCTTCGAGGCTTGTGGTTTGCAACTGTGATTTTGGAACGTGTGTGTGTGTTGTTCCTTCCACCCGGAGTGTCCGACGGGATGTCTGGGGGTCGATACTAAGGGGTACGGCCACGGAAGTGGACTTGGGTGCGTGTGTGGATGAACTTCCACCCGGAGTGTCGGCGGGATGTCGGGGGTCGATACTAAGTACGGCCGCGGAAGTGGTTTCCCACCGAGTGTCCGACGGGATGTCCGGGGTCGATACTAAGGGGTACGGCCGCGGGTTACCATTGTGGTTTTTCATCTTGAGGATGACGATGTTATCGTTAATTGTGATATTGTCCTAGTATCACAATGCTTTGTGCTCGGGGTTGAGAGACAATGTATATCGAGACTTGGTGCTTGGATAGAATGTCATAGGATTAATGTGTTATGTGTAATGTGTCCTTGTAAGTGATTTGAAGTGGATGATCGGGTCGTGGACCCCGTGTTTTGTGACCGGAATGGTTGGGTCGTGGACCCGTGTTTTGTTAAACGGATTTGTATTTTGAAAAATGAACTTTGGGGTGTGACCCTAAATGGCTTTCGAGGAACTTTAGAATTTTTCAATTTCTAACGTTTTAAAACTCCCGAGATTTGGAAATGTTTTCAAAGTGCTTACTTACTTCGTTTCTACTTTCAAGACTTGAACTATTTTTAACTAAATATACCTCGGGAAGTATTTCGTTGTATTCTCGGAATGTGTTGTGTATGGCTCGTATTTGCACTTTATACTTGCACTAGCGAAACAGTGGAGTTTGCTAACCCCAGTGTCGGGGTGGATATCTGTATTGTGTCAGTACATGCAGTTGTCGGGAGCAAGACACGGGATCGGCACGAGGGATGATGAAAGACGAATGATACTAATCACACGAAGACCGGTTTTGACTTGATTAGTCGAGTCCATTGTATTGTCTTTTCCGCTGTCTTATTGTTCGTCGTTGCAAGTATTTTACCCTTGCATGTGTATGAGTCTGGATGAGTTTATGTATTTTGATTTGTAAGTCAGTGACGGAAGACCAAATCGGTCTATTGATTCGTTATTTTGATTCATCAGTATGTAATGTAATGTGTTGTGTTGATGTCTAGCCTGGTGGATCCTCACGGAGAGGGTGTGCGGCGTGTAATATTCCCGTTTGATCTGGGGGTGTTACAGATCCTGTGTCTTGCTCCCGAAAATCTGCATGTACCTGGACACAATACAGATATCCACCCTCCGATTACTCGGGGGTTAGCAAAACTCCACTGTTTCGCTAGTGCAAGTATAAAGTGCAAATACGAGCCATACACAACACATTCCGAGAATATAACGAAGGACTTCCCGAGATATATTTAGTTAAAAATAGTTCAAGTCTTGAAAGCAGAAACGAAGCAAGTAAGCATTTTGAAAACATTTCCAAATCTCGGGAGTTTTGAAAACATCAAAAATTGAAAATGTTCTTAATTCCTCGAAAGCCATTTAGGGTCACAGCCCCAAAGTTCATTTTTCAAAATACAAATCCGTTTAACAAAACACTGGTCCACGACCCAACCATTCCGGCCACAAAACACGAGGTCCACGACCCGATCATCCACTTCAATTCACTTACAAGGACACATTACACATAACACATTAATCTTATGCCATTCTAGTCAAGCACCAAGACTCGATATATAATGTCTCTCGACCCCGAGCACAAAGCATTGTGATACTCGGACAATATTACAATCAACGAAAACATCAACATCATCCTCAAGATGAAAACCACAATCGTAACCCGGCCGTACCCTTAGTATCGACCCCCGGACATCCCGTCGGACACTCGGTGAAACCACTTCCGCGGCCGTACCCCTTAGTATCGACCCCCGGACATCCCGTCGGACACTCCGGGTGGAAGTTCATCCACACACGCACCCAAGTCCACTTCCGTGGCCGTACCCCTTAGTATCGACCCCCAGACATCCCGTCGGACACTCCGGGTGGAAGGAACAACACACACACACGTTCCAAAATCACAGTTGCAAACCACAAGCCTCGAAGGTCAATCACAGTATATATAGTCGAGGTACCTTACTAGAATGGCTAGTTCATCCAACATATACTCACGACCAAGTAATGATACGATTCACAAGGAAGCACAAGATTTCAACAGCACCGAACGACACAACTAATATCACTCAAACTCACATATTCATCCATAAACACGTGACTCCAAGTACATAATTTGACAAAAGAATTACACTTTACATTTACCAACGACATAATCATACGCAATGACATCACAAGAAAGTAAGGTGATTCTATACTCGATACTAGCTCGCATATTCAACTAAGCACATTAATTCCCGACACACACGGGTCACCTTTACAAAAAGCATGATGGTAAATATTCCGATTCTTTTGAAAAATGGTTATTAATATTTATTTAGCACATATCGACGATTAACAACCATAATATCCACAAAACACGTAATGTATGGGCAAGATACTTGCCTCGACAATCGATACCGGACACTCCTACAATCACGGCTCAGTCGGGACACCTCGAACACCTACGATTCCCCGGCGAAGGAAAAGAATACACCCACGATCGAGAAGCTTGAAGAAAACGACGAACGGAAGGGTTCCGACTCGAGTTCTTCACAAGAATTCGACCCTAACAACATATAATCAATAAATCATCGATCATACGAGGAAGAATAATCGTAGAACGCCCGAAAACCCCTCTATGACATTTTACCGGACACCTTCAAGGCATCGATCAAGAACTCGACCAAATCGACGAATCGATATGATCCGACCATGTAATAATAAAGGAAATGATATAATATATCTAAATTATCATCAATCCATCAAAATCCTAAGTTAAATCGGATTAAACGGACGAAAACGAACAAAATACCCAAAATCCCCAAAATTAGATTTCTAGAAAATCTGACCTGATTCGGTAGATCGGAGGATGTTATAGGATGGATGATTGATGATATGAACTCCAAAACTTCATGGATTGATTGTCCAACAACATCTCTCCATGATTAACCAAGCTCCAGCCGCGGAAGGGAAGAAAACGAGTGAGAAAAATGGCCAAAAACCCGTCTGTAGGGCCATAAATAGGCTGCGCGGTGTCGCGGCCAGTGAGTGTGCCGCGGCACGAGCCCAAAAATGGCTCCCGGTGGTCGGTAGGGCTGTTATCGGACCGGTCCGGCCCGGTTTTCACTGCACCGGAACGGTCCGGTAAGGTACCGGATAGACCGGTCGGGCCATTAAAACCGGTCATATTTAAGATCCGAACGGTCGAAATAGGTCTGGGTAGACCCGGTCGAATCGAAACCCGAATCCGAACCCGGAAACCCGAATCCATAAATGAGAGAGTAGTGGAAGGGAGGAGGCATATTTATAGTTGATATCAAGGCTTTTAGATGGTTTATCCCACCAATGTGGGATGAAACCTTAAGCAAAATGGTGATGGAACTCAAGGTGAACCAAGCAATGTGGGATGAAACCTTAAGCAAAATGGTGATGGAACTCAAGGTGAACCAAGCAATGTGGGATGGGAAAAAAATCCCAATTCCCTGATGGTTTTAAACAAGGGAATTATTTTGTTATTAATTATTTTGTATTAATTAGATCTATATTATATTGTATTGTTATTAATTATATTGTATTAATTAGATCTATTATAATAAAGTTATTAATTAATTTTTTTATTACTATAATTAATAAATATAATAACAAGTAATAAAAAAATTATATACCAAAGGCCTTAGGCCTTGTTTGGTGTGTGTGTGAGTGTATATATATATATATATATATTACCGGGTCTTTTTCCGGTTTTCTCGGTCCGGGTCTTATCGGTTTCGGTTCAATATTTAGAACTCGAATCCGAACTCGTTAATTATCGGGTGAGTTTCGGTCCCGGGTTTTGGTCGGTTCATGACCGGGTTTGGGTTCACTCGGACCGCTAAATGCCACAGTGGTCGGCGGTGTGTGCGGCTCGGCCGGAGTGTGCCGCGGCACCAGATGATCAGTTTGGCGAAAAATGCCACAGTGTGCAGCGGCTCGGCCGGAGTGTGCCGCGGCACCGTGCTTGCTCGGCGAGAAGATGCCGAGCACTGCCGGCCGTGACTCGGCGAAGCTGCCGAGCTGCCGGCCGTCACTCGACCGAAGGCTGCCGAGCACTCTGGCCGTGACTCGGCGATCTGCGGCTGGGCGAGTTGCCGAGCCATGACTCGGCCGGGGCGACTCCGACGGCCGAAGGACCGAAACCCGAACACGAATACGAATCGATGATCTATTACGAAGTACTCGCAAAGACGAATCTAAGAGCTAAGATAACACACAATTCCGACCACCCGAAGGCTCGAATTCAACAACTAAGTAATTACCCAAAACTTTGGGAAATTACGAAAATGGCCCAAACGTCCGAAAATCACGATACGCGATCGAAACACCAAACCAAAGCTCGAAACATGAATAATAACATTAAATGAACTTACGAGAAACTCGAAGCAGCTTTGGACGAGATTCGCAAGAATCGCACTCAAGTGCGGAAAAGTCGCTAAAAAGCTCGGAACTCAACAAAACGGTACCGAAACGAACTCGGATGACAAAAAGTGCAGAATTAATCATTCTCAAAATGACGAAACGGTCATGAGCGAGTCGTCAAAACGGACTCCGGCTAAAAAATAAATTTAGCGAAAAATCGGAAATTGCGGATATTACAGTACCTACATAAGTAGAAGTTGTAGAGAAAAGTGGATTGAAACTTGACACAAATTAGAAGGATGGTACCTCTTCATTGTTGGGTTAGAAGTTCCCCCCGGTTGTGGAGCCTGTCTAGTCTATGCTGCCTTATCCATCTCATCTTCATTCCTTGGAGAGACTAAAGGTTGTTGAATCCCAGTCTCTGGTTCAGTAGGCCCTGGTATCTTCAGACTGAATGAATTTGCTTCATCAGAAACGAAGGCTTCCTGATTGCCTTCATGGATTATTTGGGATTGAAACTCCCCCTCAGCCACCACAGTCTCTGATGAGAGGTTATTAATTAACCCTTCATTTTCATCCATCATCAAGGTATGTGATAGGATATCACTGGGGTTTTCAACTTGATTTTCTGCCATCAGAGAGAAACTAATAGCATGATCACTAGGGCCATCATCACCTAACCTCTGACTAGGTGGTTCTTATGGGCTAGTGCCTAGCTGATCACCTTCCCCACTAGTCGCCACTGGACCACTAGTGCCCTCTCCTGTCTCCATTAGACTTACTACAGCCTCCTGAAACTCCATATTTGCCCCATCACTTTAGCTTTGTGAATGAATAGAATGCACATATGGTTCTTCTAGCTCAATCTCTTCATTAAAAAGATATGTGTATGTTGTGATGAGGGCTTCCTTGGCTGTTATAGAGAATTGTGTTTGCAGAAGCTTCCTGTATTTTACTACTATTAGGTTCCCAAGGGGATCGAGCCTCTGCTACAATAAAGGATAAGCACCTTTAGCTGCTAGTGGAGGCACTTGTGATTTCAGAAAATTGTAGACTTCTCTGCTAAGGACTGTGAACCTTTTAATGGCCTCTTCATAGGTAGTGTCCTCCCATGCCAAGCCATAGTTAAAATCCTCAGGAGGATTAGAGTGCTTGCATATGTAGTCCAGCCTGGTGTAGAGGATGCAGGAACATAGAGCCTTCAAGGCTTCTTGTTTAGAGATATAGTACCAATCACATAGTGTTTGTCTTATAGCCACCACTGATGGACAAGAGAGAAATCTCCATCTTGCTTCCAAGTTTATATTTCTCATGTTGACGAAGGCAAGAAAATTGGTAACGGCTTTAGTATCATCGTATCAGTATTAAGGCAAGTTATTACTTGTTCAGTTTATAATATTTAATGAATGGTTTCAGTTTCATTCGTTTATAATTCATATAGCAATGAATATAATTGTGAATTCTGGAGATTTGGATTGTATGTTGTTTTCCTATTTTTCAGAGTTAAATCATAATGTATATGATTTACATTCGTTATTGGTATACTTGAGTATCGAGGATACATTGTGATAAAGGCGAGGATATGAGTTACCTACAGTCCGTGTTATTTTTAGATCATCGAATATTGAGGACAATTGTTGGTTATGGTTCTGACATCGAGAATGCTCTCAAAGGGACACAAATACTCTAATCATTTTTGTCATTTTGTGACGATCATGTCGTGATACATTCGTGTATTGTTGTTATCGTGCATTTGTGTATTGTTGTTGTCATGCATTCATGCATCGTAGTTGTTTGTCCACCAAGTGTTGGTCCGACGGGATCATTTTGGGAATCTATGTTGTGTGTGTTGGATCGATGGACGAGTTTTCCACCAAGTGTTGGTCCGACGGGATCATCTTGGGAATCTATGCTGTGTCATGCATCGTTAGTCTTCGCGGGGCCCACGGCACTGTAATATTCCCGGGTAGCTCTAGGGGTGTTACAAAAGAGCTTCTTCAATTCTTTGGTTCAATTTTTGAGAGAAAACAGCTGTACAAGCATTCATTAGTTGTTGCACTCCTTGTTTTAACACCACTTTTGAGGATCACCTATTAAATCAGGTGTATGATCCTTACTCCATCTTCTAGCTCTTGGTAAAGAATTCCTAGAACTAGAAGTTCCCCAAAAATTTGTGGTATCCTCTTAATGACTGTTGATATGTTCACTAGATGAAGCTCCCCCTGAGTCCATGAAGTCTGTTGAATTGCTAGTCTCCTGTTGATTAGACCCTGATGGACTAGACTTTGTAGAGTTAATCCCTGATGAACTAGACTCTCCTTGACTAGTCTCTGTTGTACTAGTCTCTGATTGTTCAGACACTGGTGGATTAATAGTCACTTGCTCCCCCTCAATTGGAGAATTCCTTTGATGTTGTTCTGTGAGTACTTGTTCTATATCTTCATCATCACTAAACTCTTGATGGGAGTCTTTCAGGTTTTCAAACTGTAAAATTTCATGATTCCATTCTTCATGTAGTCGTGCAATTTTCTTATCATCAAATTCTACATGAATGGATTTCATGACTGCTCTTGTTGTCAGATTGAAAACCCTGTACGAGATGCATATCCTAGAAAAACTCCTTCATCTGCCTTTGGATAAAACTTTTCAAGATTTTCAGGATGCCCTTTTAGCACAAAACATTTACACCCAAATATGTGAAAATGTTTCACACTTGGTTTCTTGCCTTTAACCATCTCAGAGGGAGTCTTTTCATGCATATTTATAGTTGTACCTTTTGAATCAAATATGTTGTAGACACTGCTTCACCCCAAAAGTAAGTGGGTAGCCTAGACTCTGCAAGCATAATCCTTGATGCTTCTATGAGAGTTCCATTTTTCCTCTCCACTACTCCATTCTGTTGTGGTGTCCTAGGAGCTGAATATTGTTGTTGAATTCCTTTAGATAGACAAAATTCTTCATAGCAGAATTCTTGATTTCAATTCCATTGTTACTCCTGAGAACCTTGACTTTGTATTTGGGATTTGATTCAAGAAATAAAACATGTTCCATAATGAGTCGTGGAGCTTTATCTTTAGATTTGAGGAGTTTTACCCATGAAAATCTGGTAAAATCATCAATAATAACAAGAGAAAATCTCTTCTTCCCAAGTGACATCACATTGACGGGACCAAACAAATCAATATGTAGCATATGGAATGGTCCAGTTATTGTGTTTATAGTTAGGATTGTATACTGCAAAACGTACTTTATGCTTGTATTACCTTATTTCCCTGTAACTACCTATGAGAATATTAATTAAATTTAATCACATATTTTGCATATTTATTCACGTCATGATTATGCAAATGAAATGTCTAATTATCTTACATTGTAGATAATGTGGTGTGTTGGTGTCGCACGGAAGATCACATTGTCGGTGCTATATAAAATAATATAATAGTTCACAATCTATATAATTATTAGACAACTTATGTGAAAGGTTGTATTGTATGCTTGAGATTAGTTGGTCTTGACTATTAGCATGCATTAGCGTATTTGCATGCATTGAACCGGATTGAGGTGAGATAGTGTCTTATGTACTGACTATAAAAAGAACGTAAGTCTCGGATTATTATTATTTCTTAATTCTAAGTACATAACATTTAATTGTGTATTATAATATTTATTGCTTTAATTTACCATGGGTGAGAGTCACAATGATTGACTCAATAAGCTTCGTATCTTGGGCAATAATATTACTTATATGACAATTATTATTATAACTAGAAATCGTGTTCGGACTCGTGCGGGTTGATGATGCCTCCTTTAGGAGCTCGATAATGATTATTATATTAAACCCTACAGTTGTGTTTAATTTTGATATAATAATAAGGTTCGAGTGGTACTACTCTTGGATAAGAAATTAATTAGTTAAAGCCGTCAGTAGCTTAAATTAATTAATGGACATTCGATATCTTAAACATGGAAAATAATATATTTAAATAAGGAGCCCGATTTTGTAAATTGGTTGGGTAGGAAGTGAAATATTAACTCTTTAATGGACTGAGTTGATATTTAATAGACTCAATATATTAGGAAACGAGGCGTTACGAACCCGTGCGATGCACCGGCTGTGCTTTTGGTTGAATATCTACGTGTCTTGTACGTAATGTTTGTGCAGATGTTTATATACTTTATATCAAGGTTGCGTTAATGTGTGTAATATAAGTTATATCACTATGTAACGCCCCGACTTTCTAGGGGTAATTATTGGGGAAAATAAATAAAAGGTAAATTTGACGTAGAATAACGCCTACAAAGTCGAGTCGCTACACTGACATAAATTAAATACCTTTAATTAAGGCAATAACACGTCATAGATACGAAATAAAATTTGCGTCGGAAGAATAAATTATAAATTATTAATTTCTAACAAAATTTTCCCCAAAAGAATTTCGAAACATTTGACATAAGAAAAACATCATTTAATAAATTTCATATGCCCTCTCGGCCCACTCCTTCGTTCATCCGGCTCGGTTTAACCTGCGGGATCAATAAAGGTGGGGGTGAGCTTTCTCCAGCTCGTGGAAATCTCACTTATCACAGTAATATATAATCTCATGGAAAACATAAAATGAATAATCTATCATATCTTTTTCTCAACATGAATACATACACACAATATTACGTATAACATGAATCTAGCACGCATAACATGAATATTGAGGTTGCGCACGTGTCCCCGCAACAACATGAAACATACATAAAATACCACATATAACATGATTCGAGCACGCATGTGAATATTAAGGTTGCGCAGGTGTCCCCGCAGAGTTGTGCTATACACCCCTAAAATTGGTCCCAACATATGTACCGAATGACACGTGTCGTGTTTTTATTCGCGGGACTCATATTTATACATGAGGGGTCCAATTAGAATCCATCTAGTTAAGATGTTGGGGGAAATTAGGGACTTGTAGAGTGGGTAGTATAGCATTTTCCGTCCCCGCTACAAAATATATCTTAAGATAGCCTCTTTACACGTATACATGTGAGCCTGATTCACAACATGTATCGTCAATTTTTAAACATGAATTGAATATCACATATTGAATTGAATATCACATATACAATCGAATTAAAGCAATTAAAGTGATAGTGAAAATTCCCACGAATAAATGATGTTGTCTGACTTGAATATGGAGATGCTCGACTCACAGTCCTAAGCCCGTAAATACTCGATAAAGTCTACATGTAATAATATTTTAATCATTATAAAATATTACGATATAATGACGGAAATTGAAATATATATGCATAAAATCGGACTAATTATTAATATTAATTGAAAGGTCAATATTTTTATGTCTTGATCAAAATGGGACTGAATTGGAGGTTTTAGAGTTGAGTGGGGTCAAATTGTAAGAGTTGAGAAGCTGACTGGGTTAAAATTGAAGAATCATAAATCAAAACGGGTTTAAATTGAAGTATACATAATTTCTAGGGTTAAATTGAAAGCTGCAGGAAAATATGAGGACTAAATTGTAAAACCCTAATAAGTATTTCAAAATTGCTGTCATTAATACTCCCCAATCATTTTTAGGACCTAGTCTTTCATTATATATGATGATATCTAATATAGAAATTTGATGTCTATTAGGAGTCCTTTCCCTAATCCTCCCTAAGATCCCTAGAGTAGCCCATAACACCTATAAAAGGGACAAGGGGTTCGGCCGAATTGTACTTGTGACATTCCAAGAATTTTCGATTTTTCTGCGTTGTGTTTGATTGTGGATCTTGACTCGTGTCTTCGATTCCACAATTGGATAACATAATATTTTTCTAAAATACCAATATATTCAAGAAAAATAGAGAGAAAATCTTAAGGTAATTCTTTGGAGGAGTTCGCCCGATCTCAGTGGTTGTTCAAGGAGGTCCGGAAGATTATTCCTCACACGATAACTGGATTTAGGCGGGATACTTTAGAAGATCTAGAGGTCGAAATACAAGAAGATAAAGGAGAAATTCAAATATTTCGCTTCAAAGGTAATGTATTCTAAGAGCTTTTAGATCTAAGTAGAATACTACAAATTATCATGTTTAGACGCGTAAATAAATATTTCTCGGTTAAATTGCTTATTAATCTATGTAATTAATTATTTGACGAGCCTAAATAGATCCGATTCTTGAGGGCCGATTTTAGCAAATCCAAACCCGCCGCTTCTGCTACGGTTTCTTTCCATCCATTGGTATCGGAGCCGGTCTTTAGGTTTCATTCAATTTAATTAATTTTGTGACTAATTGCTAGCAATTTAAAAATATTCATATATTATGATCTTTGGAATATTTTGCTAGAATTTGTCTTGCACGTGAATATGGTCCAATTATCATGGCTATATGAATTTTATTTTTATTTTTACGTGTTTTGGTAATTTGGCCCGATTTTGAGGCATGTATAAGTTTTTCCCGTGAAAAAATCCACGAGTAGAATATGATTTTATTTTTCCTTGTAATTTTATTGTAAATTTAATGTATTCTATTTTTTGTAAAACTGTAATCGAATTGGAGTACACAAAGTACGAAGGAAAAGGAGTCCCGCGAGAAAAGGAGTCTCAAATCGGACGAACCAACCGGGATGGAGAAGCTGCCGAGCGGTCCGGCCACGGCGTCCGGTCCAGACCGCAGATCAGGCTACTAGATGGGTCAGGCAGCGGAACGGATCTGGGTCGGCTCGACCGGTGTATGGTCTTGTTCGTTTTTTCGCCCTTCGTTGCATCCGTTGGTGCACAATATTTAAATTTGAAATTTTCTTGTGCAATTAATTTTGCATGGAAAAGAAAGTTTCTAAATTTGGAAATTTTGTGGGCCGACTGGGAATAGGTGACAAGATGCTTGAAGCAGTGGGAGATTTTGAGCCGAAGATTTTCTCGTTATTCAAACAAGGAATAAAAGCCATGATAATTGGATTTAATTACCCAATATTTTTATTGTTGGTTTTTATTGTTTTGGATGTATGACATGTATGAATGTATGTGTGATATGTTTCTTGTATGTTAGAACTAGAAAATTAAAAACATTAAAGGTAAAATAACTAAGTGATTAAATTGATTTTTTTAAAATAAAATCAAATTGGCCTCCATAATTGATTTAAATTGTGAAGTAATTAGCATGTGGGTTGATATTATGGTCTTCCTCCATATCGGATGTGTTAATTATAGGTTCACTAATTTTAAATTTCAAATGATAACAAAAGGTAAATATTATTTTTTATGATATGACCTCTCCATCTGTTGGACTATTATTTAAAAGATAATATTTTAAGATTGTTAAATTATAGTATTCACTTAGAATGTTAATTAATACATGGCCAAGAGGAACCAACTATTAGTTTTACTTGTCATAACGTAAATTGACTAGATAGTAAAATTAAAGACGTAAAACTCTACTTTAAAAATGTGTGTGTAAACGTCCACACGATCGTGGCTTGCATATGCAGGTTTTTCTAGGTGTTGGTTGCTAATGTATTGTGTTTTGAGGTTTTCCATTATATTTTGCTATGTGTTATGTGATGATTGTTTTTAATTTTATCTGAGATGTCTTTCAATCCACTTCCTATAATTCTCAAACAAAACAAACTAGATGGCACTAACTTTGCTGATTGGAAACCTAATCTTAATATTGTCCTGACCGCTGAGGAACATAAGTTTGTTCTAACTGAGGAATGCCCAGTGGAACCAGATGCGGATTCGACACCTGATGAGGTGAAAGAATACCGCAATGGAAGAAATCTGATGAGATGGCTCGCTGTGACATCTTGGCTTCTTTAGCAAATGTATTGCAGCGTCAGCATCAGAATATGGACACGGCCACGAAAATGATGAAAAATCTCGGCGAGATGTTTGGTCATCAGAATCGGGCGGCTAAGCAAAATGCTATGAGGGTCTTGATGATGATCAAAATTCTGGAAGGAATCCCGGTAATGGATCATGTTCTAAAGATGATTTCTCATCTAAACGAACTTGATATCTTAGGGGCTACTATCAATGCGGAAACGAAGGTCGATATCATCCTATGTAGCTTACCTAAGAGCTTTGAGCAGTTCCACCTAAACTACAATATGAATCATAGGGAGTATATCTTGGCGGAATTGCTGACAGAGCTTCAAGCTGCGAAAGTTCTCTTCAGGCAAGGGTATCAAGTTCTTGTGGCAACTAGTGTCTCAACTTCTAAACCCAAGTGGGGGAAGAAGAATAAACAAGTTGGCCAGAAGCAAGTTGCAACTCTCAAGGTAAAGAGCAAAGCTCCTCATCATGAGTCGAACAAAAAGCCAAAGAGAAAGTGCTACAAGTGGGTTCAGAAAGGATATTTCAAAGTGGACTGCCCTGCTCTTAAGAAAGGTATGTCTCATGCACTAGTATTCAAAACATGTTTGGCAGCTTGTTCTTCCACTCCGTGGATAGTTGATTCAGGCTCCACTGATCATGTTTGCTTTGACTCGCATGGTTTTCAGGTAACCAAGCATCTTAGTGCGGGCGAGATCACCATCAACTGGGGGCGATTATTCCAGGCTTATGGCTATTGCAGTAGGGGTCGTGCAATTGAAGATTAATGATAAACTATTAGTCCTTAATAATGTATTATTAGTACCAGATTTTAGAATGAATTTAATTTTGGTTTCTAAATTAAGTTGTGATGGTTATTCAGTTTCTTTTGATGGTGATGCTATTATTAGAAGAAACGGTGAATATATTTGCAAAGGTATTTATACTGATGGACTGTATGTCATTAATATTGCACAAACTCCCATGTATAAGCATAAATCGCTTAACTCTTTGTCTAAACCTAAAAAGAGAAAAAATCTTCGATCATAAACCAAACATATCTGTGCCATTTACGGCTAGGTCATGTAAACCTTAGAAGAATTCAAAGGTTGATAGATGATGGCCCATTGAACAACCTCCAAGTTGAGTCATTTCCAATTTGTGAATCATGTCTAGAAGGTAAAATGGCCAAGAGGGTTTTTAAGACCAAGGGAAACCGTGATCAGAATGTGTTAGAATTGGTTAATACAGATGTATGTGGTCCACTGAACATCCAGGCTAGGGTTGATTTCGAATACTTCATCATGTTTATAGATGATTAATCGAGATATGGATACATTTATTTGATGCGACGTAAGTCTGAAGCCTTTGATAGTTCAGATATTTCAAGGCTGAAACGGAGAAGCGTCGTGGAAAGAGTATCAAGTCACTACGATCTGATCGTGGTGGCGAATACCTTAGTGGAGATGTTTTTGATTTCTTGACAAATGAGGAGATTTCATCCCAGCTCACTGCGCAGGGAACTCCACAACAAAATGGTGTTGCTGAGAGAAGAAACATAACTCTTTTAGAAATGGTTAGGTCGATGATGAGTTATTCAGATTTACCTATTTCATTGTGGGGATACGCCTTGGAAACAGCGGTGTACATTCTAATCCTGGTGCCTTCGAAATCAGTTCCAAAAACACCCACAGAACTGTGGAGTGGGCGAAAGCCCAGCTCCAGCACATGTGCTGAATAAGGAAGCTGATAAGTTGGCGTCTCGCACAGAGGTACGAGTGTTTGTAGGATACCCTAATAAAATGAAGGGTGGATTATTCTATAGTCCACAAGATCATAAGGTCATTGTTAGCACCAATGCTCGATTCCTGTAAGAGAATTATATGATTAGTCACAAGTCCATGAGTGAAATAATTCTCGAAGAGTTGAGGGGCGAGACTCTATCCATACCAATCATACAAGCGCCAACTAACACTGCACCATGTATCAATTTTGAGACTTCTACACCAACTCAGGATTTGCCTCGTCGTAGTGGGAGGGTTGTTCCTCAACCAGAACGATTCATAGGTGCATGGGATAGTCTTCAGACTCAATCCCAGGCGAAGATGAATCAGATGCCTAGACATACAAAGAGGCAATCCAAGATAAAGATGTTGACTCTTGGCAAGTAGCAATGGAATTAGAAATGAGATCTATGTATTTCAGTCAAGTGTGGGAGCTAGTATAACTACCCGATGGGGTACAAGCCATTGGGAGTAGATAGGTCTACAAGCGAAAGAAAGGAAGTGACGGGAAGGTTGAAACCTTCAAAGCGAGGCTTGTAGTGAAAGGTTACGCTCAGAAAGACGGTATCGATTATGATGAAACATTTTCACCGGTAGCCATGCTTAAGTCAATTCGGATTCTTTTAGCTATAGCTGTGCATTTGGATCTGGAGATTTGGCAAATAGATGTCAAGACTGCATTCTTGAATGGAAGTCTGAACAAGGAAATCTACGTACACCAACTAGAGGGATTCATTGCTGAAGGAGAAGAGCACTTAGTGTCCAAGCTTAAGAGATCCATTCATGGACTTAAGCAAGCATCTAGATCTTGGAACACTACATTTGACGAGGTAGTCCAGTCATATGATTCGTTCAATGCCCTGGTGAGAGTTGTGTGTAAGAAATGCGATGGAAACGTTGGTGTTTCTCGTACTGTACGTAGATTATATTCTTCTTACTGGAAAAAACGTGAAGGAGTTGTCGGACGTACGAGTATGGCTGTCTGAGCAGTTCGATATGAAGGATTTGGGAGAAGTAGGGCACATCCTTGGGATCAGGATCTTTCGTGATCGGAAGAAAAGGATATTGTGCTTATCTCAGGCATCCTATATCGAATAGTGCAAAAGTGGTTTAGCATGGAGAATTCCAAGAAAGGTTTTCTGTCTTACAGACATGAAATTCAACTATCTAAGGATATGTGTTCTAAGACACAAAAGAATATAGATGACATGAAGCGGATCCCTTATGCATCGGCTGTAGGATGCCTCATGTATGCTATGCTTTGCACTAGACCAGATATCTGTCATGCCGTAGGCATGAGTGCTAGATATCAGTCGAACCAAGAACCAGGACACTGGATTGCTGTCAAGCACATACTCAAGTACCTGAGAAGGACTAGGGAGTATATGTTAGTATATCAATCAGATGACATATGTACAGTGGGTTATACTGACTCAGATTTTTCATCAGACAAAGAAAAGTCCAACTCTACTTCAGGTTATGTGTTTAGTCTGGGAGATGGAGCCATTAGTTGGAGGAGTGTGAAGCGGAAATGTATCTCGAACTCAACCATGGAATCCGAGTACGTGGCAGTCTCTGAGGCAGCCAAATAGGCGGTATGGCTCAAGTACTTCCTGCAGGACTTTGATGTGATTCCCGATTTGCCAAAGGGTACTACACTTTGTTGTGATAATACCGGTGCAGTCGCAAATTTGAGGGAACCACGAGCCCCAATACAAGTAAACATATCAACCGCAAGTACCACATCATACGACACTTCGTAAAGGAAGGAGACGTAGTTATATTCAGAGTTGCATCGGAAGATAATCTTGTTGATTCTTTCATGAAAGGCCTACCTTCAAAAATTTTTGAAAGGCATATTATACTTAAAAGCATGCTTTGAGTATAAGTGAGAGATTGTTAGGGTGGTATACTGCAAAGCATACTTTATGTTTGTATTACCTTATTTCCCTGTAACTACCTATGAATAGTAATTACATTTAATCGCATGTTTTGCATATTTATTCACATCATGGTTATGCAAATAAAATGTTTTGTTATTTTATATTGCAGATAATGTGGTGTGTTTGTGTGACACGGAAGATCACATTGTCGGTCCCTTATAAAATAATATAAATAGTTCACAACCTATAAAATTATTAGACAAATTATGTGAAAGGTTGTAATGTATGCTTGAGATTAGTTGGTCTTGACGATTATCATGCATTATCGTATTTCCATATGTTGAACAGTATCGAGGTGAGATAGTGTCTTCTATATTGACTGTAAGAAGAACGTAAGTCTCGGATAATTATTATTTAGTAATTCTAAGTAAATAATATTTAATTGTGTATTTATAATATTTATTACTTTGATTTACCATGGATGAGAGTCACAATGATTGACTCAATAAGTTTCGTATCTTGGGCAATAATATTATTTATATGACAATTATTATAACTAGAAATCGTATCCCGACTCGTGCGGGTTGATGATGTCCTCTTGAGGAGCTCGATAATGATTATTATATTAAACTTTGCAGGTAGATTCAATTTCGATATTATAATAATAAGGTTCGAGTGGTACTACTCTTGGATAAGAAATTAATTAATTAAAGCTGTCAGTATCTTAAATTAATTAATGAACATTCGATATCTTAAATACGGGAAATAATATATATTTAAATAAGGAGCCTGGTTTAGTAAATTGAAATTTGGGTAGGAAGTGCAATATTAACTCTTTGGTGGGACTAAGTTGATATTTAATAGACTCAATATATTAGGAAAGGCTTAATATGGAAATTTGATGTCTATTCGGAGTCATTTCCCTTATCCTCCCTAAGATCTCTAGAGTAGCCCATAATGCCTATAAAATGGACAAGGGGTTCGGCCGAATTGTACTTGTGACAGTCCAAGAAATTCCGATTTTTCTGCTTTGTGTTTGATTGTTGATCTTGACTTGTGTTTTCGATTCCACAGTTGGATAACACAATATTTTTCTAAAATACCAATATATTCAAAAAAAAATAGAGAGAAAATCGTAAGGTAATTTTTTGGAGGAGTTCGGCCGATCTCAGTGGTTGTTCAAGGAGGTCCGGAAGATTGTTGCCCACACGATATCCGGATTTAGGCGGGATATACTCTAAAATATCTAAAGGTAGAAGTACAAGAAGATCAAGAAGAAATTCAAATACTTTCACTTCAAAGGTAACGTATTCCAAGACTTTTAGGTCTAGATAGAGTACTACAAATTATCTTGTTTAGACGCGTAAATAAATATTGCTCGTTTAAATTGCTTATTAATCCGTGTAATTAATTATTTGACGAGCCTAAATAGATCCGATTCTTGAGGGCTGTTTTTAGCAAATCCAAACCCGCCGCTTCTGCTACGTTTTATTTCCATCATTTATTTCTTTGCTCTTGAATGAAGATCTCATCTGCTTGCCTTGCTGACATGAATCACAAAGTCCATCTTGAATGAACTCCAACTTTGGCAAGCCTCTCACAAGAAGTTATTTAGATTATTGAAATTCAAGTGAGAGTTTTTTGTGTCATATCCAGCTATGTTCTACATATGCGTTGCTGTATAAACATGTCTGTTGATCTGTAGATGATTCATCAATGCTGGCCTCATAAATGTTACCATGTACGAGTCATTCAGACCCGGGCGATGCCCCGGGCTGTATATAATGGTATTATATATTTAAATTGTTATTGTTCAGCACAAATTTTCGTTATTTTGATCATGGATCTGTCATTTATTTTTGTCATTTTATATTCGGGACGTATTTTTGTCATTGTATATATAAGTTGTCATGGTAGCATACATTTTGTAGCATGATACGTATTTAAAATAGTTTATTGACATGTAATCTTTTAAGATGTATTTTTTACGTAATATTTTTTGTCTATTTATTTTGGTATTGACTCTATCATTTTTAATTGGAACTAATTAATATTAATACATTGGGCTAAGTTATAACTATTTCTTATGATAGTCAACGATGCCCGTGCGATGCACATGTGCTGTATAGAAGTTTTCATAGATTTAAAATACGTGCGATGCACATGGGCTATATAGAAGTTTTCATAGCGTAATATTCGGCATTTATTTTCGTCATTTTATATTTAAGTTTTCATGGTATCACACATTTGCTAAGCTTTATACGTACTTAGAATACTTTATTGAGTTGCACATGGGCTGTATATAAGTTTTTATATCGTAATTTTCAGAACTTATTTTCGTCATTATATATCTAAGCTGTGATGGTATCACATTTCTAAGCATGACACACATTTAAAATAGTTTATTGATATTAAAAGAGTATATGTGAAGAGATTTTTTTCAAGATGTTACATTGAAAAGAGTCTATTCACATATAATTTTTTAATATGTATAAGTTACATAAATTATTTTAAATATGAAGCGATGACATTAATGTTGGAGACCTTTTATATTCATCCACGTGCAATGCACACATTTTTTGCATTTGACTAGGCATTGTTCACTGTCAAACATGAAATGATAACCCTTATCACTTAGTTGACTAATGCTTATTAAGTTGTGTTTTAAGCCTTCAACTAGTGCTACTTGTTCAATTACGACATTGCCAGTTTCTATTTTGCCATATCCCAAAGTATTTCATTTGTTTCAATCTCCAAAAGAAACTATTGGGCCAATTATCTACACAAAATATGTTAAACAGAGATTTTCTTCCAGTCATGTGTCCTGAACACCCACTGTCAAGAACTAGTCTTAATTTTTCTGGAACTTTGCACAGATAAATCAACTAGTTAGATTTCTAAGGGATCCAATGTTGCTTGGATCCACTCTTTCTAGCTTATGTAAAAACCGGTTTAACATTATTGTTTGTGATTACAGCCTTCCATGTTTGCTTAGTCACAGCTTTATTTCCTGTTTTTATTTCTACTTTAGTCCCTTGTGGAGACTTAGCACCCGCAACATGATCAGTATGCTTCTTGGGCTTTAACTCATAGTAATTGTGATACAGATCATGATAATCACTACACATGCAAATTTAATGATAAACAATGCCACAATGATAATATGGATTTTGTGGTTTGTAGCGAATAGGCTTTTTCGTGTGGTCTTAATATCTTGCTTCTTTAAGGAAATTTTCTTACAATCTAAAGCAAGGTGATCTGAGTTATGATGCGACCCGCACACGACGTGTCGTGGTAACCGACACCGCTAGATGAATTTGTTCCCATGATGTTTCCAAATAAGCAAGATGGGGCTTTACCTGCAAACCTCTACATGACACGCCGTAGCAACTCGGAAGGGGTGGAATATAAATACTAACAAGATCACACTTGATAAGTATATAAATCACACAAGGAATGTTTTGAAGACACACTCAACAAAACAAGAAAGCACTCACAAAGGTTTGTTAATACAAACACTCTCAAATTTCATAAAATCTTTTGATGTCATCTTACAATGAAACTTCAAGGCTACTTATAGCCAAAATCTTACACCTAACTCTAGTGTGAGCAAGGAAATAACTAAGAAACCTACAAAAATAGAAAAATCAACATTCAAAGATCCTAAAATATGATACAAAGTCAGTCAACAAATGTTTAGGGGACAAAATATCAAAGACCAAAATTTTAAGGTGTGAAAACAAGGACAACAAGTCACCATAAATCCGATGATGTCTGTTTTGTCATTTATGAGCTCCAATGGGTCCGAATTTGGTCTTATGGTCTTCACAAGATTTGTAGTTCTCTTTCTTAACTTTCTATAGACACCTGAATCACCTGAATCGGATTTCGGACGAGTAAGTTATGGCCAAAATACGAGACTGCTGTGTGTGAGTCTTACGTGCGGGAATTTGCATCCTTGTTTGTTTGTTCGTCTTTTTCGATCGTCTTCGACTTTAATATTACACGACTCGATTATATACAACTCAAAATATAACAAATACAACTCAGGAAATACAATTCAAATTAAAATACACCAAGATAAAATAAACGAAAAACTTATTGTTCGACAACTTCGAAACTACTCACGAATTTGTTGTCTTTGATAACATAGTTATTTTTAAACATATCAATGACGAGTGTCGATAAATTATTTTTGAACTTCTTTGATAGAGACCTCGTTATTGGTCCATTCGACATGCTCAAGTCCTCGTCCGGGTTCTTTATAATATCTCGATTCACATCATTCCCCCGTTCCTCAAAAGGATTCGTCCTCGAATCTGAAATTTCAAAAGGACTTAAGTCAGCGACATTGAAACTAGTGGAAACATTATACTCACCAGGTAGATCTACTTTATAGGCATTGTCATTAATCCGCTCTAAGATCTGGAATGGTCTATCTCCCCTTGGCATTAGCTTCGATTTTCTTTGAATGGAAAATCGTTCTTTCCTCAAATGAACCCAAACCCAATCACCTAGTTCAAAGAGTACTTGTTTGCGTCCCTTGTTCTTCATCCTTGAATTGTGTTCGTTGCGCTTCTCAATTTGTTCACGAACTTTGGTATGTAATTGCTTCACCATCTCCGCCTTTTTCTTGCCATCAAGGTTACTCCTGTCATCTATTGGAATAGGCAACAAGTATAAAGGAGTTACTGGATTAAAACCATACACGATTTCAAATGGCGAAAATGTCGTAGTAGAATGTACGGTTCGATTATCGGCAAACTCGATAAATGGTAAAGATATTTCCCTATTTTTCAAATTTTTGTTAACAATAGTTCGCAACAATTGACCAAGCGTTCGGTTAACAACCTCGGTTTGACCATCAGTTTGGGGATGACATGTTGTAGAATAAAGCAATTTCGTCCCCAATTTTGCCCATAAGACTCCCCAAAACTGACTCAAAAAGTTGGTATCTCTATCGGATACGATGCTTTTGGGCATACCATGCAAACGAATAATTTCTTTGAAACATAGATTAGCAATATGTGTGGCGTCGTCCATTTTATGACATGCAATTAAGTGTGCCATTTTGCTAAATCTATCAACTACAACAAAAATGGAGTCACAACCGGATTTCACCCTGGGTAATCCTAATACAAAGTCCATAGAAAGATCGATCCAAGGTTCGGAAGGTACCAGAAGTGGCATATATAAACCATGCGGTAACACTTGTGATTTTGCTTTCCTACAAACAATGCATGAATTTACAACTTTAAAAACATCATGTTTCATTTTTGGCCAAAAGAAATATTCATGCAATATTTCGTAAGTTTTAGCGATCCCAAAATGCCCCATTAGATCTCCACTATGTATTTCTTTTACCAATAATTCCCGTGTTGAACAAAAAGGAATGCAAAGTTTATTTTCATGAAACAAGAATCCATTATCCCGATAAAATTTTTCTACTCCTTTTTTCTCGCAAGCGACATAAATATCATGGAAATCTTTATCCCCCTCATATGCTTCTTTCAATAAATTAAATCCCAAAAGTTTACAAGAAAGTGTATTGAGTAATACATACCTTCTTGACAAAGCGTCGGCGACAATGTTTTCCTTACCTTGTTTGTATTTGATGATGTAAGGAAAGGATTCAATTTCTTCTAACCACTTGGCATGTCTCTTGCTCAATTTACCATGTCCTTTGAGATGTTTTAAGGATTCATGATCAGTATGAATCACAAACTCCTTAGGCTATAGGTAGTGCTGCCACGTACGTAGGGCTCGAACCAAAGCATACAATTTTTTGTCATAGGTCGGGTAATTTAATGTAGCTCCTCCAAGTTTCTCACTAAAAGAGGCTACCGGCTTTTTTCCCTGCATTAATACTGCTCCTATTTCTACTCCTGAAGCATCACACTCAATTTCAAAAGTATTAGAAAAATCAGGTAATGCTACGACAGGTGCGGTGCACAATTTATCTTTCAGAGTGTTAAATTCTTTTTCTTGTTCATTTCCCCAATTAAACTTAGCATGTTTCTTGACAAGTTCGTTTAATGGGGCTACAATTGTGCTAAATTTTTTTACGAAGCGTCGGTAAAACCCTGCTAGGCCATGAAAACTTCTTACCTTGGACGCGTTCGTCGGTCTAGGCCATTCTCGAATAGCCTTAACCTTTTCTTCATCAACTTTTATGCCGTCAGCACTAACGACATATCCAAGAAGAATAACTTCATTCATGCAAAAAGTACTTTTCTTAAGACTAGCATATAATTGTTCCCTTCTCAAGGTAATTAAAGCTAATCTTAAACGTTCAACATGTTCTTCAATATTTTTGCTGTAAATGAGTATATCATCAAAGTATACAACAACGAATTTTCCGATGCATGCACGTAAAACATGATTCATTAATCTCATAAAAGTACTTGGTGCGTTCGTTGGTCCAAAGGGCATTACCAACCATTCGTATAATCCGTATTTAGTTTTGAAAGCCGTTTTCCATTCATCCCCTTCTTTCATACGAATTTGGTGATATCCTTTTATTAGGTCAATTTTAGTGAAAACACATGAACCATGTAATTCATCTAACATATCATCTAACTGTGGAATAGGGTGTCGATACTTAACCGTGATATTGTTTACCGCTCGGCAATCGGTGCGCATTCTCCACGTTCCATCTTTCTTTGGAACGACGATCAGAGGAACGGCACAAGGACTTAGACTCTCCCGGATATACCCAATGTAGGACACAAGTCGTCCAGGAACAAGTCTAGAGGGGGGGTGAATAGACTTGTTGAAACTCTTGAACTCTTTTTCTCGAAGAGTGAGTTTCTTCAGCTGATGGTCAAACAAATGACTTGGAGTCGTTTGTTCTTGGATATGTGCGGAAGTCAGCTGATGACGAATATAAATTAACTTAATGAAACACTTAACAATGTATGCAGCAGTTAAGGTATGATGCAGTAAAACAGTAAATGACACAGGCAATTATAGTGGTCTCAGAGGTGGGGTAATCCTCTACTAATCCACTTTTCTCCAAACCAGTTGGAGATGAATTCACTATAATTTTCAACCGGTGATAAATATTACAGTGATTCAACCACAATACAACAGCTTCCAACCGGTGGAAATCCGTGCCGTTGTACACACATTTGTGCCTTGCACCTCTTGATCCTCGATCCTCGGATGCCTTCTGATCTCTTACTTCAACCAAATGAAGTACCCCGTACTCAAGATTATAGACAAGAGTGTTTGTCTTCCAACTTAAGAGCTTCCTTAAATATGAACTTTTGGATCTCGCTCTTTTCACGATGCTATTTGATTGCTTGAGATTGCTTTGTTTGCTTTGATCGCTAGAATGTATGTTCGCACGGTAGTTGCTCGAGTTCAAATCTCCGGGTATATATAGATCACGATCTCTCGAGCTTCTTCCTTGTAGCCGTTGCAAATCTTTGAACAAATCCGTCCGTTGGAGGGAGACTTCATTGTTTAATCTTTTCGAGCGTTGCAAGGCCGATTCCCATTATTTAATTTTATCTTCCGACCGTTGTGAGGACTTACGCATGTGAGCGCCGAATCTTTTGAATATAAAAGGATTAAAGTCTTCACGGTGGGTCAGGATGATTTAAATAAATCATATCTCTTGCGGGAATCACTCCAATTTGTCTCTTCACGTTGCATGTGAGCTTTCCATAATATTTGACTTTTCAAAGCATGCTGACGTGGACTTGGAGTACTAGGCTGTAGTCAAGTAGGCTGATGTGCGACTTACATCTTCTGCAGTAGGTCCTCTCACTGCTCACCGTTTGAGACTTGTCTGATCAGGTGACTTCCCTGAGGTACCTCGGCTGCAGTCTGGTCAAACTTCTCTGATAAATTTAGTTGACTAGAGCTACTCTGACTGGAGTCGGCTGTACTTCTCTGATGGACTAGGCTGTACTTTAGTACATAGCCGATTTTCAGCCTAACTAACTTTGGCCTACAGAAGACACTCATTTGGTTCTTCTTTACATTTTGCCAATTTATACTTAACATATTTTGGCCTATGGAAGATACTCATTTGGTTCTTCCTTACATTTTGCCAAGTAATAAACATTTGATTTTAAATTAATGACATCATCAAAATCTAACAAGTATTCCTAACAAATTCCCCCTATTTTGATGATGGCAAAACTAAGTAAGAAATCAAATGATCAAGTCTGCACTTAAGTGCGAGACAAAACTGAAATCAGTCTAATATTGAGACAACTGGAAATTGTCATTCAACAGACTGTTATAAAATTTTCTGACTTTTCATTGAAATTTTACAAGAATGTTTTAAGTACAGAAAATAAAATTACAAGTAAGAGAAATAACTAATATCATCTGCCTCTTCCTCTGCCTCTTCGAATAGGCTGCTTGGCAGGCTTGAATGGTTTGGCTCCGATAGGTCTTACCTTGACTGGAGCAAGGCCATATTTTCTTTTTACCACAAGTGCTGCGAAATCCTGCTCTTGCTGAGATCTGAATCTGTTCTCGAGGCACACTAGCTTGATTTCCTTTTGAAGTTGTAGCTCATCAAGTTCACCATCCATGCGGATTGGTGCTTCTTCAGCTCTGAATGGAGGGATCATAGGAAAAGCTTTTTGCTCTTTAGCGTGCTTCTTGAGAACAGCCCAAAGATTCGGATGGACTTCTTCCATGAAGTTTATGAAAATTTCCTGTGGGGAGAGTTTGTCATCTTGAAGGAGTTCCCAGACATAATAGTCTCTGATAAACCTCTTCCTAGCAGCTCCCCACATCTCAAGAGTTTCAAATGGAACGAAATCCTCAACATACCATAGCTCCAACCCTTCCCATTCAAGAGTGGGTTCAAAGCCGCTTCTGGTCCTTCTTCTTTTTCCTACAGGCTGGTCAGCCTGGTCATCTCGATCTACAGCTTCCTTTCTCTTTAGACTGTAGGGTCCTTCAATCTGAGGGACATCCTGCTTCTTTTTTCTTCTGATTTCTCTCTCTTCCCCCTGAATCCTCTCTTCCCCCTTTTTGCCAGCATCAATAAGGGTTATCAACTGCTGTTCCATGCGGCTCATCCAATCAGACATGCCAAAAGGCATTCTGTTGTTTGTAGGAGGAGGAGGCTGAGGGATCTCTCTCTGAAGAAGAGTGTCAATCTTGGCATTTATGGTCTGAAGGTCAGGAGTGACCTGAGTTGATAGCAGCTCCCCAATAGTGTCTCTGACAATTTGCTTGATCACTCCATGGTAGGAGATAATCGAGCCGATGGGGAGTGCTCTCGAACCTTCGCAAGAGAACCACTAGGCTGGGCTCCCTGGCCGCACTGTAGATCGATTGGGTTTTCTCCGGGGTCCCTGACCTGGAGTCTTCTGCCACCTCTGCGTCTAGGCTGGTGTACCGTGCAGGTACAACAATCCTATCTGCAGCTTCATGAGTAGCCTCTGGCTCCTGCTCTGGCTCTTTGGCTCCTTCTCTCTCTCCTTCTTTCCCTTCTCCGTCTCCAGATTTTTCTTTCTCTTTTTCCTCATCTTTTTCTTTTTCTTTTTCTGCTCCTCCTTCACCTCCATCATCATTGTTATCATCATCATCATCATTTTTATCATCATCTTTCTCCTTCTCTTCACCTTCATCATCCTCATCATCTTTCTCTTCTTCATCTTTTTCCTACTCTACTTCTTCTCCTTCTTCTTCATCTCCTTCATCCACCACTTCTTCTGTTTTCTCAATCTCCTCTGTTTGTTTTTCAACTGGTATATTTTCTTCAGATTCTTTCTCTTCTTCTTCTTCTTCAGCCTCCAAATTGATAATTTCATTCTCACCATCAACTTCTTCAATCCTAATCTCCTTTTATACTTCCTCTTCCTCCTCTTCTCCAAAAGTGCCATCAAAAATACTGAGCATTATAGAATGGATAAATTGGTCCATGTTGGTTTTAAAGTGTGACATGAACCAATTATCCTGGGGGAGTAAGGCCAAATCTGATTCTTTGCAAAAGTTAATCAGAACATCCTCAGTGGCTTGGGGATATTCCCAACCACTAGTTTCAACAAAAGTTTGAAGATTTGTAAAAGACAGGGTTTTGAGAGTTTTCCACTCTTTAAAAATATTTACAAAAGAGTGTTTTTATGCTTGTGGTTTGACAAGCTGAAGTTGTTCAATAGAGAGATTAAAAGTATTATTATCTAATAGGTTAAAAGTGTAATCTGCTTCAGGAATAGAGATAACAAGACCTGCTTCCTCTTCTTCGGATATGTACACTGGAGGTGTAATAACAGGTACAATCCGAGTTTCAGATTCAGTGCAAAGTCTGGATGGATTGATGATCGAATCTGATGGCCGGGCGTGATGCTCGATCGCTCTCCCGAATCGCAGCCTTCCTAGGCCTCTTTGGAGAGGGTTCAGGTGATGACTGCAGGTGAGAGGGTCCTTCTGGGGCTGGTCCCCGTCTCTTGAATCGGATGGCAATTGGAGTATCGTCAGACTCGTTCCCGGACTCGACTGCAGTTCCGATCTCAGCTGCAGGTCGGTCTGATTCCTCTGATAAATCATATCTTGGGTAATACGGAGAGTCTGGCAAATCCTTCAACAACTGGGCTGCTCTCCCAGTGACTCCAACTTTCTTCTTGTCATGGTCCATGTGACCTAGCCTCTTGTTCGGGTGGAAAGGGTCAATGTTTCCTTTAGCCACTCCGATTTTCTCCAACAACCAACTAAGATGCGTTCCGAACGCCAACTTAGTTTTGAATTTCTTCTCATCCTCGAGCCATTCGACTTTGTTCACCTCGCGAACAAGTTGTCTGAAAATATAGTCCGCCCAATCAACTTCTTCTTCTTGAATTAACGCACCCAACACCATGAATTTGGATGATGACAGTTGGTCATAGCTGCCTGCCATCCCCATCACTATCTTGTTGGTGATGTCTAAAGCAACTCGATAAATCTTCTTCAACTCATTCCTCTTTGCTGTAAACTTCAATTTCTCTGGGATATTCTCGACTTTGATCGTTTTCCATGTTTCGGCGGGTGATTGTTTAAGAGCTTCGACCGCCAAACCGCGATGTTTCATCCCGAATACAGAACGAATCTTCTCTCGATCTATGGTGATAGGGATTCCGCCGACTGAGCTGTTAATCCCGTGCTGAATCAGAGAGGCATTACGATAAAATTCAACAACATCTTCCTTGAACAAATGTTGCGGGTTAATGTCGAGAAACGGGTAGATTCCGTTCAGCTTCATCGCCCGGATCAGATTGAGCATATCAAAGTCCTCTAGATTTGCTTCTAATAAACCTTCGAAATCGATGACCATGGAGAAGATGACTTGATCCTTCACCGCCTTCAAGTTTACGCCTTCAAAAGATGTCATTTCTGCAAAAAGATTTTAGGATTTTTAGTGTGTATTTTTGCTCTGTAAATTCTAGGGTTTCTGTAAGCGTAAAGAGTAAAGTGAAAGGTTTTCTTCCTTATAAAGAAGATGAAAAGACGTTTGTATTAGTTTATTATAAATTTGAACGGTGGTACGCCTTTTGATATTCTTTTGAATTTCAAATTTGAATCGGTGGCCCTATTTAAAATTTGACGGTTGATTCTGATTGGCCACCGTAGAGGTTAATTAAATAGGCGTTTGACGCGTGTATTAAAATTGCCACTTGGCTAATAAAGATGTATATTTTAAATGCCATTTTAGCCAAAATAATATTTATAAATGTGACAGATAATAATTAAAAATTTAGAGATCAGTTTAGAGAACTTAGTGGTCTCGATTTTGTTGATCGTTGACCACTCGCAACAGTGAGTTTGACTTCTCGCCGTATTCTGCATGCCTAAGTTGCTTGCCTCGGCCTTCGTCTTCGCCCGCATCGCCAGCCGATTCGAGGGTCCGTCCTTCCTTCAACTTGCTTGTAACTAGATTCCCAATCTAGTAATCCAAGGTCTCGCTAAGCTCTAGGAATCTTTCTTCCGGCAGGGTTTGGTGAAGATGTCGCCTATTTGGTAGTCTCAGGCCGACTCTTTCAACTCTAACCCTTTTGTTAAGCACATGGTCTCGAATGAAATGGTGCTTAACGTCAATGTGCTTCGTCCTTGAGTGCAAAACCGGATTGTTGGTTATTGCAATAGACTATTGTTGTCACACCATATTGGAACTTCGTTGGCAATAATATTATAATCCCATAATCGTTGTCCGATCCATAGAATCTGTGCACAACAACTACCGCAGCTAGGTATTCGACTCTGAGTGGATATGGAGTTAGAAACCTGCTTCTTGCTAAACCAGATATCGATCTGGTTCCTAGGAATTGACACGTTCCACTAGTGCTCTTCCTATTGATTTTGCATCCTGCGAAATCCGCATCCGAGTATCCCGATAGCTCAAGTTGTCATCCTTTGGGTACCACACCCAACATTAATTGTAGACTTTAGGTATTTAATTATTCTCTTGGCCGCATCTAGGTGTGATTGCTTCGGCTTGGACTGGAATCTTGCACAAACTCCAACGGCATATGATATGTCCGGCCTGCTAGCGGTGAGGTACGTAAGAGATCCGATGAGTCCTCTGTAGTGGGTTGAGTCCACTGATATGCCCGCCTGCTGCATCCAGTGAGTACTTGTGCTCATTGGGATTCTTGCGGGCTTGGTGATTCCATTCCATATCTCTTGATAAGATCCTGGTATATTTTGCTTGGTTGATGAAAATTCCTTTTTCCATCTCGCTAACTTGTAATCCGAGAAAGAAGTTAAGCTTTCCCATCATACTCATCTCAAATTCTCCTTGCATGAGGTTGGAGAATTTCTCGCATAGTTCTGATTGGTTGACCCGAATATGATGTCATCCACATAAATCAACTATTAATATGTGGCCTTCGTGTTCCACTCTGAATAGGGTCTTGTCCACTTTCCCTTTGCAAAATCCATTTTTCTCAAGAAACACAGACAGGTGTTTCATACCATGCTCTCGGTGCTTGCTTGAGTCCATACAGAGCTTTCAAGCCTTATAGACTTTGTCTCCTTTGACAAAGCCCGGGGTTGCTCTACATAGACTTCTTCTTCTAGGATTCCATTCAAACGCACTTTTACATCCATCTGGTAGACTTCAAAGTCCTTGAATGCAGATATGCGAGGAATAGTCGATGGCTTCTAATCTTGCAACAGTGCATAAGTTTCATCAAAATCTATTCCTCACACCGTGCATAACCTTTTGCTATGAGTCCGGCTTTATTCCTAACAATAGCCTGTCTTCATCACTTTTGTTTTTATACACCCATTTGGTGCCAATAACTTTCTTGTGATCGTGCATGTCTGTTAGTTCCCAAACTTTGTTTCTTTCCATCTGCTCCAATTCCTCTTGCATGACATTAATCCATGAATAATCTTCCAAGGCTTGTTCTCGCTGCCTTGGGTTCAATTTGTGACATGAAACATGAGAACATCGCCATTCTCGCCGGTAGAGTTTGATCGTCTTGTCTTGACTCCATCACCAACTTTCCGATAATTTGTGAATTGGATGATCCTTGAGCCATTTGGGGATCTCGCCCTTCTCGGGTTTGTTCCCTGTTGGATTGCTCGTGGTTATCTCGCATCACTGGTTCTCGGGTTCTGCAATCGATCGGCTACCGCCTTGTCATCTGCAGCTTGGTTACGAATCGCAGATGAGTCTTTGTCAACTCCGGCTGGGTCTTTCCGCAAAGAATCGGATCGATAGGTTTGGTGATCTGCCTCGATCTGCATTGGGTCTTCGCTACCGCAGTTGGGTCATCAGCCGATCTGCAGTGAGTCCACCATTCCAGTGTCATGTATGATGACTTCTTCAAGGGTTGCCGACTTGAGCTTGTTCTCAATTTGCTCAAGTTGTTTCGTACTCAACGGTAGATTCATCAAAAACAACATGGGGTGTTTCCTCCACAACTAAGGTTCTTTTGTTAAAAACTCTATATGCCTTGCTTCTTTGGGAATATCCCATAAATAGACCATCGTCGCTTTAGCATCAAAGGCATTTAGTTGTGTTTTACCGTTGTTGTGGATGAAACACTTGCAACCAAAAACATGAAAGTAAGCAATGAGGAGTTCTATTATTCCAAACCTCATAGGGAGTTTTGCCATGTCTCCCTACTATCATACTCCTGCTGCAGGTGTGGCGGTGTGTTGGCGGCTTCACCTTAACCTTTAGGTAGGTCCGCTTCGCAATCATGGACCTTGCCGCTTCCTTCGAGTTCGTTCCTTCTTTCGAATACACCATTCTCAAGGGCGCCCGGATGCAGAGAGCTCATGTGGATCCCATTCTCGATCGCCGAAATCGCTTATCGCCTTGTTGAGAAACTCTCCTCCTCTATCTGATCTGATCTTGATTATGGAGAGGGATTTCTCATTCTGGATCCTTCTCAGCAGCTCAGGTAGCTTGGTCAGGGTTTCACTTTTCTTGAATAGAAAAATGATCCAAGTGTACCTTGAATAATCATCTACTATTACAAGAGCATGCTTTCGGCCGCTCAAAGTCCTTGGTTTGATAGGACCAAATAGATCCATATGTAGTAGATCTAAGATCCTTGTTGTGAGCGTTGTAGTCAATCGGCTTGAACGATGCCTTGGTCTCGCTTTCCTTCGACATGCATCACAGAGTGCTTCCTTTTGAATACTTCATTTGGAATTCCTCTCGACCGACGAGAGCTAATCTTGCTGATGGCTTTGAAGTTCAGTGACATAGTCTTTGTGCCACAACCATCCATTCTCGCCAGTCTTGGATAGAAAACAGGAGTTAGGTGTTCCTGTGTTCCAATCAATCATGTATACATCTCTTCTTCGAAAACCTTGTAGCTTTATTTCTCCAGATAAGATGTCTATCACCATACACTTCAAGATGGTGAAGACTACTAGATTCTTCTCGTCACAGAACTGGCTGATGCTCAGGAGGTTGTATTTGAGCCCTTTGACATAATGAACTTTGGATATTACAATGTTTCCTCGGTGCAGCTCTCCAAAGCCTTTTGTCTGTCCTCTAGAGCTATCTCCAAAGGTTACATCGGGACCTCTTTCTTTGATATATTTGGTCAGCATCTTCTTGTTCCCGGTCATATGCCTTGAGCATCCAGAGTCTACAAACCATTCTTCACCTCCAAAATTTGAGCTTGAGGAGATGTGGTTGTAGTCCTTCCACCTTTTCTGCAATTAAACAAGCAGAGATTTAGGTACCCAAATTTGTGTGGGTCCTTTGGGGTTAGTTGGTTTCCTGGAGAATTGATTTCTCCTTGGATTATAGAAATTGTTATTATTATTATTATAACCCTTATAAGGTGCCTGTGGTCGAGGTCTAAATCTCCTGGTTGGATTGTATACCGGATATTCCTCAAAATAGTGTGGGCCATTTCTAAATCTAGGCTGAGACCATTTATTAAACCTTTGTGGTCTCCACACTTGTTCATTTTGGTAATTAGGATAACCTTGAGGTTTCCATCTGCCCCTCCCATTATGAAATCTATTTTTGGGGAGTTGTTGGTAATAGTGGGCATGTTGTCTGGACTGCTGCTTTTGCCTGGGCCACTGCCTAGTCGCCTGTCTAGGTGGCTGTCTGGTGTAACCTGACTGCAGCCTAGACGTTTGACTTGGCTGTTGCCTGTTTTTGAATATCGGTTTATGCACAGGCTCAGCAGTCGAGACTATTGTTTCTCCCTTGATAAACTTGGTTTCAGAACTAGAGGGAGTGTGCGAATCATATCCAAGGCCTGATTTGGTATATAATGACCTCTTATAAGTACACAATTCACCCAGAGTCGAAGACGCCTTCAGGGAGGTTATTTCCTGCGCCTGAGTTTTATTTATCTGTGCCAGCTTAGTAAACTCAGCTTTGGCATGAGCAAGTGCAGCTGACTTTTCTTTAAGTAAAATATTTAGCCGGTCTATCTCAGCTGTATTGACACTTGCCTGGTTTTTAAAGTCAGCTGTAGTTGTCTCAACCTTATTTAAATCTAGGCTGAGTTTTTCGAAATCATTTTTCAGCTGCCTATTCTCATCTTGCAGCTGAGTCTTCTCTGCTGATACAGCTTGGTGTGCAGATTTAAGTGTTTCAAAATCTTTGAATAACTGATTTACCGATTCATGTAAATCCATATCTTGTGACATGGCTGAGCTATTATTTGAACCGGTAGGTTTAGAGGTTACCTCTTCATCGCCTAAGTTTGCCATCGCAATCATACTCCTCGTCTTCATCGTAAAAGAAACCGCCGCTTGATTCGACATGCTCCTGGTCTTCTCCGATGAGAGCTTTTCTTCTGTCTTCCTTTCGCCCACCTCCTTCTTGGTTTCGTCCTTCTTGAGCTCGGGACAATCCATTGGATGTGTCCTATTTTGTGACTTGTAGCATTCAACTTTCCAGCCTCCCAAATTTTCCGGTTCCTTCTTGGATTCTCCTTGTAGTTTTTCTTATACTTGGAGTAGTTCTTTCAAATTGCTGAACCTTTGCATTATGAACGCCATTTCTTCCTCAAAATCTAGTGGATTTGGAGGTTTCACATCGAATAGGCTCTTAGCAGGGACTCGGCCGCAAATGCGATTCCCTTCTCTGCATGCTCGATTGAGGATGAGCTTGGAAGCTCGAACTCATAAGCCTTTAGATCCGAGTACGGCTCCCGAATTTTTATCTTATTCGTGTCTTTGGACTCTCTCATAGCTACAGCCTTCATGCTCCATTCGGGATTTAGAGATCTGAGGACCTTTAGTGCCATTTCCCTGTTGCCATAAGTTTTGCCCAGGCAGTTGATCTCATTGATAATTTCAGTGAACCTTGTGTCCACTTGGTCTATAGATTCACCATTCTTCATTTTAAAGTTGTCAAACTTTTGGATAGCTATTGACAACTTGTTTTCCTTGATCAGCTCAGTTCCTTCACACATTAGAGCTAATGTGTCCCAAATCTCTTTGGCATTCTTACAATTTTTATCTTGACCATTGTGGATTTGTCAAGAGTTTGGTATAGCACATCTCCGGCCCCGTTGTCAAGATCGCGCCTTTCTCTCTTCGGTCGACTCCGTTCTCTTCTTAGGAATCTTTTCGGGCCTCCCACCGCGATCTCCTACCGTGTTGTCCTTCTCGAAAATGAATGGACCGTCTTCAATGATGCACCACATGTCGTCATGGATTGAAGATAAGTGTGCTGCATTCTTATCTTCCAGAGATCATACTCACAATCGAAAAGACAGTAGTCTAGAGTGCATGTGTTCCATTATAAAGTGAGAGATAAGATATATATCTAGTATAGATCTGGTTCGTGAGAAAAAATGAACCAACCGCCCGATACCACTTGTAGGTCACAAGTCGTCCAGAACAAGTCTAGAGGGGGTGAATAGACTTGTTGAAACTCTTGAACTCTTTTTCTCGAAGAGTGAGTTTCTTCAATGATGGTCAAACAAATGACTTGGAGTCGTTTGTTCTTGGATATGTGCGAAGTCACCGGTGATGACGAATATAAATTAACTTAATGAAACACTTAACAATGTATGCAAAGATTAAGGTATGATGCAAGAAACAAGAAATGACACAGCAATTATAGTGGTCTCAGAGGTGGGGTAATCCTCTACTAATCCACTTTTCTCCAAACCAGTTGGAGATGAATTCACTATAATTTTCAACCAGTGATAAATATTACAGTGATTCAACCACAATACAACAGCTTCCAACCAGTGGAAATCCGTGCCGTTGTACACACACTTGACTGCCTTGCACCTCTTGATCCTCGATCCTCGGATGCCTTTACAGCCTCTTACTTCAACCAGTGAAGTACCCCGTACTCAAGATTATAGACAAGAGTGTTTGTCTTCTCCAACTTAAGAGCTTCCTTAAATATGAACTTTTTGGATCTGCTCTTTTCACGATGCTATTTGATTGCTTGAGATTGCTTTGTTTGCTTTGATCGCTAGAATGTATGTTCGCACCGGTAGTTGCTCAGTTTCAAATCTCCGGGTATATATAGATCACGATCTCTGAGCTTCTTCCTTGTAGCCGTTGCAAATCTTTGAACAAATCCGTCCGTTGGAGGGAGACTTCATTGTTTAATCTTTTCTGAACGTTGCAAGGCTGGATTCCCATTATTTAATTTTATCTTCCGACCGTTGTGAGGACTTCTGCATGTGAGCGCCGAATCTTTTGAATATAAAAGGATTAAAGTCTTCACGGTGGGTCAGGATGATTTAAATAAATCATATCTCTTGCGGGAATCACTCCAATTTGTCTCTTCACGTTGCATGTGAGCTTTCCATAATATTTGACTTTTCAAAGCATGCTGACGTGGACTTGGAGTACTAGGCTGTAGTCAAGTAGGCTGATGTGCAGCTTACATCTTCTGCAGGTAGGTCCTCTCGGCTGTTCACTGTTTGAGACTTGTCTGATCAGGTGACTTCCCTGAGGTACCTCGGCTGCAGTCTGGTCAAACTTCTCTGATAAATTTAGTTGACCAGAGCTACTCTGACTGGAGTCGGCTGTACTTCTATGATGGACTAGGCTGTACTTTAGTACATAGCCGATTTTCAGCCTAACTAACTTTGGCCTATAGAAGACACTCATTTGGTTCTTCTTTACATTTTGCCAAGTTATACTTAACATATTTTGGCCTATGGAAGATACTCATTTGGTTCTTCCTTACATTTTGCCAAGTAATAAACATTTGATTTTAAATTAATGACATCATCAAAATCTAACAAGTATTCCTAACAAATTCCCCCTATTTTGATGATGGCAAAACTAAGTAAGAAATCAAATGATCAAGTCTGCACTTAAGTGCGAGACAAAACTGAAATCAGTCTAGGATAATCCAATGGAACACTTACGAATCTAGGCACAGAAACGTAAGCCAAATTGCTAGAGAAATTCTGTGTTTATCAGAAAGATAAAGAGCTCAGAAAAGGTGTCTCTCAGACTCATGAGGAGAGCCCTATTTATAATGTCGGATTAGGGTTACAAGTAGGTCGATTTTAGGGTTTTGATGACGGCGCCGTCATTAGTGGTCCGAAATTAGGGTTGACGGGAGGTTAACGAAATTAATCAATTTTACCACAGTCTCCCTCTAAAATTCGGAAATATCACTAAATCCCCAGTCTAAATTTCCGAAGACCTTTTGGGCGCCGCCCAAACCACTGCAGGGCTCGCCCCATGGACCCAGCAGGCGCCGCCTAGACTCGCAGTGGGCGCCGCCCCGACCCCGACATTAGCCTGCACGGTTTATAATTCGATCTTATACATGTGTGCACTCCGCACATACCCGATCATATATTAGAATACGAATCATAAACCCCTTAGCTCACATATTAGTTCCAATTACACAAAATGAATGGTGACACTAAAATCACCAACAAAAGTCTATTTGATATTCAATCCCTCGGATTGGTGGCAACCATGCATGTAGTTCTTCGGGAAAAACATCAATAAATTCCTGCAATAAAGATTCAATAGAACTCGGAATTATCCGGTTCCCGGGGTTAGTAGTAGCGCAAACTTTTCGGAAAATAATCAAGTACATGGGTGCATTTTCCTTGATATTTTCTTCAAGTTCCTTTGCACTTGCAAGCATGCATTTTCTCAAATTTTCTTTTTCTTTCTTTTTTTCATTTTTTTCATTTTTTTTCATTTTTCTCATTTTTTTTTCATTTTTTATATTTTTCTCGCTTTTTTCATTTTTTTCATTTTTCTCGCTTTTTTCATTTTTTTTTCATTTTTCTCGCTTTTTTCATTTTTCTTTTCCTTTTCTTTTCTCGATTTTCCTTCAACTTCCTTTTCAAGACGAAGTTGATCTTCTTGTATTTGTACCTTAGTCATGGGAGCTAAGGTAATTTTTTTTCCGTCCTTCTCGAATGAGTAACGATTTTTTCTTCCGCTCAATGTAGCATCTCGATCAATATGCCATGGTCTTCCCAACAAGATATGACAAGCATGCATCGGAACGACATCACATAGGATTTCGTATTGATACCTTCCGATGGTGAGAGTCACAAGTACGTGTTTATTAACTCGAACTTCCCCACAATCATTTAACCAATGTAAACGATACGGTTTAGGGTATCTTCTTGTTGGAAGATCGAGTTCTTCCACTAGCATAGCGCTAATGACATTAGTGCAACTCCCATTATCTATTATCACACTACAATTTTTATTTTTAATAAAACAACGTGTGTGAAATAGATTTTTTCTTTGCTCGTTAACTTCCTCCTCTTTTGCTTGAGAACTTAACACCCTTCGAACAACAAGTGTGGGTGCATACTCATACGTCTCATCATCACTCTCCACCTCTCTTGTCTCTTCTTCTTCTTCTTCTTCTTTTTCGCTTTTCGTTTCCATCTCCCCATCCCGAAGTACCATCACCCATTTGTTGGTGCATTCGGATGCTATATGTCCACGACCCTGACACTTATAGCATTGGATGTCCCGGTTTCTCTTTTGGGTGCTTTCGATGGGTTTAGGCTTCCCATCAAATTTTGGTTTGCTAGTACTCCCAACTTCAAACTTTCCTTTCAAGACACTCCCTTCTCTTTTATCAAAATTTTTAAATTTGTCTCAACTTATTTGAGATTGTTGTTTCCAAGGAGTAGAGTATCCCGTGGAATAGTTGTTGTTGCTCTCTCTTCATAAGCTCCGCTCGATTTTTACTGCCGCATATACCATGTCCTCGAATTCAACAAAGTGTTGTTTGTCAACTTCTTTAGTTATATCGGCTCTCATCCCGTGTAAAAACCTCGCCATGGTGGCCTCTCTCGATTCCCGAACATTGGCCTGGATCATCAATATCTCCATTTTCTTTCGAAAATCTTCAATGTTTCTCGAGCCTTGTTTTAAAGATTGTAAGCGAGAAATAGTTCCTTAAGATAGTAATTAGGAACAAATCTTTTCCGCATAACAACCTTCAATTCTTCCCAACCGCTAACCGGTCTCTCCTGACTCCTCTTTCTCTCCGTCACAAGTTGGTCCCACCAAATGATTGCATATTCTGAAAATTTGGTTATTGCTAACCTCATTTTCTTCTCATCGGAATAGTTGGGGCAATCGTAAATAGTCTCCAACTTCCTTTTTCAATCGAGATATGTGTCCGGATCACTTCTCCCTTCGAAAGATGGGATTTTCATTTTGATGTTTCCCATATTCCGATCCTCCTCGCCTCGGACATATCTTCCTCGCCTTCCTTCATACTCTCTCCTTCATCCTTGTCCTCCTCGCCCTCCTCGATGTACAAACCTCAGAGTTTCCTCGGAATTCATCGAATCTTCATCATCATAGCCTCCAAATCGAATGGGTTCCGATCCCCTTCGTACGGGCTCCTATTCTCTACCCTTCGTGAGAGTAGCAATTGTTTCATCTTGTTTATCTAGTCTTCCGACTATTTGAGCAAGTTGTACAATATTTTGAAGGATAAGATTTTACTCGTTTCCTTCAGTTCCTGACTTTTCTTTTCCTTTTTTTTCCTTTTTCTTTTTTTCTCTTTTTTTTCTTTTTTTTTTTTGTTTTTCTCCTTTTTTTTTCTTTTTCCTTTTTTTTCTTTTTTTTCTTTTTTTTTTTGGTTCCATTTTTTTTGGTTGTTTTTTTTCTTTTCTTTTTCTTTACAAGAAAAATTTCCTCACAAGATCCTCACGTGTATCGCTCGGTCGCTCACACTCGCATATCTCTCGTTTGGCTTTTTTCTCTTTTTCTTAATTCCTCAAAAATATTTTTTTTGTTGTCTTTTTCCACACAACTTACAAGGTGATTTTAGGTGATTTAAATCAAGTTTCTTCTTGAAAGAACTCAAATCCCACGATCCCCCAAAAATTGCGAATGACGATAAGAAAAAAAAATGGAAGGATGAGAGCAAAAGATTTTGGAATAGTTTAGAATAATGAACGGGACGAAAAGTATGATAATTGTCTGATAAGATCGATCAAAATTCGTTCTTCTCTTCTTCCTTGATATTTTTTTTCCTCTTTTTTTTTTTAGTAATGAAATGAATGGATTGATATTTGATATTCGATCCGCAAGCTTAAAATCACCACACGCCCAAAGGGTAAGGAACAAGTTCATCTCCTGGCCTCGGCTTGAAGAGTTATAAAAAACAATCAAAACCTTCACCACTTATAATTTTTTTTTCTTTTGTAATGAAATGAATGGATTGATATTTGAAATTCGATCCGCAAACTTAAAATCACCAGACGCCTGAAGGCTAAGGAACAAGTTCTTCCCTGGCCTCGGCTTGAAGAGTTATCAAAAACAATCAAAACCTCAACCACTTATATTTATTTTTCTTTTTTTCTTTTTTTGGTTTTTTTTGTGTGAAGAAGATGGAAGATTTAGAAGATGAAGGAAATGATAGGATGGTAAGATAGGAAGATTATGGTAATGAAGGAAAATAGATGATACCACTTAGTTTTGGAATAACCAAACTCCGAAGCCAACTGATGTGACCCCCGCACGATGTGCCGTGGAAACCGACACCGCTAGATGAATTCATTCCCAGCATGTTTCCAAGATAAGCAAAATGGGGCTTTACTTCCAAACCTCTACGTGACACGCCGCAGCAACTCGAAAGGGGTGGAATATAAATACTAACAAGATCGCACTTGATAAGTATAGAAATCACACAAGGGATGTTTTGGAGACACACTCAACAAAACAAGAAAGCATTCACAAAGGTTTGTTAATACAAACACTCTCAAATTTCATAAAATCTTTTGATGTCTTCTTACGATGAAACTTCAGGGTTATTTATAGCTAAAATCTACTTACAATGAAACTTCAAGGTTATTTATAACCAAAATCTTACACCTAACTCTAGTGTGAACAAGGAAATAACTAAGAAACCTACAAAAAAAAAAATCAACATTCAAAGATCCCAGACAACACGTGTTTAGGGGACAAAATATCAAAGACCAAGATTTTAAGGTGTGAAAACAAGGACAACAAGTCACCATAAATCCGATGTTGTCTGTTTTGTCATTTTTGGGCTCCAATGGGTCCGAATTTGGCCCTATGGTCTTCACAAGATTTGTAGCTCTCTTTCTTAGCATTCCATAGACACCTGAGTCACCTGAATCGAATTTCGGACGAGTAAGTTATGACCAAAATACGAGATTGCTGCGTGTTAGTCTTACGCGCGGGAATTTGCATCCTTGTTTGTTTGTTCGTCTTTTTCGATCGTCTTCGACTTTAATATTACATGACTCGATTATATAAAACTCAAAATATATACAACTCAAGAACTACAATTCAAATTAAAATACACCAAGATAAAATAAACGAAAAACTTATTGTTCGACAACTTCGGTACTACTCACGAATTTGTTGTCTAATTGTCTTTGATAACATAGTTATTTTTAAACATATCAATGACTAGTGTCGATAAATTATTTTTGAACTTCTTTGATAGAGAACTCGTTATTGGTCCAGTCGATATGCTCAAGTCCTTTTCCGGGTTCTTCATAATATCTCGATTCACATCAAGTTACCACACTTATAGCAGACTTTCCTAGAAGCATCAGGAATGAACTTATAATTATTGGCCTTATTTATACCTTCCTTACCATTCCTGTCACTTTTAGTCCTGCTAGTCCCTGGTAAGCTATCCAATTTAATTTTAAGCTGTGATTTTGATTAGATATCCTACATTAACAGTCTTATGTTTATCTAGTACTTTTTGCTCCTTAATCTTATTGAATTTAGCATTTTCTTGATTATGAGTGTTTAAGTTTTCCTTAGAACAGTACAGGGTTCCTAAAATTTGCAAGTAGATTTCTAATCTCAACCTGAATTTCTTTGACACCTTCACAGTCTAAATTGTTAATATGATCAGAAGAGAAGATTGATACCTTGGATGGAGATGGAAGAGAGCTTGCTGATCCACGGGATTTAGTTGAGGATATTGCCATCAATGCAAGATTGTCACAGTCAGTTTCATCCTCAGGGCTGCTACTTGAATCAGCCCAATCCCTTCCAGTAGTCAGGAGTGCCTTTCATTTGCCCTTGTATTTGGCCTTCTTGCACTCACTAAGTGACCCAATTCATTGCATTAAAGCACTTGACCTTTGCCTTGTCAAGCTTGATTATGGTTCCCTTGCTTTTCTCCGCCTTCTTGCTTTCTTTCTTTTCAAATGGCTTGTTGCTAAATTTCTTTCCCTTTTTATAGAATTTCATCTTCTTGAAATTCTTAGCAAACATGGACATCATCTCATTCATATCAACCTCATAATCACTATCAGAGTCTAAAGAATCACTTGGCTCTGATACTGCTACAGCTTTGCCTTTCTTCTTTGAGACTGTCTTCACATGCCTATGATCCTTACCATCTATGGCTTCTTTTTTCATTTGCTCAATCATGAGAGCAACATACTTCATTTTACCTTCTTTTCTGCTTTTCCTCTGTTGCTTCTCAAGATCATAAGATTTCAATCTACCATATATAGCTTCTAGAGAAACTTCATCAAGATCTCTAGCTTCTCTAATTACAGTTGTCTTATTAACCCAATCTTCAGGAAGAGCCCTCATGAATTTAACATTATAATCTTCCTTTTCATAAGTCTTGCCAAGAAGAGCCAGATCATTCAAGAGTTTAGTGAATCTATCATATAGATCTGTTAGAGATTCACCAGGCTTAGCCTCAAAAACTCATATTCAAGAATGATTAATGATCTTAAGTTCTTCTTCACTTCTTTTGTACCCTAACAATGAACCTGAAGATTTTCCCACATCTCTTGTGCAGATTTGCTAGAAATAACACAGTTTATGAGAACTGAATCCAGACTATTGAAGAGAACATTTTTTACTTTAACATCTTTAAGAACATTCTCCTTAGTCCACTCTGATTTGGCTTTTGGCACCATGTGTTCTGCAATGACTTTACTATCAGCCTCAATGATTTGAGGGACAAGCTTCTCCGGGGCATAAGGAAAATCAGTGATCCTGTCAAGGAAATCTGGATCTGTTGCTTCTAGGTGATGCAACATCTTAACCCTCCAGTGTGAGTATTCATTTCTCTTGAGCATTGGGATTTTTGTGTTACCATCTTTTCCAGACATCTTAAATAGATCCTTTTGGTTTAAATACAAATCAACCGTTCTGATACCAATTGATATTCCTGGAGTTACTTGTAGAAGGGGGGTTGAATACAAGTAATGGAATGTATGCCTATTTGATGGATTTTATAGCTTTAAAGTAGAAATATAAATATAATCTGAAGAACATAGCAGAGTAAATAATTCACAATTTTATTAATGATATAAAACTGCAAACTCTTTTAAGATTAATTATCTTAAAAGCTGCTACAAAAAAATTGTTCTTTGCTACACTGGAAAAAACTTATCTCTTATTTTTCTTATTTGATATGATAGATACACACTTATAGAACAATGTGTGTGTATATACACCTATATTTTCCAGCTACATATCAATCTAAATAGATTTGAATGGATATACATTAAAAAATAGGATTGCATCCTGATCTGTTTGTTGATAGTTTCCACAATCAGCTCCTTCTATTATGCATCCATATCTGAAATTGCTTTGAACTTATCCTCGACTTGTTTCTATATCTGAATTAACTACAACAACAACAACATTACCCCAATGCCTCAACGGCTCCCGCAAAAAGCGGGGTAAGGGGGAATCGGATGTAGCAGTCTTACCCCTGTCTTAACACAGAGAGGCTGTTTCCGGATGATCCAAAATGAAAATTGCATCGAGAATTGCATGGAATGATTAGTACTTCATGAGAAAAAGAAGTGCAGCCAGTTTAGTGAGTCATTTTGTTTTATTCCATTATAATCCAGAACCAAATAATAAGGAGTCTTTGGCTCCATTAGAAACAATGGAATATATATGTGAATTAACTGCCTTTCTAAAATAGTAGAAGTTCCTAGATGTACTTCAGTCTCTGCAAGCTTTAGTCTCTGTCAATCTAGTCTCTGCTAGACTAGTCCCTGATAATACTCTTCTAGTCTCTTTCAGTTTTCTAGTCCCCGATAGTTCATAGTAGTCTCTGATAAGTCAACTTTGTCTTGACACTTGAAATATTCTAAGTACAAAGACACTTGCTATGACATTCTAGTCTCTGTAAGTATTCTAGTCCATGTCCAGTATAAACACTGTGCAATGCCTAGAAGTACTTGGACAATTTCTACTCTAGCAAGTATACTCTAGTTTATAAAAGTACCAGAAATACTACAGTGATTAATCTTGTTCTATATACATGAAATATCTACATCATCAACTACATATCCTAACAATATGGAATGGATGCTGGTAATATGTTACCTACATGTATGTATATATTGATACAGGAAAAAGCCATACATACATGAATGAACCCATGGATACAGGGTTGGATATGGTAATATATTGTATGCATATCATTCATTTTCATTGGACTAAATAAAAGTCGTTGTGACAGTCACACTTTTACAATCATGCAGGAAACCTTCGGGTTACATAAGGAACCTTCGGGTCATATACGGAGCTGACTAAATGTCAAACATATACAGTCGACTAAATTTCAGACATATACGGAGCTGACTAAATGTTAGACATATACGGATCTGGACAGACCTACAGGCATATAGAAGCAAATACAAAGTTTGACTTGTCATAACAAAATAAAAGGAACAGATTCTCATGCATACGTTACATATATTCATAGTACATATTTACTTGACATATCTGTTCAAATGCTTACTTGCTTAATTGTTTTATAAATGATAACTGAGGTTTCAGTTCAATGATGATTTATATTCACTGAGTTACGACTAAAAATTGCCCTATTTTTCCCAGGTTTTCCATATTAGTAATTATTTTGTTTGTTTGGAGTTGTAAATAGGAAAAAAAGTTACAGGTTGGCTGCTGGTGCTCCAAACAGCCTCATCCTCAGCATTATATATTTAGATAGTTACAGCTACGTTTGTGTTTAATATGTATTTGGGTTATAAGTCCAAGAGATATTGAACTAGACTTAGGCCCTGTTCTTTTGGACTTATTTTTGATTTTTCGATTCGATTCGAGTCCATTCGATTCGATTCGAGTCCATTCATTCGATTCGATTCGATTGAGTTATTTCGGTTCTTCTTCTTCTTATTATTATTATTATTAATCTTAATTATTATTATTGTTATTATTACTAATATTACTATTATCAATGTTGTTGTTAATTACTATTATTATTATTATTTACCATTATTATTATTATTTACCCTTAATATATATTTGATTCGATTCGATTTCGATTCGATTCGATTCGATGATTCGATTCGAATCCATTCGGTCGATTCGTCAGATTCGATTCATTCATCGAAAAGAGCCTTTAGCCCTGTTCTTTTGGACTTAATTTCGATTTTCGATTCAATTGATTCGGGTCCATTCGATTCGATTGGGCCGAGTCCATTCGATTCAATTCGATTCGAGTCCATTCGGGCGATTCGATTCTTCTTCTTCTTATTATTATTATTATTATTAATCTTAATTATTATTGTTTTTATTATTACTAATAATATTACTATTATCGTTGTTGTTGTTGATTATTATTATTATTATTTACCATTATTATTATTATTATTATTATTATTATTTACCCTTAATATATATTTCAGTTCAGTTAAGTTCAGTTCAGTTCAGTCCAGTTCAGATTCATTCAGTCCAAAAGAACAGAGCCTTAATACGTATATTTGAAATCGGAGGTTGCTTTAATATGTGTTCAGGATAGATATGTTGTACTTGGAAACTATTAGACCACGTTGTTATGTCTATATTACCGTATTACATGGAATATATGGTATAATATAAGGGTGTTGCAAGCTGTATATGGAGGTGAGTATAAGTTAGAGATTCGCTCTATTTATATGTGTTAATTGATTTATGGTTTTAATAATTGGTTTAAAGTTTATTACTTGGATAAATTGTTTATATGTGGTTACGTGATACATAGTGATTATATATCGATTTTATACTGTCTGATTCTACTATCTAGCACTACATATCATTTTATACATGATACATGCATATTGGACTAATAAAGGCATTGTAAATCTTCATATCTTTGTACTCGAAATACATGGAATACTTGGAAACCTTCAGGTTTATACTTGGATACCTTCGAGTATATACATGAGGGATTCAGATCATATACTTGAAAATCTTCGAATTTATACTTGGATACCTTCGGGTTTATACATGGGGCCTTCAGCTCAAATACTTCGAATTCCCGGGCGATAGAGAATATGATAGATCATAACAGAAAAAAAAATGGAAGACATTGGCACTTATATATGTTCATTTGGAAATATTAATTGATCATAATTACTTGTGATTTTGTTAAGAGTTAAATCTGAATTTATGCTCATTGAGTTACAACTCATATAAAGTGTAAATATTTTTCAGGTTACCCTAAGAATTAAAGTTTTACTATATGTAGAGTTTGGAGTAGTATAGACAGGTTTAAGTTAAGGACGGCCAGGCGATGCTCGGATTCTCCAGACTCCCATATGCTCAGTGCACATGTATATAGTTATCTAGCCAAGTCTTTTGCCAAAAGAATGTAATGTATTTAAACAATAATTGGTAATTGCAATTATGCAGGAGGTTGTGATGTATGTTTATGTAAGATAATGCATGTTTGAACCGATTAAGTTCAATTTGAACCGATTAAGTTCAAATTTTAAATTGAATCAATTAAGTTTAATTTCAAATTGAATAAGTTCAATTTCAAATTGATTAGGTTCAATTTCAAATTGATCAATTAATTATGTTCAAACTTCAAATTGATTGAGTTTAATTTCAACCGATTAAGTTCAATTTGAACCGATTAAGTTCAAATTGAATCAATTAAGTTTAATTTCAAATTGAATAAGTTCAATTTCAAATTGATTAAGTTCATTTTCAAATTGATCAATTGATTAAGTTCAATTTCAAATTGACTAAGTTCAAATTGAATCAATTAAGTTCAATTTCAAATTTCAAATTGATTAAGTTCAATTTCAAATTGATTAAGTTCAAGGAGAAAATTATCAAATTGGTCCCGTATGTGGGACCAATTGGCCAAAAAAAAACCGTCTGTCTCCGACGGACCCAAAAATCCCACATCTCTCCCCTGCTTTCGCCAATTTAGTCCTCCGTCGTCGGCCGCAGTATTTTCCGGCCACTAGAGCTGACGTAGACGACACGTGACTGACACGTGGCAAAAATAGTGGGTCCGCGACAGACGGGGCTTTTTGGCCAATTGGTCCCACATACAGGACCAATTTGATAATTTTCTCATTATATATATATATAATTATTTTTCAATAAATATAATAAATATTAATGGCACATGATATACAGAACTATAATTTAATTGAGTTTAAATTATTTGTGGCAAAAAAATTCTATCAAATGAAAAATTGATGAGCGATAAAATTTTATTTTCCGAGGGTAGAAATTTATCAAATAAAGATTGATAAAAGTTTATTGCTTGCAAAAAGATTTATGATTTGTTTGTGTTTTATGTGAGATTTTTAGTTTTCTGATCTAATTGATTTGTAAAATATATTTTCTAAATCAATTAAATTTACTTAAAATGTATTCAATTTCTCTCCTAGATTGATTGAATAATTCTATTATTTTTATTATTTAGAAAAAAAAAAAACTCAACTAAGTAAGCTTTTTAGCATAAATGCAAAGTATGTTAAAAAAAAATCTATTGTTGAATATTAAAATTATTTCTTTTATCGCAAGAATGTATTCTTTTGTTGGATAATACAAAGAGAATCTATTCTTAAAACAGTAATAAAAGTATTATAATTTTATTATGGAGGATATATTATATAATGTAAATCGATTCTTAAAGTAGTAATCAGAATATATTTCCATCAAAATAATATAGTTAAAAATTTTATCGCTCATCAACTTTTCATTTGATAGAATGTTTTTGCCACAAATAATTTAAACTCAATTAAATTATAGTTCTTTATATCATGTGCCATTAATATTTATTATATTTATTAAAAAATAAATATATATATATATATATATAATGAGAAAATTTTCAAATTGGTCCCGTATGTGGGACCAATTGGCCAAAAAGCCCCGTCTCTCTCAGGCTGACCCACTATTTTTGTCATGTGTCAGCCACGTGTTGTCCACGTCAGCTTCGATGGCCGGAGAATACTTCGGCCGGCGACGGGGGACTAAATTGGCGAAAGTAAGGGGGAGATGTGGGAATTTTTGGTCCGTCGGAGACAGACGGTGCTTTCTAGCCAATTGATCCCACATACGGGACCAATTTGATAATTTTCTCCTTGAACTTAACCAATTTGATAATTTTCTCCTTGATTAAGTTCAATTTCAAATTTCAAATCGATTGAGTTCAATTTCAAATTGATTAAGTTCAATATTAAATTGATTAAATTCAAGTTCAAATTTTAAATCAATTAAGTTCAATTTCAGATTGAACCGATTAAGTTAAAATTTTAAATTGATCAAGTTCAACTTGAAATTGATTAAGTTCAATTTCAAATTGATTAAGTTCAAATTCATTGTGTATTTATTAGAAAAGAAAGATATTCATACACAATAATCATTATAAAAAAAGAATTATTATCTACTGATTTGAAATATTTATACACATGTATATCACTAAAAGAAGATATCACTAATCTCTATCATCCCACCGTATAAACAAACTACTGCGATCACATACTAAGTATCTACATCATCGCTAAACCTCCATATAGCTCGGGCTATACGTCCTCTAAATGCGTAAATATCCGACTCGGTCTTTCCATGAGAGAAAGAATGCTGAACGAGACTCTAAAGTCCGTATAGAATACGCACCACAAGAGGTCGAGTCATCATGTACATAGCATAAATCCTTCTTCGCCGTAGCAACTCGAAACGGAGTAACCGATGTGATATCAGGATGGCGCTCGTAAAATCCAGAACGCTGTAGAATGGTAGGAATTAAGCGACATATACCCGATGCATGTCACGATCTCAACATCCAATATGTATCGTGATCCTGCGCCAGAGAATCGTGCATGATGATGATACTCTCCTCGAGTCTAATAAGGAGAACAACTCAATGTCCGCTCGAGGACTCCGGAGATTTATTCTAGATGGTCAACACCTAGATTGTTCAAAAAGTACATTGTCAGCACAATAGTACACGAATAACTAATACAAATAAATAACAAACCATGCAATAAATTAACACCTCGCGTAACTCCCACCAAGGGCGATGATCGCCCCAAAATGGTCTCAGACCGTGAACGTGGCTGATCAAGAAATCGAGATCCTCATCGTCAATACACAATGAACCTCCTCTCCTATTAGAATTATTCCATATATTGATACACGTAGCCTAATATAAAATAATTTTGTCAGTAACGAAGCACTCAATTAATTTGGAATAAATTTATTAATATTTTTTCATTACCAAGAAGCTCATATGAACCAAAGCCGTCTAGGCAGCCCAATCATCGAGCCATTGCACGCCAACAAATCCGGGATCAAACTGTAGGATCCCCATATATGCATCCAGATGCTGAATATCATTTAAATTTCAAATAAATTAAACATTTTCAATAACTAATATAAATTGAAAGACTTACTTCTGCATCTATCAATCTGGATCCGTCCTCTAGCATCAAAAACCAGGAGGCACTAGCTCTGCATGCAGCACCAACATTGACACCACTATTTACTTTTTGTTTAAGTGTGGACAATTTTAGTAAATAATATTTAATTTACAATTTAACTCACCTCTCGCCGCTGGCCAACCACCTGCTACACGCATCCTCATCCAAGTCATTCCTCTTCCGAACTATAGTGGTCGAGAAGGGGAATGCGGTCTGTATGACCTATACTGCAGTCTGTTCGCATCATACGCATCTGCTCGAATAGGAATAGAAGAATACTCAAGCGGGATAGGGCTCAGATCCGCAGTGGAAGAGGATGGTTGAGTCTTAGGGGCAACCTCTGGTGGTATCACCAACATCTCAGCAGGAATAACCGAGGGTGTAACTATCGGGACCAAGGCTCCATCAACAAGATGATCGAGACTCTAAGTGTGCTCTACTGGGACCGAAGCTCCATCAGCATGATGATCGAGACTCTGAGTGTGCTCTACCAGGACCGAAGCTCCATCAGCATGATGATCGAAACTCTGAGTGTGCTCTACCGGAATCGACGCTCTGCTGGTGCTAGGAACACCCTCGGCCTGCTCGGTGGGAGACGACGCTCCATCAACACGAGCCTCTGTCGGCAACGATGCTCCGCCAGTGCCAGGGACGCTCGCAGTCTGCTCGGGGGGAATAGGTGCTCCGTCAAATCGAGGCTCTGTCGGAACAGAGGCATGATGAGGAGAATCGCGCATAAATTCACTAATACCTGCAAAGTCCCATGGCGGCGTATCAAGAGGAGCACTCTGGCCCACTACTTGTTCAATGTGTCGACGAATTTGCTCGACGCTCTTTTCCACTTTGTCATCAACATATGTGCATCTACTGGACCGCTGAATCGATATATGTACACAAACGAGTGAAAAGGGTATCAAAGTCGATGTCGTGCGTGCTCCCGAGTACCCGTCTTTGAAGAAAATGCGATGGTGAGGACCCCGTGCTGGAGAACTCTGGCGCTTCAAATCAGTATGCACATGCTCATGAGGCTCTCCTGATGACTCACGTCCAGTAATAAGATGTATAGGCTCAGAAATAACCGGCTGGATGTCCGCTGCCGGACAGTACGCTCTACAACTAGATCACCAACAGAATCATCAACTAGATCACGAGCAGACTAAGAGTGTCCCTGGCACTGGCGGAGCATCGTTGCCGACAGAGACTCGTGTTGATGGAGCGTCGTCTCCCACCGAGCAGACCGAGGGTGTCCCTAGCACCAGCGGAGCGTCGATTCCGGTAGAGCATACTCAGAGTCTCGATCATCATGCTGATGGAGCTTCGATCCCGGTAGAGAACACTTAGAGTCTCGATCATCATGCTGATGGAGCTTCGGTCCCAGTATAGCACACTCAAAGTTTCGATCATCATGCTGATGGAGCCTCGGTCCCGACAGTTACACCCCCGGTTATTCCTGCTGAGATGTTGGTGACACCACCAGGGGTTGCCCTTAAGACTCGACCATCCTCTTCCACTGCGGATCTGAGCCCTATCCCGCTTGAGTATTCTTCTATTCCTATTCGAGCAGATGCGTATGATGCGCATAAACTGCATTATAGGTCATATAGACCGCATTCCCCCTTCTCGACCACTGTAGTTCGGAAGAGGAAGGACTTGGATGAGGACGCATATAGCAGGTGGTTGGCCTGCGGCGAGAGGTGAGTTAAATTGTAAATTAAATATTATTTACTAAAATTGTCCATACTTGAACAAAAAGTAAATTGTAGTGTCAATGTTGGTACTGCATGCGGAGCTAGTGCCTCCTAATTTTTGATGCTACAGGACGGATCCAGATTGATAGATGCAGAAGTAAGTCTTTCAATTTATATGTACGTAATCTCTTATTGAAATGTGTAGTTATTGAAAATATTTAATTTATTTGAAATTTAAATGATATCCAGCATCTGGATACATATATGGGGATCCTACAATTTGATCCCGAATTTGTTGGCGTGCGATGGCTCGATGATTGGGCTGCCCAGACGGCTTTGGTTCATACGAGCTTCTTGGTAATGAAAAAATATTAATAAATTTATTCCAAATTAATTGAGTGCTTCGTTACTGACAAAATTATTTTATATTAGGCTACGTGTATCAATGTATGGAATAATTCCAATAGGAGAGGAGGTTCATTGTGTATTGACGATGAGAATCTCGATTTCTTGATCAGCCACATTCACGGTCTGAGACCATTTTGTAGCGATCATCGCCCTTGGTGGGAGTTACGCGAGGTGATAATTTATTGTATGGTTTGTTATTTATTCGTATTAGTTATTCGTGTACTACTGTGCTGACAATGTACTTTTTGAACAATCCAGGTGTTGACCATCTGGAATACATCTCTAGAGTCCTCGAACGGACATTGAGTTGTACTCCGTATTAGACTCGAGGAGAGTATCATCATCATGCACGATACTCTGGCGCAGGAACACGATGCATATTGGAAGTTGAGATCGCGACAGGCATGGGGTATATGTCGCTTAATTCCTACCATTCTACAGCGTTCTGGATTTTACGAGTGCCGCCCTAATATCACATCGGTTACTCCGTTTCGAGTTGCTACAGCGAGGAAGGATTTATGCTATGTACAGGATGACTCGACCTCTTGTGGTGCGTATTCTATACGGACTTTAGAGTCTCTCGTTCAGCAGTCCTTCTCTCATGGAAAGACCGAGGCGGATATTTACGGATTTAGAGGACGTATGGCCCGAGCTATATTGTAATACCTGAGATTTTCGTTTCCAGTTATTTTTAATTTTTGTCAGTTGTGCCGGTTATTTTGCTCTGTTGGCGATTACTTGAGTTTTCCTCTATGTTGGGTATGGCATGATGTACCGTGTTGTGTTCGTCGGGTATGACTTATCGTTGCGTAAGTCGAGCTAATAGTATGTCGTGCTTTGTTATATGTTTGTTTAGATTCGGATCGTTGGTGTTGTCCATTAGTGTCTCGTTGCATGTTGAATAATCATTGTTTTGTCGAGGAGTATCGTTGTTGTGCATTTGGTCGACTTTGTAAGATCACCACTGGCACTTATAAAGTCTAAAATTTTGAAACTTTACAACGTGATAGAACATCAAGGTAGCTTTCCAATTGTTCAAACGGCGAGTCAATCGGAGTCCGGATGAAGGAGTTATGGTCGTAATGGAAAAGTCTACACTGTCAGAATACGGCCCTGGAACACGGCGCTGTTTGCACCGTTTCGCTGAGCCGTTTATAACACGGCGTTGGAACACGATGCTAATTTAGGCCGTGTTCTGAGCTGTTTTGTCCAGGTGTATAAATAGGACAGTCGCGTTTTCAGCCCCATTTTCACTTCTCTCTCGATTTTTGGGCGATTTGATGGGGATTTCAATCCCTGAGTAGATTATCATCAATGTCTTGATCATGTTTAACATCATCTAATCCATTGTTCTTCGTCGGATTGATGGTATCATCTTGTAGAGAAAAATTAACATCTTTGCCTTGTTTTACCTTTTCCATAATTTTTAACAATCTTTGATCACGTGGTTGTGCTTCTTGTATTCTTTCTTCCAAGATCGGACATATGTTTAGCATAGCAAGTAGAACCCCAACATCTTCAACATCCAAATCCACATTCACTGCTCTTAAATCCATCTAAGATAATAAAGAGGATACCTGGTGACTTGGCATACCTACTCTTTCTGCTTAAAGCATCAACAACTGTATTTGCTTTTCCAGGGTGATACTTTATCATGCAGTCATAATCCTTCGAATGTTCTGGTCATCTTCTTTGTCTCATATTTAAATTTTTTTTACTCATCAAGTACTTCAAACTCTTATTATCAGTAAATATCTGGAATGTTTCCCCATAAGTAATGCCTCCAAATCTTTAAAGCAAAACAACTGCTTCTAGCTCCAAATCATGAACATGATAAAAAATCTCGGGTGGCCTTAATTATCTTGCTTGAAGCATATGCAGTTACTCTTCTATTCTGCACAAGAACACATCCTAAACCTTGATAAGAAGTGTCAATATAAACAACAAAACCTCCTCGTCCCGATGGAGTAGCCAGTATAGGAGCTGAAGTTTATCGTTACTTAAGTTCATCTAAACTTCATTGAGCTCTTCATTCTATTGGAAAGGAATATTCTTTCGAATCAATTTAGTCATTGGTCCTGCGATCTTGGAAAGCACTTCTATAAATTGTCGATAATAGCCAGCCATACCAAGAAAACTGCGTACTTCAGTAACATTCCTTGACACCTCCCAATTCAAAACCGCTTCTACTTTATTTGGATCCACTTTAATCCCTCTCTTGGAAACAATGTATCCCAAAAATACAATATGATATAACCAGAATTCACACTTACTCGATTTAGCATATAACTGTTCCTTTCACAAGTTTATAATACCATAATCAAATGATTCTCGTGATCCTGTGTACTTTTGGAATAAATAAGTATGTCATCAATATATACTATGACAAACTTATCAAGAAAAGGCTGAAATATTCTATTCATCGTTGCCATAAACACAGCTGGGGCATTGGTTAATCCAAAAAGGCATAACAAAAAACTCGTAGTGACCATATCGTGTTCTAAAAGTAGTCTTGGGAATGTCTTCTTTTTGTAATCTTTAATTGATGGTAACCATATCTTAAGTCAATCTTTGAAAACACTGTTGCGCCTTGTAACTGATCGAATAGATCATCAATCATTGGTAGTGGGTACTTATTCTTCAGAGCAACCTGATTCAGCTTTGGGTAGTCGATACACAATCTCATGATACCATTTTTTTTCTTAACAAACAGTACCAGTGCACCTCAAGAAGAAACACTTAGGCGGATATAACCTTTTTTCCATTAACTCTACTAATTTCTTCTTTAATTTTGATGGTACCATTCGATATGGAGAAATAGATATGGGTTTTTTACCCAGAACTAAATCAATCGAGAATTCTCTCTCTCCATCTTGTGACAATCTTGGTAATTCCTCTGAAAAAATATCAGTAAATTCTTTAACTTGGAATATCTTCAATCTATCCATATTGGTCTTCGTATCCACAACATGTGCTAAATAAGCATCACAACCCTCCCTAATCATCCTAAAAGCACTCACAGCATAAATCAAACAACTAGGCACCATTTGCCAATCTTCACTAAATACGACGCTCTTTTGATCTGAACTATCAATTATAACTTCCTTGGTAATAACAATCTACCTTAGCATGATGTCTAGATAACGAGTCCATGCCTAATATTACATCGAACTCACAAAAAGATAAAATAATCAAATCTGTATAAAACTCTGTTCACCCATCTGAATGACACAATCTCTATATACTTTTTTTACAACTACGACCTCACCCAATGGTATATGAACATTCACATTAAGACTCAAGTGTATCAGGTGTTTTATGCAAATAAGAAGTCATTTCAGATGTATGGATGAATGCGTAGAACCAGGGTCAATAAGAACATAAGCTTCTGGTTTATGTAAGAGAACTTTAGCAGTGATTACTTCTGGTGCTGCTGCTGTTTCTTCCCTGGTCAATGCAAATACTCGTGCTTGCGTTGGTGGATTTGAACTCTGAGCTTCTGACTTGCCTACACCTCCACCAGTACTAACTGACCCACCACGTCTTCTACCAAATGATGTCTTACCTCTCATATGTCCTGTATTCTGGACTGTTGATACTGACGTAGTTTATCCAAGGTTGGTTCTTTTAGGGCACTCCCTTACAAAATGTCCTTGCTGGCCATAAAAGTAACACCCACCTATATTGTTCCTACATTCTCCCAAATGTTGTCTTCCACACTATTGACATATAACCCTGTGTTGCGATGTTACCCCCTGGTTTCTATTATTGTTTCTAGAAAAATAAGACCTCTCACTTCTAGCTCCAGATATGCCTCCTCTTGCAAATGACTGAGCAACTGAACTAACATTTTGACGTTTCCCTGGTCTATCACTAGATTCAACTGAAAATCCTACTCCTTCCTTTTTTGGTCCTTGAAAGAAATTTACACTTAGCTCTGATCACTGCAGCCTCAAATCAGTATACTATAAAGATCTCCAGGAGTAATCTTACTTCGAATATCGTACTTAAGACCTTCTTCGAATCGTCTATATCGATCCTTCTCAGTTGCCAACATTGCAGGTACGTAATGAGATAGCTACGTGAACTTTACTTTGTATTTCGCCACGCTCATATTCCCTTGTTTTAAACTCAAGAACTCCCTCTACTTTTCATCTCGATAAATACCAGGCATGTGTTTATCATGGAATTATCGTTGCAAGTTATCCCAAGTAAGTACAGGTGGATGTACATCGGAATTAGGAACCTTCTCTCACCAATCATACGCATCACCTTGAAGCAATGACACTTCATAATCAAACTTTTCCTCTGAATCACAGCCCATCATATTGAGTACTCTTTGAGTCCACTTCAGCCATGTTTCTGCTTCAGCCGGATCTACAGTGCCATAAAAATTTGTCGCTCCTAACTTCCTGAGCTCTTTATAATTTCGCTTTACTGGATCGACTCTAGGTTCCTCATCTTCCTCTTCCATTTCTATATTATGACGAGCAAATCTACAGAGGGACCATGTGATGCACCCTTCGACTGATGTTGGCCCGATGCTCCCTCACCTCCTTGTGCACTATGAGCATGGTGATCCATATTTTACATTCTCTCATACATATATGTATACCTTAGGCATTGTATAACTGTACACTTAATCATACACATATACGTACGCCCTAAGGGAACATATCCCCGCTCTGATACCAACCAAATGTAATCCCCTTGTACAAATATACATCACCATTCACTCTACTTATTCTTATTATACTCAGGAAGCCACATAAGAGCAAGTATTGCGATAAACCGGTTCACCACACACATTACCCTACTCCAAACTCTATTTATAACAAAACCCTAGTTCTTAGGATCACCTGAAAAATATTACTCCCTCCGTCCCACCCATCTTGAGCATTTGCTTTTCGGCACGGGATTTAAGAAAAGCTGAAAAGTAGTGTATAAAGTGATGGTATGAATATATATTATTTAAAATTGTGAGAGATAAAGGTGTCTTAAAAAGAAAATGACTAAGTATCTTGGGACGGCCCAAAAAGGAATATGATCCAAGATCGGTAGGACGGAGGGAGTAGCATTTTATAAGAGATGTAAACTCAGTGAGCATAAATTTAGACTTAACTTTTAACGAAATATAAATACACATGAACGAGTACTATTTCTAATGAAGATATGCAAGTGCCAATGTATTCTGTTTTCTTTTATTATGATATGTCATATTTTGTATGGTCGCAGGATTTCCAAGTATTTGACCATATAGGTCCCATGTATAAACGCGAAGGTATCCAAGTATTATACCCGAAGGTATCCAAGTATTCATTTCTTAGTACAAAGATATGAAGATTCACAATGCCTTTATTAGTCCAGTATACATGTATCATGTATGAAATGATATACAATAAGATATAGGATAATTTGACATGATAAGATAAGTATATGATCACCAAGTAATAAACTTTAAGGCAATTGGTTTGAAATCAAAAACTTAGTAAACATGACTCAAGAAACAGATATAAATAGTGAAAATCCTCGATTCATATTCACCTCGATGTATAGCTAGAATATCCCGTTACCTTGCTGAGAACTCCCGTTAACCTTTCGAAACTCTATAACAGGCGGCAATAACTAAAGTGAAAACAAAGTCTAGCGAGTAATCATCATCAACGATGAAACATCAAAAGGAACAATAATTGCATCGGATTCCTGCAGCCAGATGTTTCTCATCAACTAATTGACCATGGCTCCATTCTCGATCCACCTCTTTTCTGTACTTTTGCTTGCCATAATTGACTGCAAATAAAAAAAGCAAGTTAAAGAATTATAGTAGAAACATGCCTGCAAAATGAAAAATAGAAAAACTCTCTACAAAATGTCAAACTAAAATCTGTTTTGCAAACTTTTTTATAAAAAAAAAAAAAAAAAACTGCCTGCAAAACTAAAAAAACAAAAATCTAATTTATAACTTTAAATATTAAATAAAAAAAGCTTATTTAGAAAAAACATTACTCAAAATCGGTGCTTTACGAAAAAAAAGACGGAAGCAAAAAAAAATAAAAGAAAAAAAAACTTACTTTAACGGCGGCGGCGATCTGCTTCGACGGAGACGGCAGCGGCGGTCGGAGGCAGCAACGGCGGTCGGAGGCAGCAACGGCGGTCGGCTTGGAGTTAGACGGCTGCAACGGGTATATTTTCTTTCTGCAGCGGGAGGATTGGATTTGGGATTAACATTAATTACAGTTGGGTTTTATTATTATTTTTTTTATTTTACGAAGAAAATGAAGTTAGTAGCCGCTACGTATGCTATCGTTACTGGACAATAGGGCAGAAAGCGGCTGATCGCAGCCGCAAGCCTAATAGCTGTCGCGGATGGCGGGAAATAGCGACGGACGTCCGCGTCGCGTGGCGAAGCGCTATAACGGTCTACTATGCTCTATTAAGATGTAGATGTGAATCAGGGTCAAAGTTCTTGGTAGCTACTTCATATGCTTGAGGATAAAATCATAGGTACAACATGATCTAGCAATGGAAGTGTACAAGCTTTGAATTCCTATTACGCAGTGGGTAGCTAGATATTATATCTCTTCGATAAATATTCTTTTATTAACTATAGTTTCAACTTGTCATCAAGTTCATAGATGTATAAATGTTTTTTTGTGGCGTTGGTGTGTCGAATAAAATTATTAATGTTTATATGGAAATGTAAAAAACTATTACCTTTTGAGTTACGAGCCATTCAGAACCCGTGCTACGCACAAAATTTGTATCTAAGTGTTCATCACGTAATGTTTGTGTAATTTGCTGAATATACAACAATCTATAACTAAGGTTGCCGCGGGAGATCTTTGTTGATTTGTTGAAAATACAACAATCTATAACTAAGGAGTCTTCATAGCCGAACCACTCTTAATACTCTTGTCTCGGTTTGATCTTTTCATACTCTTATTTATTACCTTGCATCTTATTTATTATTCGGTTTGTGTTGTTACTTGGATTGAGAGTTAGGTCACTTTTAAATTATGTTTGGCTTCTTATTTGCATTGAGCTTCTAGAGTATGTTTTATTTGTGTGTAGTCCTGTAGGAGCAGTTTGATTTTTTTTATCTGCTTCGATATGACGTTTTTGCATGGGCACAATGATAATAATGAGTTCTTCTTCATGGCCCGTGCGATGCACCGGTTTTGTTTTTGAAGAAACTATTGAACTATTGCTTATGTCTAAAACTCAAATTTTTTATTTGTTATTATAATTTACAAATGGCTTCAAGCCAAAATTATGTACTTTTTCCTTTCCATTCATTATTCAAGTTGATATTTTTAATATGCCGTATTTTGTTATTTTAGCAAAATGTTTTAATTTTACTATTCAAATTGGATGTACTAAAACTCACCGCTATAAAAGAGCGTTATATTACCTTTATCGATGACATTGTTCCTACATTACATGTAGCGTACCAATGTTGTTATTGATGCAAGTGATGCAATATTCTTATATAGTTCACTACTAATCTTTGTCCGGTTGCTCATCATAATTACACATTACCAAATGTAATCTTTTAGTAGCTTATTGATGAAGCAACATTCTATATTATTCTTTGATGTCAAAAATTGTAGCATTTCCTTGTCAATACCGCGTATATGTAAAAGTTAGTGTAATCATGTATATATAATAATGCCACATAAACTGTATAAAAATCGTGACAAACATTTTTGGCTTCATCTCATTTTACTGTACAACTAATTGCATTGAAAATTAACATTGAAGTTTAACTAATATTAATAAGTTTTATCAATAAATTCAATTCTAAATAGTTAACCAAATGAATATTAATTAACACACTATTAATAATTCCTAAAACCTTTGAACTCCACTAATAATGGTCTTAATTTGTATTCACTGTATACTTATTCCAATGAATAAACATGTTTATGTGTATGGACAATATATGTACATTTATACGTAATTAGTATAAGAGATCAGTTTTTAAGATATAGTTGTCTTATATATGGGCAGGCTACCTTCATTTTATTATTTATAAATATTAGTAGACTAATATTCTTGTGTAGTAATAAACAAATAATCGTATGCTTTCGGATATGTGAGAAGCAGTGTCTAAGCAATTATTTGTTGAAATTTTACATATAGATTTCACATAACTTGAACGTGCTTATAGGACACTCTTAGTGCGAACATCTGATCTTCACAACCTCTAAATCTAATTTCAAAAGTCTGCGTGGGTGACTATTGTAGTTTGCAACATGATTTGTTTTTTGTAGTTCCTAATAACTGCTAAATGCACCTTGTTGGAACATTTTGTTCCATACATGCTTAATAATATTTTGATGATTAAAGTTGATAAACAAAGCAAAACAACAACAAGGCGAAGTAAAGCGTCGAAGGAAACGAAGTGCAAAAAGTTGGAAAAACACAAGACTAACGTACGTAACATGTGATGTTTAACGTACGCAATTGAAGCAGCTTAGCGTACGTAAGAAGAGTTGGATAGCGTACGTAATGGTGTTCAAACGAGAAGAACGTTGGACGAGTCAGAGTAAAAAAGGCTGCAACAGACACATAATATCAGCAATGACGTAAACCTAACGTACGTAATGGGTGTTGGCTAACGTACGTAACACAAGAAACGAATGCTACTGGATTGGAACTGGGTGATGCTAACGTAAGTAAAATCGCTTACGTACGTAATATGTTGAAGATAGCGTACATAATCAAGTCTGAAGGTGCAACTGCTAGTTTGGTTGATGAAGCCTATAAATACCATTCCTATAGTATTGTTTCACTACAACAACTTCAAGCAAACGACTCATTGATCAGATATTCATATTGATATTATTGTTGTTGTGATATTGAGCTTAGATTTGTTAGTTTGAGTGTTTATACATTCAACATCATACACTAGAGGTAAAAGAAAAGATATGATTGGATTCGATGTTATTAGGATCAAGGATCCGACATTATTAGAATCGCAATCGCTATCTAGTGAGGTTTATCTAGTACCGATAAAAAGTTAGAGCGGTTGATTCCTTTTCCGATAGAAAGGGAAAACGGTTTAACTTGGACTGACACAAAGACAAGTACGAGTGGTTTATCACGGACTAATAGAAGACATGATTGTAACGGTTATCCCTCGACCGATAGAAGAGAGGTGCAGAGATTTTTATCTTGAACCTATAGAAAAAGATACCGAGAGAGGACGTAGGCTCGTTTATAGCCGAACCTCTATAAATCCTTGTGTCGTTCAATTTCCGCACACTTTATTTTATGCTTCCGCAACACGGCGCATATTCCGATCTTGATCTAACAATTGGTATCGGAGCGGTACCTCCTATACACGGCTTAACATCCGAGGAGACGATCCAAATGGCATTTCAATTTGCTCTAGTCGAAGGCCTTGCTCTTAACCGACCACTATTTTTTGATGGCGCAAATTTCATGACTAGGAAGAAAATGATGTCAATATTTATCCGAGCGTATGACATCGAGATTTGGAAGATTATTTATCTTGGCCCGAAAGTTCCAATCAAACCTGATGGATCTCTTAAGAGTTTCGAAGAATATAATGACGAGGATTGGAAGAACGACCATCTAAATTGTAAGGCTACTCAACTTCTATATTGTGCCTTAAATCCGGAAGAGGTCAATCGTATCTCATCGTGTGAAAGTGCTAAAGAAATATGGAAAATCCTTTGAAATCACACACGAAGGGACAACTCAAGTAAAGGAGACGAAGATCAATATGCTTCTCAATGACTATGAGTTATTCATGATGAAAGGTGACGAGTCCATCACCAATATACTCGACCGATTTCCGGTCATCACAAATAGACTTGCTTCGTTTGGAAAACCATTATCTAGTAGTGAAAAAGTCAAGAAAATTTTACGATCACTACCTAGCGAATGGGACGACACTGTGACTGCGATCATGGAATCTAAAGATCTCAATACGCTTGATTTTAGCGCACTCGTTGGTTCACTAATTAATTATGAGATAGTTTTAAAATCACGAAGTGTCAAGCCAAAGCCGAAAGAACGATCAATAGCCATGAAGGCTAAGATGTCAAAGAGAGAAGAAATTCCGGTGGATGATAGCGACGAAGAATCGGCATATTATGCCAGGAATATTAATAAGTTCCAACACTTATTAGACCGGAGAAAGAAGGACACCCAAACAAACGAATCTAAGAAATTCGACAATAATTGTCGATTATGTGGTAAACCAGGCCACTTTGCTAAAAATTGCCGAGGTAAACCCAAGAAGGAGGTTCTCGTTGCAACATGGAGCGATGAAGACGAAGAAGGTGATTTTATCAATCAAAATAATCTCGCTCTCATGGCCCGGAGTTCATTCGACGATAGCGACGTCGAAAGCCAAGTAAGTAATTATTACGACGAACTCTTTGAAGTATTTGAATTATTGCATACGGATTATCAAAATGCTTTATCCGAAATTAAATCCCTTCAATTTAAAAATAAATCATTGGAAATTGAAAATTTCAAAATACTTGAAAAGGGAAAGTTTATTGAGATCGATCACTCGAAATGTGTTGAAAACGAAAATATTTTAAAGGATGACACTACGCCATAGATGGCTTTCTACAATACTTAAGGGGGGGTGTTACCTTCTTGGATGTTACCATAGCTATGAAATTTTGGACCTACCACAACATTCGGGTTATGGTGTTACCAAATCCTGAAATATATGTTACTCTAGGTATAAAAGGTGTAACTCTCAGTAACACCATGAGATCTGTTACCTTAGAGTATTAATAAACAAAATTTTGAATTTTATATAAAATTAATGATTTAATAAATTTTTAACTTTAAAAATAATTAATTTTAATAAAACCTTGAATCTATTTTTATAAAAAAGTACTCTATCAAATAATGAATTATATATATATATATTATAAATAATAAAATAATTTTAATCAATTTAAATTGAAAAGGTTTTAAAATAAAGTAGTATTTGAAAATTAATAAATTTTGATTTAAATAATTAAAAAATTAATAAAAAAAAATAAAATCTTGTAATAACTATGATTAATTACAAAATAATTAAAATAACAAATTTTATGTCTACATATAATAATATTTTAATCATTATAAAATACTATGATATAATGACTGAAAATGAAAATAAAAATATATTGCATAAAATTTAACGGATTATTAATATTAATTGAAAAGTTAACATTATAAATGCTTTGAGTCAAAAGAGGACTGGATTTGAAGGTATTATATTTTTTGGGTCAAATTGAAATAATTAGAAGTATCTGGGGTTAAATTGAAGGATTATGGAAAATTGAGGGTTTAATTGAATAAACCTAAAAACTAAAGGGTATAAAAAACCGTCCAATCGATCGGCCGCTATCCTCATTTCTCCCACTTCTCTCCTACCTCTCGACCCTCTCCTCTCTCTCTCTCTCTAAACTCTCCTCACCTGCAGAAAAACCACACAGTCACTCTCACTCTCGGGCTGACAGATACACACACTCATCGATCGCGGGTGGACTGAAATTGGATGGTGGTGTCACAGTAGAAGGGCTTTCCATCGGATTCCGACCCGTGCCATATGGAAGCGGCGACCTCAGCTTCAGGCGATGCGGCGGCATTTCAAGACCAGTGGTGGCAGCGGGTTCCGGTTTAGGTGAGTTTGGATATGAGTTGAGTTCCAGGTTTCTGTATTCAGGTTAGAGTTTGAATTCGGGCTTGGCCCGGATTTGTTTTGATTTGCTGTTGTTTGACAATTTCTATAGATAAATTATGGATTCATGACGAATTTTAACAAATTGCTGTCAAATCATATATTGTAGAAGCGGCAGGATGACAACGATGATGAAGAAGAGGAGTATGGAAACCTTGCGCTCATGGTAAACACAAACTGGGATCCTACCTACGGCTATGAGGTAAGAAAAATGCCTTGTGATATGGCCAAAACATTTAAGTGTCGTACTAAAGATTGCGTTAAAAATGTGATACAGTGCAAGAGAAATTAGAATTCTTGAGGGTAAACTAAAAGATGCTAAGTTTGATGTAGATGAGGCTAAGAAAGAAACTGAATTAGCTTGAAATTTGAACTTAGCAAAGCCCAAGCTAGACTGCCGAACTAGAAATCACTAATACTCAAATAGAAACGTAAAACAACAAAATGAGTATTTAGAGAATAAACTTCTAGTCAGTGTTGAGACAGAGACTGAGCTTAAGGCTAAAATAACTGAGCTAGACAATAATTTAGAAGCTTATCAAACCGCATCAACTCTTGTAAAGGCGTTTAATGATAAACAAGTAATTGGATCCAAAGTTGGTATTGGGTTTGACTACAATGTTAAAATGAAACAACTGGAGAATCTTAATAAAGCTAAATCTAGTTCAAAAGGATACTTCAAAACCTCTCAAGAATCTCCATGCTCCGATTTACAAGAAAGCTGTTTCTGAACCCTTTAATGAAGGTGACTTTTTAATATCACATGAACTTCTTAACCAGAAATGGCTTCCCTTCGTTTAGGATCATATCCGTAGAGACCTTTTCTGTTCTATTTTAGTTACCTGTTTGAGATGGCAAGTCTAGTAAAAGGGCACATGGCAAGTCCTTTACATTATTTCATATATATATATATATATATATATATATCTACACTATTTTAAAAGAGTGTATGTCGGTGTGGTTGAAAACGTGGTTTGCTTTTTCTTTTCTATTTGAAGCGTTGTTTGGGCTTTCTTTATCTATCTCTCTCACTATTTCGTTAACCTATCTTTTCTCTATTCTCTTGGCCGCTGCTTTTTCTTTGTTGTTCTACTGTGGAGGGCTTTTAGTTTGTCATCGGTCTTGCTGTGGGTTTGTATCTTCCTTTAAGGTGAGCATATTTCTTTTCGATTTTTTTTTGGCTGAGTTGTTTTTTGTTTTCCTATCTGTGTCTGGTTCCTTCCTTGGTTTATCTTCTCATCTTCCTCGCTCTTGCTTTATTTATTTCTTTACGGTAAATCTATTTCTTTTTTATTCTCCTCTGTTTTCTTTATCTTTTCAAAACTATGTAATTCAGATCTTTTCTTATGGTTTGAATCGGAATTTTAGACCGAACAGATTTTCATATTTGTGGTCGTTCTCGATTCTGTTTGTATTTTTGGATGGGTTTTGGGTTTTTGATTTTACATTCGGATTCTCTAGATTTAGCATTTCTTGAGGCTTTTCCATTAGAGTTCTAGTTGGTTGAAATTGGGTATTGTTTTGTGGGGCCTATTTTGTCTTTGTGTTGTGAATGTGCTAGGCTAAATCGAGCGAGATAGAGCAAGAGAGTAAATGAAAATATTAGGGTTCGTGTTTTGTTTTTCCGTTCGAGGCCTGCTTTGGCTAAAAGCGAGCATAAAGAGCTTAGGTGGGTTGGATATAAAGATTTACTATTTAGGGTATGTGATGTAATTTTGGGGGTGTAGGAGATTGGTTTGGTGGGTATAATGATGTCTCATGTTCATTGCTCTGTGCATGCTTGCCACGATGCCAAGTCGAGCCAAGTCGCTTATGTATTGTGAGGACGACAAGTCGACAAGTCGTAGTAATAAAATATAAGTTCGATTGACAAATATCCACAATAGAGCATAGTCATTACATAATAACATCGATTCAAATATAATTGAAGTTGTAGACTATCAAACAAAAACATGTGATGAGTATCTAATAATTCAAGCAAGTCATCTAATTGGGGAAGAACCACGTAAGTTTTATTCTTCCCGCGTAAGTTTTATTCGCGTTTACCCTTTTTATTTAGAATTTGTTTTTTTGGGTTGGGTTTTGGGTTAAAAATCGGTTTCTCGGGTCGGATATCGGGTAAAGAAATTACCGTCTTGAATTCACAAGTTGACGGACGGCTTGCTACAAAATGCATTTGGGTCGACGACTAGCCGACGACTTGATAACCATGCTCTGCCGCATGATTTGTTTTTCCTACAATTTTGATAGGGGCTAATACCCTTTGGTTAATCATGCAATGAAGTTTATAGAGAACACTTGAGCATTTTGAGAGAACTTTCTTTCTAAAATCTCGATAGCATTCGATCTGTGCTCCACTGTATACGGTATTTAATTACTATTTTATCGAGTCTCCGAGTTGTACTTCTATGAAATTAGTATGGGTTAAATACTCTTTTGCTTCTTGCTTCTTTGCTTTTGTTTTGTATCGACACCAATCATGAAAACATCAAATATTTTGTTTTATTTTTGATTAGGCGGAGTTCGGCGAGCTTTTGATAAATGAGCCTCTAGGTCTCCAAAAGTGCATGTGATTTTGATCCATTTTGTTATTTCCTTGTGCTGATGAATTTAACTAATTATCGTTATTTGTTACAGATAATTGTAGCGAGGTTTGTTTGTATATATAAATTGAAGACATCGTGTTATATGCATGCTTCTTTGTCCCGAGTATGATTTTTACCTTGTATGAGCTGTGTTTTCATGGATCTCGACTTACCTCTTATGTTTTTCTTCATATCAATTTCAGGTTCTACAGCGGACCGGACTTGATTGTCTTGATCTAGAAACTTTATGCATTAAAGACATAGTCTTGACTAACGAAAGTCGGTTAATTTCAACTTAAATTTCCTTAATCATTGTGTTGTGTGGTTCAATTTGATGTTCCTTAACTCTTGTTCTGTTGGTGATAGACTCCGAAAAAATCATTGGATGGGCTTTAAGCCATCACTTTATGCACTGCTCTGAAGCCTCACTCAAGGAGTCAAAGCTTGTCATTTCAAGTGAAAGGTAAAAATCCGTGTCTAATTTCTTTAGCCATGACACAAGGCACAGAACGAAGATGAAGGAATGATGAGCTAGTGTTGGTCCTTTACTCCTTCTTTGTTTTTACGGCTTTATGTTGCGGTGTTAAATACGGGCTAAACATTCTACAGAGCGTTCAAAATGAAAACAAGAGTTTGAAAAAGTCTCTTAAGGTGAAGTATTGAAGATAAATTGGACTTGTTTGATGTTTCCAGATATTATTTCGTACAATGTCGTTTAGAAGAATGCCTGCTTTGAGTTGTAGGATGTGGTTACTGAAAATGAATTTGAGAAGAAGCTACTTGCTGAGGTTATTCCACCCGGTGATATTGGAGTTACTTTTGATGACATTGGGGTATTGGAAAATGTGAAGGAAACTTTAAAGGAATTGGTGATGCTACCTCTGCAAAGGCCAGAACTATTCAGCAAAGGACAGCTAACAAAGGTAGATAAATTGTCGTTTTATAGAGCTAGAAATTCAAACCGAGCTAAAAAATTTAATGAAGAAATTTTCTCTCGGAGAAGAGAAATTTGAAAATATGCTCTCTGTAGAGTGATTGGTCAACCGACTTTCCGGCTTCATCAGCACTAATTTGCACGGAAGTGCTCATGGGGTTGACGATGATTTGGAAGTATTCATTCCAAATTTGTTAAGAAGCTCCTTGCTGTATTTTTCCTGGTTGATGAAAATCCCTGTAGGCAACTGCTTTACCTGCAAACCTAAGAAATAACTAAGTTCTTCCATCATACTCATTTCAAATTTACTTTGCATGAGATGAGAGGACTTCTGACATAAAGCAAGGTTAGTTGAACCAAATATGATATCATCTACATAAATTTGAACCATCAGAAGGTCATCGCCTTCCTGTATTTTGAACAGTGTCTTGTCTACAGCACCTTTCTCAAATCCATTATCGGTTAGATACTGGGACAGGGTCTCATACCATGCTCTAGGGGCTTGCTTAAGTCCATACAACGCCTTCCTTAGCCTGTATAATAGATCTATGCCATCCGTGTTGGCGAACCCTGGTGGTTGTTCAACATAAACTTATTCGGCAAGGTCTCCATTTAGGAATGCACTTTTGACGTCCATTTGATATACAATGAAGCTCTTATGGGCGGCAAAGGCTAAAAATATCCTAATGACTTCTAGTCTGGCTATAGGGGCAAATGTCTCATCGTAGTCTATGCCTTCTTCCTGTCTATAGCCTTGGGCGACTAGTCGGGATTTATTCATGATAATGAGTCCATTTCTATCCTTCTTGTTTCTAAATACCCATTTGGTTCCAATTACTGATTGATGTGTAGGTCTGGGTACAAGATACCATACAATGTTCCTTTCGAAACCGTTAAGCTCTTCTTCCATAGATGTGATCCAATGAGAATTGTTGAGGGCTTCTATGGTAGAAATAGGTTCGGATTGGGCTAAGAATACAGCAATAGTGCACATATTGAGTCTTCTAAGCTCGGATTGAGATTACCATTCAGGAAATGGTGATGTCTCAGTATCGGGTTCTTCTTGCGCACATAGTACATTTCCTTGTGTACTATGTATTCTCCTACGGGTAGAAACACCACCATCGATGTTTCCAATGATCATCTCTTGCCGGTGATCTCTCAACCATCTTCTGTCGGGTTCTAATTCAGGGTCTCGTACTGTATCGTGAGTTGCTGTAGTTTCGGCTTCAGGTTGTACAGCATCGGCTTCATCTATGTCAGTTCTTACAGCTGCGGGGTTGATTTCTAGGTCAACGACTGGTTCTATAGGAGTTGGTGGATCTAAGATGGAAATATGTTGAATATTGTGAGTAACAGCTTCTACTCCTATAGGGTCATGGTGAGGTTCGTCGAACACTACATGTAACACCCCGATATATTCGGAATAATTACAGCGCCGTAAATCCTTTGTATAAGAATTTACAAGGCTAATTTGAGAAATACGAGATAAATACTAAAGTGTTATCAAAGTAAAAGAAGTTCAAACCCGATCGACAAATCAATGAGTCCATTATTACAAAACATCCCCAAAATCATCAACAACATATGCGTACTCGAGTACTGGAAACATAACCAAAAACAAAATAACATAATCCACATCACTGAGCCACTTCATCGTCATGTCGGTACTGTGGTTGCTTCCCCGCTCCTCGGCTACCTGAATATCAAAACAAATGTCCACCCCCGAAGGGGTTAGCAAACGATGCTAGTACAAGTACCATAATACATAAATCATCAATGCATCATAAAACAAACAAAATGGACTTCCGTCATCGGAATCCAACGATGCGAATCCTCACGATTCCATCAACACAATACAGAGTAATCCAACGATCCAGCGCCCTCGGTATAGATCCCCATGATGATCTCGTCGGACCAACGCATGGTGGAAAACCCATCCAATGATCCAGCGCCCTCAGCATAGATCCCCATGATGATCCCGTCGGACCAACGCATGGTGGACATTCGATCCAGCGCCCTCAGCATAGATCCTCATGACCCCCCTCAGATCATTTACAATATAAACCATGCAATCATGCATACACATATGCAATTCAATATGTTCATCAACACGAACAATTGATAATGAATACCACAACAAATCAAAGAAAATAACCTCATGCTCGACAACATAAACAAAACCGTATGCATGATCAAAGTTCCAATATAAACCAAACTCAATATATGATACTTGCCTCGAAAATGGCAAGAATAAAATACTCCAACGAATGTCACGCGTTCGTATGCCACCGCCCCTCGATCGACCCCTATGCAAGGCTCGGGCCTTGTTCAAAAAGAGATACAAGGAACTTAACATACTACTCGATACTAACGTACGATCACCGAATACTTATATTAGAATCATAAAATAGTGACGTAAGGCCGGTTCATGGTTAGTACACTAGATGAGAGCTGAACTGGAAATGATAATACACTTCATGAGAGTTGAACGATCATTTCGGAGGTGAAGTACCGATGTTTAAGAGTTCAAGGGTTTACAAGATATTGAAGATTTCGGGTTTAAATATGGGATTCAATTCCAAATTCTCATATGTTCGGCTATTATGATTTTACCACAAATGTTACTCAAGATGACAAGCATGCCCAAGTATTATGCAAGGAAAACGATACTACGGTGATCCGGGTTGAGTTCAATGACATGGCCGATTTATCATCCTCAAGAACATGAAGAATATTGTCAAAAGAAATACCCCTAGCAAACATGAATTTCATCGTTGGAACATCAAAGGAAATCATAAAATCTAACTAACATCATGCTCATGATTCCAACGAGGTAATGATACTACATACTAAGGTTTTATCCATCAAGGCTCTATCAACATTCTTAACAACGAGGGGAAAACAAGGTATAATCGGGTTCTAATCTCCGAAAATATGGTGCTGGACTCAAAAGATCTTTCACTAGTTCAATGATTTCCGAAGCAAGCTCAAAGTATAGCTAAGAACATAAATTCTAGCTTGGTGAATCGTAACATACCTTAAACGGAAAGATAAGTTGGAATAACTTGATGAACTCTATGCCCAAAAGCTAGAACACCGATCCTCAAAGACCCTTGCCTCCAATGATGTGTTAGGAAGCTGATATGAAGGTTGAAGATGGAGAGGGTAACTCTCAAAGTCGCGGAATTATGTTGTGGGTTGAAGTGGAAGTCTGAAAATGAAGGAGGGTGCTATCCTATATATAGAAAATGGTTATTAGCACGCGCTACTCCTTCAAATTGGCGTGCGCTAATGGGCTATCAGTCTACTGTCTCTGACGTATCTCGGCATAGCGTACGCTAAACCTCCTTACGTGCGCTAAAATCAACGATTAGCGTACGCTAACAACTATTTTTTAGTGTGCGCTAACGACTGGACGAAGGTTCACTGACCTCACTGTACTAGACTTAGCGTGCGCTAGCCTCATAACACTAGCGTGCGCTAAGTACCGTTGACTCAACTTTCCCAGAAAGCCGTCTAGGTTAATCCCGACATAATCTTAACGAAATCCGCGGCCTGATCTCACCTACCAACATGTCTCAATCATGCTGACTATGTGTAGCGCACGCTACAACTCATACGTAACGTGCGCTAGCTAACTCAATTAACGCGCGCTAATGCTAAGATGTTAGCGTGCGCTACAAGTGTACAAAAAAATGCAAGTATGAACAACATGCATTAAATCATACGCTCAACAACACAGGATCATGAAATACGTAGGAAAATACTCAGATTAAGATGAAATAAATACAGTATCACTAGGTTTAAATACACATTAGAAATCTCGGGTATTACATCCTCTCTCCCTAAAAAGAAGTTTCGTCCCGAAACTTAAGATGAAAAAAACTCTGGATATATAGCCTTCATATTATCCTTCATTTCCCAAGTTGGTAGTCCATACAGGAAGAAAAATAGTCGATCATCTTCGGTCATGTTCGGGATATGGAGCATGATCGATGTAAAGTCCCGAACATAGTCTCGAATGGTAGTCTTATGCTTGAGCTCGTGGAGTCTCTTCCTTGCCTCATAGCATGTGTTCTCGGGATAGAATTGTGCCTTGAGTTCCGACATGAACTCGTCCCAAGTTCTAATCGATTGGAAATTTTCTTTTGTAACACCAGCCTGTCGATGATGCCACCACAGTGCTGCATCATCGGCAAGATATAGTGAAGCCTGTCGTACTTTGGCCTCTCGTCCATCAGTCCCAGACCATCAAAGTAAAGTTCCATTCGCCACAGGAACTCTTCGATTAACTTGGCATCCCTCTTGCCAATGAATTCCTTGGGTTTGGGGACATCAACCCTTGGTCCCTCGAACCTCGACCCGCCAAAGATGTTCCAGATCGGCCCACCATCTGAGTTGGTGCCCGAGTTGCTTGCCCGACAGATTTTATCACAAAAATCTTCAAAACATTTTGCACTTACCTCGCAAAACTCGGCATACTGCTTTCGCATCTCCGTGATGCTAGCTGCCACATGATCCTCGATCGTTGCTAGCTCCTTGCGCAACGAGAGTTTTTCCCTCTTGAAGGTCTCGAGTTGGCCCAACGTGTGCCCTTCTAGTTGGCCAACAACATTCTCGAGAGTATCCACGCGTTCCTCCATGCTCAATTGGGTGTTAGTGATGTGCTGCCCAAGAGCTTCGATGTCGTTTTCAATGTCGGGTAGGCGGTTTGCTAAGGTGAGTATGATCTTCCGAATGTCTTCATCTTCAAGAAGTCGGCTTCGTGCCGGGTTGTCCTCGGGTGGCGGCGGCACCACACCGCGCGCCTTGCTCTTGCCACGCTTGGATTTCCCTTCAGCTTGGACTTCTCCATGTCCCCGGACCTTTTCAGCCTCTGTGACTCGTCCGTCCTCCACATTGATGCCTGCCTCGATCTGTCCATCGGCCATGATCCCGGCTGATCATTAGCGTCGACTCCCGAAGTCTTGCACACCTCCTTGTGTGGCTAACGATGGCTCTGATACCACTTGTCATGGGCTTAGAGTTTGTTATGCTCCTAAGCGTCGTGCGGCCAAGCAACCCTCTTGCTAGTCAGCCTTAAACCCTCCGAATTTGGCTAAGTATGTAGTTGGCACAACGAAAGAGAGGCAATGGGTTAATGAAAAAATACTTCCACTAAGTTGCAAAGAGTTTACAAATATGTCTTTTACAATGATTTCCCAAGGATTTGAGGATGGTTTGCAAATGAACCTCAAGGCCCTTATTTATACTACCTATCTAAGCCAAGAATCTTCCTCCACCTCCTCAATTGGAGGCCTCTAGTCCTACCTACAATCTTCACACTTCTAGAGAATTCTATACATTACAAGAGTTACAATTATCTAGAAATGTCTCTTGGCCCTTCCAAGAGGTTCCAACACCTTCCACATATTTCCGAGCCCTTCTGGCCCACTTGGCCCGACCCGGCCTGCTCGGCCCGACTTGGCCCGACTCCATGTAACCCGGACCGATCCGGCCCGGCCTTCCGTACATGCTTCCAGATCAGTATTCGTTGTTCTGGACCATCCCGGTCCGTTTCTGGAATGTTCTGGGTGCAACTGCCGCACAGTGGATTCATCAGCTTTCCAATGTCCAGTTCACTCACATGCTTTTATCCGTCTAACCCTATTATAGGGGGAGGGAGCTCCGTGTGTCCCTCGCGCACTGCCCGTGCGTGCGCCTAACGCCTCGCGCTCACCCTTCGTGGGTATCCTTCGCCCATGCCCGAGTCTTGGCCCTCGGATATGCCTCATCTCGTCATCTTGTCCCGCATTGTCCCGAAGCGGCGTGCTTGTCCGCTGCACTCATCCGTTCGGTTCCCGGCGTGCCTTGTCTCGCTGCCCAGGTAATTCCGCAAATGGTCTAATGGCCTTGTCCCTCGGTTGAGCACTTTGTTGCCCGAATGGCCTGCTTGTCCGGCCATACATCCACGCTTGCCGCACCACACGGCTAATTCCCTCAGTTTGTTGTGCCGCTCCACACGGCCTTGCAGTCCCAAACGTGCCCCGTGTAGGTTGATCTGCTGGACCTCGCACCCCTCTGTGCGGGTCTATCCGAACACTCTGTCGGTCGTTTCTCTCAGGGCGTGACAACAGGCTTCGGAATCCGAGTCAGAGAAGTTAGAGGAGTCGGAGTCGTAGGAGGTATATAGTGCTTTAGTGGGAATCATTTGGACTGGGAACGGTTCACGTGCCTTGCTGAGGTCAAAGCGGGGTGGGTGTCTTTTCATTTTCTCTAAGTACTGACCAAATGTTAAATTAGTGAAATCATAGTCTAAAAATTTTTCTTCAGACTCAGCTTTGGGATGTAATTTGGATTCTTCTTCAGCAACAAAACTTCAGAGTCTGAGTCAGAGGAGTAGGAGTCAAAGTCAGAGGAGTTTTCTTCTTGCATCTGTTTCACATAATTCAATTGTCAGTCAAATAGTATAACATGAAGTATTGGTAGGGGGACATGTTTGAGCTTTACCTTTACAGGTTCATCAATGGTCTGTTTCGAAAACTCAATCTTATTCTCTTTTGGACCATCTAGGGTTTCACACAAAGAGGATAGATAAAAGATTTAATAATCTCCTACGCTTGTGCTTCTTCCGGTAGTCTGTAACGATTCATAAGTAAAAGTACATACCAGCAGATCTAACCAAGTATGGGCAACCGTAATCACAACACATATTCTTTGCACTCATAAATAAAAAACAAATGCATATCTTATCTCTTTTTTGTCGCTTATTACTACGTTTTTTCTGTTTGGAGCCCTCGTCTTTCTTCTCTTCAACATCTTCTCTCTTCTTTTTGCCTTTGTCCTTCATTTCCAATTTCCTCTGGCTCTTCTCTTCCTTGCTTCCATCTTTTTAGTTGATTAAAGCAAGGGTCAGCCCTGCTGAAAACTTCGTGATTCTCTTGGTTACCTAAACTCCATTCAGGCCCTCATAACTAAGCACGTAATTATATGTTTTATTTCTGATTGACTTTGATATTTTGCTCCAACATTTATTAATTCTCACAAGCCTGTCAGAAGGGACATGATTAATGACACTTGTTATGTTTAAACCAAGAGTGACGTGGCGTTCCATAGCCAACGGCTTCACTTGTTATCTTTCTTTGAAAAACCACGTAACACTGTGACATCGTCACTAAGGTCCCTTCCAGTAAAACTTGATTTTCTTGGATTTGTGATAAGAAGGGATATATATATATATTTATATATAGTGTAATTTTATTTTCAGAACTCTGTTAAATGCGAGAACTGCGAGAACTCTTTTTATACCTTTGAATGAGAAGATCAATGGTTATAAATGAATGTAGCAGTTAAGTAATTATAATAAAAACAAAACATATTTAATTAAAAGAAAAAGGATATTATAGGGTTTTCAAAATACGCTGATAATAGGTAACAGTTACACCAAAAACCACTCATCACATTCCCACATCTCTATCCCAAACTGTAATACTCGAGATCTTCGTTCCGGTTTTGATGAATTTTCTTCGGTCGAACGATTTGTTATCATTCACGTCTTTAGAATCGTATGCTTGGACTATGGTGTTGTGTCAAGAATTAACACTCTCCGACCGGCGATCGCCTCGGAGATCGGGCGACCGAGTCATCGCTGAAAGCGAAGCGACCAGCGGCCAAAGAGCCCTTAACCCAGCGGACAAGCTACATCGACCAACCGAATGTCCCAGGACCATTCCCGGTGCCGAGCGATCGACATCAAATACGATCGCCTCTCGGTACTCAGCGACCGACTCCTGGCGACCGATGGCGATCCTCTCGGCACTGCCGACCAGGCCCTTGGTGATCGACCAATGCCGACCCTCAAGAATCGGCCGATGGCGACTTCGATGACCGGTAGAGACGACCGCCTCATGTCGATCGGCCGATGGCCATCCCGGTCGGCAAAGGCCGAGCCTCAAGACCGGCACCACGTGCAAGAAGCAGAGACAAGATCCGCGAATCTCGGATCATTGACCACTGGCGAGAATCATTCCACCGGTAGACAAGCCGAAAGTATCGGTAGGGCCGCATGTGACAATTGATTCCGCCGAAAGCTGTCGATAGGGCCGCATGTGACCGACTCCGGACGCGTCGACTCCCATTGGACCGCCCAGTGGCGCCGGCACCTACCTTGGACTTTAGCCCAACGGCCGGGTGATCGCCCCATTATAATATTGGCCGTGGACGATCGCCCCATTATTATAATGGCCGGAAGGCGATCGCCTCCAAAGGACAAGACTGGCCGCCACTATAAATGCAAGGCACCGCACTCGGCCAGTGCATTATCGCGATTTCAAGACATTAGGCCGAGATTCGACTCTCTAAACACTCCCGGAATATTGTGATTTCAAGGCCTCTCGCACTCGGAATTCCCAAAGATTGGCTATCTCCAACTCTTGGCAACAGCTATCATTCGGTCTTACTTCTCCCGGCCTCTCTCATCAGGAAGACGATCGGCGGGGACGAAGAACACCGAGCTTTGCTCAAGAGCCGGATTAACAGAGTCTTTTTACACTCATTGTATTTAGATTTCTTTCATTAATACTTGTATCCACGAATATTTGTATTAATATCATCTCGCGAGAGCATTCAAGCCTGGGCCTAACAAACCCAGCAAATCTTCTATTTTTCATCTTCTCTCGGAAGTGCTCCCGCAATTGTTGTTTGTTGTCCGTCTTCCAGCAGTATTAATCTTCGGATAAATATTTTGGGGAACAACAATTGGCGCTAGAGGAAGGGGATCTAACCCTTAAATTTTTATACCTACCGTCCCGAAGAACACTCACTGTTCTCGGGGCAGATACTTGAAGTGACACTTACTGCACTTCAAAGAAATCTTTCAGAAATCATGTCTTCCGCCTCCGCATCGAAGAAAGCCGCTGACCAGCCGGCCAGACCCCCCGTTCCGTCCCAGTCCGAGCCGCAGCCGATGGTGGAAGGCAGCCGCCGCAGTCAGTGATGCTCGATCCCATCCCTGGGCGGCGGCCCGAGCCTCTCGCTCGATCAGCTCCGAACCAAGGAACAGATCGACGAGGTCATGGCCGTCCTACAAGAGCGACGGAGTGCTCTCGACGCGCCTCCTGCTATCACCCCATCGGTCTCCCGCCGGAAGTCCAAGCGGAAGCTCAAGGCGTTACTGGCCGAGCGATCGCCAGAAGGCTCTCGTCCGCAAGAAGAGGCGCTCGGCAGCCGGGGCACCTCTGTCTTCGATCGCACAGGCGGTGACCCGACACAGCGGCCGGGCGGCCCGGCTACGAGGCGACGGAGTTTGAGTCCGTCACCGGGAGCTCGGCCTACCTACCCGGCTCCCGGAAGGCGCCTCGCCCGTCGCCTCGCCAAATTACCGAGGTCGGCAGCAGCGGAGTCCGAAGATCGGTACACGATCGCCTCGGCTCCCGCTCCCAAAGCCGATCAGCAAGCGACCGAGCCACGGCGATGGCTACGATGCAACGTCAGATCGACGGCATGAAGGCGCTCCTGCAATCCAGGGCAGGCACCATGAAGACGATCGCCGAGCCAAGCGAGCCGCTCGCGATCAACATCGAGCTCGCCCCGGTGCAGCACAAGATTGCTCCTCCTCAGACACCCGTGTACGAGGGGCGATCGGACCCCCAAACACACCTGCACAAGTTCAACATCTACATGACCGGGTGTGGGGCATCTGACGCGACAGTGCGAATGTTCCCTCGACCTTTGGACGACCTCGCCCACCGGTGGTACACCTCATTGCCGCCTCGGTCCATTAGCTCCTTTAACGAGCTGGCGCACGTCTTCACAGAATACTTCGCCACCAGGGTCGTCCGGCCAGAAGGTCGCCTTCGCATGATGCAAATCAAGCAGGGAGAAGAAGAGTCCGACTCGGACTACATCGACCGGGTAGACGTGATCATCCTCAACAGCGAGCCCGTAAACGATGAGACCGCCCTCTACGCGGTCCTAGGAGGATTTCAGGGTTTTTCGCCTATGTTCAGGCATCTCACGAAGACCCAACCGATGACCTACGCAGCCTTCCGGGCTAGAGCCGCAGATTTCCTGTCCAGGCAAAGGCTTCTTCTTAGCCTAGGAGTAGAGCGATCGGCGCCCGCGCGACGACCTCCAGTCTCCCAGCACGATCGCTACTATCCAGCAGAGCCGGAGGACTCGCTCACCGCCTACAGTCCACCATTTTAAATAAGGGACTAAGGCTCGCGATCGCCTCCGCCGCACATCCTAAAGCCATGATCCTGGCAGTCGATGGAACCGGCTGCTTCGGCCATGCAAGGTCCCTTTCGGCCGAGATCTCCCGCCCTTCGTTTAAATACGAGGCCGGCGTAGTCTAAGGGCTCTACAACATTAATCAGCGGACACGGTCGCCCGCCCTCAAGGTTCACCATCTAAAGATGATCTACCCGGACAAAGCGACACGTGCCACAACCCCCGTCTCAACGTACATTGTCGAGGTCGGCCATCTCTATGGCTGGCCGAGGTGGAAGCAGAGCTAACAAGCCGCAGGCGTGGAGTTGATTCATCCGACGCTGCCCCGCGCAAGGACTCCTCTAGACCGAGACCGCACGCCCTTCGTTTAAATACGAGGCGGCGCGGCTATGAGAGGACCCTCATAATAAAGTGAGTCACGAGACACTCAATGTCTTCGCGCATCAAGACACGGTCATGGAGTCGGTCCATCGATCTCCGCGACTGTGCACGATTCCTCAAACAAGCGAAACCACCAAGTTTCCGTGGGGGATCGGCCAATGTTGTTTTTTGCAGGTACAAGACCGAAAGATAGCTAAGCCAATCGACCATGATAGCCCAAGTCCAAAACCAAAGTCAGCTCAGCAAGATCGCCCGTCCACATCTTACACGATCGCCAGCAAGAACCACCTCGCCCCATGTCTTCAACATAGGAGCGAGCTGGGGGGCAATTGTTGTGTCAAGAATTAACACTCTCCGACCGGCGATCGCCTCGGAGATCGGGCGCCCGAGTCACTGCCGAGCAGCCTAGGCAGAACTGCCGACCAGCGACCAGGCGGCCGACCCTTAACCCAGCGGACAAGCTACATCGACCAACCGAAGGTCCCAGGACCAGTCCCGGTGCCGAGCGATCGACATCAAATACGATCGCCTCTCGGTACTCAGCGACCGACTCCTGGCGACCGACTGAAGGTGATCCCCTCTCGGCACCTGCCGACCGACCCTTGGTGACTGACCAATGCCGACCCTCAGCAACTGGCCGATGGCGACTTCTGATGACCAGCTAGAGATGACCGCCTCATGTCGATCAGCGCCGATGGCCATCCAGTCGCCAAAGGCCGAGCCTCAATACTGGCACCACGTGCAAGAACCGAGACAAGATCTGCGAATCTCGGATCATTGACGACAGCCTGGCAGAATCATTCCACCAGCCGACAAGCCGCCGAAAGCTGTCAGTAGGGCCGCATGTGACAATTGATTCCGCCGAAAGCTGTCAGTCGGGCCGCATGTGACTGACTCCGGACGCGTGCTGACTCCCCATTGGACCGCCAGTGTGCCGGCACCTACCTTGGACTTTAGCCCAACAGCCCGGGTGATCGCTCCATTATAATATTGGCCGGCGGACGATCGCCCCATTATTATAATGGCCGGAAGGCGATCGCCCACCAAAGGACAAGACTGGGCTGCCACTATAAATGCAAGGCACCCTGCACTCGGCCAAGGGTCTGCATTATCGCGATTTCAGCACATTAGACCGAGATTCTGACTCTCTAAACACTCCCCAGCAATATTGTGATTTCAGCACTCTCTGCACTCGCCGGAATTCCCCAGCACTTGGCTATCTCCAACTCTTGGCAACAGCTATCATTCGGTCTTACTTCTCCCGGCCTCTCTCATCAGGAAGACGATCGACGGGGACGAAGAACACCGAGCTTCGCTCAAGAGCCGGATTAACAGAGTCTTTTTACACTCATTGTATTTAGATTTCTCTCATTAATACTTGTATCCATGAATATTTGTATTAATATCATCTCGCGAGAGCATTCAAGCCCGGGCCTAACAAACCCGGCAAATCTTGTATTTTTCATCTTCTCTCGGAATTGCTCCCGCAATTGTTGTTTGTTGTCCGTCTTCCAGCAGTATTAATCTTCGGATAAATATTTTGGGCAACAACATATGGTACATTGAGTTTTGTAGCCTGCTCATTACCGTTTTGGATCTTAGTCGGTATGTTTGCGTGATCGAGATGTCGTCGAGTCTCTAGCCGGGCAGTCGGAGGGCTGCTGGACCGAGTTACGGCCATAAGGCCTGGCCGATCACGGCCGTAAGGCAACCGCACGCCTTGGCCTGAAAGGACTCGGTTACGGCCGTAAGGGTCATCCTGTTACGGCCGTAAGGCTCCATTACGGCCGCAAGGCATTGGGCGGTTACGGCCGTAATGCGTCGGCAGGTTGTGTGGGCAATAATCTACCGGATCAAACTTGGACTGTAGTGCAGAATGACACGGCCGAATCAATATTGTTCCTCAAGAATACCTCGATTTTTCTCTCTATTTTTCTTGATGATATTTTTTAAAAAAATCTTGTGTTTACCAAATTATGGAATAAAGGACACAAGTCAAGATCCACAATTAAAACACAAAAAAATCGAAAATCTTGTTCAATAATAGTGAAAGAATCGTCCAACACTATTGTCCTATTTATAGGTGTTATGGGCTACTCTAGGGACCTTAAGGAGGATAAGGTAAGGACTCCCAATAGATTTCATCTTACCATATTAGGACTCTTCCTAATATAATGAATCTATTAATATCAACTTAGTCCACTAAAAAGTTGATATTGCACTTCCTACCAAAATTTCAAATTACGAAATTGGGATCCTCTTTGAATTAGTTATTTCCCGTGTTTAAGATTTCACATTTTCATTAATGAATTTAAGCTACTGTCAGCTTTTAATTAATTAATATATTATACATGAGTATACCACTCGACCTTTATTATTATATCAGAAAATTAATTCCACCTGCAGGGTTTAATATAATAATCCTTTCGAGTGCCTCAAGGGACATGATCAACCTGACTGGTCGGGACACGATTTCTAGCTATAATATTAATTATCATATAAATAATAATATTGCCCCAAATATCGAGCATATTGAGTCAATCATTGTGGCTCTCACCCATGATAAATCAAAGCAATAAATATTAAATATATATTATTAAATATTAATCACTAGAATTAAGAAATAATAATTGTCCGAGATGTACGTTCTTCTTATAGTCAGTATAGAAGAATCTATCTCACCTCGATCCTGTTCAACGTATACCGAATACGCTAATATATGCTAATGGTCAAGACCAACCAATCTCAAGCATATTGTTGGCCACTAAGTATACTGGATACAGCTTGGGAAGTAGTTTAAACAACAAGCTATACTGATTTTAAATCTGAGTGCGTAGCCGAAGTCTTAGATACAGTAAGTTGTTGTGGATACAGCAACTTGATGTGCAGTGTATACTTAAATAATCACAATAATTAAAACAATTAAGGCAGAAGGCAAATAACACAATATTTAAAGTGGTTCGAGGTAAACCCCTCTACGTCCACTGGTCCTCCACACAGGAGTAAAAAGTTTATTATAATTACTACGTATACAACTATGTAATTATAACAACACACAATCAATATATCGTTCACACAGATTGATATAAAGATCTTAGCTTTAACCGTTCACACAGATTGGTTTGAGCTAATGCTTTGACTTGCTTCTTCACACACAGTTCTGAAGCTTCGTCTTCTTCGATGCAATTCCTTCACACACAATTCTGGAGAAGCAACGATTACTCAGTCCACACAGGGCTGATCTGGGTTTGTTCAAAGTATAGAACAGGGGATGAACAACAACTTTGACTTTATGAGCTTCTGGCTGATGAAGTGTTGTTCAAGATGATGAGCACTGTATATCTCTTAGATCTGAGTTGCAGTAAGCTTTGGAGATATGTTTTGCTCTGATGATAACTTTGATAGCTTTGATAGTTTCAGTCAATTGGGTTAATTCGGTAACTAATCTTCAATGCCATGAAGAGATATATATAGTCTTCTGGAAAATATATCCGTTGAGCAAGATTCCGTTCTAACGGGATGAAAAGCATGATCCGTATTTAGCGGGATTTGAATATCTGTTGACTGACAGTATTTAAATACTTTATCCTTGAGTATTTAAATACTTATTATTCAACGGGACTTGACTTCTGAAGATTCCTTCTTTGTCCTGTTGAGAGCTGTATGGAAGATCACTGTATAGGTGATTCGAGACAGTTTCCATACTTGGTCTTTATAAGAGTTCTTTGCTGTACTGAAAAGTTTCACTATATGCTGGATTCGAGACAGTTCTTCGATACAGTTTCCTTACTGTATTGAGGATTGGCATATATGTAAAAACCTCTTATCAATACAATTCGATACAGGGATTGATTATCCCGGCTGTTTCGATACAGGGTTTATGTTTTCCCAACAATTTCCCCCTTTTTGACAATTTGCCAAGACTAACTTTCAAGTCTTCTTGATGATGCCAAAACCTTCTTCATGAAATAATCTTCTTTGATGACTTTTGGCAGATTTCTTGGTCTTCTGTCAAATGGTCTGTCTTTCAGCAACTTAGTCTAATTTATGAACTGCTCGCAGGCGAGTTCGATATAGCTAAGAATTTTTACAACTTAAGCTTATGATTGGTGCGCAGGCACAATCTTACAATGTATTCTAAGCATACAACTGAAATTATGAACTGTTCGTAGACAAGTTCGTACAGCTTAATTTTCAAACAAGTTTCTATACTTGTGATTGTTATCTCAACAATTTAAGTTAAGTAATCATACATCAACACAGTAGATTACGAGTTGTAATCTTTCAAGACAAACAAACACTTTTATTGATAAACCAAAAATTAGAGTACATGGTTTGCTGTTTTGAAGGAAAAATTACAAAAAGAAACACTATTACAAGGATTTCAGCTCTTATAGTCCGCATGTCTCCATGGCCTTTTCCCTGGATCATTCTCGGTTCCACGCCACCAGTTCTGTAGGGAATCGTTGCCTCGATCTTGGTATATAGCTCTACCTTCATAGGATCTGTCAAAGGAAAGAATCCAGTCTTCTGGATGGGTGATCCGATCTCCTATTCTGTATTTGGATTTCATATCTAGCTGGAGAGGGATCTTTCCTTCTTCTAACATCTTCGTGAATTTGTCTGCAGCCTCCGCTAATGTCTTATAGCTTTTGAAGATGGCGGATTCCCTGATAAGTTTAACAAAGTATCTCATCAGTTCATTCTTCCTCCATTGCTTCACCTCATCGGCAGTTGGATTGCGGTTGGTCGGCAGACGTATTTCAGAAGATCTTTGTATTAAGTTTTGCCACGGGACATTTGGATCATGAAATTCAGGTCGGGAGCCTGAAATCTTAAAACTCTGAGAGGGAGGGGCTAGCTTGTTTAATTCAGCGGTAATGTTGTCTTGAGTAGCATTAAATTCCCTTTCATGCTGTAACCTTATTCTCCTAGCAGCTTCTCTCGCTTCTTCCCCCTTTATGGCGTCATCAAGACGTTCTAGGATCTCCAGTGTGACATCTGTTTCGCCTCAATGTTAGTCATTCTTTCTACAAGGGTGGAAAGCACCTGCGACATATCCTTGATACTTTTGTCGTGGGCTCTCAAGTGAGAAGTGGTTTCAATCATAGCAGCTGCGGTCTTGGCTTCAGCAATGCGCGTTTTGGTTGCTTCTTCCCTCAGGAGTTGCTCTTGCTTCTCTTGCATGATCTTCAGGGCTTGCTTGAAGACTTCTGGCAATAAAGTGAAGGCTTCTACTACGCGAGAGACTTCATGCTGTAATGTAGTCATCTCTTCGATTTGAAGTGTGCATCGATTAAGAGCTTTCGGCGAGTGTAGGGCATTAACTGCATCCTGTATGAAGACAGTTTGAAGACCAAGAGCACGCAGGCGCTCTTTCCTAGCAGCTGTGCTTGGAGAATCTGGTTGGGCAAAATCTTTACATCCATTCAACCTCCTCAGATTCACGGTAGGGCGTGAATTGAGTTGGACATCCTCAGGTATATTACCATCCTCGGATTCCACGGTTGATGGGGCGGGAGCATTTTCTGGTTCGGCGGCAGGGGGTGCTGTGTCCTCCTGTTACGAAGGTGCGTCGGTAGATATGGATACAGGAGGGACTGATTCCTCCTGTTGTCTCTCAGTGACAACTTCCTCTTCTTGGGCGGCGGCAGGCTCGGGTGCCTGTTCCAAAATAATTTCTTCTTCCCACTGCCTCGGCTGCGGCGGCGGCAGGATTCGGTTACGGCCGTAAGGCCATGCCGAGTATGGCCGTATGTGGTGTTCGTTACATACGCAAGGCGTCGGCCTCTACGTACGTTACAGGCGTTGACCGAGTTACGGCCGTAAGGCCCTGCCGGTTACAGCCGTAACACTGTCGGCCATATATAGGCCTGGGCTCGGCCAGACTCCCTTTCACTTCGTTTTTTTCATCTTGTGGCGGATGCGGATGGGAGTATTCGGTAAGTGGAGTTTTTGGTCGATTCTAATCAATTCCATGGTGTGTTGGAAGACTCTTCTTGATTATATCATCACTGAATCCTTGTTCTTCGCCGGATCGAGGTAATTCTTCCGTAGAACCCTAGTTGTGTAATTTTTGGGGGTTTTCTTCGTGATTCGTTGATTTTGTCCGATATTGATGAATTGTTCATCGTAATCCCATTTTATTTGTCATGATCTTTGGATTTTGTAACTCGTTTATCGATTTTTATCACCCGAGACTTGATTTCTGATTTCCTCGAAGAAACCCTCGAATTCTTGTTGTTTTTCGGGTTGTTTCGGATTCCGTTTAGCGTTATTGATTCGTGGTGATATTATTTTCGTAGTTTTCGTGGAGTTGTCTAGTTCTTGTTCGTTCTTAGAAGCTCGAGGGCTATCCGACCATGTCCGTTCGTTGTTCTGTTGCTCGTGGTATCGAGGCAAGTATCTTGCCCATACATTTCGTGTTTCGTAGACGTGATAAGTTGGCAATTGATTATATGTGGAATTTTAATGTTTTAATGAACTTCCAAAAAAAAGATCGGTATATTCTCGATAATGGTTTTCCTTCGAAGATAACTCGTATGCTTGGTGAATAAACGTGTTCCCTGAAAATGTGTATCCGTGTTGCATGATGGAAGGTGTTGTGATTGCATTACGTGATTATAGTAGACTCTTTTCCAATGGTCAAGGATTGTGTATTGATACGTGTACTCATTCGGTGTATATGTGATGTTGTGTGACATTCATTGTGTGTATATGTTGGATGAAGTGGCCATTCTAGCAAGTACTTTACATGTGTTTGCATATTCTAGTATTTGAATTATGGCTTCCCGTGGTTGTTGTGGATGTGAGTGTGTATGTTCACCCAGGGATGGTCCGACGGGGCCTTTGGGGATACGTATTTCCGTATGTGTGCGTATCTCGAACTAGGGTTAACCACCCAAGGATGGTCCGACGGGGCCTCTGCGGGGTACGATGGTCATGAGTCTCGTACCAACGATTAACTTTGAAATGTTTTGTTGGAGAACTATGATTTTGGCACATATTTCATCTGATCAGAATGGCAGTTCAAATGGTATTGTACTTGGCTGGAATAGCACCAGAAAATGTGTTGTGTATGATTCGTCTCTTCGTTGCGATATTTTGGTATGGGTACGTGAGTCCTGTGGTTGCTCCGTACATTGTAGTTTTGTGGTGTGTCGAGTTCGACTATATGGTTAAGTTACAGAGTTCTGCTCTCTGATGTCGTTCTGTGAGACTGTTGTCATTGTAATATTTGACACTATCTAGTTTCTATCGGGTTAGTCTTTCGAATATGTGATGTGGATGAATTGGGTCATGGACCCCGTGTTTGTGATTGAAATGTATGGTTGGGTCGTAGATGTTGGAGCAAGATCGGAATTTGCGCCATTTGTGGGGAAGCGTAAATATAAAGTGCGGAAAATAAATCACATAAGGATTTATAGAGGTTCGGCCAAACGTGCCTACGTCCTCTCTCGATGTATCTTTTTCTATAGGATGAAGATCAAAACCTCTGCACCTCTCTTCTATCGGTCGAGGGATTACCATTACAAGCTCGTCTTCTATCGGTCCGAATAAAACCATTTTCTTACTTGTCTTTTTGTCGGTCCAAGTTAAACTGTTTTCCTTTTCTATTGGAAAAGGAATCAACCACTCTAGCTTTCTATCGGTACTAGATAAACCTCACTAAGATAGCGATTGCGATTCTAACAATGCCAGATCCTTGATTCTAATAACACCGAATCCAATCGTATCTTTCCTTTTTCTCACTCGTGTATGATTTAGTGTATCACACTCAATCACTATAATTTAAGCTCAAGAACAACAACTATAATGTTTACAATGATATCTCAAGTGTATATGAATTTCTCAATATTGTTATGTGGTTTGATACCAACTCACTTGGTATTTATAGCCTTCTTTCACAAACTAGCCGTTACTGCCAGTTGATATTAGCGTGCGCTAGGCTTCTTCCTTAGCGTGCGCTATAGCGTGTAGCGTCAGTCCAGTGGCTACTGTCTCTCTTCCTTAGCGTGCGTTAGCTTCTCCATTGCGTACGTTAAGTACACATATTAGCGTGCGTTAAGCACTCTTCGTAGCGTGCACTAATCATATATCCATTGCATGATTTGTCAAACTGACCGTTCCAGCTTTATGACTTTTGTTCAGACTTTTCCCAATGGATTGATTGACTTGAATTCAAACTCTGTTGGCCACTAAGTATACTAGATACAGCTTGGGAAGTAGTTTAAACAACAAGCTGTACTGATTTTAAATCTGAGTGCGTAGCGGAAGTCTTAGATACAGTAAGTCGCTGTGGATACAACAACTAAATGTGTAGTGTATACTTAATTAATCACAGTAATTAAAACAGTAAAAACTGAAGGTAAATAACACAGTATTTAAAGTGGTTCGAGGTAAATCCCTCTACGTCCACTGGTCCTCCACACAGGAGTAAAATGTTTATTATAATTACTACGTACACAACTACGTAATTATAATAGTATACAATCAATATATCGTTCACACAGATTGATATAAAGATCTTAGCTTCAACCGTTCACACAAATTGGTTTGAGCTAAAGCTTGACTGGCTTCTTCACACAGAGTTCTGAAGCTTCGTCTTCCTCAGTCCACACAGGGCTGATCTGGGTCTGTTCAAAGTATAGAACAGAGTATGAACAACATCTTTGACTTTATGAGCTTCGAGCTGATGAAGTGTTGTTCAAGATGATGAGCACTGTATATCTCTTAGATCTGAGTTGAAGTAAGCTTTGGAGATATGTTTTGCTCTGATGAATATATTGATAGCTTTGTTACTTAGTTTTCTTGGGTCTTTCGGTAACTGATCTTCAATGCCCTGATGAGATATATATAGTCTTCTGGAAAATATATCCGTTGAAATGTATCCGTTGAGTGAGATTCCGTTCCAACGGGATGAAAAACACGATCCGGATTTAGCGGGATTTGAAGATCTGTTGACTGACAGTATTTAAATACTTTATCCTTGAGTATTTAAATACTTCTTATTCAACGGGACTTTGACTTATGAAGATTCCTTCTTTGTCCTGTTGAGAGCTGTATGGAAGATCACTGTATTGGTGATTCGAGACAGTTTCCATACTTGGTCTTTATAAGACTTCTTCGCTGTACTGAAATGTTCCACTATATACTGGATTCGAGACAGGTCTTCGATACAGGTTGACACTTCAACTCTTCGATACAGTTTCCTTACTGTATTGAGGATTGGCATATATGTCAAAACCACTTATCAATATTATTCGATACAGGGATTGGGTATCCCGGCTGTTTCGATATAAGGTTTATGTTTTCCCAACAATTTCCCCCTTTTTGACAATTTGCCAAGACTAACTTTCAAGTCTTCTTGATGATGCCAAAACCTTCTTTATGAAATAATCTTCTTTGATGACTTCTGGCAGATTTCTTGGTCTTCTGTCAAATGGTCTGTCTTTCAGCAACTTAGTCTAATTTATGAACTGTTCGCAGGCAAGTTCGATACAGCTAAGAATTTTTACAACTTGAGCTTATGATTGGCGCGCAGGCACAATCTTACAATGTATTCTAAGCATACACCTGAAATTATGAACTGTTCGTAGACAAGTTCGTACAACTTATTTATCAAACAAGTTTTTATACTTGTGATTGTTATCAACCAATTTAAGTTATGTAATCATACATCGACACAGTAGATTACGAGTTGTAATCTTTCAAGACACGCAAATATTTTTATTGATATTCAAAGATAGAATACATGGTTTGCTGTTTCGAAAAAAATTACAAATAACTAAACAAATATAATATACAAGGATTTCATCTCCGATAGTCCGCATGTCTTCATGGCTTTCTTCCTGGATCATTCTCGGTTCCACGCCACCAGTTCTATAGGGAATCGTTGCCTCGATCTTGGTATATAGCTCTTCCTTCATAGGATCTGTCAAATGCAAGAATCCAGTCTTCTGGATGGGTGATCCGATCTCCTCTTCTGTGCTTGCTTTTCATATCTAGCTAGAGAGGGAGTTTTCCTTCTTCTAGCATCTTCGTGAATTTGTCTGCAGCCTCCGTTAATGTCTTATAGCTTTTGAAGATGGCGGATTCCCTGATGAGTTTATCAAAGTATCTCATCAGTTCATTCTTCCTCCATTGCTTCACCTCATCGGCAGTTGGATGGCGGTTGGTCGGCAGACGAATTTCAGAAGGTCTTTGGATTAAGTTTTGCCACGGGACATTTGGATCATGAAATTCAGGTCGGGAGCCTGAAATCTTAAAACTTTGAGAGGAGAAGTGGCTTGTTTAATTCAAAGATGTCTTGTCTTGAGCAGCCTCAAATTCCCTTTCATGCTGTAACCTGATTCTCCTTGCAGCTTCTCTTGCTTCTTCCCCCTTTTTGGCTTCATCAAGACGTCCTAGGATCTCCAATGCGGCATCCTGCTTCGTCTCAATGTTGGTTTCTCTCTCGACAAGGGTGGAAAGAACCTCCGACATATCCTTGATACATTTGTCGTGGGCTCGCAATTGAGAACTGTTTTCGATCATAGCACATTCGGTCTTGGCTTCAGCAATGCGCGTTTTGGTTGCCTCTTCTTTCAGGAGTTGCTCTTGTTTGTCTTTCATGATCTTCAGTGCTTGTTTGAATACTTCCGGCAATAAAACGAAGGCCTCGACTACTCGAGAAACTTCATGCTGTAAGGTAGTCATATCTTCAACGGCAGAAGTATGCATCCAATTCAAGGCTTTTTCAACTGAAGACAGGGCATTCACAGCATCCTGGATGAAGACGGTTTGAAGACCAAGAGCACGCAATCGCTCTTTTCTAGCAGCAGTAATAGGAGAATCTGGATGAGCAAAATCTTCAGAGCAGTTCAACCTCCTTAGATTCACGGTATGGCGTGAATTAAGTTGGACTTCCTCAGGTACAATACCGTCCTCGGATTCCACGGTTGATGGGGCGGGATCAGCATTTTCTGGTTCGGTGGCAGGGGGTGCTGTGTCCTCCTGTTGCGAAGGTTCGTCGGTAGACATGGATACAGGAGGGACTGAATCCTCCTGCTGTCTCTCAGCATCCGCCTGTTCTGGCAGAGGGACTGAATCCTCTTGCTGGATGGCGCGGGACATACCTTCTTCTTCTGTGGCAACAGGCTCGGGTGCCTGTTCCAAAACAGTTTCGGCTTCCTCGACTTGAGGGACTGATTCCTCCTCATCAGGAATGTTTTCTTGCTGTGGCGAAGGGGGCTCACTTTGATTTGACGGCCCTTCGTCATCCTTGGGTTGAGAGGCAGCTCTGTCTTGAACCTCTTCACGACTCATTCTCAAACCAGCTTGTAAAGCGTCGTCATCGTCGTCTGAGTCATCGTCATCTTTTGGATTTGGGGGAGAGTCCTCTGACTTATCTTTACCTTTTCTCCTTGCGTCAGATTTCTGCAGTAGATGGCTTTCAATCAGTTCTTTGCAGAAGGAGTTGTCCCATCGGATCAGGGCCTCAATTTCCATTGAGTTCGTCACTTCTGATACAAATCTCTCTTCTTGGCTCCATTCGCTCCAGTTGTATAATGTGTCATACGGAGGTAGCCTGTAGCCTTTCCATTTAAGGAATCTTTCGTAAGCATGTTCGATCTGAACAGAGAGAAGGGTTTTGTTGATAATGGTGTCAGGGGAGGGACTGCGTACAACGTCCGAATACGCTGTAGCGAGGGATTCCTCTATAGGTATGGGATCCTATAGGGAAGTGGGATTCCTTACAGGGGATGGTGCCCCGAAGGAAGATTGATCCTGTACGGGTGTGGAATCCCGCATGGGAGAAGTAGCGTTTGGCTCCGTAGGGGCAGCCGACTCGCTAGAGTCTTTTTCGTTAGCAGATGTCCGATCATCCGTCCTAGCCGCCAAAGGCTCAGGATCTACTATCAATACAGTAGTGGACACCTCTTCCACAGGGGTTGGGCCCTGGGGTTGTTCTTCAGTGGGTTGCGCTATGGTGGAAACTTCTTCGGAGGTTATGGTGGTTTTAGCTTTAGAAAGCCTCCTTAACTTCTTTTTCGGCTTCTCACCAGCAATGGGTTTCTTGCTGTGAGATCTTTTCCTCTTCTTTGAAGACTCCACGTCCTGGGATCTCAAAGAAACATCTCTTGGGTCTGCAGAAACTGGCATGCTTTGGGTTTTAGGAAGGTTGCAGACCATAGTGCTCTGGTTATATGCAGTAGGCTTGACGCCTCCTAGGTATATCCTGGAGCTGTTCTTCTTTGCATCAGCGGATTGTGACAGTCCGCATTTCGTCAAAATATGGTTTAAAATTAAACCAAACGACTTTTTCTGGGTGGCAGGATTGCATACTTCCTCGTGCAAGCGCTTCAACAAAATCTGGCACCAATTGACCTTTTCACAGGTCAAGATAGTAACCATCATCCTAAATCTCAAATTGGTACACATTTCGAATGCACTAGTTCGATTCTCGATGATCCTGCAGCAAAAGTCATGTAAATACACATAAGGCAGGCAAAAATTCTTCTTGTGACATGTGGTTTGAACCATGTCAATAACAGTTGAGCCGGTGAACAGCCCATAAAACTTAGTTATCAGCTATTGAGACCCAAACGTCTCAAGTTGATCCATTGTCAGGCCATCAGCAGGTAGCCTGTAAATATTCTGGAGAAGATCGCTATCAACACAGATCTCCACTCCTTGAATGGTAGCGGTTATGTCAGCAACGTGACCTCCTTGGGCCAGCGGCAAAAAGCGTACGGCGACGTTGAGGTAAAATTCCTCAACCAGATGAACATCGTACTTGTCATCGGGTTGACTTCCAAGGCGGTAGAGGCCTTGTTGACGAAGACGAGAGATAATGTACTCCATGGGTTCAACATGATTAGTCTCAGAGAGAATGCGTTCGATGATGACAGATCGTGAGAAGATCTGTCCATCGATGATGTTTGCGGTTTTCTTGAGTGCGGGCGAAGATGTTTGACCAGCCATTGATGATTGTTCAAGAAAATGTGAAAGTGAATACACGAACTTTGCGGTAATACGCAAAAAATTTTGTAGGCTGTATTTGCTTGAGAACTCTTAAATTTGCAGAAAGCGTAAAGAGTCTCTAATGGCAGTATCAGTCCTTTTATATTGGGCGGCGAAGTAGGGTTTTGCAGAGTATGAATGGTCATATTTTAAGGGATGGGAACCGGTTTTTGAAATCAACGGTGAAGATGGACTGAGTGTAGCTGGTACACTTATCCATTAAAATGTTAAAATATGATCGGGTCCCACTTCTGACATTTGTTGATACCCTAAATGCCTGAAACGGCGGTTTTAAATCATTAAACAATTTGAAAACATCGCGGCTTTTGAGATTCAGTTGTCCAGATGTCGTGTAAGGCATTTAATGTAAATAACGTTTGACATAAAATAAGGCACGTGGACAAAAATCATTTTAAAATGAAATAATATAATATATACTGAATCGAAATCCTATAGTATGTGCTGTTTCCGCGTCGATACAACGTTCCCCCTTAAAAAGGTACATATAGGTTTTAAATTCCATACAGCAATATTTGGATTAATGCTGTATTCATGGGTCATACTGTATTCCCCCTTAATTATTGCACACGTCAGCTGTAGGATAATTCATATGTCTTTGCTCACTACAGTGCTGTATTGAAGTCTCTGAGTGTACAGATAATTAACGGTGGATACTGTATTCTTGGATCTTACAGCATTCCCCCTCAATTGTTGAGTAAAAATAGTAAATTACTTACAGGGAGTCGGGCTGTAGCATTCCCAATTCTTGTCTAAGCATGTTGAATCTGGCTGTGTCGAGAGGCTTGGTGAAGATGTCGGCCAACTGAATATCTGTATGAACCTTTTCGAGCCGAACATCCTTGTTCTCGACATGATTCCTTATAAAATGATGCTTCATGTTGATATGCTTAGTGCGCGAGTGTAGGACAGGATTGTGCGTGATTGCAATTGCACTCGTGCTATCACACATGATTGGCGTCTCTCTGGCATCAATTCCATAATCTGACAACTGTTGCTGCATCCAAAGGATCTCCATACAGCAACTACCAGCAGCATAGTATTCTGATTCAGCTGTGGAAAGAGAGTTAGCTAATTGCTTCTTACTGAACCAAGAAACGAGTCTAGATACAAGAAAGTGACAAGTTCCACTTGTACTCTTCCTAGTCGCTGTATCCAACTAAATCGAATCCGCCTTCTTTAGGATACCACAGTCCTGCATCGACTGTTCCTTTAATGTACTTCAGGATTCGTTTAGCTGTATTGAAGTGTGATTCCTTAGGTGCTACTTGATATCTCGCACACACTCCAACAGCAAACTGGATATCGGGCCTGCTAGCCGTTAGGTATAGGAGCGAACCAATGAGCTTCCTGTAGAGTTATTGATCAAATGGCTTTCCGACTTCATCAGCACTAATTTGCACGGAAGTGCTCATGGGGGTTGGCGATGATTTGGAAGTGTTCATTCCAAATTTGTTGGGAAGCTCCTTGCTGTATTTTTCCTGGTTGATGAAGATACCTGTAGGCAACTGCTTTACCTGCAAACCTAGGAAATAACTAAGTTCTCCTATCATACTCATTTCAAATTTACTTTGCATGAGATGAGAGAACCTTTGACACAAAGCAAAGTTAGTTGAACCAAAAATTATATCATCTACATAGATTTGCACCATAAGAAGGTCATCACCTTCCTGTATTTTGAACAAGGTCTTGTCCACAACACTTTTCTCAAATCCATTGTCGGTTAAATACTGGGACAGGGTCTCATACCAGGCTCTAGGGGCTTGTTTAAGTCCATACAATGCTTTCCTTAGCCTGTAAACTAGATCGATACCGTCTGTGTTGGAAAACCCTGGTGGTTGTTCAGCATAAACTTCTTCAGCAAGGTCTCCATTCAGGAATGCACTCTTGACGTCCATTTGGTATACAATAAAGCTCTTATGGGCGACAAAGGCTAAAAATATCCTAATGGCTTCTGGTCTGGCTACAGGAGCGAAGGTTTCATCATAGTCTATGCCTTCTTCCTGATTATAGCCTTGTGCGACTAGTCTGGATTTATTCCTTATAATAAGTCCATTTCGATCCTTTTTGTTTCGAAATACCCATTTGGTTCCTATAACCGATTGATGTGTAGGTCTGGGTACAAGATACCATACATTGTTTCTTTCGAAACCGTTAAGCTCTTCTTCCATAGATGTTATCCAATGAGAATTATTAAGAGCGTCTATGGTCGAAACAGGTTCGGACTGGGCTAAGAATACAGCGATAGTGCACATATTGAGTCTTCTAAGCTCGGATTGAGATTTCCATTCAGGAAACTGTGATATCTCAGTATCAAGTTCTTCTTGTGCACAAAGTACATTTCCTTGTGTACTCTGTATTCTCCTACGGGTAGAAACACCAGCATTTATGTTTCCAATGATCAGCTCTTGCGGGTGATCTCTCAACCATCTTCGGTCGGGTTCTAATTCGGGGTCCCGTACTGTATCGAGAGTTTTTGTAGATATAGCTTCAGCTTGTACAGCATCAGCTTCATCTACGTCGATTCTTACAGATGCGGGGTTGATTTCTAGGTCAACGACAGGTTCTATGGGAGTTGGAGGATCCAAGATAGAGAGATGTTGGATGTCCTGAGTAATATCTTCTACTCCTGTAGGGTCATGGTGAGGTTCGTCGAACACTACATGAACTGATTCCTCGATCGTCAGCTTCCTTTTATTAAAAATCTTGTAAGCTTTGCTGACGGAGGAGTATCCTACGAATATTCCTTCATCTGATTTCTCATCAAAGGTTCTAAGTTGATCCTTCCCATTATTCAACACATAACACCTGCATCCAAAAATGTGGAAATATGAAACTAACGGAGTTTTGTTGTTCCATACCTCATATGCCGTTTTGTTTTGGTGCTTGTTGACGATACAGTGGTTTTGAGTGTAGCATGCTGTATTGGTTGCTTCACCCCAGAAACGCTGTGGCAACTTGCTTGCGGCAATCATTGTCCTTGTAGCTTCTTTCAGCGTCCTGTTCTTTCGCTTGGAAACACCATTTTGTTGAGGTGTATGGGTAGCTGAGTATTCGTGCTGTATCGCATTCTCCGAATAGTATTGCTCTATAAAGCGATTTGTAAATTCTGTACCTCTGTCGGAACGAATGCACACGATACTCAATGCCTTTTCATTTTGAAGCTTTCTCAGGAGCTCTGGTAGCTTTGATGTTGTTTCCTTCTTCTTGCTAAGGAAAATCGTCCAAGCATACCTGGAATAATCAGCAACAACAACCATGCAGTATTTCTTACCTCCCAAACTTACTGGGTCTACAGGACCGTAGAGATCCATATGTAGCATTTCCAACACTCTTTGGGTTGAAAGGTAGGATTTGCTCTTCAGGGTTGAGATGATTTGCTTGCCTTTCTGACATGGTCCGCAGATGCTGTCCTTCTTGAATGACACATTTGGCAAACCTCTTACCATTCCCTGTCTTTAGAGCTTGTTGATCGTCTTGAAGTTGATGTGAGACATCCTCTTGTGCCATAACCAGCTAAGATCTGCAGTGCCTTTGGCAACAAAGCATGGAATTGAGGAGCTCATAGGCTTCCAATCAGCAATATACATGTTACCTGATCTGCTTCCTGTAAGCACAACTTCTTTGGTTTGGATGTTCTTGACTCTACAGCGATCTATATAGAACTTCACCAAGAACTGTTTATCACAGAACTGGCTAATACTAAGTAGATTGTACTGTAAGCCTTCAACATATGCAACATTAGTGACTTTGAATTTTCCTACAAGAAGGTTTCCTTTCCCTCTTGTTCTGCCTTTTGATTTATCGCCAAAACGAACTTTTGGACCGTGACCTTCTACAAAATCTGATAGCTTGCTTCTATCTCCGGTCATGTGCCGAGAGCATTCACTATCAAAGTACCAGGTGTCCTCCTCTAGGATGTCCTGTAGCAAAGAAATTAAGTAGATTTAGGTCCCCTTTGATTTTTGGGTCCATAATTGTTAGTTCCTCTAGGTACCCAAGTTTTCCAGGCAGCAATTGGTTTACTGTAGGTCATACTCGGTACAGTGTTGCGATATCTACGAGGGGCATATCCGTAGTCGCTATAACCATAATAATTATTATGCATGTAAAATTCAGGGTTATTATTATTAATCCAGTACGAGTGCCGTCTTGGAGGTGGAGCCATTTTCTTTGGCCTAACAGCTTGCCTTCTGGGTCTCCAATTGGATTCCCAATGCTGTTGTTGATACTGAGCGGGCATCTGCTGTCTCGAGGAATAACGGGGCTCCTGTATCCAATACCTAGGCGTGCCGTACTGATAGTACTGCCGTGCGGGCCTTTGGTAGTTGGATACAGCTTTCCTTCTGAACGGCTGTTGGCGCTGTTGATATGCTCGGGGAGCATACTGTTGAGTGCGCCTCACAGGTCGGAACGGCTTATGATTCCGCTGTCTGGAATAGGATTGCGGGGGCGGAATAGCAGCCTTCGGTTTTGTGATGCAAAGAGGTTCCTTCACGGGACTAGGGGTATCTTTCGATTCTGGAATGTGTTCCACACTCTTGACGAACACTGTACTAGTTTTCCCTTTGTTTGAATATGAGCTGTATCCCAAGCCACTTTTATCATGAGCATATTGCCCAGTGCTCAGAATTTCTTCCATTCTTTTGGACGATTTCTCGAACGATTTCAGAGTGGCCTCAAGTTCAATTTCTCATTTTTCGAGAGTTGTGACTTTGGCTTGAAGTAGAACCAAATCATTTGTCTTGCTCTCGTTGTGAGTTTTAATCTCACTTAGTTCATGAGCAAGTTGATGATTGCTCTCCATGAGTTTTTCAAAATCGACTTTGCTGGTTTCACAGTCAAGAGACATATTTTCATAATTTATCTTCAGTAAGTCATTTTCATCTTTCAGCTCTAAGTTAGATAGTTGGAGCTGTATATTCTCGTTTTTCAATGTCTCATGGGCCTTTTGAATGTTTTTAAATTCATTCATCATATGTTTTCAAAAGTATGAGATGCATTTGACGGAATAGCTGAGGTTGAGCTTACCTCATCATCGCTGTCTTCACCTTCCGGAATATCCTTGGCCATGAAGCACATATATGCTTTATCATCGAACTCATCGTCAGATGAATCACTTTCAGTGACCACCTGAAGACATTCTTCTGATTTGGATGGTGTGGGGGAGGCTTCTGATTCTCCAATCAGGGCCTTGAGCTTGTTTTTCCAAGCACGTCTTCTTTCATCTCTCTCTTGTTGCTCGGCCTCAGGCAACATTTGAACTTTTGGATGAGGACATTTATTTGCATAATGCCCTAGTTTCCTGCAATTATAGCACATGCTAGAATTACCGGATGAAGTTTCGGTACTTACCTTTTGGACAGGTTTGGGCCTGTAGGGAGTCTGCTTGATGAACTTTTTGAATTTGTGCATGAGAAGCGCCATTTCATCTTGAGACAGGATGTCGTCGTCACTGTCAGCATTCTTGTGACTAGGCTTCGACGAGCAAGGCATACTGTGTCGACGACTCGATACAGCGGCTAGTGCTGTGACCTTTGAAGGATATTCTTCAGCTTTCTCTCTTCTGTCAATATCATACTCAAAAGCTTTGAGGTCAGAGAAGAGATCAAAAGTAGTTATTTCATTAAGATTGCAAGACACACGCATAGCTGTGGTCTTAATGTCCCATCGGGCTGGGAGAGATCTGAAAATTTTTAAATTCTTCTCCTTTTGAGTATAAATTTTGCCCAACGCTTCAAGTTCACCAACAATACCAGTGAATCTGAGGTCAAGTTCCTCAAGTGTCTCAGTTGGTTTCATTTCGAAAGATTCAAATTGCTAAGTCAGTTTTGAAATCTTGTTTTCTTTTGAGAGCTCAGTTCCGTCACAAATCAACTTGAGTTTATCCCAGATTTCTTTGGCTGTTTTGCAGCTCTTTACCTTCGAGAACATGCCTTTGTCAAGAGTGACAAATAACGCGTTCTTAGCCACATTGTCGAGATTGGCTCGCTTTCTTTCATCTGTTGTCCATTGCTCGCATTCCTTCTCGAGCATCTCAGCATGAGCTTGGCCTTCAATCCTTGCGGATGTGTTTACCTTCATTATCTTGATAGGGCCATCCTGTATAACAAAAATCATCTCTTCGTGCATTGCTGCAAGATGAGCCTCCATCCTAATTCTCCAATCATCAAATTCGTTAATAGAGAACATAGGCACTTTGTTGATCATAGAAGTATCCATGTGAAAATAAGGAAATGAAAGAGACTATTTTGAAAATTAAGTGATTTGGATCTGATTCGGTTAAAAATACGACTGATTCTTTTTAGAATCAACCGCTCCGATACCACTTGTTGGCCACTAAGTATACTGGATACAGCTTGGGAAGTAGTTTAAACAACAAGCTGTACTGATTTTAAATCTGAGTGCGTAGCGGAAGTCTTAGATACAGTAAGTCGTTGTGGATACAGCAACTAAATGTGTAGTGTATACTTAATTAATCACAGTAATTAAAACAGTAAAAACTGAAGGTAAATAACACAGTATTTAAAGTGGTTCGAGGTAAATCCCTCTACGTCCACTGGTCCTCCACACAGGAGTAAAATGTTTATTATAATTACTACGTACACAACTACGTAATTATAGCAGTATACAATCAATATATCATTCACACAGATTGATATAAAGATCTTAGCTTCAACCGTTCACACAGATTGGTTTGAGCTAAAGCTTGACTGGCTTCTTCACACAGAGTTCTGAAGCTTCGTCTTCCTCGGTCTACACAGGGCTGATCTGGGTTTGTTCAAAGTATAGAACAGAGTATGAACAACAGCTTTGACTTTATGAGCTTTGAGCTGATGAAATGTTGTTCAAGATGATGAGCACTGTATATCTCTTAGATCTGAGTTGCAGTAAGCTTTGGAGATATGTTTTGCTCTGATGAATATATTGATAGCTTTGTTACTTAGTTTGCTTGGGTCTTTCGGTAACTGATCTTCAATGCCTTGATGAGATATATATAGTCTTCTGGAAAATATATCCGTTGAAATGTATCCGTTGAGTGAGATTCCGTTCCAACGGGATGAAAAACACGATCCGGATTTAGCGGGATTTGAAGATCTGTTGACTGACAGTATTTAAATACTTTATCCTTGAGTATTTAAATACTTCTTATTCAACGGGACTTTGACTTCTGAAGATTCCTTCTTTGTCCTGTTGAGAGCTGTATGGAAGATCACTGTATTGGTGATTCGAGACAGTTTCCATACTTGGTCTTTATAAGACTTCTTCGCTGTAGTGAAATGTTCCACTATATGCTGGATTCGAGACAGGTCTTCGATACAGGTTGACACTTCAACTCTTCGATACAGTTTCCTTACTGTATTGAGGATTGGCATATATGTCAAAACCACTTATCAATATTATTCGATACAGTGATTGGGTATCCCGGCTGTTTCGATACAGGGTTTATGTTTTCCCAACAAACTCCTTATGTAATAACTCGAATGCTTCAAAAAGTTCGTCGTAAGAATTACTTACTTGGCTTTCGACTTCGCTGTCGTCGAATGAACTCCGGGCCTTGAATGCAAAGGTTATTTTGATCGATGAAATCATCATCAATATCTTCGTCACTCCATGTTGCAATTAAAACCTCTTTGAGTTTTACCTGACAATTCATACCACATAATCGATAGGTGTTGTCGAATTTCTTAGATTCGCCCACTTGGATGTCTTTCTTTCTCCGGTTTAATAAGTGTTGGAACTTATTAATATTTTTGGCATAATATGCCGATTCTTCGTCGCTTTCGTCCACCGGGATTTCTTCCTTTCTTGACATATTAGCCTTCATGGCTATTGATCTTTCCTTCGGCTTCGGTTTGGCATTCCGAGATTTTAGGACAATCTCGTAGTTGATAAGAGAATCAACGAGAGCACTAAAATCAAGAGTATTTAAATCTTTAGACTCCATTATTGATGTCACCGTTCTCGAGGTAGTGATCAGAGAATTTTCTTTACTTTCTCACTACTCGAAAGTGGTTTTACGAAACATGCTAATCCATTAGTGATAACCGAAAATCGGTCGAGCATTATAGTGATGTATTCGTCGTCCTTCATTTGGAATAGTTCGTATTCGTGAAGGAACATGTTTATTTTTGTCTCTTTGACTTGAGACGTACCTTCGTTTGTTACCTCAAGCATTTTCCAAATTTCTTTGGCACTATCACACGATGATATCCGGTTGTGTTCTTCCGGATTTAAGGCACAATAAAGAAGTTGGGTTGCCTTACAATTGTAGTGGTCATTTTTCCAATCGGAATCGTTATATTCTTCAAAAGTTTTAAGCGTACCGTTGGAATTTGTCGGAATTTTTGGACCAAGAAAAATCACCTTCCAAAGCTCGATGTCATATGCTCGGATGAATATTGACATCTTCTTCTTCCACGTCATAAAGTTCGAGCCATCAAAAAATGGTGGTCGGTTGAGAGTAAGGCCTTCGACTGGAGCATATGAAATGCCATTTGGATCGACTCCTCGGATGTTAAGACGCTCATTGGAGGTACCGCTCCGATACCAATTGTTGGAGCAAGATCGGAATTTGCGCCGTTTGTGCGGAAGCGTAAATATAAAGTGCGGAAAATAAATCAAACAAGGATTTATAAAGGTTCGGCCAAACGTGCCTATGTCCTCTCTCGATGTATCTTTTTCTATAGGATGAAGATCAAAACCTCTGCACTTCTCTTCTATCGGTCGAGGGATTACCGTTACAAGCTCGTCTTCTATCGGTCCGAGTAAAATCGTTCTCTTACTTGTCTTTTTGTCGGTCCAAGTTAAACCATTTTCCTTTTCTATTGGACAAGGAATACACCACTCTAACTTTCTATCGGTACTAGATAAACCTCTCTAAGATAGCGATTGCGATTCTAACAATGCCGGATCCTTAATCCTAATAACACCGAATCCAATCGTATCTTTTTTTTCTCACTTGTGTATGATGTAGTGTATCACACTCAATCACTCAAATTTAAGCTCAATAATAACAACTATAATGTTTACAATGATATCTCAAGTGTATATGAATTGATCAATGTTGTTGTGTGGTTTGATACCAACTCACTTGGTATTTATAGCCTTCTGTTATAAACTAGCCGTTACTGCCAGTTGATATTAGCGTGCGCTAGGCTTCTTCCTTAGCGTGCGCTCTCGCGTGTAGTGTCAGTCCAGTGGCTACTGTCTCTCTTCCTTAGCGTGCATTAGCTTCTCCATTGCGTACGTTAAGTACACATATTAGCGTGCATTAAGCACTCTTCATAGCGTGCGCTAATCATATATTCGTTGCATGATTTGTCAAACTGACTGTTCCTGTTTTATGACTTTTGTTCATACTTTTCCCAACGGATTGATTGACTTGAATTTAAACTCCTTAGCATGTGCCATTCCTCAATCTTAGCGTGGTCTATGATTTCGTCATTGCTTGCGTCATTCTGAGTTTGAATATCTTCACACCTGCAATTATCCTTCCATAGCGTGCGTTACACTGCATGTGTAGCGTTCGCTATCTTCACCTTTTAGCGTGCGCTAGTATTGATATCTAGCATGTGTTAGTCTATCAGGTAAGTCCTTCAGGTAGCTTCGTAACTCGTCTGATCTGCAGATAACTCCCGTTAGCGTGCGCTAACCTTCAGCTCTTGCATGCGCTAAGCATGTATTTTTTCAGTTTTTTTCATCTTCGTCTGCTTCGATGTTTTGCTTTGCCTCGATGTTGTTTTGCTTTGTTTAGAAACTTAATCATCAAAACACTATTTATTAATATGTGGAATAAATATTCCAACAGTAGACCCCGTGTGTTGTTATCGGAATTGTATTTTGGAAAAATGATGTTTTGGGCTGTGTTCCTAAGTGGTTTCGAAAGGCTTGAGAATTCTTAAATCCCAAATCGTTTCAAAACTCTCGAGAGCGTAAAGTGTCTTGTAAGACGTATAATGGTTTTATTCCTACTTTTCATAATTCAAACTGTTTTGATCGAGTGATTTATCTCGAGAAGTATATTCGCGATTATTATGTTCTTGGAGTATGTTGTGTATGGCTTGTATTTGTGTTTTATACTTGCACTAAAAAAACAGTGGAGTTTTTCTAACCCCCAAGTATTCGGGGGATGGATGTCTGTATTGCGTCCAGGTAGTTGCAGGTGGCTGGGGAAAAAATTCATAGGATCGTTACGAAGGATGATGGAAGATGACGATACTAATCACATGAAGACTAGTGTTGAGTATTTAGTGTAACCTTGTTGTTTTGTCTTTCCGTTGTGGTATTTTCCATTTTATGGAAATATTTATGCATTCTAACCCCTGCGTGGGTATGAGTTGTGAGAAAGAGTAATGTATTTTTGACGTGTATGTTGTGGTAAAAGACCAAATCGGTCTAATGGTTCGTCATTTAGCCATGTCGGCATGTGTTGTATTGTTGTGTTTTCTGTATCTAGCCTGGTAGATCCTCAAGGAGAGGGTATGCGGCGCTGTAATATTCCCGAGTGGTTTGGGGGTGTTACAGAATATGGTATCAGAGCTTAGGTTGCGGAAACCTAGGTTGTCGGGTCGAGTTGTGTGTTGTTGAGTCTTGTCTTGTCTTGTCAGATTTTGTTTGACTGAGTCGTGTCGCGATGAGTCGTCTGAGATGTCGGTCGTGATTAGTATCGAGGTGCATCTATCATCTTCGTGCGATATGTGGATGTAAGTCTCCCCACTTTGCTGTGTCTCGTGTTATACGAGTTTATGTGATTTTATGTTATCATATGGAGTTTAAACGTGAATTGTGAATACGTAATCTATGCTTGTTGATTCTCGTGTTGTGCTGGGATGAAAAGCGGTGCCGGTGTGTGATAAGTGTCAGTTTTGTACACTTATCCATGGTTTGTATCGATAAAATTCACCCATAATTGAGCTAGTCTACTCATTTTTTGCTTTTAATTTATTAGTTTTAAATAATTTTATTTTTATCGAATGATGATCGGATTAAATAACTGAATTACTCAAGAAACAACATGTTTAATAAATATTCTCTTTATTGAATTTTTATATATTCATGTTGTAGGGCTTTCCGAGACGAATTCGGCAGTCTTTCCGGATTCAAAATCAGAGTTATATATCAAAGGTTATCATCCGAAGAAGATGCAGGGCAAAACGCAAAGTCGAGTGCAGGCTGAAAACGTAACTTTCAAAGCATCCGGTGAAAAATTTACGAAGCCAATTACGGCCGTAACATTCGGGGTTACGTAGTAAGTCACCCTTGTTACGGCCGTAACTCCCAGATATTACTAGTAACTCTTGACAAGTTACTATGATTTGTCTAATTTTTTATACTTTTTGTGTATTATTGAGGGGATGGTTGGCATTGATCCGATCTAATGTAATAATCCTGGAGTTTTGGAGCTATTAGATGACTTTAGGTGTATAAATAGACCCCTTAGATCCTTCATCATTCAACTTATAATTTTCCATTTTTTGTAAACTTTTCTTTTTGTGTGAAGAACACACTTGTGTTATTGAGTGATCTTTGTAAGTGTGGTATAACATATGTTGTTCAGAGAGTTTATTGCTTCTATCTTCTTTATCTACTAAGGGAGTTAGGATCAATTCTTTCTCTTGATTCAACTAAAAATGACCACCAAAGCTTGTAACATGTGTAATAAACCCTTCATGGGCTAAGTAACCTTTAGTTGGGATTATAAACAAGGTTAGTCATGTTGTTTATGTTTGTATAAAAGATCTATTGTGAATTACTTATTATTGTGTGCGATTTTTATTGTTTTAACAATCTTTATTTATTTGGCCAATAAATGACGATATTTATGGTCTTCATATGTTTCGAAAGAAAATATGTTTGATTAGATCAAATGATCTTTACTCTAAGTTGTTCTAGGGGATAGAAATATACCCTCTAGTCCTTAGATGATTCTTTGAGTTATTTTCATAAATCCTAATGCTATGTATTGAAGCCAATCAACATAGAAATATAGTGGATTGATTCAATATGTAAGGGGCGTTTTATAGTTCGAAAGAGAAACCGTCTTTTTAAGGAAAATCGAATCTACACAACATAATAAGTAAATTCATCTTATGATCTCCAATACATCTTTTATAACTAATGACGAACTAAGTTTGTAATCCCAACTATTTTATTTTATCGATAATCAATCTATTATTATTGCTATCTTTTTATTTCCTTATAATATTAGAACTATTATTGCAATTTCTTTGCAATTATTAAACCAAACTTTTTAATTGTGTGTTTCACTCATCTTAAGTATCTATAAAAATAGACTAATAGTGTATAATTCAAATTATAACAAAACTTCCTTGTGGGATCGATAAACCGGACTCAAAAAGTCCACTTTACTACTTGATACGATATCGTGCACTTGCGATAGTTACACTAAAAGCGTGTCAAGTTTTTGGCGCCGTTTCCGGGGAAGTATAAGTTATATTTGAAAAATTACATTATTAACTATTGTTATAAATACAACTTTTTCTTTGTTGTAGATTCTCTTGTCTATGCGAAGGACATACAATCGCGATTTAGTTTCACTAGATTCCGAGATCGAAGCCACATTCAGAAGAAGGCGAAGAGAACAAAAGAAAAACATTATTTCTTCACCATCAATGGCGGACGAACTAAATCCACGTCTCCCCCAAGGAAATGATAACGAAAGAATTCCTCCGGTGGGGGGAATACCTAATGTTCAAAACATTCAACATCATCCTATTGTGCCGGAAATAGATGAAGACAACATGCTCTTTGGGGAATTCATGAACCCCCCATCTTTGAGCGTTCAATCAAGTGTAATCTATCCACCATTTGGAGTGGACAATTTTCAAATTCGCCCAGATGTCATCAATCTCTTCTCCAACAACAACTCATTCTATGGAAGAACCGACGAAAATCCATATCTCCATATTAACCGTTTTGTGGAAATATGTGGAAATTTCAAATATCCAAATGTAAATGACGAGGCGATCAAAATGAGACTTTTCGTGCACACTTTGAAGGACAGAGCAAGAGAGTGGCTAGATACTTTGCCACCACGAAGCATAACAAATTGGCCCGAATTTGTCCAGAAATTCACCACTAAATACTTTCCACCAATAAAAGTGGCGAAACTCAAATACGAAATCTCTACATTTCGTCAACAAGATTCAGAATCATTCCACGAAGCATGGGAGAGATACAAAGATATGCTACGAAAATGTCCTAACCATGGTTTCAATTTGGGAGCACAAGTCAATTACTTCTATTCTGAATTTTACCTTCATGCCGAGCCAATGTCGATTCATCATCACATGGCTCACTGAAACAAAACTATGAAAGAGGCTTATAATCTTTTTGAGGTTATAAGTGAACAAAGTGCAAGATGGCCAGACAGAAATATCCAAAAGAAACCAAATGGTGTTTTTGAAGTGGATTCTTATTCACTTATATTGGCAAAAATTGAAGCTCTATCAAAGAAAGTCGAGGAAATGTCTTTTTCAACTCCTCAATCTGTGAAGACGGTGCAAACTCCACAAATTTCAGCTTTTTCATGTGAAATTTATGGAGCAACTCACAACAGCACTATCTGTCCCTTAGTGCAACAAGAGCAGTCAACACCACCACCAGAACAAGTGGCGTATGCTCAGAATTTCCAAAGGCAAGCATACAATCCTTACGGGCCAACATACAATCCAGGGTACAAAAATCATCCAAATTTTTCTTATGCAAACAACAACAATGTGTTGAATCCAACGCATCAAGAAAAGAAGCCCGGATGGGAAGAAGCAATCACAAAGCTAGCTGAACAACAACTGAAGTATCAACAACGAATTGATGCTTCAATTAAAAATCTGGAGACACAAGTTGGCCAAACGGCCAAAATACTTTCAGAAAGATCTCATGGCATGTTACCTAGCAATACCGAGGTAAATCCAAGGGAAAATGTACAAGCTATCACAACAAGAAGTGGAGTGCAGTTGCCCGAAATTTCTATGGAAAACCATCTGGGAAAACGAAAAATTAAACAAAATCAAGAATCAGAAAAAGAATCTGATACAGGACCTTCATCTCAAAAAGGTCCAATTGCTACAAAATCTTATGTTCCACCTATCCCATTTCCTCAACAATTGAAGAATCACAAGCTCGATGCTCAATTCGGGAAATTTTTGGAAATCTTCAAAAAGCTACACATCAACATTCCTTTTGCCGATGCTCTAGCACAAATGCCAAGCTATGCCAAATATATGAAAGATATTCTTTCCAACAAACGAAGGCTTGAAGAATACGAAACTGTCATGCTAACAGAGGAATGTAGCGCAATACTACAAAAGAAGTTGCCACCCAAGCTAAAAGATCCGGGAACTTTCATAATCCCGTGTACAATTGGTGAAGTGAATTTTGGCAAAGCTCTTTGTGATTTAGGGGCAAGTATCAACTTGATGCCCCTGTCAATTTTCAACAAATTGAACTTGGGAGAAGCAAAAGCAACAACAGTTTCACTACAATTATCCGATCGGTCAATCAAATATCCACGTGGGATAGTTGAAGATGTGCTCGTCAAAGTTGATAAATTCATATTTCCAGCAGATTTTATCATCCTCGACATGGAAGAGGATCAGGATATTCCCATTATTTTGGGACGACCATTTCTCGCAACCGGACGTGCTCTTATTAACGTCTATGAAGGAAAGCTAATTCTCAGAGTGGAAGACGAACATGTCATCTTCGATGTCTTAAAAACTTTGAATCAACCCTCCACAGATGAGTATTGTCTAAAAATAGACACAATTGAAGCCATGGTGAACAAGTCTTTAGAGAAAATTCTATCTAAAGATCCTCTTGAGACATGTATAGCAAATTCTCTAACCAGCATGGAAGAAGAATATCACTTGGCCGAAACAGTTAACTATCTAGAAGCACTACCAACCTTAAGAAAGCATTCACATTTTGAAGAATTGGGGACAAGCTCCGCTAAACCCCTCCCTTATTTACAAGAAGCTCCAACACTTGATCTCAAACCTCTACCCACACATTTGAGATACGCTTACTTGGGCGTTTCCTCAACACTTCCGGTCATCATATCTAACATATTGACCAAACTTGAAGAAGTGAAATTACTAAGGGTATTGAGGAATCACAAAAGAGCAATTGGATGGACTATTGCAGACATTAGAGGAATAAGCCCCTCTATATGCACTCACAAAATCTTGATGGAAGATGACTGCAAACCTTCAATTGAGCATCAACGACGTTTGAATCCAAACATGAAGGAAATTGTGAAGGCAGGGATTATTAAATTACTTGACGCAGGAATCATTTATCCAATCTCAGATAGTCCATGGGTGAGCCTTGTACATATGGTGTCAAAAAAGAGTGGAATCACGATCATAGAGAACGAGCACAATGAACTTATACCAACACGACCGATCACAGGATGGAGAAAGTGCATTGATTACAGGAAACTAAACAAGACGACAAGAAAAGATCATTTTCCACTCCCATTTATTGATAAGATGCTAGATAGATTGGCGGGACATTCTTACTACTGTTTTCTCGACGGCTATTCAGGGTACAACCAAATCGTAATAGCCCCAGAAGACCAAGAGAAAACAACATTCACATGCCCTTATGGAACATTTGCCTATAGAAGAATCCCATTCGGATTGTGCAATGCTCCAGCCACATTTCAAAGATGCATGATGTCAATATTCTCAGACATGGTTGAAAAATTCATTGAAGTTTTCATGGATGATTTCTCGGTTTTCGGAGATTCATTTGATAAATGCCTAATTCACTTAGGCATGGTCTTGGAAAGATGTGAAGACACAAATCTAGTTCTCAATTGGGAGAAATGTCACTTCATGGTCCAGGAAGGAATCGTACTTGGCCATAGAATCTCACAACATGGAATTGAAGTCGATAAGGCAAAGATCCAAGTAATTGCAAAACTTCCTACACCAATTTCAGTGAAAGGAGTAAGGAGTTTTCTCGGACATGCAGGATTCTATCGAAGGTTTATAAAAGATTTCTCAAAAATAGCAAAACCTCTCTGTTCTTTGCTTGAGAAAGATACACCATTCCTTTTCACAAATGAATGCCACGTGGCCTTTGCAACTTTGAAGGATAAGCTTACATCAGCTCCAATCATCATTTCTCCAGATTGGACTATTCCTTTCATTTTAATGTGCGATGCAAGTGATTATGCCGTAGGGGCCGTACTGGTCCAGAAGAAGGACAAAATGATGCAAGTGATCCATTATGCTAGCAGGACTATGAATGATGCTCAACTGAACTACACAACAACTGAAAAAGAGATGCTTGCAGTGGTTTATGCCTTTGACAAATTTCGATCCTACTTATTGGGATCAAAGGTCATAGTCTACACTGATCATGCAGCTTTGAAATATTTAATGACAAAGCAAGATGCAAAGTCAAGGCTAATCCGATGGGTTCTACTTATGCAAGAATTCGACATAGAAATCAGAGACAGAAAGGGAACAGAAAACCAAGTGGCGACATAGATCATCTCTCTAGACTCGACCAAAACAATGCTCAAGAGAAGGAAATAAATGAAGTATTTCCGGATGAACAACTGTTCCAAATCTCTAATATCCAGGAAAAACAAAATGCACCATGGTATGCTGACATCGTTAATTTCCTTGTTAGTGGAATAATTCACCCAAATTTTTCCCATCATCAAAAGAAAAAATTCTTCTCCGAGTTGAAATACTATTACTGGGAAGATCCTCTGTTGTTCAGATGAGGACCTGATCAAATCATCCCAGAGATGCATACCGAAGAAGAAATGGAGAAGGTATTAGAAAGATGTCATTCCTCTCACTATGGAGGACATTTTGGGGGTTCAAAAACAGCAGCAAAAATTCTTGAAGCAGGATTCTATTGGCCCACTCTGTTCAAAGATGCACATACACTTGTCTCGAAGTGTGACCGGTGCCAAAGACATGGAAACATGTCAAAAAGAAATGAAATGCCAATGAATTTCATCCTTGAAGTTAAAATCTTCGACGTTTGGGGAATTGATTTCATGGGACCCTTTCCATCATCATTCTCTAATGAATACATCCTTGTAGTTGTAGACTACGTATCCAAATGGGTGGAGGCTATTGCATTACCAACAAACGAAGCTAAGGTCGTGGTAAATTTTCTAAAGAAAAATATATTCACTCGCTTCGGAACTCCGAGAGTTATTATCAGTGATGGCGGATCTCATTTCTGCAATCACCAGGTTAAGGCTCTATTGACCAAATTCGGAGTAAAACACCGTGTCGCTACCTCTTATCACCCACAAACCAGTGGACAAGTGTAATACCCTCGCCTTTAATATTGTATTTCATGATTTAAGTTAAGTATTTTCGCACCATATCTGTGATGTTGTAGCAAGTACCGACGAATTATGTTAAATTAGATTCATGGTCATTCATACTATATTAGTTGTTGGGTGATATTGCGAGAATTCCATTTATGATTGTTATAGTACTTAACGTACGTTAACATTTATTCTTAACGTACGCTATGTAGGCCGCCTTACGTACGTAATATCAGTTCGTTAACGTACGTAATGCGGAAGATCCTCCAGCAATCCACCTTTCGGCGGGTGGGGTCGAGCAAGGGTAGGTGGTCGGGAGTCGATCGCGACAGCCAAGTCAACGGCTATTACGTACGTAATAGCTTCCTGGTTACGTACGTAACGAACTGCGTGTTTTTAGACAGGGAGATTTGATGAAATTGGTTACGTACGTAATGATCATGAGATTGGTTACGTACGTAAAGGCTATAACGTACGTTAACCACGTTCGTTAACGTACGTAATGTCAAGTTCAGATTATAAATGTATGACTTGCCATTCACTTCCTACTCGACCTCTTTCAATCTCCCAACTTAGGAACGATTCCTTTCCCTTCCAACTTCATTTCTAAGCCTTCCTAACTTGTGTTGGAGCTTCAACACTTGATTGGTGACTTGGAGAGCTAGAGATTGAAGTGTCTTCCTTGGAGTGTTGGTGTTGTTCTTCATTTTAAGGTTGGTCTTTCTTTAACTCATATCAATTCCATGCTTATGATGATGTTAGTAGATAAATACTTCACATAATATTAGTTTAAACTAGTGTAAACATGATAAGCTAATTGAATCATACTCAAACCAAGTGAAGATTAACTTTGAAGGTATTAGTGTTACTTCTTGATGTAAATAACTTCATAATGTGAATGTGTTGATAATGATATACATAAAACCTGAGGTATTGCATGATAATCGGAAGTTGATTTTAGTCTCAACACTAGGAACATGTTAGGGATGATATCATTAATGATTAAAAGTAAGAAATGTTAAATTGGTCTTGAACATTCTATTGATTCTTGAAGGTAGTATGGAACCATGAATTTTGGCCTCTAAAACCTTTGTAATAAAATTGTTGGAAAGATGATATTAATCCTTTGTAGATGATCTTTGTTAGATGAATGAAGTTACTTCAAAAATCTCAAGTATTCAATGATATAACTAGGCTTTTAATAAATTCTTCAAAGTAAAACAATGAATGTTGATAGAAGGAAGTTGTAATCTTCATATGTTCGAATCTATCGATTTCGTTAAAGGGCGTTAATCGCTACATTGATAGGTTGATAATGTTCTTTAGAGAATTGTGATGATACAAATGCGGTAGATGAATAACCGAATTCCATTTCATTAATCCATGCATGTCAAGAGTAAATTAAGATGATGATCTTAATTCACTAAAAACTTAAACTTATGTTTCATATAGTAATCAAGTTTTGAATGAAATCGTTGGTAAATAATGAAGAATGTAATTAAACACAAGTTATATCGTAATTGGAAGTGTCGATGATTTGAAAAAGATATTTTCACGATATTGCATAAATAATAAACTAGACATCAAGAATTTGACATTAAGGTTAGAATCAGAATGATCATGATAAACATACGATGCTTTGTAATAAGAACATTAAAATGATCAATAGGATAATCGATTTGTGAATATTGTTTATGCGATAATACCATTATCGCATTTAATATGTTGTTGAATGAATTATATTTCATTCAAGGTTGCTTGTTCACGTGAGTATTGTTAGACGAGGATACCGATCGTTTGACCATTCGAGGAAGGATTATTCGTCTACGGAATTGAGGCAAGTTATCTTGCTTGGTTATAATGATGTGTGGATTCTTATGATGATTATGCATTTCGTGTATATGAAACACCTATAAACTTGTGTCTTGTGACTTGAGGTTGTTCTTGATGATGTCCCGTTTTCATCATGGGATTGTATACCCAAATTCGTACTTTTGGACCCTTGATATCGTTGAGCTTTGTTGACACTTCGGTGAGTTGTTCGATTTCTTGGAAAAAGTGTAATTCGTTGAGTTTCGTTGTCATGTTGTATCGTGACATCTCTGGAGTCATATCTGCGCGCCGATTGGTTATGTGTAGGATTTTTAGCCGGGCACTTGATGATCATGCGTGGAGGTTTTTCCGCATTTAGATCGTGCACACGAGACGTAGTTCGTGAGGCTAATTAGGTACATTGTCCCACGTATATTCTGGATTCCGTATACGGGGTGGACATGTGCACGGACACATTTCCGGATCGGGCGTACTGTGACGTCCGTCTTGAGCCATAGTATATGGTCGTTCGTATATTTGGTTATCTTCGACAGTTGGGACTGATTGTTTATACGCCTTCGGGGTATATTCAGTAGTCGGTGGATTTCTTTGGAATCAATATATATGAATTGTATAATGTCATGAGAATTATTATCATGTATAGCTGACCCTGTGGTTTGGGGCGAAATACTTGTATTTTAGGGCGAGGAAAGGGCAAGGCACAGGAGGAGCACAATGGCGACGGAGGATTCTGATGTATGCTATTTCGGGGGCCCCGAGTCTTTTGGTTGTTCGGTTATGTTTTAAGCGTGACTTTCGTTTTGTTTTTGTGTCGGATGAATGTACTAAAACTTGTTAGGTACTGCCCATCGTCATATGGTCTGTACCGTGTTTGGATCCTGTGTATGTTTGCTTGTATTTAAAAATATGAATAACTCATACTCCACACCGGGGTTTTGATAAATATTGTGGTACGGTGCCACGTTGTCAGATTTTAAGTGTATATTGTGATATTGCCTGGTGGGTCCCAGGAGGGATCCACGGCACTATAATAGCCACTGTTTTTGGGCTATTACAGAAGATGGTATCGAAGAGTGTGTTTTTATTTTGAGTCATTGTAGAATCGAAATAGCATCAAGAAAACTTTGTGCCACGTGTAACCTGTGCAAGCGCCTGACCCGTCGAATACGGTATGTTCTCATGAACCATAATTTGATTACTGGCATGATATTGACGATGTATTGGTCTCCTTACTTATCTTGGCATCTTGCTACCATGAGGCAAAATTCATCTCTTTAAAGAGAACCTAAATTAATTATGTGATTGGAATTGTTTCGACTTAATGTTGATATGATATTGAGTGTGTAACACTTGTAGTGCCAGTGATTCTTTACAACTGCTTTGTTGGATAGGAAATTCCCTGTTGTTATTAACTTAGCATGAATTATGATTGATAAATCAAACTGTACTTGTGACTTGGTTCTTTCAGTATGGAAAGGAACCTTAGAGGCCGTGGCAGAGGGGGACGAGGCCGCGGAAGAGGCCGAATTCCGATACCACGAGCTAACAGACGCGCGAATGTAGAACAGAGTTCCGCAGGCAGTGATTCGCCTTCTCGGGACCAATCGCACCACACCGGAGAGAATGCACGTGCCGATCCTTACACCGTGATGCAGGGCATGATGGCCCAGATGACCCAAATGGGTCGGCTGATGGAAACTATGCAAAGGAATACTACTGGTCAGCAGCAGGGACAACAGCCTCCGCCTTTGGTGCCTGGCGGGATCGTGAGCCGGATTATTAGCGACATATCACGTCAGCGACCTCCGACTTTTGAAGGCTCATCTGAGCCTGCCGACATTGTACACTGGATAGAGCATTTCGAGAAACTGTTCGAGATGGTGGAGTGCCCAGAGGAAAATCGAGTTGCTGTGGCTGCCTACTACCTCAGTAAGAGTGCCCATACTTGGTGGCTTTCTGTGAGGCTTGCCGAAGGCGCGAGTACTTGGGAGGAATTCAAGAATCTTATGCTAGATCGTTACTATCCTGCACCCCTCCGTGAAGCTAAACTGTCCGAATTACTAAACCCCGACCCATCGGAAGACGAGGATGTGTTAGTAATTGCTGAAAAATTCCAAGCACTTCTCCCTTTTGCTACGTCAGTTGTCCGTCGAAGCCGATAAAATCAAATATTTCCTCAAGAGGCTTAAACCCCGAATGAGGATGCAATTACTCAATCACCACATGCGACCTTACGGAGTTTATTGAGAAGGCTTTGGAGTATGAACTTACGCGAAGGAGATTTCTAAGAAGCGGCCTCGATTTTCCAACAAGAGATCCAGAACTGCACCCAAGGAGACAGAACCGGGGTATTCAAGAAACCCCACTGTACTAAATCCTTCCGAGCGGCCACCTATGGCACCGAAACCGCAGAACGCACTCTCGGGCAATCAGCTCACTGTCGTGTGTTATAACCGTGGGGACCAGGCATATCAGCTCCAAGTGTCCGGCCGGCCGTTACTGTCACACTTGCGGGAAGAACGGTCATCGCGCTCGCTATTGCCGGGTGGACTCGGGCGTGCCCGGCGGCATCTCTTGCTCCGATGCAGTCTTGCTCAGAACGTGCTCCTCCATCCGCTTCTTACCGGACTAAGGCGAACAAAGGGATGGGCCGTGGGAATCAAGTTGGTACACACCTTAGGGTTGCAAAACCCGAGTTTACGAGATGAAGAAAGCCGATGATCCGAAGCTAGCATGATTGCGGTACTCTCGAGATCCACTCTCGGCCGTTGTGTTCTTTTTGATCTTGGTGCTTCACACTCCTTTTGTCTAGTTCTTGTTTGAGTCGTTTGCATTTGAATCGTGTTATCAATTGTGAACCTTATGTAATTGGTCTACCCGATGGTAGAAGAATTATTGGGAGTCGTGAAGTACTGAATCGTCTGATTAGCATGAACAACCGTGAGTGGTTATGTCGACTTGATTGTGGTGGATTTACCTAAAGATGATGTAATCTTGGGTATTGATGGATGGATCGTCACGATGCCGTCCTTAGCGTTAAATGGCGAATGGTGACCGTCACATCGGATGATGGCGTCGAGTGTATTTTTCGGGGTGATAATCCCAATCATTTTGGGAGAGTCATCAGCGCTATGAAGGCTATGAGATTACCGAACCGGGGATGCATTGGTTATTGGTGTTACATGACTAAGACAATTGACGGCCACCAAATTGATTGATATTCCAGTAGTTCGAGACTATCCGGATGTATTCCCGCACGAGCTTCCAGGAATACCCCCACAATGAGAGGTGGAATTCACCATTGAGTTGGAGCCGAGGCGTCCCGCTTTGAAAGCACCGCACCGTATGGCCCGGCGAGATGCGAATTGAAAAGACAACTCCAAGAATTAACCGAGAAAGGATATGTTCGCCCGGTATCCCCTTGGGGGCGCCGGTGTTATTCGTGCGGAAGAAGGACGGATCAGCTGCGTTTGTGTATCGATTCACGGAGTGAACAAAGTAACAATTAAGAACAAGTATCCTTTACCTCGCATCGATGATCTATTGGATCAGCTCCGAGGAGCCGCCGTATTTTCCAAGATAGACTTGAGGTCCAGGTACCACCAATTGCGGATTCGAGAGTCCGACGTCCCAAGACTGACTTTTCGCACTCGCTATGGGCATTATGAGTTCGTTGTCATGCCATTCGATGACTAATGCACTGCAGATTCATGGAATTGATGAATCGGGTTTTATTAATTATCTGGATCGTTTTGTAGTCGTTTTTATTGACGATATCTTGGTCTCTCGTGATCATGAGGAGCATGAGTGTCACCTCCGCTGTGTTCTCGATGCGTTAAGGCGAGAACAACTCTATGGAAAATTTTCTAAGTGTGAATTGGATGTCCGAAGTTATTTTTAAGGTCATGTGATATCGGCAGAGGGAGTAAGAGTAGACCCACGTAAGACGGAAGCTATCCGAGGCCAGCTACCCCAGAAGAACGTGAAGGAAGTTCGTAGTTTTACGGGTCTAGCAGCTATTACAGGACGATTCGTGGAAGGATTTTCCAAAATTGCTCAACCGATGACTAATCTGTTGAGAAAAGATAAGAAGTACTTGTGGTCGGAAGCATGTCGGCAAAGTTTTGATGAACTCAAAGGTCGATTAATTTCAATTTTGTTTTGGTACTACCTAGAGGAACGGAAGGATTCGCGGTATACGGCCGATGCATCGGCGGGGCCTTGGCCGCGTGTTAATGCGGGGCGGGAAAGTGATCGCCTATGCGTCAGACGATTGCGTCCTTACGAGGTCAACTACCCGACTCATGACTTGGAGTTAGCAGTAGTAGTGTTTGCTTTAAAAATCGCGCCACTATCTCGTATGGAGTTACTGCCGATTTTTACGGACCACAAGAGCACAGAAATATATTTTTACCCAGAAGGAGTTGAATATGAGACAAAGGAGGTGGTTAGAGCTAATCAAAGACTATGATATCGAGATTCTTTATCATCCGGGCAAGGCAAACGTGGTTGCCGATGCCTTGAGCCGCAAGAGGCAGTGCGGGAGCGAGATGCTAGCTCGTTTGACCGCCCGAGGAGTTGCAATTAGAGTTCATGAGACCAGAGATTGAGGTCTGGATACAACGCATTCAGGGACAACTGTGCATGCTTGAGATTTCACCATCCATTGATGAGACGATCAGGACGAAACAGATGTCGGACCCATTCTTATCCAGAATTCGAGGAGAAATCGATCAGGGGAAGGCCCCTGGATTTGTGGTTCACGAGGATGGACTGTTACGCTTTAAAAACCGAGTGTGTGTACCAGCAGACGAAGAATTGAGGAATACTATTCTGAAGGAGGCTCATGCTACCCCATATTCCATACACCCGGGATCAAACAAAATGTATAAGAATTTGAAGCCGTATTATTGGTGGGGTAACATGAAACGGGAAGTTGCCGAATTCGTTTCGAAATGTCTGACCTGTCAGCAGGTCAAGATTGAGCATCAACGACCAGCTGGCATGATGAAACCGCTTCCGATTCCCGAGTGGAAGTGGGAAGACATATCGATGGACTTTATTACTAGTTTGCCGACGAGCCGTCGAGGCATGAATACGATTTGGGTGGTTGTGGATCGATTGACTAAATCAGCCCACTTTTTGGAGATCAAGGATACTTGGGGCCCTGAGAAATTGGCCCAATTATTCATCAAAGAGATTGTGAGACTGCATGGTACCCCTAAGAGTATTGTATCAGATCGGGACGGACGGTTCGTGTCGCACTTCTGGAAGGCGGTTCATCGTGCTATGGGTACACAGTTGAACTTCAGTACGGCTTTTCATCCTCAGACCGACGGTCAGTCTGAGAGGACAATTCAAACTCTAGAGGATATGTTGAGGGCATGTGCTCTCGATTGGAAGCTTGATCGAAGCCCAACCGCCGTTGGTAGAATTCACATACAATATAACGGTGGCACGCCTCGATCATGATGGCACCTTATGAGGCATTATATGGTCGTTGTAGGTCCCCTTTGTCTTTGGGGACGAATTATCTCGAATCCATTGGTACGGAACCCGATATTTTATTGGCAGCCGCGAGAAGATTTCCCGATCAAGAGCCGTCTATTAACGGCCCAAAGCCGCCGTAAATCATATGCGAGATAATCGTCGACCACTCGAGTTTGAAGTTGGTGACCATGTCTTGGTCAAAGTGTCTCCTACTAGAGGTGTTTTCCGATTCGGAAGAGAGGTAAATTGAGCCCAAGGTATATTGGTCCGTTTGAGATCCCGGAGCAGTAGCGACCTAGCCTATCGTTTAGCATTACCACTGACTTTGAGTCGGATTCACAACGTATTCCATGTGTCTCAGTTAAGGAAGTATGTTGCTGATCCAAGTCACGTTATTCAATTCGACGAGGTCGAAATAGCCGACGACCATTCGTATGAGGAACAGCCTGTGCAGATACTCGAGAGAAGAATTAAACAGCTGAGGAACAAGACGATTCCCTTATTAAAAATTCAGTGGTCAAGACATGGAGTCGAGGAAGCTACGTGGGAGACTGAAGATAGCATGCGAGAGAGATACCCCGAACTGTTTACCCCTTAGTTTCGGGGACGAAACTCCTTTTAAGGGGGGGAGTATGTAATACCCTCGCCTTTAATATTGTATTTCATGATTTAAGTTAAGTATTTTCGCACCATATCTGTGATGTTGTAGCAAGTACCGACGAATTATGTTAAATTGAATTCATGGTCATTCATACTATATTAGTTGTTGGGTGATATTGCGAGAATTCCATTTATGATTGTTATAGTACTTAACGTACGTTAACATGTATTCTTAACGTACGCTATGTAGGCCGCCTTACGTACATAATATCAGTTCGTTAACGTACGTAATGCGGAAGATCCTCCAGCAATCCGCCTTTCGGTGGGTGAGGTCGAGCAAGGGTAGGTGGTCGGGAGTCGATCGCGACAGCCAAGTCAACGGCTATTACGTACGTAATAGCTGCCTGGTTACGTACGTAACGAACTGCGTGTTTTTAGACAGGGAGATTTGATGAAATTGGTTACGTACGTAATGATCATGAGATTACATACATAAAGGCTATAACGTACGTTAACCACGTTCGTTAACGTACGTAATGTCAAGTTCAGATTATAAATGTATGACTTGCCATTCACTTTCTACTCGACATCTTTCAATCTCCCAACTTAGGAACGATTCCTTTCCCTTCCAACTTCATTTCTAAGCCTTCCTAACTTGTGTTGGAGCTTCAACACTTGATTGGTGACTTGGAGAGCTAGAGATTGAAGTGTCTTCCTTGGAGTGTTGGTGTTGTTCTTCATTTTAAGGTTGGTCTTTCTTTAACTCATATCAATTCCATGCTTATGATGATGTTAGTAGATAAATACTTCACATAATGTTAGTTTAAACTAGTGTAAACATGATAAGCTAATTGAATCATACTCAAACCAAGTGAAGATTAACTTTGAAGGTATTAGTGTTACTTCTTGATGTAAATAACTTCATAATGTGAATGTGTTGATAATGATATACATAAAACCTGAGGTATAGCATGATAATCGGAAGTTGATTTTAGTCTCAACACTAGGAACATGTTAGGGATGATATCCTTAATGATTAAAAGTAAGAAATGTTAAATTGGTCTTGAACATTCTATTGATTCTTGAAGGTAGTATGGAACCATGAATTTTGGCCTCTAAAACCTTTGTAATAAAATTGTTGGAAAGATGATATTAATCCTTTGTAGATGATCTTTGTTAGATGAATGAAGTTACTTCAAAAATCTCAAGTATTCAATGATATAACTAGGCTTTTAATAAATTCTTCAAAGTAAAACAATGAATGTTGATAGAAGGAAGTTGTAATCTTCATATGTTCGAATCTATCGATTTCGTTAAAGGGCGTTAATCGCTACATTGATAGGTTGATAATGTTCTTTAGAGAATTGTGATGATACAAATGCGGTAGATGAATAACCGAATTCCATTTCATTAATCCATGCATGTCAAGAGGCGTAAATTAAGATGATGATCTTAATTCACTAAAAACTTAAACTTATGTTTCATATAGTAATCAAGTTTTGAATGAAATCGTTGGTAAATAATGAAGAATGTAATTAAACACAAGTTATATCGTAATTGGAAGTGTCGATGATTTGAAAAAGATATTTTCACGATATTGCATAAATAATAAACTAGACATCAAGAATTTGACATTAAGGTTAGAATCTGTAATGATCATGATAAACATACGATGATTTGTAATAAGAACATTAAAATGATCAATAGGATAATCGATTTGTGAATATTGTTTATGCGATAATACCATTATCGTACGAATATGTTGTTGAATGAATTATATTTCATTCAAGGTTGCTTGTTCACGTGAGTATTGTTAGACGAGGATACCGTTCGTTTGACCATTCGAGGAAGGATTATTCGTCTACGGAATTGAGGCAAGTTATCTTGCTTGGTTATAATGATGTGTGGATTCTTATGATGATTATGCATTTCGTGTATATGAAACACCTATAAACTTGTGTCTTGTGACTTGAGGTTGTTCTTGATGATGTCCCGTTTTCATCATGGGATTGTATACCCAAATTCGTACTTTTGGACCCTTGATATCGTTGAGCTTTGTTGACACTTCGGTGAGTTGTTCGATTTCTTGGAAAAAGTGTAATTCGTTGAGTTTCGTTGTCATGTTGTATCGTGACATCTATGGAGTCATATCTGCGCGCCGATTGGTTATGTGTAGGATTTTTAGCCGGGCACTTGATGATCATGCGTGGAGGTTTTTCCGCATTTAGATCGTGCACACGAGACGTAGTTCGTGAGGCTAATTAGGTACATTGTCCCACGTATATTCTGGATTCCGTATACGGGGTGGACATGTGCACGGACACATTTCCGGATCGGGCGTACTGTGACGTCCGTCTTGAGCCATAGTATATGGTCGTTCGTATATTTGGTTATCTTCGACAGTTGGGACTGATTGTTTATACGCCTTCGGGGTATATTCAGTAGTCGGTGGATTTCTTTGGAATCAATATATATGAATTGTATAATGTCATGAGAATTATTATCATGTATAGCTGACCCTGTGGTTTGGGGCGAAATACTTGTATTTTAGGGCGAGGAAAGGGCAAGGCACAGGAGGAGCACAATGGCGACGGAGGATTCTGATGTATGCTATTTCGGGGGCCCCGAGTCTTTTGGTTGTTCGGTTATGTTTTAAGCGTGACTTTCGTTTTGTTTTTGTGTCGGATGAATGTACTAAAACTTGTTAGTGCGCCCATCGTCATATGGTCATGCCGTGTTTGGATCCTGTGTATGTTTGCTTGTATTTAAAAATATGAATAACTCATACTCCACACCGGGTTTTGATAAATATTGTGGTACGGTGCCACGTTGTCGATTTTAAGTGTATATTGTGATATTGCCTGGTGGGTCCCAGGAGGGATCCACGGCCGTAATAGCCATCTGTTTTGGGTCATACAACAAGTCAAGTTTCAATCGTGAATCAAACGTATACTTGAGATGACAATCGACTCATCTCGGAAAGATTGGTCGAAAAGTCGGATGATGCGCTCTGGGCTTACGTAATGTACCCTATAAGACACCGATAGGCATGTCTCCATTTCGTCTGTTTTTGAAAAAGCCTCACACCGCCAAAGAGAACTTGAACATCGAGCTTTTGGGGCTATAAAAAAATTAAACTTTGACGAACAATGGTGGAAAGAAAAGGTTGTCATAGCTTAAATGAGTTGAATGAAATCCGACTCGACTCATATGAAAATGCCAAAATCTACAAAGAAAAAGCGAAAAGATGGCATGACAATGAATTCTAAGAAGAGATTTTAAAACAGAGACCAAGTTACGCTTTTAATGCACGATCGCGTCTGCTTCCGGTAAGTGCGATCACGATGGATGTGCCCTTACACGATCAAAGAGGTGTTTTCTCATGGAGTGGAGATTTATAATACAACCGACGGGAGTTTCAAAGTAAACGGTCAACGGTTAAAGCCATATCTGGGAGGAGAATTCTCGATAGCAAAGTCAATCATAATGCTGGAAATACCTAATTAATCTGACGAGAAGTCAAGCTAAGGACGTTAAACAAAGCGCTTATTGGGAGGCAACCCAATCTCTATTATTTCGCAAATAAGTTTGGGGGTAACACGGAAGGATTCAACAACAAGAGCAAGGATCAGATCGTTCATAAAATCCAGGGAGTCTTTCTTTCATTATTCTCACACATATAATAATTATAATTTTGTTTATATAATATATATATATATATACGGTCGTATCCTAAATAATACGGCCGTAAGTAGTATCATGCTTTTTAACAAATGGTTTATACGGCCGTAACTCCTACATGTTACGGCCGTATCTTAAAACAGGTTCCAAAAAAAAAAAAAACGAAACCATCATACGGCCGTAAGTCTGGAAAGATACGGTCGTAACATAAAAACCTGTTTGAAAAACGAAAGCAACTTACGGCCGTAACTTGTATAGGTTACGGCCGTAACTTGTATAGGTTACGGCCGTAACTATTAGTCTGTATTAAAAAAAAAACGGACTTTACAACACTTTCACAAACCAGACGAGACACAAGCGGCCGGGAGTGCGATTTTTTCCCCTATCAATCCCTGCTTTCTAAAAACTCAAATTCCTCAATACAATTCATTAACATATCAACATTAACACATAATCATCAGGTTCTCTTTCAATCATTGTTTCAATTTATATATTCTTGAGTCTTAGTTTTTAGTTTTTCTCTTCATATTTGTTTTTCGATTCTTATTTCCGTATGATTCGTTGATTAAATCTTGTTCATTTGTGAGTATTGTTGATATTTGTGTGGTTATTTGATTCATTGATTTGTTGTGGCTTTATGGATTTGAGTTTGAATAAGAAAAACTTGTTAAAAAACTATGAACTCAAGGTGTCCGACGAAATGCCACAACGAAAATCTTTGAATTTTTTTTTATGTTTTTATTGGTTTTGCTTGATGATTATAGTCGTGTGATGAAAATAAGTTGATTTTGTTAAATTTCATGGATGGCACCGAAGAAATCAACAAAAGGAAAAGAAAAGGTCGGTTCGTCATCTCAAGGTCCGACACCGCCACAAAGAAATCAAAACACAAAGTGCATTAAGGAAAGATTGTTCAATCTTGATGATTTCATCCGCGATGCGGATAGAGACACAATCATTACCCCTTTCATCCAAAAATTCTTAGACAACGGCTGGGAAAAGTTCGTTTCCGATCTCCCAAATGGTAACCCGACATTGACCCTGAACTTTTACAATTCTTTCAACAAGTCCATTGGGCAGGTAGGGTCACCTACTTATCATTAGACTACTGTGAATGGGAAATCGATAAATTTTTCACCGGATGTCATTAACAATTTTTTGGGGGTTAATTGTACTAATGCGGTTGACATTTCTATCTTACCTAATGAAGAGGTGCCAGATGATAGAGTTTTACGCTGGGCGTTAGTGAGCGAGTTGCATGACAGTATTGGGATGATCAAACCCCGATACAACCAGGCGGACCTAATGGATGATGCTTGGTATTTATGGATGTGGGCAGCCGGGAGTATTTACCCGACTTCGACTCTGACGACAGTTTCCATTGGGCACCTGCGAGGTTTATTTGCTATCCGCCGAGGGGTAAAAATGGACTTGGGTACTCACATTTACACTACTATTTGTCATTATGCCGGCATGGTCCCGACTAAGCAGAAGATGCCATACCCCTGCCTTATCACCGGTATTTGCAGGAGCCAGAGAGTCAAAATTTCGGCAGGGGGTGATATTTTAACACATGGGGATCGACTGAACGGCCGGAGTAGTATTTTTCGAAGTACTCAGTTGAGAAGCAAACGGGCACGTTTGGAACCGGAAGAGGATAGTAGCGAGGAGGAGGAATATGAGGCCGAGGAGGATGCCGGTTATGAGTTGACACCTTTGAGGAAAATTTGCTTGAAAGAGTTCAGGGATTAGAAACATCCCAGGCTGAAATTATGAGAAATCAGAATGAAATACTCGAGCGACAATTAGAAATGGAGAAGTGCTTTGAAAAGCTTTTCCGTTTTCTAAACATCCCTGACGACACACCTGGAGGATCACAAAGCTAAAATTTCAGGGAGTTTTCTGTTTTCTCATTTGCTTTTAGTTTTTTTTAAAAACTCGGGACAGTTTTACTTATAAGTTTGGGGGTGTTTTCATACTTTGGTGTTTATTTTGTGGTTTTGGAACTATGATGTTTATTTTAATTTTGATCGTGGTATTTTTTTTGGATTAGTGTAGTGTGTGGTATGTTTTTATTATTTGGCATTGATTAGGTTTAGTATATGTGTGTATATATATATATATATATATATTTATAGTATTTTGATTTTTGAGATAGATCTGGCCAAAACACAAATAAATTATCTATATACAAGCTTCTAAAATCGTTTTAACCGGTAAAAAAATTGTATATTCCAAAAATTTTTGAGCCTTAATCTCTCTTTCCAAGCCTTGTAATTATCATATAAAATCGAGTCATTCGTTACCTTGAGAAAAGAAGAATCAATTGGTTGATAAAAAATAAAACTGAAATTTACTTAATTTGTGGAGTTTTTGATTTTTCATGCTTAACTAAAAAATGATTTTCTGCAAAAATTCTATTCCCTAAAAAAAAAAAAGGCGTCATTGGTGAAAAGAGCTACACGTTAGCAAATAACGGTATGAAAACTATCACCTAAAAAAAATGAATGACGAAAAGGAGAAGTGTTGAGCAGCAACAGCTGCCTAATTTTGGAAGTCTTAAATTTTGCGAAAAATAAAGGACTAACCATTGTTGGTACGTAGCTGCCGTCTCAGAAAAATTGGTGAAAATAGCTACACGTTAGCAAATAACGGTGTGAAAGCTATCACCTTTTTACGAAAAAAAAAATAATGAGATAGAAATTGTGTTAGTGAAAAGAGCTACACGTTAGCAAATAACGGTGTAAAAGCTATCACTAAAAGGGATGTAGTTTATGAGCAGATTTGAATTAATTAGCAGCTGAATTTCAATACACTCAATTTTGTGAAAATCACAATATTTGATGACGCCAATAAAATTCTTCTTCATATTGAGTCGAAAAATAAATGAGTGATCGAGAGCAACCATTAAAGGGAGTCGTGTGCATCAAGAGTGGGAAAGAAATAATCAACCTATTGGGGGGAAATCTTACATTTTGGAATTACAAAATAAAAACCGTGTTTTAACTTCAAAAACATTAGTAGATTTATTTTGAATCTTGATTCATTTCTATCTACTGTATAAAGATGGTTGTTGTTTATTAATGGATTTTGATCTCGTTTTCTCTTTTTATATTTTAATTTATGTGCGTAATAATTTTCTTATTTTTGTTTTTTTTTTTATTTTTTTTATTTTTGGAGTGTGAATAATAAAGAGTCTTGCTCGGGACTAGCAAGAATTCAAGTTTGGGGGTGTGATAAGTGTCAGTTTTGTACACTTATCCATGGTTTGTATCGATAAAATTCACCCATAATTGAGCTAGTCTACTCGTTTTTTGCTTTTAATTTATTAGTTTTAAATAATTTTATTTTTATCGAATGATGATCGGATTAAATAACTGAATTACTCAAGAAACAACATGTTTAATAAATATTCTCTTTATTGAATTTTAATATATTCATGTTGTAGGGCTTTCCGAGACGAATTCGGCGGTTTTCCGATTCAAAATCGAGTTATATATCAAAAGTTATCATCCGAAGAAGATCCGGGCAAAAACGCAAAGTCCGAGGAATTCAGGCTGAAAACGTAACTTTCAAAGCATCCAGTGAACAAATTTACGAAGCCGATTACGGCCGTAACATTCGTGGGTTACGGTAAGTCACCCTTGTTACGGCCGTAACTCCCGAATGTTACGGACGTAACTCTTGACAGATTACTATGATTTGTCTAATTTTTATACTTTTTGTGTATTATTGAGGGGATGGTGGCATTGATCCGATCTAATGTAATAATGCTGGAGTTTTGGAGCTATTAGATGACTTTAGGTGTATAAATAGACCCCTTAGATCCTTCATCATTCATCATTCAACTTATAATTTTCCATTTTTTGTAAACTTTTCTTTTTGTGTGAAGAACACACTTGTGTTCTTGAGTGATCTTTGTAAGTGTGGTATAATATATGTTGTTCAGAGAGTTTATTGCTTCTATCTCCTTTATCTACTAAGGGAGTTAGGATCAATTCTTTCTCTTGATTCAACTAAAAATGACCACCAAAGCTTGTAACATGTGTAATAAGCCCTTCATGGGCTAAGTAACCTTTAATTGGGATTATAAACAAGGTTAGTCATGTTGTTTATGTTTGTATAAAAGATCTATTGTGAATTACTTATTATTGTGTGTGATTTTCATTGTTTTAACAATCTTTATTTATTTGGCCAATAAATGACGATATTTATGGTCTTCATATGTTTCGAAAGAAAATATGTTTGATTAGATCAAATGATCTTCACTCTAAGTTGTTCGAGAGGATAGAAATATACCTCTAGTCCTTAGATGATTCTTTGGGTTATTTTCATAAATCCTAATGCTATGTATTGAATCCAATCAACATAGAAATATAGTGGATTGATTCAATATGTAAGGGGCATTTTATAGTTCGAAAGAGAAACCGTCATTTTAAGGAAAATCGAATCTACACAACATAATAAGTAAATTCATCTTATGATCTCCAATACATCTTTTATAACTAATGACGAACTAAGTTTGTAATCCCAACTATTTCATTTTACCGATAATCAATCTATTATTATTGCTATCTTTTTATTTCCTTATAATATTAGAACTATTATTGCAATTTCTTTGCAATTATTAAACCAAACTTTTTAATTGTGTGTTTCACTCATCTTAAGTATCTATCAAAATAGACTAATAGTGTATAATTCAAATTATAACAAAACTTCCTTGTGGGATCGATAAACCGGACTCAAAAAGTCCACTTTACTACTTGATACGATATCGTGCACTTGCGATAGTTACACTAAAAGCGTGTCAGTGTGTATGTATGTATATATATATATATCTTTGTATAAACCGTTTTTACAGGAGTAATGTTTTGGTGTGGTTACTCAATGAAAGTTTATCAGCGTGATATTTAAAAAACTTTAACTGTTTTGGGAAGTCATGTAAATTTTATTTTAAAACATCATTCAAGAAGGAAAGAGTTTGATTTCTGTATGATGACCTCTAGACCGGAAATTTTTGGAGAACTCAAACTACTTATATTTTATTTTCATTTTGCATTGCAAATTTTCAAAATTTGATTTTTAAAACTCAAATGAGGTCTATCAAAAATTTACTTGTGACGTGACTCTCGCTTTCAACTTTTCAGTTTCATAAATTCCAGTTAAAAGGTATGTGGTAATGATGTTGTTGTCATTTCGGCTATAATGCCCCGAGTTGTGATTAAAGTGGTGGTGTGAATGCTGAGTCGTTCGGTATGCATTTGTCGAGGTAGTTCTCTTGACGGAGAGGTGGGAATTCGGTTTGGAATGTTAATTAACTTTTGATGGTTATTTGTGCAATGTTATAAGTTTGTGAACTGTCGACGTTTGGATTCCTATGTTGTTGTTTATTTGTAACGCCCAGCTTTTGGTATTATTTGGTATATATTCATGAACGTGTTGCTGGATTAGAACAATTAGCGCATGCCAAGTGTGGAGCTAGATAGCGCTAACGTGACATGGCTAGAGCACGCTAATCAGCCTGGACAGAAGCTAGGGAATTGCATTTTGGCCGTAGGTGTAACTTTTGCGATTGTTAGACTGATCGCTGTGACCGTATTCTATGTGTGTTGTCCATTGATAACAATTGTTGTGTGCGATTATGTGTTATGATCTTTCGTTGTGATAGGTTGTTGCTTGTTAATATGCCGAGGGGCAGAGGTCGTGGTCGCAACCGTGGTACCGATGACCACGGGGATCAGATGCAGAATCGAAAGAATATTACGGGGAACGATATTGGTATGGATGTTGCTAATATATTGCGACAAGTAGCAGCACAAATGACTCAGTTGACCCAGGCGGTTCAACACAACACTGATGAGATTCAGAAGATCGGGGCAAACCTATGGCTCCGAGAGGTAGTTAGTATGAGTCCACCTCGATTTATTGGTATGACGGATGCATTGGTTGGGATGGTTGGCTCTTTTAGTTGCAAAAGATATTCGAGGCCATTGATTGTCCTGAAGATCAGAGGGTTCCTATTACTCAGTACCTTCTTAGCAAAGATGCTGCTCATTGGTGGGAAGCTGTTAAACCTCGAAATTGTGTCGTCATGTGGGCGGAGTTCCGAGAACTTATGGAAGTTGGGTTTTGTCTGGAACCGATTAAGAAGCTGAGGAAGTTGAATGATATTGTGGTTAGCACTAGTGTTGGTGTTTCTGGATTGCAACGTCGAAGTCTTTCCGCTGTGAAGCTCCATCGCTCAATGCATGAGATTGAGAGTTCCAAGTCATCTGCTTTGACTCCTGGTAAAGCTAGGAGGTGTTTTAACTACAATGTGTCGGGGCATGTTCGTGTGCATTGTCCTTCTCCTCCAGTAACGTGTTACAAGTGCGGACTCGAGGGACACCGGGTTCAGTTTTGCGAATTAGTCACCGAGCCTTTCGAGGCACGGACTTGAGCACTGATGTCGTGATCGACTCTAAGGAGCACCTGAGGGGTATAGTCTACCAGCTGTATGTTATGTTATTTCCTTGCTTTGTTGTTTCGAATTTCGGAGATAAACTTCTTTTATTAGAAGCGGATTGGATTTTGAATATCTGTATTTTCACCTCTATCGACTCATTTGTGTTCGTTGATATTTTCTGAACTTGTTCTATCCATCACTTTTTGTTGTTCGAACGAGTTGTGGTATTGTTTCGGATTTATCCGCTTGACGTTGTGACTTTTTTAAATGCGATTCCATGCTTGTGGATCTTATGTGGGTGCATGTCTTATCGTCCTTACCATATCACCTATTGTCGAGCTGAGGTGTGAACTTCGGAGTGTTATTTGATTCCTGTTGATTTTCCGTGATTCGGACATGATTGTTCGACTGTTGTCGCCTTGATCGTTGTGGTTCGACCGTTTTTGCTCGGTTTTTGTTGATCTCGTATCGTGGTTGTTGAGCGTTCAGACTCCTTCGTAATTTCCCCAAGTTCGGGAATTTAACTTTGTTTTCGATCTTCCAAACCTTGGGTTGTGGAAATTCGTATTTGTTCAACGATTAATTCGTGCTTTGATTGATGTACTGTTTGGGTTGGTCAACCGTATTGATTTTTGTTCGTTATGTTTTGTTATTATTCTGGTGTAGCGATTCGAATGGTATTAGCTATGCGCTGCATGCTATTCGTTGCAAATCGTCGGCAACGGACAGCATGTATTATCCGAGATTGTTTTGCGTTGATCGGTTTATGTTATAAGTTTCGGGAACGAAACTTCATTTAAGGGGGGTAGAATGTAATACCCGAGATCTTCGTTCCGGTTTTGATGAATTTTCTTCGGTCGAACGATTTGTTATCATTCACGTCTTTGGAATCGTATGCTTGGACTATGGTACATTGAGTTTCGTAGCCTGATCGTTATCGTTTTGGATCTTAGTCAGTGCATTTGCGTGATCGAGATGTCGTTGAGTCTCTAGCCGGGCAGTCGGAGGTCTGCTGGACCGAGTTACGGTCGTAAGTCCTGGCCGATTACAGCCGTAAGGCAACCGCATGCTCTGGCCTGGGAGGACTCGGTTAAGGCCGTAAGGGTCATCTTGTTACGGCCGTAAAGCTCCGTTATGGCCACAAGGCATTGGCCGGTTCGGTCGTAATGTGTCGGCAGGTTTCGGGCAGTGGCCCTAGGAGTTCGGTTGCGGACGTAATGCCATGCCGAGTACGGCCGTATGTGTTGTTCGTTACGTATGCAAGGCGTCGGCCACTACGTACGTTATAGGCGTTGACCGAGTTACGGCCGTAAGGCCCTGCCTGTTACGGCCATAACAATGTCGGCCATATATAGGCCTGGGCTCGGCCAGACTCCATTCCACTTCATTTTTTTCATCTTGTGGCGGCTGAGGATGGGAGTATTCGGGAAGTGGAATTTTTGGTAATTCTTCCGTGGAACCCTAGTTGTGTAATTTTTGGGGGTTTTCTTCGTGATTCGTTGATTGTGTCCGATATTGATTAATTGTTCATGGTAATCCCGTTGTATTGGTCATGATCTTCGGATTTTGTAACTCGTTTATCGATTTTTATCACCCGGGACTTGATTTCCGATTTCCTCGAAGAAACCCTCGGATTCTTGTTGTTTTCCGGGTTGTTTCGGATTCCGTTTAGCGTTATTAATTCGTGGTGATATTAATTTCGTAGTTTTCGTGAAGTTGTCGAGTTATTGGTCGTTCTTGGAAGCTCGAGAGCTATCCGACCGTGTCCGTTTGTTGTTTCGTTGCTCGTGGTATCGAGGCAAGTATCTTGCCCATACATTTCGTGTTTCGTAGACGTGATAAGTTGGCAATTGATTATATGTAGAATTTTAATGTTTTAATGAACTTTCAAAAAAAAAAAGATCGGTATATTCTCGATAAAGGTTTTGTTAGTGTTGTATACATCAAAGCATACTTTATTCTTGTATTATCTAATTTCCCGGTCTTTATCTATGAGAATATTTAATTCATTCATCACATGTTTTGCACATTTATTCATGCTATTGTTATGCAAATGTTGACTAAATTACTTTATATTGTAGATAATATGGGGTGTCGAGTCACACAGAAGGTCACATTATCGGTTCCTTATATAGTAATATTTAGTTCACAACCTATATAGCATTAGACCGTTATGTGAGAGGTTGTAGTATATGCTTGAGATTCGTTGGTCTTGACCATTAGCATATATTAGCGTATTCGGTATACGTTGAATAGGATCGAGGTGAGATAGATTCTTCTGTACTGACTATAAGAAGAACGTACATCTCGGACAATTATTATTTCTTAATTCTAGTGATTAATATTTAATAATATATATTTAATATTTATTGCTTTGATTTATCATGGGTGAGAGGCAGAATGATTGATTCAATATGCTCGATATTTTGGGCAATATTATTATTTATATGATAAATAATATTATAGATAGAAATCGTATCCCAACCAGTCGGGTTGATCATGTCCCTTGAGGCACTAGAAAGGATTATTATATTAAACCCTGTAGGTGGAATTAATTTTCCGATATAATAATAAAAGTCGAGTGGTATACTCATGTATAATATATTACTTAATTAAAAGCCGTCAGTAGCTCAAATTAATTAATGGACATGGAATATCTTAAATACGGGAAATAATTAATTCAAAAATGAGTCCAATTTCGTAATTTGGAATTTTGATAGGAAGTGCGATATCAACTTTTTAGTGGACTAAGTTGATATTTAATAGAGTCATATATTTGGGAGAGTTCTAATATAGGAAGATGGCATCTATTAAGAGTCCTTACCATATCCTCCTTAAGGTCCCTAGAGTAGCCCAAAACACCTATAAATAGGATGCATGGGGTGGCCGATTTGATCATCATAATTTGAGCCAAAATTTTCAATTTTTTGTGTGTGTTTAATTGTGGATCTTGACTTGTGTCTTGGATTCCATAATTTAGTTAACACAATATTTTTCTAAAATATCACAAATATTCAAGAAAAATAAAGAGAAAATCGAAAGGAATTTTGGAAGAACAATTCGGCCGATCCCTGTTGCTGTCCAAGTAGTCCGGTAGATTGTTGCCCACACGACATCCGGATAATAGACGGGATATACTCTAGAAGACTTTGAGGTAGAAATACAAGTAGACCGAAGAAGAATAGATGGAGTAGTTCGATCGATCCAATGAGGGAATTTCTACCACTTCGCGTCAAATGTATTAATTACTGACTCCCATGCATAAATATATTTATTTGATTGTTTATAAATCTGTTTAGTTAATTAATTGACAAGCCTAAATAGATCCGGTTTTTATGTTGGTTAGTTTACAAAACCGTTTATAAAATATTTTCACCAACTGGCTTCTGCTAAGTTTTATATTCCAACAATTGGTATCGGAGCCGGTCTTTAGGTTCTGTTACATTTAATTAATTTGGTGATTAATATGCTAGCAATTAAATATTCATATAGTATGATTTTTGGAATATTTTGCTAGAATTTGTCTTGCGGGAGAATATGATCCAATTATCATGGCTATGTGATGTTTTTTATTTATTTACGCATTTTTCGTAATTTGGCCCCTTTTAAGGCATATATAAGTTTTTCCCGTGAGAAAATCTACGAGTAGAATAGGATTTATTTTTCTTGTAATTTGCTGTAAATTCGATATATTTTATTTCGAATAAAATTGTAATCGAACTGGAACACACAAAGTACGAAAGAGAAAGAAGTCTAGCGCGAAGAGGAGTCCCGAACGGACGAACCGACCGAGGCCAGCAGGCTGCCGGTCGAGACTCGGACGAGTGCTGACTGTCGGGCCGTAGGTCCTGTCGGGCCGCAGTCGATGGGCCGGGCGGTGGCCTGGGCAAGGGCCGGGCAATGGCATCAGGTTGGGCAGCGGGCATCAGGTCGGGCAGCGGCCAGCAGGTCAAGTTGTCCGGTTCGGGTCATTCGATGTATGATCCTAGTCGTTTTTTCGCGAAATGCTTGAAGCAGTGGGAGCAAACGAGCCGAGGATTTTCTCGTTATTCAAAATGAGGAATAAAGGCCATGATAATTGGATTTAATTATCCAATTTTTATTATTTGTTGGTTTTTATTGTTTTTCATGAATGGCATGTATGAATGATGCGTGATATGTTTCTTATATGTTAGGACGAGAAAATTAAAAACCTTAATTTTTCAAAATAACTATGTGATTTTAAATTGATTTTTCAAAATCAAATTGGCCTCCATAATTGGTTTAAATTGTGAAATAATTAGCATGCGCGTTGACATTAGAGTCTTCCTCCACATCGAATGTGCTAATTATTGGCTCACTAGTTTTAAACTTCAAATTTGATAACAAAAAGGTGAATATTAGATTTTATGATAGGACCTCTCCAACTTTAGGACTATTATCATTAAATGATATTATAAGGTTTGTTAAATTATGGTGTTCACGTAGGTTTATTGATTAATAAGCTCCCCATCAGAGTCTATGTTAATTAAATACATGGCCAAGAAGAACCAACTATTAATTTTACTTGTCAAAACACATCTTGGCTAGATAGTAAAATTAATGACATTAAAATCTAGTTGAAATGTATGTGTAAACGTCCACACTATCGTGGCTTACATGTGCGGTTTTTCAAGGTGTTGGTTGATTGCATATATATTGTTTTTTAAGGTTTTTCAATATATTTTGCGTCGAATTATGTGATGAATGGTGTTTTTAATTTTATTCTCAGATGTCTTTCAATCCACTAGTTGTTATTCTCAAAGAAAACAAACTTGATGGCACTAACTTTGCCGACTGGAAAAGAAATCTTGATATTGTCTTGACTGCCGAGGGGCATAAATTTGTTTTAACTGAGGAGAGCCCTTTGGAACCAGAAACGGATGCCACTCCTGAAGAGTTGGCTGAATTCCGGAAATGGAAAAAGTTTGATGAGATGGCTCGCTATTACATTTTGGCTTCACTGACAAATGTATTACAACATCAGCATCAGACGATAGGCTTGGCCGCGGAAATGATGAAAAATCTCATTGAGATGTTTGGTCATCAGAACCGGGCAGCTAGGCAAAATGCAATGACGGTTTTGATGACAACCCAAATGTCTGAAGGGACTCCTGTAAGGGATCACGTTCTTAAAATGATGTCTCATTTGACCGAACTGAGCATACTAGAGGCCACTATCGATGTGGAGTCGCAAGTCGATATTATCTTGGGCAGTTTACCAAGAAGCTTTGAGCAGTTCCGCCTCAACTACAATATGAATCGTAGGACTTACACATTGGCGGAACTTCTGACAGAGCTTTAGTCTGCCGAAAGTCTCTTCAAACAAGGTTATCATCAAATTCTTGCGGCAACCAGTGCTGCTTCTTCAAAACCCAAATGGGGAAAGAAAAAAACGCAGGTTGGCCAGAAGCAAGTGACAACCTTCAAAGCTAAGGGCAAGTCTCCTCAGTCAAAGGCTCCTCAGTCCGAGGCGAACAAAAATCCGAAGGGCAAGTGCTTCAATTGCGGTTTGAAAGGGCATTTCAAGAGTGACTGCCCTAAGAAAGGTACGTCTCATGCACTAGTAGTCAAAAACATGTTTGGCTGCCTGTTCTATCACTTCATGGATAGTGGATTCAGGCTCCATTGATCATGTTTGCTATGACTCACATGGGTTCCAAGTAATCAAGGTACTTAATGTGGATGAGATTACTATTAGCTGGGGCGATTATTCCAGGCTGAAGGCTGTTGCAGTGGGAGTCGTGCAGTTAAAAGTTAATGATAGGATTTCAGTTCTAAATAATGTATTATTGGTACCCAATTTTAGAATGAATTTGATTTCGGTTTCTAAATTACGTTGTGATGGATATTTAATTTTTTTGAAGATAATACAGTTATTAAAAGAAATGGTGAATATATTTGCACGAGTACTTATAATGAAGGACTTTATATCATTAATGCTGCACCAGCTCCCTTGCATAATTATAAATCACTTAATTCTTTGACTAATCCTAATAAAAGAAAGGAACCTTCGAACATAAATCAAACAAATTTGTGGCATTTACGATTGGGTCATATTAACCTTAGAAGGATTCAAAGATTGGTGAGCGATGGCCCATTAGATTCCCTCCAAGTTGAGTCATTTCCAATTTGTGAATCCTGTCTAGAAGGGAAAATGACTAAAGGGTTTTCCAAAGCAAAGGAAATCGTAAACAAAATGTATTGGAATTAGTACACACCGATGTATGTGGTCCAATGAACATCCAGGCTAAGGGTGGTGTCGAATACTTCATCACGTTTATAGATGATTATTCGAGATATGGATACATCTATTTGATGCGACGTAAGTTTGAATCTTTTGATAAGTTCAAACAATTCAAGGCTGAAATGGAGAAGCGTCATGGACAGAGTATCAAGTCACTGCGATCTGATCGTGGTGGCGAGTATCTTAGTGGAGAGTTTCTGGATTTCTTGGCACATGAGGGGTTACTTTCCAGCTCACTGCGCCTGGTACACAACAACAAAATGGTGTTGCTGAATGAATGAATCGTACTTTATTAGAGATGGTTAGGTCAATAATGAGTTATTCTGATTTGCCTATTTCGTTTTGGGGATACGACTTGGAAACAGCGACATACATTCTAAACTTGGTGCCTTCGAAATCAGTTCCAAAAACACCCACAGAACTGTGGAATGGGCGCAAGCCCAGTCTAGGACATATTCGGATTTGGGGTTCACCAGCACACGTGCTGAATAAGGAAGTTGAGAAATTGGCATCTCGTACAGAAGTAAGAGTGTTTGTAGGATATTCGAAGGGAACGAAGGGTGGCTTATTCTACAGTCCTAAAGATCAGAAGGTCATTATTAGCACCAATGCCCGGTTCTTAGAGGAGGACTTCGTAATAAGCCAAAAGCCTAGGAGTGAGGTCATTCTAGTAGAACTTAGGGGAGAGATTTCGATAATATAAATTGTACAAACACCTAGTGTACCACATATTGACACCATTGTGGATACGCAAACCAAGGACACGCCTCATCGTAATGGGAGAATTATTCGTCAACCTGAATGTTTCATCAGCGTGGGAGCGTCTTCGGACCACTCCCTGGACCAGGATGAAACGGATCCATGTACGTATAAGCAGGCAGTTCAAGACAAGGATGCTGAATCCTGGCAAACAGCAATGGAATCCGAAATGGGATCTATGGATTCTAATCAAGTGTGGGAGCTAGTGGAGCTACCCAATGGGGTTAAACCCATTGGAAGTAAGTGGGTCTACAAGCGTAACAGAGGATCGAAAGGGAAGGTTGAAACCTTTAAAGCAAAGCTTGTTGCGAAATGTTACACTCAGAAGGAGGGCATCGACTACGATGAGACCTTTTCGCCAGTAGCCATGCTTAAATCGATCCGGATTCTCTTAACTATAGCTGCGCATTTGGATATGGAGATTTGGAAGATGGATGTCTATATGCGCCAACCTGAGGGATTCATTGCTGAAGGAGAGGAGCACTTAGTGTGCAAGCTTAAAAGAGACATTTATGGTCTCAAGCAAGCATCAAGGTCTTGGAACATGCAATTTGATGAGGTCATTCAATCGTATAGTTTTGAACAGTGTCCTAGTGAGGTTTGTGTATACAAAAAGTGCGATGGAAATGTGCTAGTCTTTCTTATACTGTACGTAGATGATATACTTTTGATTGGAAACAATGTGAAGGTATTATCAGACGTAAGGGTATGGCTGTCTGAGAAATTCGATATGAAGGATTTGGGAGAAGCTGGGTACATCCTTGGTATTAGAATCTTTCAAGATCGAAAGAAAAGGATGTTGTGCTTATCTCAGGCATCCTATATCGATACGGTGCTAAAGCGGTTTAGTATGGAGAATTCCAAGAAAGGTTTCTTACCTTACAGACATGGAAGTCTGCTATCTAAGGCTATGTGTCCTAAGACACAGAAGGAGATAGATGACATGAAGTTGGTCCCTTATGCTTCGGCAGTGGAATCTCTCCAATTTGTCCCTTCACGCTTGCATGTGACTTTCCGTAAATATTGACTATTCAACGCATGCTGACGTGGACTTGGAGTACTTGGCTGATCTCTTATAAATCAAGCTGTCTGATGTCCAGTCAACTTCTCTGCAGTTTGGACTTCTCTGCCGATGACTTCTCTGATGTCCTGTTGAGACTTGCCTGATCAGATGACTTGTCTGAAGTCTTCTGTCTTGATGAATCTTGACTTATCTATTGGTCAGACTTTAGATGTCTTGGTCTGCTGATCACTTGACTGCAGTCTGGTCAATCATCACGGATGAATTTTTGTTTCTCTGATTTAGACTTGACTGTGACTTCAGCTTTACTGCAGTGTTTGGTTTACACGTCTCTGAAGTACTTATCTGTACTTTTGTACTTAGCCGATTTTGAGCCTAACTTAAATGGCATATTGAAGATACTCATTTGGTTCTTCTATATATTTTGCCAAGTATTTAACTTTACATAATTTGGCCTATGTAAGATACTCATCTGGTTCTTCCTTATATTTTTGCCAAGTAATAAACATTTGAATTACAATAATGACATCATAAAAATCTAACAAGTATTCCTAACAGGTACTTGCCTTGGTAATCTCTCGCGAATACTCCGAAGAATACGACCGATGGGAAAAACTCCAGAACTCCAATGAAAACGACGATCGGAAGGGTTAAGCACTAGCTCTTCGCAGGGAGTTCGACCCTATTATCCTATCATCGATAAAACAATCCATCACATGAGGAAAAACCTCATAAAATGGTCGAATTTCTCTCTGCGACATTTTCCCAAACACCTTGAAGGCGTCAATTGAGAACTCAATTAAACGACGAATCGGTAATGATAAAACCATCAAAAATGATGAAATCGATAGAATACAACTTAATCTTCAATTATCCATCAGTAATCTGAGTTAATACTGTTGTTACCCAAAATATTATCCGGAGATGATATGCTGGAATGGTCGAGTAACAAATAAAATGCGAGAGCACGTCCGTGGGGAAGTAAATAACAAGATTTGTTGGGTTGTTAGTCCCGGGATTGAATGCTCTTGCGAGATGTTATTAATACGAATACGTTGGAGTACAAATATTAATGTAAGAGTGCGATTACAAAGAGTGTAAAAGACCCTGGTTATCTAGCTCTTGAGTGCTGGTGATTGCCGGAAGAACCAGAGTTGAAGCTCTGTGAGTTCTTGTTCTCATTTATGTCGACCGTCTTTGGGTTAAGAGGTCTCGAGAGTGAGAGATGGAAAGATGTCCGAAGTTTATAGTGTGGCCAAGATAGAGAAGCCCACCTTTTTCCAAAAGCTGGGCATCCTCTATTTATAGGAGTTGGGATGCCTTAATCCTCACGGGCGATCGCCTTTTAGCACATGGACTGGTTGCCTTAAAGTCCGCGGCTGCTGCTGGTAGCCAGCTGTGCGAACCAATGAGAAGTCTGCACGCGTCCTGCGTTGCTGTCTCGGGAGGTCCCACCTAGGACCTTTCGGCGGGCATGTCGGTAGGTGGGACTGTCCTTGCCGTGGACAGCTGTTGATGGGCTGGAGTCACGTCCGTGTTCTGCGGCGCCATTCACGGATCTGCACGTAGGTCTGCACTCCGAGGTCCGGTCTTTGTATATAATGACGGACGATGGCTTTACACGTGGTGTGAGGCGGTCGTCCATGATCGGGCACTTGGGACAATCGCTAATTGCCGGGAGGCGATCGCCTTGGGAGTCGATCGCTCGGTGCTGGGTCCTGTTCTGGGTCCTTCGATCGGAAAGTCTGCCTCAGTCTATTTGACCCTGGTTCGGTTGCCCGGTATTTGTGACGATCGCCTGTTGAGGTGTATAAATCTCGACACAATAATTGCCCCCCAACTTGCTCCGATGTTGAAGACATGGGGTGAGGTGGTTCTACTGGAGATCGTTTAGGATAATGATGGGCGATCCAATCATTTTCCGAGCTGTCTTCGGTCTTGTTCTTGCGATCTTCAATTTTGCAGATCCCTTGTGGAAAGCCGATTGTTTCGGGCTTGAGGAACCAAGCACAGTCGCGGAGTTCGATGGACCGACCTCCATGACCGTGTCATGTACGCGAGGGACATTCCACCTGTAGGTTTGTCTCGCGACTCACTTTATTGTGAGGGTCCTCTGTTAGGTTGCGCCCGCCTCGTATTTAAACGAAGGGCGAGCGGTCTTGGTCTTGAGAAGTCCTAGCATGGGGTGTCGTCGGATTAATTGACTCCACGTCCGCGGATTGTTAGCACTTTTCTACCTCGCATCGTCATGTTAGATGGCGGTTCTCGACGGTATACGTTGTGACGGGGGTAGGGACGCGTCGCATTGCCCGGGTCCACCTAGTTAGATGATGAACCTTTGAAGGCGGGCAAGCGTGTCCACAGATTTGTTTGGAGGGTCCTTCGGCTACGCCCGCCTCGTATTTAAACGAAGGGCGAGCGATCGCATCCCAAAGGGACCTTGCATGGATGAAGCTGTCGGTTCCATCGACCTCCAGGACCATGGCTGCACTCTTCTACCTCGGATCGTCATGTTAGATGGCGATCCTCGATGGTATACGTTGTGCTGAGGGAGGCGATCTCGTGCCTAGGTCCATAATGTTGGATAATGAACTTGAGATGGCGAGCGAGTCCTCCATTTTTTAGAGATGTTGCCTTGGGCAGTAGCCTTTGGTTTGACATGGTGGAAACTGGGGAAAGACCTCCGAAGTTTCCACCTCCTGACTGAAGCATAAAGATCTGGCCCCCAGGGTTGATCGGGAGGATCGACTCGTATGAATCCTCCGGCTTGCCATGTTTGATTCTGGCGATCGGATTGGGAGACTGGTGATCGTCATTCCGATGCCGATCGCGGCACTTGATCCTTTACGCCCGGGGCTCCAGCTAAGTTACTAGACTGTCCAGCTTGCCCTACTCGAACAATCTCCAGAGTTGTCAGAGGAGGTCGTGGCATTGATCGATGTTGTGGCCGTGACTCTTGTGGTAAGCACAAAATTTGTTGCAGTCCAGATGACCGTGGTCCCTTACCGCCTTCGGCTTGCTTAGCCGCTCGCACCCATGGATGGCGTAGAAAATATGAGCAGGCGATAGATTGAGGTTGTGGTAGAGATGGGCTTCCACATCCTCGAAGGTCCTGAAATCACTGGGCGGCTTGGCGACCGCCTTGTTGGACTTGGCGATCACAGTCTCTGCCCCATCGCCTTGGCGAAGGGCGATCAACCTTCGCCTGGCCAAAAAGTCTGCGGACTTGGCGCGGAAGATTGCGTAGGTTGGGGGGATATCCTTCGTAAGGCGCCTGAACATGGGCAAAAGACCAATAAATCCCCCTAGGACCGAGTAGAGGGCGATCTCGTCACTTACGGGCTCGCCGTTGAGGATTATCTCATCTACCCGGTCGATGTAGTCTTCATCGGGCTCCTCTTCCCCCTGCCTGATTTTCATCATGCGGTGGGGACTTCTGGTCGAGCGACCTTGGCGGCGAAGTACGATGTGAAGTCGCTTGCCAGTTGTTCAAAGGAATTGATTGATCGCGGTGGCAGTGACATGTACCACCTATGGGCCAGGTCGCCCAATGTCAACGGGAACATTCGGCACCTGGTCGCATCTGATGCCCCGCATCCGGTCATGTAGATCCGGAACTTGCTCAGGTGAGTCTCGGGGTCCGACCTCCCCTCGTACAAAGGTGTTTGAGGAGGAGTGATCCTTGGCTTCACGGGGGCGAGTTCGATCTGGACCCCGAGCGGCTCACTTGGCCCGGCGATCTTTCTCTTGGCACGTGCCCCAGTTTCTAGGAGCGACTTCATGCCATCGAGCAAGCATTGCATTGCGGCCATCGTCGTAGCTTGGTCGCTCGTGGTTTGGCTATCGGAGTGGGAGCCGAGGCAATCGTGTACCGATCTCCTGGCTCCGCGGTAGGCGATGAGGTCGTCGTCGCCGATCCTGGTCCTTCGGCGAGGAGGAGCCAGATGGCTGATCTGCCTTCTGGGAGTCAGGTATGCCGAACTCTTGGTGATGGATTCGGGCTCCGTCGTCTCATGGCTTGGGCCAGAATGCCCCGGCCGCCATGATGGGTCGCTTCCAAGTCGACTGAAGACAGAACCATCCCACCTCGCGAGTGCCTTTGCTCGTGAATCGGGGCTTCCTGGAGATTGCTCGACGAGTAAACCCTTGAGCTTCCATTTGCCCACGCGGCGGATGGCTGATGGGGTAATAGCGGGCGCACCGCATGCTCTCCGTCGCTCTCATAGGATGGCCATGGCTCCCTCGATCTGTTCCACGGTTTGGAACTGCCCTAGCGAGAGACTAGGGCCGTCCCTCGGGGGCGGGATCGAGAGTCTGGCACTGCCGCGGCTACCCTCCGTCGTAGGTTGGGGCTCGGATTGAGCCGGAATAAGGCGTCCGGTGGATCGGAGAGAGGCTCTCTTCGATGTGGTGGCAGACCTCATGATTCTGAAGGTTTTTCTTTGAAGAACAGTGAATGTTTCTTCAAGTATATGCCCCGGAGAACAGTGAGTGTTCTTCGAGACGGTCGGAATGAAAATGAAGGTTAAGATACGCCCCTTTTTCTAGCGCCAATTGTTGTTACCCAAAATCAGAAGGGATTGCTGGAATGGATGAGTAACAAAGAAATGCGAGAGCACGTCCGTGGGAAAGTAAATAACGCAAGATTTGCCGGGTTTGTTAAACCTGGGCTTGAATGCTCTCACGAGATGTTATTAATACGAATACGTTGGAGTACAAATATTAATGTAAGAGTGCGATTACAAAGAGTGTAAAAGACCCTAGTTATCTAGCTATTGAGTGCTGGTGATTGCCGGAAGAACCAGAGTTGAAGCTCTGTGAGTTCTTGTTCTCGTTTATGCCGACCGTCTTTGAGTTAAGAGGTCTCCAGATTGAGAGATGGAAAGATGTCCGAAGTTTATAACGTGGCCAATATAGAGAAGCCCACCCTTTTCCGAAAGCTGGGCGTCCTCTATTTATAGGAGTTGGGATGCCTTAATCCTGACGGGCGATCGCCTTTTAGCATATGGGCTGGTTGCCTTAAAGTCCACGGCTTCTGCTGGTAGCCAGCTGTGCGAACTAATGAGAAGTCTGCACGCATCCTGTGTCGCTGTCTCGGGAAGTCCCACCTAGGACCTTTCGGCAGGCATGTCGGTAGGTGGGATTGTCCTTGCCGTGGACAGTTGTTGATGGGCTGGAATCACGTCCGTGTTCTGCGGCGCCATTCGCGGATCTGCACATGGGTCTGCACTCCGAGGTCTGGTCTTTGTAGATAATGACGGATGATGGCTTTACACGTGGCGTGAGGCGGTCGTCCATGATCGGGCACTTGGGACGATCGCTAGTTGTCGGGAGGCGATCGCCTTGGCAGTCGATCGCTCGGCGCTGGGTCCTGTTCTGGGTCCTTCGATCGGCAAGTCTGCCTCGGTCTATTTGACCCTGGTTTGGTCGTCTGGTATTTGTGACGATCGCCTGTTGAGGTGTATAAATCTTGACACAACAATTACGACTTAAACGAACGAAATCAATCTAAATCCCCAAATTTCCCAAAATTAAGATTTAGAAAAACTTATCTCGATTATAGTTCGATAAATACAGTAATTTCAAGGGCTGGAAACATCAAAACAAAAACCGATTTATTTAAGTATGTCACTCAGTTATAAAATACACAAAATTTCATCGAAAAATAACTTGCACGTTAAAAGATATACATATTCAAAGTAGGCAACTCGATCAACTTCAAAAGAAATGTTGCTGGAAAATACTGAAAAATATCATGGCTGACTCACTAGAGAACGGTTCGTATTATCCATGTATTCTGACTCAATACGTACGTTCAGAATAACATTTATACTCATATGTACTTTATTTACAAAATACTCGAGATGTATTTGTAAAATAACTTACCAATTCTGGGATAATCGAGTTCAAAGATGGCAACCTGACTGAATTAATGTACTCTTTGGGAATTTCACAAACAAACTACCAGACGTCTCCTGTATTAGGCTGCTCAGACTCTTTGGGTGTTTGAGCGCTTTTGAAAACTTAAGAATCTCAAAACTAGAATATGAATACAAGTTGTTGAATAGGTGGATATACTATATGGATACTGACAAAGAGGATAAGACAATAATGAAGATTAGGTCGCTCTTTATGGTTTCAAATTCCGCTAGTCAGTCAAAAACCGCGTGGAGGAAAAGTCTGCCGGCCACTTTCGGCGCCCGCTCTTGACACTTGACATCTTTGTTGGGCCCGCCCGGCATTGACGCGCGATTCGCGCGCGCGGTCTTCCGTCGGCGCTCGGCATCCAATAGTCTCCACTAATTCGATCATAACTTCTTTGTTCAGACTCTGATTGGCTCGCCGTTTAAACCGTTGGAAAGCTAGCTCAATTATTTATAATACTGGTAATTTTGAGAATTTTTGAACATTCCAAAAATTCGTGGTGATTTTTCAAAGTTTATACTTGTCTGCGATACTTCTAAGAAAATGTCCAATTTTATTATTATTTATACTCTCGGTGCTTATTTCTTATTTTAAATGGTCCAAGACCACAAATTCATCTCAAATAGGTCCAAGTAAATTAACAAAATCATATATAGTCCGGATAATTTTATCTAATTTTCCGTTGAATAATTTAATCGGAAAATACAACGTTCGCCACCGTCACATTCTAACTAATAATTATTCCACGATATTAAAAAATACTACCCGACACTTTACTCTCGTCTACCCAATATCACATATATTACCAAAAAAATCACATCAGTAATCTTCCAACAAAGTCAATGATAAAATATTATTCTAAAATTCGGAGTATTACATACTACCCCCCCTTAAAAAAAGTTTCGTCCTCGAAACATAAAACAAAGAGTAGCAGAACAAACTAAGAAAACAACCCCTTAGTAACACCACAATCGTCCACACATGATTCAGTAAGCATCCCCGAATGCACAAAGTAGGCAATACTAAAATGAAAAAAGAATTTGGAAAGTATACATAATATATACGAGTCCGAGTGTTCTTATCATACCCGAAAATGACACTATACGAGCCGCGGAATAAAGTAGAGCTTGCATAGTGCAAAATTTTGAAATAAAATTTTAGTCTTCGGACGAGGGTGATAATATTATGTCTGCACTCTATGAAAAACAATCATTTGAGACTAAGAGGGCGAGTCACGTTTCACCCAAAACTTGTAAACTATTATTTTATTAGAATAAAAAGTTTTATTTCACATGTTGACTATAAAACCATTTTTGAATTATGAATAAAACAATTCATGTTTTTTTTAACAATGCATATTTTTTTTTAAAAAATACGGTGACTAATTTGAAATATTTTAAAATTTAATTTGAGGTTCAAATATCAAAAGTTTAAAAATATTTCTTCTTCTACCATTTGTTTGACCGAAAAAAATTTCACCGAAATACGTGACCATTTGATATGACGATATTAAATCGTAGGTTTTCACAATGTTTGAAAATTTCAAAACACCACTTTAAAACGCTTGTGCAGCGGATAAAATTCATTATGGGATATAGGAATTAATATACCCGATTTTCCAAAATACATGACATAACCATTATCACGCGGACCGTATATGCATTTTATATTCAAAACGTAATGCCACAAACAAGTTCCTGCCCCTCGATCAAAGTTAAACCAGTTAGCGTAACATAATCACAACATACATATGAAAAGGCTTACAATCAGGAGACTTACCATCACGGATCGCCTGAAGATGATGTCGGAACCACGATACTAATCACAACTCTAATGCACGCGACTTACACATGACATGGACTTGACCCAACGGCCTAGGTTTTTCGCAAACCTATACTCCGATACCATAGCTGTAACACCCCCAGAATTCGACTGGAAATGTCACATGCCGTAGACCCTTCTCACAAGAATCTACCAGGCTAAACTCCAAAAGATTACTCAATGATTGACCGACCGAGGTCAAATTAATTACAAAACAGACCGACAAGGTCATTAAATAATTCAAAAACCAACATAGTCCACAATTCAACGACAATAATAAACTTGAATACAGAAAAGAATGACAACTCAATTTAATAAATAAAAACTACACTCGTGCAAGGGTGAATACTCGACCAAAAGAGAAATACCGAGCAAAATGAAACAAAAGAAAAGATTCTGACTCTTGTGTGCTTAGCATCATTGTCCTCCATCTCCTTCCAATCCAATCCCATGACTGCTCCCGAGCTACAAACCCTGAGCGCATAACAAGTATTGTTACCCAAAATATTATTCAGAGATGATATGCTCGAATGGACGATTAACAAATAAAATGCGAGAGCACGTCCGTGGGGAAGTAAATAACACAAGATTTGCCGGGGTTGTTAGTCCTGGGATTGAATGCTCTCGCGAGATATTATTAATATGAATACTTGGTAGTACAAATATTAATGTTAGAGTACAATTACAATGAGTCTAAAAGACCCTAGTTATCTTAGCTCTTGAGTGTTGAAGATTGCCGGAAGAACCAGAGTTGAAGCTCTGTGAGTTCTTGTTACAAAGATGAGGAGTTCTCTGTATTGTTTGCTGGGTGTAATAGTGTTAACCTTGTCATTGTCCTTTTGCCAATGCTGTAGGCCTCCTATTTATAGGAGAAGAGGTTGCTGGGATGTCTCTGTCTCCCGCGGGCGATCGCCATTCCTGTATTTAAATAAGGCGGGCGATCGTCCCAGCACATGGGACTGTTTCCTTAAGTCCGCAGCTGCTGCTGGCAGCCGGATGCGCGAACCAATGAGGAGGCGACAGGTGCCTCTTCTCGCTGTCTTGGGAGGGATCGTCATCTAACATGGCGATCCGAGGTAGAAAAGTGCAGCCATGGTTCTGGGGGTCGGTGGAACCGATAGCCCGTCCATGCAAGGTTCCTTTGTGCAAAGATCGCCCGCCCTTTCGTTTAAATACGAGGCGGACGTAGCCGAAGGACCCTCCAAAATAGATCAGTGGACACGCTCGCCCGTTCTCGGATCCATCATCTAACATGGTGGACCAGGACAATGCGACGCGTCCTAGCCCCCGTCACAACGTATGCCCTCTTAGGCAGAAAAGTGCTAACAAGCCACGGTAGCAAAGTCGATTTATCGACGGCGCCCCGTGCAAGGACTCCTCCGGGCAGAGACCGTCCGCCCCATCGCTACATTGGGAGGCAAAACGTAGCCAATGGAGGACCCTTACAATTAAGTGAGTCGCGAGAAGTTAACCATCGGACGGAATGTCACTCGTGCACAAGATATAGTCGTAGAGGTCGGTTCCATCGAACCCCACGACTATGCGAAGTCTTTCCAGGCCGGGACGTTTGGCGTTCATCGAGGAATCAACAAAATCGAAGATCGCAAGAACCAAACTAAAGATAGCTTGCTAATCAAATTATTTTCGTTCCCTTACATTCACCAAGTAAACAAAAACAAGGGGAAGAACGGAGCAATACATGCGATCAGGAGGACGGAACCACATACAATCGGCTTTGTTCGAATACACATATGACGATCGGTTTTGTTCAAGTAAGAATTTTAAGTTTGCCAATACATTCGGAGCTATACATACAACGAACACTCCTCAAACACTTGTGTGAAATCAAATGCGAAAGATTCAGACAGACGATCGTACAAGCAAGGAATCAGATGTAATTATGTATTTTATTTCATTCAAGTTATTTGTACAAACGCCCGAAGCCAAAACACGATGAAACTGAAAAATTACAAGGGAAAACAAAATGAAAGCGGTCTAACTCAGGTTGCCCCCGCCTGGCCTTCGTCACCGGCCACTAGATCAGTCCGGCCTTCATCACCAGCACCTGGATCGGCGTGCGCTTCCTCGCCGGCATCTGGATGAACGAGTTTGTCCGGCGACGGATACCGGCTCAGGTCGATTCTGAGGTCGGAGAGGTCAAGGATTGGCACAAAGAAGGCCGGCTGCAGGGGATGCTCAAGCACATAGGCTTTGAAGTTATCGATCAGAAGGCCGACCTCAAGCCCTCCCTTCTTGGCAGCACGGATGGCGTCAACGTAAGCCATGTAATAGGCAAACTCGCCGACATACTCCACGTTGAGGAAGGGATCGGCCTCGATCGCCTCCAACTTCTTCTTCAGCCCCACGATTGTTTTGTCCGCACCCCAGAGCTCGGCAACCTTGGCGGCCAGCTCCCCCTTCGACGACTCCAACTCGCCATTTAACCGGTCCACCACCGCCTTCAGCTCGGTCGCCTCCTCCTGCGAGGCCGCATGCAACCGACGGGCTTCCGTCATTTGATTGCGCATCTGGTCGGTCCCCGCCCGGGCCCGGTCGAGATCCTGCCTCATCCGGTCGAGATCCTGCTTAGCCCGCTTGGCCGTCTCCACGTACTCCTTCTCCATTGCCGCAATCCTATCGGCTAACTCAGCGTTCCGACTTCGAGCAGCCTTGAGGTCCGAATGGAGACAGGCACTAGAGGGCCGCCCCTCATAATCCTTTACAGCTTGAGCGGCCACCATCTCTGCTTGGAGGGTCAGGGCAAGAGTCGCCTGCATTGCGTCTCCAGACCGCCGGCGCGCGATCTCATCCAGGTCGGTCGTCCAAGCCTTCGGCAGGGCGGTGATAGCCCGAGAGACGTAGTGAGGGACATCGCTAGGCTCTCGGGGAGACCTGCTCGCAAGGAAGTCCAATACCATCGGCGAGTAGTTCGAGTCGGCAAGACGGACCCTGCACCAAGAACAAAGGAGTTACTATGTCCCCTACACAAGTGACTTAACTCAATAGATCAACCGAACTTACCTTTCGACCTTCTCGAGGTTGCGGCCGAAAAAAGGCTTGCCCCGCGGGGTTTGGGGGTCGGCAGTCGCCATGGCCTGTAGGAAGTCCGATGAGGGCGTAGGCCCCTCCGCCATTGGAACAGCAGAAATTGGAGGCGCGGCGACCAGCGGCACCACTGCGGGCGCCTCAGCAGCAACAGTTGGCAAAGGCTCCTCCGGCCTCCGCCTCTTGCGGTTGCGCTGGAACTGCTCCTCTTCCCGAGTATCTGGCTCGACGATCAGACCCATGAGAGGTCTCGTCTCGGGGATAGGATGGGTCATTGTCGCAGGGGCACGGCCCGCTTTCTTCCCTTGGCGAAGACGATTCATAAGACCAGGGTTCTACATAGCAATCTCTCTCAGCGGCTCGAAGTAGCGGGGGAAGTAGACCTCTGTCAAAGAAGACAATCAACCAGGTTAGACATCTTCTTCAATCAAAGGCGATCGTCAAGCAAAAAGGAGGTCGTAAACATTTGTACATGGGACCCTTAAGTGGTGGGGAAAGCAAAACAATCGAGCGCCCAACCAATAAGCTTCGTTGTTGATCACGCAAGCGTCGGTGTAACTGTCCGGAAGACCACGGATTCACTCCCAGACGATCAAAAAATCAAAGGGAAGGTCTCGGCTGCTGGAACAAGGGAGCCTGTAAAAAGAAAACCAAATTAGATCAGTTCAAGGTGTATCCGAATGAAGGGAGAGTTAAAACCCTTACTTGGATTTCTCTCCTGAAAGCCGGTGGGGATATCCAACTCATCCTCGGGTTTGTCGCTCGCGGCCGACTTCCACGCTCCGCCGACCCAACACCATTTTGTCAGGTCGCCTCGGACCTTGTTCGGCACCCCAAGGACCACCCGGCCCATGCGACCCTGAATGTGGTAGCCGCCAACGGAACCCTTCTGCACCGTCAGCTTAAAGAGGTAGTTCATTTCCAGCGCAGAAGGAAGACGGAATAGCCGGTGACCGCCAAATAGAGTCAAAGTGCTGACGATCTGTAACCAGGCGTTCGGCGTCAGTTAGAGCGGCGCCACATTCCAGGCAGTCAGCAGATATGACATGGCGAACGGCAATGGGAACCGCAATCCAGCCCCCATGATCAACTCATTAACAGCGAGCATACCCTCGGGAGGTTGGTCGGTGCGCTCATTCTCGGCAGGAACATACAGTGAAACATCGGAGGGGACATGGAACTCCGCCCTCTAACGACTCAAATCCTTCTTGGCCGCCGAACTCTTAATTTGGCCGAGGGTCCACACGGAGCGGTCTGCGGCCCGAAACGACGTCCGATTTACGGGTTCATAAGGGTGGGCGACCGAATATGCGCGAAAATCGAACTTAGGACGTGGTCCGGCCAGCCTCTCCATAAGCTCGGCAAATTCCAGAAAGGCTCGGCTGAACATACTATTTTGCTCCCAGTACACTCTCACTGCCTCATCCTCGTCGGCCGGCGAGCGCTTCTGCTCCGCCGACGATGACCTCGCCGCGTCAGCCTCGTTGAAGAGTTCTTCAACCTCCGCGGGTTCAATCCCAGCGCGAATGGCCTCGATGGCCGTCTCCACGTGAAAATCCGCGGAGGTTTCATCCCGGGCAGTCGAAGTCGCGGCGGCAGAAATGCTACCCGTCTCATACATGGTGGATCCTCCTCTAGACATGTTCAAAGAGAAAGGGGGGAGAAAAGTTTTTGTTCTTACCTAGAGACTGAGTTGAACGTCGATCGGCACACAAAGCTTCAAAGAATTTCAACTATATCTTCTTCTCAGGCAAGAGCGCATAAATATCTAACCCAGTAGCCCTAGCCCCTTTTATAGGCGAGAGCAGGGACTTCTGGGCAAATAAGAGGAATCTCGAGGGCTGAAGTGCAACCGTCAGATAAGTCGCATTTAATGCCGCCCTCGATATCCGCGTACGCGTCGTTTCGAGGGCACGCCAGATGACAAGTCTGACAAAACCGTCGGACTCCCCCAACGGGAGCGCGACATGTGCCCCAGTGACGTTTCAAAAGCCCGCTTCCACTTCCTGCTCGCTCCAGCGTCCGGGGAGATCGTCTAAGTTCGAAATCAGTTCGTCCGGGAGACGATCGTCTGCTTCATAAGTAGATGATTCGCTCGTCTAAAACAAACGATTGCCAGCATCGGAGCGAGCTGGGGGGCAATTGTTGTGCGGCGATTTATACGCCTCGATGGCGATCGGCATAATGGTCGAAAGCCAACCAAAGAAGACAGATGCTGGGCAAGTGCCTAGCGGTCGACGTCCAAAGCGATCGTCTATTGGAACCTGGCGATCGCCTTTAATATCTGACGGGGACGACCGTCCCATACCACGTGTAAAGCCAACATCCGTCAAATTCTACGGAGACCAAATCGGGATGAAGGCCCACATGTAGATCCGCAAAAGGCGCCGCAAGAACAGGCCCTACTCCAGCCCATTAGCAGCTGTTAGTGATAAGGACGGCCTCACCTACCGACAGACCCACCAAAAGGTCCTGGGTGGGACCTCCCAAGACAGCGAGAAGAGGGACCTATCACCTCCTCATTGGTTCGTGCATCCGGCTGCCAGCAGCAGCTGCAGACTTTAAGGAAACAGTCCCACGTGCTGGGATGATCGCCCGCCTTATTTAAATGCAGGAACGACGATCGCCCGTGGGAGACAGAGACATCCCAGCAATCTCTTCTCCTGTAAATAGGAGGCCTCCAGCATTGGCAAAATGACAGTGACAAGGTTAACACTATTACACCCAGCAAACAATACAGAGAACTCCTCATCTTTGTAACAAGAACTCACAGAGCTTCAACTCTGGTTCTTCCGGCAATCTTCAGCACTCAAGAGCTAAGATAACTAGGGTCTTTTACACTAATTGTAATTGTACTCTAACATTAATATTTGTACTCCCAAGTATTCATATTAATAATATCTCGCGAGAGCATTCAATCCCGGGACTAACAACCCCGGCAAATCTTGTGTTATTTACTTCCCCATGGACGTGCTCTCGCATTTTGTTTGTTAATCGTCCATTCCAGCATATCATCTCCGGATAATATTTTGGGTAACAACAACAGGCACCCGCCCCCCGAAAACTCGGGGGTTAGCAAAATGGAATTTTGCTAGTGCAAGTACATAATATGCAAGATATACGAAAAATACCAACACAAAACTCAACAGCCGTGAAGCCTTAACACGAACCACATTCACACAACCAGCACAGAAGAGCATTCACACAGACATATTTTTTTTTACGGACCATATCATCAAGGAAAACTTCAGATGAGCCCCAATGAGTCAAAAGAACTAGTTCGTAAACCCCATTTTTGAAATAATATATTTTGATAAAATAGGTTGAAAATGTTAATATTGACTCAGGCCGTTTTGGGGTTTGGAAAATCGAATGGAAATTTCTTTGGAAAATAACTTCAGGATATCTCGGGACCTTGACCCAAATTATTATAGAACATTACCACAAGCGAATCATTACAACATTTCATGGGGACCTCGATCCAATCCAAAGAATAACACCACAATATTAACTATCTCAACATCTCATGGGGTCCTCGACCCAAACCACATAATATCATCACAGCACAATCGGAGACACAGCCTCTCGTTCGACCAACCCTGCTCAGGACCCTTGATTAATTAACCCTCGAAGATCTCGTCAAATATCCTTGGTTAATTAACCCTGATACCAACGTATTAAAAACAAGTTAAAACAAACTTTCAGAAACACGAATCACGGTCTATATCGAGACCAGCATTTTGAAAAGAGTTGAAAGAACTTTGAAATACGAAAATTGTTCGGTAATAGGGTCTTAGCTATCACTCGAATATCCGTTACCATTAAGCCTGCCAGGCGCCTCCCTTGCACACCTGTGCACCAGCGTTCACTCCACTATGTTGGCCGCCACTTGAACATGTCACCGTGCCGGCGATCTATAATACCCGCAATTTCGAATTCCGGTAATTTTTTTTCGGCGGGAGTCTATTTTGACGACTCGCTCGTGACTATTTCGTCATTTCAAGAATGATTAATTCTGCACTTTTTGTCATCCGAGTTCGTTTTCGTGTCGTTTTATTGAGTTCCGTGTTCTTGAGCGACTTTTCCATACTTGAGTTCGATTCTTGCGAATCTCGTCCGAAATTGTTTTTTCGAGTTTGTCGTAAGTTCATTTAATGTTATTATTTATGTTGAGAGCTTTGGCATGGTGTTTCGATCGTGTATCGTGTATTTTAGATGTTTTGGGCCATTTTCGTAATTTCCCAAAGTTTGGGTTAATTACTTCCGTTGTCGAATTTCGAGCCTTCGGGTGGTCGGAATCGTGTGTTCTCTTAGCGCTTGGATTCATCTTTCCGAGTACTTCGTAACCGTTTCTTCGATTCATATTCAGTTTCGAGTACTTGTTTTCATACTCATTTTTACCTATCTCCGGGTTGTTCGGAATCACATGTACGTTTAACGCTTTCGTTCGTTGTTGAGAATCCTTCGTGAACATTGAGTAGTGTTTTTCGAGCTTTTCGTCATGTTCGTTCCGTGCTTGGGGTATTTTATGCTTCATAATTCGCTCATTATCATTTCCGATCATAACCGATGCGTTAAGGTGGTTGATACGTCGTCGAACGCCTAACCGTGCAGGTTGGGCCCAAGCCAGCCCTGGCCGAGTTACGGCTGGAAGGGCCCGGCAGTTACGTACGTAAGCCTTGGATAGTTACGTACGTAACGATGCCGACATTTCTGGGCAGTTAGTTTGGCCATGGCCGGTTACGTACGTAAGCCCTTGGCCGATTACGTACGTAAGGAGGCCGGCAAGCAACCTATTTAAGACCCAGCAGACGGATTTTTCATCATTTTTCTCACTCGTATCATCCTCTTCTGCGGCTGGAGCTTTGATGATCATGGAGGGATGTTGTCAGGTGTTAAATCCATGAAGCCTTGGAGTTCATGTCATCAATCATCCATCCTATAACATCCTTTGATCGAGCAAATCAGGTCAGATTTTCTAAAAATCTAGTTTTGGGGAATTTGGGTGTTTTGGTTGTTTTCATCCATTAATCCGATTTAACTTAGGATTGTGATGGATTGATGATTATTTAATTTAGATTATGATTCTAACAATGCCGGATCCAAGGTCCTAATAACACCGAATCAAATCTACAATCCTTTCTTTTCTCTCGTGTTTGGTTGAGTGAATTAAACACTCGAACTCTTATCAATTAAGCTTGATTACAACAACAATAATGTATATAATGATATCTGATGTATATAAACTTTGCTTGAAGTTGTTGTTAGATGAATACCATATGAAGTATTAGTTATAGGCTTGGTTGCCTAAACTAGACGTTGGTGCATGTCCTTCTTTAGCATGCACTATATACCTGGTGTACTGTACGTTAAGACTTGTAGCGCGCATAAGGCTTGTCGGTAGCATCTATTATTGCATGTCTATTTTAGTCCAGTAGCTTCTGCTCTTTCAGAGCGTGCTCTATGTCATCTATGTAGCGTACGTTATATTTATCCTAAGATAGCCGTTGAAATGATGACATACTCCATGACTTCACTTGCTCATTAACGGTCCAATGTTTGAATTCTGATTCAAACGATTTAGCATACGTTATACGATACATGTTACGTATGTTAACTTATGTACTTAGCGTACGTTAATTTGTCCTCATTGCGTGCGTTAACATTGCTCTTATTCGGCAGTCTTCAGCTGGGTCTTTGTTACGTAGTTTAGCTATGGTGCATAGCGTACATTAGCTTTTTATGCTTCAGTTCTTTGGTTTTCTGTTCAGCTCGTGCTTCATCAACTGTCGTTGATTAATTGGTGTTTTTCATTGTTTATCAACTTATCATCAAAACCTTTAATGTGAAATGGAATAAAATGTTCCAACAATCTCCCCCTTTTGATGATGACAAAACAACAATCCTTGATGAGATTTATATCTGCCAAAAATACAGTAACCACGATACAGATTAAAGTTTTTGGCTTTGTTTGTTTCGTTAGTTTTCTTCTCCCCATCATACCTTCTTCGTCTTCTGCCATTTTATTATTTGTCCCATTGTATCTCCTCATTTTTCTCCCCTTTTTATCATTAGCAAAAAACTTATTTAATCATTAACATGATACTAATTATTTTGCAAAGAAATGGGTAAATGCCCCCCTGAAAATACTAACTTCTCCTGAAAATAGTAAATCCCCCTGAGTTAAATACCAATTTATTTGAAAAAATAATTTTAAATTTTGGAGATCCAACCGACTTTTGGTCGTTTTTCATTTTGAAAAAAGACGATGTTCGATATTGTGGTTTCTTTTGGAATCCATATTTTCTTTATTTTTATCGTTCATCTTGGGCTTTTACAATTTCTAATGTGATGCCCGATTTTTAAATATTTACCACAATTAGGTATTTTCAAATTTAAAAATTCATTTTTATCACTTGGTTCGAATCCTAATCCTTGTTTATTTAACGAAAATTTTTTAACAGAAAATAATTTTTCAAATTTCTCATTTCCGCGAGAAAATTTATTTGTTAAATATTTAAGTTCGTTTTGAACTTTTAATAAATCATTTTTCAATTTGTTCTCTTTTTCCAAACATAGAGAATGATTATTTTCAATAATTTTCCATTTTTCTTGTATTTTGGAGATTTCATCTTCCAATAATTTATTTTTCATTGAGGATTTATTATCTTTTAATGAATTTTGAAAATCCGTATGTAATTCTTCGAAAGCATTAAAAAGTTCGTTGTGAGATGAGATACTTACCTGGCTTTCATTGTCGCTGTCGTCAAACGAGCTCCTTGCCATGAGTGCGAGATTAGTTTGAATATTTTCATCTTCATGTTCTTCGTCACTCCAGGTGGCTATTAGCACCTCATTCTTGGAAGTCGAGCCATGACAATTTTTTGCAAATTGGTCGTGTTTTCCATAATTTCGATGGTCATTCTCGAATCGATTTGACTCATTTTGGACTTGCGAGTTGAAGTCTTTTCTTATCCAATTTAATAAGTTTTGATACTTATTGATGTTTTTGGCATAAAATGCTGATTCTTCATCATCTTTATCAATCAAATTTTTTTCTTTATTTCTAGACATCTTTTTAGATTTCAAAGCTAAAGATTTTTCTTTGGACTTCAGTTAGGCATTTCGATATTTTAACACGATCTCTTAGTTTATTAGCGAACCGACAAGGACGCTAAAATCAAGCGTGTTGAGATCTTTCGACTCCATGATAGCCGTGACTATCCCGTCCCATTCATAAGGTAGTGATCTTAATATTTTCTTCACTTTTTCACTACTTTATAATGATTTTCCAAAACAAGCTAGTCCATTTGTGATGACCGAAAATTAGTCGAGCATGTTTGTTATGGACTCGTCATTTTACATCATAAATAATTTATAGTCGTGGAGAAGCATATTGATCTTCGTCTCCTTGACTTGATTCGTTCCTTCGTTAGTTACCTCTAGCATTTTTCAAACTTATTTGGCACTAGCACACGAGGAAATCCGATTGTGTTCTTTCGGATTTAAAGCACAATAAAGCACTTGTGGTGCTTTGCTATTGTAATGATCGTTTTTTCAATCCGTATCATCGTATTATTCGAAGATTTTAAGAGAGCTGTTGACTTTCATTGGAATCTTTGGACCAAGGCATATTACCTTCCAAAGTTCGATATCATAGGCTCGAATGAAAATTGACATCTTTTCTTCCACGTCGTGAAATTTGATCCATCAAATAATGAAGGTTGGTTTAAGACAAGGCCTTCGACCGGTGCATAATGAAGTGCCATTACATCTTTTTTTCCTAGGATGTTAACCCGACTATAGGAGATGTAATATCCGCAATATTCGATTTTCGGTAAATTTCTTTTTTCGGCCGGAGTCCGTTTTGACGACTCTCTTATGACCGTTTCGTCATTTCGAGAATGATTAATTCTGCACTTTTTGTCATCCGAGTTCGTTTCGGTATCGTTTTGTTGAGTTCCGAGCTTTTTAGCGACTTTTCCGCACTTGAGTTCGATTCTTGCGAATCTCATCCGAAACTGTTGTTTCGAGTTTCTCGTAAGTTCATTTAATGTTATTATTCATGTTGCGAGCTTTGGTTTGGTGTTTCGATCGCGTATCGTGATTTTCGGACGTTTTGGGCCATTTTCGTAATTTCCCAAAGTTTTGGGTCATTACTTCCGTTGTTGAATTCCGAGCCTTCGGGTGGTCGGAATGTGTTCTCTTAGCTCTTAGATTGGTCTTTGCGAGTGTTGTGTCGAGATTTATACTTTCCGACCGGCGATCGCCTCGGAGATCGGCGACGAAGCATCGCTGAGCAAATGAGGCGTAATCGCGACCGGCGACCCGGCGGCCTAGCCTTAGCCCCGCAGACAACATGAATCGGCCAGCCGAAGGTCCCAGGACAAGTCCCGGTGCCGAGCGATCGACATCCAATACGATCATCTCTCGGCGCCTGGCGACCGACTTCTGGCGACCGACTTATGAACGATCATCTCTCAGTGCCTTGCCGACCGACCCTTGGTGACCGACCAGTGCCGACCCTCAGTGACTGGCCGAGGACGACACTCGGTGTCCAGCTAGAGACGACCGCTTCATGACGATCTGGGCTGATGGCCATCCAGTCGGCCAAGGCCGAGCCACAGGACAACACCCACGTGCAGATCCACAAAAAGCGCTGAGAGACCTGTCACCTACCAACAGGGCCGCAGACCTGCAAAAGGAGCTGACGGACAAGACTGGTGACCACAGCCTGTCACCTACCTCGCCTACTGAAAACTCCGCCGAAAGTAACAAAGTGGGACCACCTGTGACAGTACTTCCGGACGCATGCTGGCTCCTCATTGGACCGCATACCGGCCGGTTGTAGCTCGACTTTGGCAGACTGCCCACGTGACCTTTAGGACGATCGCCCCATTATATTAATGGCCGAAAGACGATCGCCCGCTAGGAGACAAGGCACCTCATCCCCTATATAAACAAGGCAGCCTGCACTTGGATTTCTCTCTGGCATTCTCGCATTTCACACACCATACAGAAGCAAAATACCCAGCACTTGGCTTTCTCCAACTCTTGGCAACAGCTATCTTTCGGTACTTCTTCTCCCGGCCTCTCTCATCAAGTAGACGATCGGCAGGGACGAAGAACACCTAGCTTCGCTCAAGAGCCGGATTAACAGAGTCTTTTTACACTCATTGTATTTAGATTTCTCTCATTAATACTTGTATCCATGAATATTTGTATTAATAACATCTCGCGAGAGCATTCAAGCCCGGGCCTAACAAACCCAGAAAATCTTGTATTATTTATCTCCTCTCGGAAGTGCTCCCGCAATTGTTGTTTGTTGTCCGTCTCCAGCAGTATTTAATCTTCGGATAGATATTTTGGGCAACAACAATTGGCGCTAGAGGAAGGGCATCTAACCCTCAAATTTTTATACCTACCGTCCCGAAGAACACTCACTGTTCTCGGGGCAGATACTTGAAGTGACACTCACTGCACTTCAAAGAAATCTTTCAGAAATCATGTCTTCCGCCTCCGCGTCGAAGAAAGCCGCCGGCCAGCCGGCCAGACGCCACGCCTGGCCCGGCCCGAGCCACGCCCGATGGTGGAGGGTAGCCGCCGCGGCCGAGACGCTCGATCTCGCTCGGACGGCGGCCCAAGCCTCTCGCTCGATCAGTTCCGAACCAAGGAACAGATCGAAGGGGCCCTGGCCGTCCTACAGGAGCGACGGAGTGCTCTCGACGCGCCTCCTGCTATCACCCCCTCGGTCGTCCGCCGGAAGTCCAAGCGGAAGCTCAAGGCATTACTGGCCGAGCGATTGTCAGGAGGCTCCTGTCCGCAAGAAGAGGCGCTCGCCAGTCGGGGCATCTCTGTCTTCGATCGCCTGGCGGTGACTGCACTGTAACCGGGCGGCCCGGCCTCGGCCTACGAGACGACGGAGTTTGAGTCCGTCACCGTGAGCTCGGCCTACCCGACTCCCGTAGCAGCCTGCTCCCCCTCGCCAAATAGCCGAGGCCGGCAGCAGCGGAGCCCGGAGATCGGTACATGATCGCCTCGGCTCCTGCTCCCAAAGCCGATCTACAAGCGACCAAGCCACGGCGATGGCTGCGATGCAACGTCAACTCGACGACATGAAGGCGCCTCGAATCCGTGGCGGCGCCAAGAAGACGATCGCCGGGCCAAGCGAGCCGCTCACGATCGACATCGAGCTCGCCCCCGTGCAGCACAAGATCGCTCCCCCGCAAACACCCGTGTACGAGGGGCGATCGGACCCCCAGATGCACCTGAGGAAGTTCAACATCTACATGACCGGGTGTGGGGCATCAGACGCGACCAGGTGCCGAATGTTCCCTCTGACGCTGGACGACCTCGCCCACAGGTGGTACGCCTCGTTGCCGCCTCGGTCCATTGGCTCTTTTAACCAGCTGGCGCACGTCTTCACGGAGTACTTCGCCACCAGGGTCGTCCGGCCAGAAGGTCCCCTTCGCATGATGCAAATCAAGCAGGGAGAAGAAGAGTCCGACTCGGACTACATCGACCGGGTAGACGTGATCATCCTCAACGGCGAGCCCGTAAGCGATGAGACCGCCCTCTACGCGGTCCTAGGAGGATTTCAGGGTTTTTCGCCTATGTTCAGGCATCTCACGAAGAACCAACCTACAACCTACGCAGCCTTCCGGGCTAGAGCCGCAGATTTTCTGGCCAGGCAAAGGTTCCTTCTTAGCCTGTGAGCAGCGCGATCGGCGCCCGGACGATGATCTCCCGCCCGATCGCCGTTATCAACCTACGAATAAAGCGATCGGCAGCCGAGCGACGATCGACAGTCTTTCAGCCCGATCGCCGATCATCACGCTACATCATCAGCAACCCGGAGGACACGATCGCCCTCTACAGTCCAGCATCTAACATGACGGACTAAGGCATAAGATCGCCTCCACCGCACATCATAAAGCCATGGTCCTGGTAGTCGATGGAACCGGCTGCTTCGGCCATGCAAGGTCCCTTTCGGCCGAGATCGCCCGCCCTTCATTTAAATACGAGGCCGGCGTAGTCTGAGGGCTCTCCAAATTTAATCAGTGGACACGTGCCACAACCCCCGTCTCAACGTACACCGTCGAGGTTCGCCATCTTCATGGTGGGCCGAGGTGGAAGCAGAGCTAACAAGCCGCGGGCGTGGAGTTGATTCATCCGACGCTGCCCCGCGCAAGGACTCCTCTAGACCGAGACCGCACGCCCTTCGTTTAAATATGAGGCAAGGCGCAGCCTAACAGAGGACCCTCATAATAAAGTGAGTCACGAGACACTCAATGTCTTCGCGCACCAAGACACGGTCATGGAATCGGTCCATCGAATTCTGCGACTATGCACGATTCCTCAACCAAGCGAAACCATCAAGTTTCCGAGAGGGGATCGGCCAATGTTGTTTTTTGCAGGTACAAGACCGAAAGATAGCTAGCCAATCGACCATGATAGCCCAAGTCCGAAGTCATAAGTCAGCTCAGCAAGATCGCCCGTCCTCATCCTTACACGATCGCTAGCAAGAACCACCTCGCCCCATGTCTTCAACATATGAGCAAGCTGGGGGGCAATTGTTGTGTCGAGATTTACACTTTCCGACCGGCGATCGCCTCGGAGATCGGGCGACGAAGCACGCTGAGCAGCTGAGGCGTAATCGCGACCGCGACTGTGCGGCCTAGTCTTAGCCCCGCAGACAACATGAATCGGCCAGCCGAAGGTCCCAGGACAAGTCCCGTTGCCGAGCGATCGACATCCAATATGATAATCTCTCGGCGCCTGGCGACCGACTTCTGGCGACCGACTTATGGACGATCATCTCTCAGCGCCTTGCCGACCGACCCTTGGTGACCGACCAGTGCCGACCCTCAGTGACTGGCCGAGGACGACCCTCGGTGTCCAACTAGAGACGACCGCTTCATGACGATCTGGGCCGATGGCCATCCAGTCGGCCAAGGCCGAGCCACAGGACAAAGACCCACGTGCATCCACAAAAGCGCCGATGCACTGTCACCTACCTCACCTACCAACAGGGCCGCAGACCTGCAAAAGGAGCTGACGGACAAGACTGGTGATCACAGCCTGTCACCTACCTCGCCTACTGACAAGTCCGCCGAAAGTAACAAAGTGGGACCACCTGTGACAGTACTTCCGGACGCGTGTTGACTCCTCATTGGACAAAGATACCGGGTCATTTACCGTAGCCTTGGACTTTTGGCAGACTGCCCACGTGACCTTTAGGATGATCGCCCCATTATATTAATGGCCGAAAGACGATCGCCCGCTAGGAGACAAGGCACCTCATCCCCTATATAAAGAAGGCAGCCTGCACTTGGATTTCTCTCTGGCATTCTCGCATTTCACACACCATACAGAAGCAAAATACCCAGCACTTGGCTTTCTCCAACTCTTGGCAACAGCTATCTTTCGGTACTTCTTCTCCCGGCCTCTCTCATCAAGTAGACGATCGGCAGGGACGAAGAACACCTAGCTTCGCTCAAGAGCCGGATTAACAAAGTCTTTTTACACTCATTGTATTTAGATTTCTCTCATTAATACTTGTATCCACGAATATTTGTATTAATAACATCTCGCGAGAGCATTCAAGCCCGGGCCTAACAAACCCGGCAAATCTTGTATTATTTATCTCCTCTCGGAAGTGCTCATGCAATTGTTGTTTGTTGTCCGTATCCAGCAGTATTTAATCTTCGGATAGATATTTTGGGCAACAACAGCGAGTACGTCGTAACCGTATAATTGATTCGTATTCAGGTTCGGATTTTGGGGTCGTTCGGGCCGTCGGAGTTGGCCCCGGCCGAGTCATGGCCGGGCAACCTGGGCCCAGGCCGGCACTAGCCGAGTCACGGCCGGTAGTGCTCGGCAGCTTCTGGCCGAGTCACGGCCGGCAGTGCTCAGCTTCGCCGAAAGCGCAGTGGGCCGCGGCACATGCCGGCAGGCCGCGGCACACTCGTGGCATTTTTCGCCAAACTGATTGATCGGTGCCGCGCACACTCCGGCCGAGCCGCGGCACACCGCCGACCACCGGGAGCCATTTTTGGGCTCGTGCCGCGGCACACTCATTGGCCGCGGCACACTGTGCAGCCTATTTATGGCCCTGCACATGGGTTTTTGGCCATTTTTCTCCTTCTTCTCCTTCTCTTCCGCGGCTGAGGGTGATCTTACCATGGAGCCATGTTGTTTAACAACAAATGCATGAAGTTATTGAGTTCATATCATCAATCAATCATCCGTTATCATCCTTTGATCCAGCGAATCAAGGTAACTTTCCTTAGAACCCTAATTTCGTGAATTTGGGGGTTTTTGCGTTTTTGTCCGATTCGTTCCGTATTATTGATTAATTCATGATGGATATGATTAATCTTGGTAGTATTCTTGTGTTTAACATCATTTAATCCATTGTTCTTCGTCGAATCGAAGTATATTTCTTGATTTCCTTCAAATTGACTTTTTGGGGGATTTGTCCTTGATCTTGTTTTTCATCCGTTTTTGATGGATCGATTATGGTTAAATGATGTTGTTAAACATATTCTATGGATTGTATATCTATATTTCAACTTGGAATTCCGCTGGGTTTTGACGAACGAATCGTGTTCTCGCCGCTTGGGGAAACGCTTGAACTTTCGTCATTCGTTCTTTGAATTCAACGGCTTTGAGTCGTATTATGGAATTCATTTTCGTTGTTATTGTGTTCATTCATAGTTCATTGTTGCGGATTGTCGTTCGGTGGAGTCGGCGAGTTCGTAGTCGGTTCGTGCCAACCTACTTCGGCCGATTCTCCGCGTTGTGGTTATTCGAGGCAAGTACCTTGCCCATACTTTTCTTATTTTATGGATATGATGATTGGTGATCGTCTTGGTGTGTTTGTTTGGTTGTTTGAAATGAAGTTTCAAAAGATTTCGGTTTGGCCTCGTTAAAGGCTCTCTTTCAAAACGCGTGTGTGTTTTGTGAACCGCGTGTTTTGGGAATTGATTATGATTTGATTATTTTTAACGTTGAAGGATTTGATGATGATACTCCTATTGTTTAAAGTTATGGAATCGTGTATTCTGTATTTAATCTTGTCATTGTGTTTTGAAGAGTTTGATAATGGTGTCGAGTTAATGGCCATCTCTAGTGAGTATCCTTAATGAACTTACATTCTTAGCATGTTAGTATTGCATGAGTAACGTGTGTGTGTGTGTATGCTCACTACGGGTTAGATCCGACGGGGTCTCGGTAGGGGTCCACGGAGGGGTGGATCCGCGAGCTTGCTTTTAACCACTATGGGTTAGATCCGACGGGGTCTCGGTAGGGGTCCACGGAGGGGTGGATCCACGGTTAATTGTGGTGCATTTTGAAAATGTGATTTGATTATGGCATTTCCGGAAATGAGTGCTTTTGAACGGTTTTCATGATTGCATGCATTGACTAAGTGTGTAAGAGGTAAGTTGTTCGTTTGGCCTACTTGGCTAGGATGGCTCTAGAGTATTTTGTTGTTTGTGTTAAATCCTTTATTTGTGGATTTTAATGTTGGGAGGCGAACCTTGTGGTCGTCCTTGTGTACTGTGAGTTGATGAGATTTGGGGCTAAAATCCCAATGGTTTTGTAAAAGTCATTTTATGGATTTGGGGCTAAAATCCCAACGGTTTGGTAAATGTCATTTTTTGTGGAAAGTAAACCTTTGGGGCGGTGACCCCTTTTGTCCTTTGGATTTAGAAAAGTAGGATTTGATAATCCTAAATTATTTTCCATTAAAACTCTCGATGGGATTCTAAGCCGTTTTATAAATTATTTCCATTGATTTATGATGTTTCGATTTTTAAAGGTTTTCTCAAACCCTTGCCTCGAGAAGTACTTTTCGTTTCGTTAGGATCTTTGAGGATTCCTGGTTATTATTATTCGTGGAATGTGAATTGTATGGCTCGTATTTGCACTTTGTACTTGCACTAGCAAAACAGTGGAGTTTTGCTAACCCCCGAGTATTCGGGGGGTGGATGTCTATTTTTGCATTCAGGTTTTGGAGCATAACACAGGGTCGGCACGAAGGATGATGAAAGATGAACGATACTAATCACACGAGGATCTGTTGATGTCGTATTGGTCTAGTTGTATTTTTCTTTTCCGCTGCAGTATCTTTTCCCCGTTGTACGGGAGTTTATTGTATTTTGACCCCTGCGTGGGTATATGTTGTAATTGAGTTGTATATTTTTATTGAAAGACCAAATCGGTCTACTGAGTCACTTAGCCTTAAAGGCATTGTCGAGGTGTTAAATGTTGTTACCAGCCTGGTAGATCTTCGAGGAGAGGGTCTACGGCGTGTAATATCCCTAAGTGGATTGGGGGTGTTACAGGAGATACCCGCTCTGATACCAATTGTTGGTTTGGTACCACCACTTGAAAGGGGGTTGGATAGTGCGGTTAAGAATATAGAATTCTTTTTCGATTCCGGAAGCGATAGAGTGCGGAATATAAATGACACAACAATATATAGAGGTTCGGCAATATGACTACATCCTCTCTCCGTATCTTTTTCTATAGGCTTAAGATAAACCTTTCCACCTTGTCTTCGATCGGTCCAAGGGAAACCGTTACAATCTTATCTTCTATCGGTCCACGATAAACCATTACAATCTTATGTAGGTCCAAGATAAACCATTTTCCTTTTCTATTCGATAAGGAATCAACTTTTCTAGCTTTCTAGCGATACTAGAAAAACCTCACGTGAATTTACATTATGATTTTAGCAATACCTGATCTACGATCCTAATAACACCGAATCAAATCTACAATCTTTCCTTTTTCTCTCGTATTTGGTTGAGTTAATTAAACACTCAAACTCTTATCAATTAAGCTCGATTACAACAACATAATGTATATAATGATATATGATGTATATAGACTTTGTTTGAAGTTGTTTTTAGATGAATACCTTATGAAGTGGTATTTATAGGCTTGGTTTTCGAAACTAGCCATTGGTGCCTGTCCTTATTTAGCGTGCGCTATATACATGGTGTAGCGTACATTAAGACATGTAGCGTGCATAAGACTTGTCAGTAGCGTAAGTTATTGCATGTCTGTTTCAGTCCAGTAGCTTCTGCTCTTTCATAGCGTGCTATGTCATCTATCATCACACCATATATGACCTATTGCAAGCCCATCATATGGTTGTGTTGCATAAAATATTGCTATAGACAAGAAACCTGTATATCTATTGTAATACTTTCGAAATGTGTTACTTTAAATGGGAAAGTGTTGCAAACCTAAGAAATATTTTGACAGTTTTAGATCTATAGCAATATTTCAGAAAAGTGTTACAATAACATGATACGCTTTTGGTCGATTTGACCAAAATATGTAGGCGGGATGTTGGCCACTAAGTATACTGGATACAGTTTGGAAAATAGTTTAAACAACAAACTGCATTTAATTCTAAATGAAAAGTGCGTAGCGGAAGTCTGATATGAGGTTGCCGTGGATACAAGAACTAAGTGTATAGTGTATACTTAATATATCACGTAATTTAAAACAAGAAAAGTCAAGGTAAATAACACAAGAATTAAAGTGGTTCGAGGTAAACCCTCTACGTCCACCGGTCCTCTACACAGAGTAAAGTTTATTATAATTACTGCGTACACAACTACGTAATTATAACAACACACACAATCAATATATCGTTCACACAGATTGATATAAAGATCTTAGCTTAAACCGTTCACACAGATTGGTTTTGAGCTAATGCTTGACTTGCTTCTTCACACACAGCTCAAGCTTCGTCTTCTTCAATGCAATTCCTTCACACACAGCTCCGAGAAGCACAGATTGTTCACCCACACAGGGCTGATCTTGAGTTTGTTCAACGTATAGAACAGATGGTGAACAACAACTTTGACTTTAAGAGCTTTCAGCTGATGAAGTGTTGTTCAGGATGATGAGCACTGTATATCTCTTTCGTTCTTAATTGCAGTAAGCTTTGGAGATATGTTTGCTCTGATGATAACTTTTGATAGCTTGAGTGTTAGGTTACTGGGTGACTGATCTTCAATGTCTTCATAAGATATATATAGTCTCTGAAGAAAGTATCCGTTGAGATGTATCCGTTTGAATGAGATTTCGTTCCAACGGGATTATGACACGATCCGGATTTCACGGGATTCTGAAGATCTGAAGACTGGCAATATTTAAATACTTTATCCTTGAGTATTTAAATACTTCTTTATTCAACGGGACTTGACTTCTGTTCCTTCTTTGTCCTGTTGTGAGCTGTATGGAAGATAACTGTATTTTGAGTTTCGAGACAGTTTCCATACTTGGTCTTTTTACAAGACTTCTTGTCAGATCAAGAGCTTCACTATATGCCGATTCGAGGCGTGTCTTCGATACAGATAAAGCCTCAAAGCTTCGATACGCTTCCTTTACCGTATTCGGATTGGCATATATGTCAAAACTTCTTTATCAAATATCATTCGATACAGGATCGGGTATCCCATTGTTTCGATACAGGGTCTTTGTTTTCCCAACAATTTCCCCCTTTTTGACAATTTGCCAAGACTTTCTTTCTTAACTTTTCAAGTCTTCTTGATGATGCCAAAACCTTCTTCATGAAGCGATCTTCTTTGATGACTTCTGGCAGATTTCTTGGTCTTTCGTCAAAAGGTCTGACTTAGTGACTTAGTCTACAATAATGAACTGCTCGCAGGCAAGTTTGATACAGTTTAAGAATTATTACAACTTAAGCTTATGATTGGCGCACAGGCACAATCTTACAATGTATTCTAAGTTTACAACTGAAATTATGAACTGTTCGTAGACTAGTTCGTACAGCTTATTTTTCAATCAAGTTTATCTAACTTGAGATTGCTATCAAACAATTTAAGTAATCATACATCAACACAGTAGATTACGAGTTGTAATCTTTCAAGACAAACAAACGTTTTTATTGATATTCAAAATGAATTGAGTACAGAGTTTGCTGTTTCGAAGAGAAATTACAAAGCAAAAAATAATATACATAGATTTCAGATCCTTATCTATAATCCGCATGCCTCCATGGCCTTTTCCCTGGTTCATTCTCGGTACCACGCCACCAGTTTTGAAGAGAATCATTGCCTCGATCCTGGTATATAGCTCTTCCATCATAGGATCGATCAAAGGCAAGTATCCAGTCTTCTGGATGGGTGACCCGATCTCCTCTTCTGTCTTTGGATTTCATTTCGATTTGGAGAGGGAGTTTCCCATCTTCTAGCATCTTCGTAAATTTATCTGCGGCCTCCGATAACGTTTTATAGTTCTTGAAGATGGCGGATTCCCTGATGAGTCTGACAAAGTATCTCATCAGTTCGTTCTTCCTCCAGTGCTTCACTTCGCTCAAGTAGGGTTGCGGTTGGCCTGCACGAATTTCCGAAGGTCTCGAATAAGAGTTTGCCAAGGGACATTGGGATCATGAAATTCCGGTCTGAGCCCGAAATTTTAAAACTTTGGGTTGGAGGTGCTAGCTTGTTCAATTCGGCAGTGATACTGCTCGAGCACCTCAAATTCCCTTTCTTGTTGCGGCTAATTCTCCTAGCAGCTTCTCGTGCCTCTTCCCCCTTTTTGGCTTCATCAAGACTTTGCAGATTTCTAGAGCAAGCGTCTGTTTTGTCTCGATGCCGGTCATTCTCTACAAGGGAGGAAAGAGTCTCGCGACATTTCTGAATGCATTTTTCGTGAGCACGCAGCTGAGAGTCAGTTTTCAATCATAGCACAAGCGGTCTTGGCTTGACTATCCTCGTTTTTGTTGCTTCTTCCTTCAGAGCTTGCTTTCGCTTATCTTCCATGATCTTCAAAGCTTGTTTGAAAACTTCGCAAAAGAATGAATGCGTCGACAACACGAGATACTTCATGTTGAAGAGTGGTCATTTCTTCGACGGTAAGTATGCATCCAATTCAATGCTTTTTCAACAAGATAGAGCATTTAATGCATCCTGGATGAATACGGTTTGAAGGCCAAGAGCACGCAGTGCTCTTTTCGTGCGCGTAAATCGGAGAATCTGGTTGGGCAAGGTCTGCAGAGCTGTTCAACCTTCTTACATTCACGGATGGGCGTGAAGTGAGTTGGACATCCTCAGGTTCGATACCGTCCTCGGATTCCACGGTTGAAGGGGCGGGAGCAGCTTCCTGTGGTTCGGCGACAGGGGGTTGAGAAGCTTCCTGTTGCGAAGATTCTTCAGCGAACGTGGATACAGGAGGGACTGAATCCTCCTGTTGGCTTTCAGGAATGGCTTCTTCGGTCGCAGCAGGCTCAGGTGCCTGTTCCAAAATTTCTTGTACTTCCTCGACTGGAGGGACTGATTCCTCTTCGTCGGGAATGTTCTCAGGCTGTGGCGAAGGGGGATTGGCCTGGGTAGAAGGCCCTTCGTCATCTCTGTTGCAAGAGGGGTTGTCCCATCGAAGCAGGGCCTCAATTTCTGTTGAGTCCGTCACTTTTGAGACGAATCTCTCTTCGTGGCTCCAATCGCTCTAATTGTACAGTGTATCGCACGGAGCTAGCCTGTAGCCTTTCCATTGCAAAAATCTTTCGTAGGCGTGTTCAATTTGAACCGAAAGAAGGGTCTGATTAATGATCGAGTCAGGGGAGGGACTTCGAATAACGTCTCGAGATGCTGTTTCGAGGGATTCCTGTACAGGTATGGGATCCTGTACGGAAGAGGGACTCCTTACAGGGGATGGTGTCCTGAAGGAAGATGGATCCTGTACGGGTGTGGGATCCCGCAGAGGAGAAGTAGCTTTTGGCTCCAAATGGGCAGCCGACTCGCTAAAGTCTTGATCGTTGGCAGATGTCTCAATATCCGTCCTAGCTGCCAAAGGCTCGGGATCTACTGTCGATACAGTAGGAGACACCTCTTCCACAGGGGTTGGGCCCTGGGGTTCTTCATCAGTGGGTTGAGCCACGGGGGAGACTTCCTTGGAGTGCTTGGCAGATTTGATTTTTGAAAGCCTCCTGAGTCTCTTTTTGGGCTTCTCACCAGCAGAGTGTTTCTTGCTGTGAGATCTCTTTCGCTTCTCTGAAGATTCCACTTCTGGGACCTTCACGGATTCATCTCTTGGATTATCAGGAATTGGCATGTGTCTGGTTCTTGGGTGGTTGCAAGACATGGTGCTCTAGTTATACGCAGTAGGCTTGACGCCTCCTAAGTATATCCTCGAGCTATTACGCTCAGACGGCGGATCGCACCCGCACTTCGTCAGGATATAATTCAACATTAAACCGAAAGATTTCTTTTGGGTGGCAGGTTTGCACACCTCCTCTTGTATGCGTTTCAGGATTATTTGGCGCCAATTGACCTTTTCACAGGTCAAAATAGCCACCATCATCCTGAACCTTAAGTTTGTGCACATCTCGAACGCACCGGTTCGGTTTTCAATAATTCTGGAGCAAAAGTCATGAAGATACACAAAAGGAAGAAGAAAGTTTTTCTTGTGACAAGTAGTTGTCACCATGTCAACAACTCTGGACCCTGTAAACAGTCCATAAAATTTTGTAATGAGCTCTTGAGACCCGAACGTCTCAAGTTGATCCATGGTTAGGCCATCAGCGGGTAGCCTGTAGATTCTCTGGAGCAGATCGCGATCGATACAGATCTCCACTCCCTGGACTGTTGCAGTGATGTCAGCAACATGACCTCCTTGGGCCAATGACAGAAAACGGACGACGGCGTTGAGGTAGAATTCCTCAACCAGATGGGCGTCGAATTTGTCGGCGGTCTTGCTTCCAAGGCGATAGAGGCCTTGTTGTTGAAGACGAGTAATGATATATTCCATAGGTTCTGCGTCGTTGGTTTCTGAGAGAATACGCTCAATGATGACAGGTTTGGAGAAGATCCGGCCATCAATGATGTTAGCGGATTTCTTCAGAACTGTGGAAGAAGATTGTCCAGCCATTGATGTTTTCTTAAGAAAAAGGGTGCAAGAAAACAATCGAAATATGCAGTGAAATGCAGAAAAATATGTAGGTTGTATTTGCTTGAGAACTCTTGAATTTGCAGAAAGCGTAAAGAGTCTCTAATGGCAGATTCAGTCCTTTTATAGTTGGGCGGCGAAATAGGATTTTGCAGAGTACGAATGGTCAGATTTTAAGGGATGGGAACCGGTTTTGAAATCAATGGTTAAGATGGACTGAGTGTAACTGGTACGCTAATCCATTAAAAAGTTTAAAAATTGAGCGGGTCCCACTTCTGACATAGGTTGATACCCTAAATGCCTAAAACGGCGGTTTAAAAATAATAAACAATTTAAAAACATCGCGGGTTTTGAGATTCAGTTGTCCAGATGTCGTGTAAGGCATTTAATGAACATGACGTTTGACATAAAAACAGGGCACGTGGACAAAAATTATTTTGAAAGGAAATAATATTATATTATATACTGAATCGAAATCCTATAGCATGTGCAAGTTTCCGTCGATACATTGCCTCTCAAAAAGGTACTTATAGGTTTTGAATTCCATACAAAGAATATTTGGATTAATGTCGTATTCAAGGGTCCTACAAGATTCCCCTTAATTATCGCACACACCACCGTAGGATTCATATGCCTTCGCCGCTACAAGATCTTGTATTGATGATTCTCGAGTGTACAAATAATTAATGTTGATATCAGTATTCACGGGTCTTACAAAGATTCCCCTCAATTGTTGAGTAAAACAAGAAATTACTTACAGGAGTCCGCCGTAGCATTCCCAATTCTTGTCCGAGCATGTTGAATCTTGCTGTGTCGAGAGGCTTGGTGAAAATGTCACCACCGAACGTCTGTATGAACCTTTTCCAGCGAACATCCTTGTTCTCGACGTGATTCCTTATAAAGTGATGCTTCATGTTGATATGTTTAGTGCGCGAGTGCGAACAGATTGTGCGTGATCGCAATTGCACTCGTGCTATCACACATGATCGAGTCTCTCTAGCATCGATTCCATAGTCCACAGCTTGTTGCCGCATCCAAAGGATTCGCATACAAGCCTACCAAAGCAGATAGTACTGATTCACCGTGGAAAGAGAGTTAGCCAATTGCTTCTTACTGAACCAAGAAACGAGTCTAGGTCCGAGAAAGTGACAAGTTCCACTTGTACTCTTCCTATCTAGCTTGCAGCCTCCGAGATCCGAGTCGCTGTATCCAACTAAATCGAATCCGCCTTCCTTAGGATACCATAGTCCTGCATCGACTGTTCCTTTAATGTATTTCAGGATTCGTTTAGCTGTATTGAAGTGTGATTCTTTAGGTGCAACTTGGTATCTTGCACACACTCCAACAGCAAACTGGATATCGGGCCTGCTAGCCGGTAGGTACAGGAGCGAACCAATGAGCTTCCTGTAGAGTGATTGGTCAAACAGCTTTCCGGCTTCATCAGCACTAATTTGCACGGAAGTGCTCATAGGGGTTGGTGAGGATTTGGAATTGTTCATTCCAAATTTGTTGAGAAGCTCCTTGCTGTATTTCTCCTGGTTGATGAATATACCTGTAGGCAACTGTTTTACCTGCAAACCTAGGAAATAACTAAGTTCCCCCATCATACTCATTTCAAATTTACTTTGCATGAGATGAGAGAACCTTTGACATAGAGCAAGGTTAGTTGAACCAAAAATAATATTATCGACATAGATTTGTACCATTAAAAGGTCATCACCTTCCTGTATCTTGAACAAGGTTTTGTCCACAGCACCTTTCTAAAATCCGTTGTTGGTTAGATACTGGGACAGGGTTTCGTACCAGGCTCTAGGGGCTTGTTTAAGTCCATACAGCGCTTTCCTTAGCGTGTAAACTAGATCGATACCGTCTGTGTTGGCAAACCCTGGTGGTTGTTCAACATAAACTTCTTCTGCAAGATCTCCATTCAGGAAAGCACTCTTGACGTCCATTTGGTATACGATAAAACTCTTATGGGCGGCAAAGGCTAAAAATATCCTAATGGCTTCTAGTCTCGCTACAGGGGCGAAGGTTTCATCATAGTCGATTCCTTCTTCCTAACAATAGCCTTGTGCTACTAGTCTGGATTTGTTCCTTATGATAAGTCCATTTCGATCCTTTTTGTTTCGAAATACCCATTTGGTTCCTATAACCGATTGGTGTGTCTGCAGGTACAAGATACCATACATTGTTTCTTTCAAACCGTTAAGCTCTTCTTCCATAGATGTTATCCAATGAGAGTTGTTAAGAGCGTCTATGGTCGAAACAGTTCGGATCGGGCTAAGAATACAGCCGATAGTGCACATATTGAGTCTTCTAAGTTCGGATTGGGATTTCCATTCAGAAACTGTGAAACTTCAAAGATTAGATTCTTCTTGTGCACAAAGTACATTTCCTTGTGTACTGTATTCTCTTACGAGTAGAAACACCGCATTAATGTTTCCAATGATCGATCTTGCGAGTGATCTCTCAACCATCTTCGGTCGGGTTCTAATTCAGATCTCGCATCAGATCGAAAGTTTCGTGGATACATCTTCACTTGCAGACAATCGGCTTCATCCACATCGATTCTTACTTGCAAGGGGTTGATTTCTAAATCAACGATGTGTTCTATGGGTGTAGGTGGATCCAAGATAGATAGATGGTGAATGTTCGAGTGATATCATCTACTCCCGTAGGGTCATGGTGTGGTTCGAACACTACATGAACTCGATTCCTCGATCGTCGCCTTCCTTTTATTAAAGATTCAAAGCTTTGGCTGACGGAGGAGTATCCTACGAATATTCCTTCATCCGATTTTTCATCAAAGGTTCTAAGTTGGTCCTTCCCATTGTTCAATACATAACACCCGCATCCAAAATGTGAAAATATGAAACTAATGGAGTTTTGTTATTCCATACCTCATAAGTTGTTTTGTTGTGGTGCTTGTTGACGATGCAATGTTTTGAGTGTAGCATCGTATTGGTTGCTTCACCCCGAAACATCGTGGCAATTTGCTTGCGGCAATCATTGTCCTTGTTGCTTCTTTCAACGCCCTATTCTTTCGCTCGGCAACACCATTTTGTTGAGGTGTACGGCAAATGAGTATTCGTGCCGTATTCCATTCTCCGAACAAGATTGCTCTATAAAGCGGTTAGTAAATTCAAGATACCTCTGGAACGAATGAACACGATACTCGATGCCTTTTCATTCTCGCAACTTTCTCGAGGAGCTCGGGCACCTTGATGTTGTTTCCTTCTTCTTGCTAAGAAAGATCGTCAAGCATACCGAATAATCATCAACAACAACCATGCGATTTCTTACCTCCCAAACTTCGGGTCCACAGGACCGTAGAGATCCATGTGTAGCATTTCCAACACTCTTTGGGTTGAAAGGTAGGATTTGCTTTTCGTGGTTGACTTGATTTGCTTGCCTTCTCGGCATGGTCCGCAGACGTTGTCCTTCTTGAATGACACATTTGGCAAACCTCTAACCATTCCTCGCCTTGAAAGCTTGTTGATCGTCTTGAAGTTGACGTGAGACATCCTCTTGTGCCATAGCCACTAATATATGCAAAGTGCCTTTGGCAACAAAACATGGAATTGAGGAGCTCATAGGCTTCATCAAGAATGTACATATTACTCGATCTCGTCTCGTAAGCATAACTTCCTTGGTTTGAGTGTTCTTGACTCTACAACGATCTATATAGAACTTCACCGAGAATCGTTATCACGTAATCGCTAATACTAAGTAGATTATACTGTAAGCCTTCAACATATGCAACATCGGTGACCTTGAATTTCCCGACAAGTAGGTTTCCTTTCCCTCTTGTTCTTCCTTTAGACTTATCACCAAAGCGAACTTTTGGACCGCGACCTTCTACAAAATCAGATAGCTTCCTCCTATCTCCGTTCATGTGACGAGAGCATCCACTATCAAAGTACCAGGTATCCTCCTCTAGAATGTCCTGTAACAAAGAGATTAGGTAGATTTAGGTCCCCTTTGATTTTTGGGTCCATGTATGTTAGTTCCTTTAGGTACCCAAGCTTTCCTGACAGCAATTGGTTTACTGTAGGACATACTCGGTATAGTGTTGCGATATCTACGGGGGGCATATCCGTAGTCGTTATAATCATTATAATTACTATGCATGTAAAATTCAGGGTTATTGTTATTATTCCAGTACGAGTGCCGTCTAGGAGGTGGAGCCATTTTCTTAGGCCTAACAGCTTGTCTTCTAGGTCTCCAGTTGGATTCCCAATGCTGTTGTTGATACTGAACTGGCATCTGCTGTCTTGAGGGATAACGGGGCTCCTGTATCCAATACCTCGGCGAGCTGTACTGATAGTACTGCCGTGCGGGCCTTTGGTGGTTGGATACAGCCTTCCTTCTGAACAGCTGTTGACGCTGTTGATATGCTCTGGGAGCATGCTGTTGAGTGCGCCTCACATGTTGGAATGGCTTATGATTCCGCTGTCTGGTATAGGTTTGCGGGGGCGGAATTGCAGCCTTTGGTTTTCTCGGTACAGCAGGTTCCTTCACGGGACTAGGGGTATCTTCCGATTCTGGAATGTGTTCCACACTCTTGACGAACACTGTACTAGTTTTCCCTTTGTTTGAACATGAGTTGTATCCTAAGCCACTTTTATCATGAGCATGTTGCCCAGTGCTCAGAATTTCTTCCATTCTTTTGGACGATTTTTCAAAAGACTTCAGAATGGTCTCAAGTTCAGTTTCTCGCTTTTCGAGAGTTGTGATTTTGGTTTGTAGTAGAATCAAATCATTTGTCTTGCTCTCATTGTGGATTTTAACCTCATTTAGTTCATGAGCAAGTTGATGATTGCTCTCCATGAGTTTTTCAAAATCGACCTTGCTGGTTTCACAATCAAGAGACATATTTTCATAGTTTATTTTCAGCAAGTCATTTTCATCTTTCAGCTCTAAATTTGTTAATTGAAGTCAGATATTCTCGCTTTTAGAGTCTCATGGGCCTTTTGAATGTTTTTAAATTCATTCATCATATTTTCGAAAGTATGAGATGCATTTGATGGAATAGCTGAGGTTGAACTTACCTCATCATCGCTGTCTTCACCTTCTGGAACATCTTTGGCCATAAAGCACATGTATGCTTTATCATCGAACTCATCGTCAGATGAATCACTTTCGATGACCACCCGAAGACATTCTCACGATTTGGATGGTGTGGGGAGGCTTCGATTCTCCAATCGGGGCCTTGAACTTGTCTTTCCAAGCACGTCTTCTTTCATCTCTCTCTTGTTGCTCGGCCTCGTGCAATCTTTGGACTTTGGGATGAGGACATTTGTTTGCATAATGGCCTCGGTTTCCTGCGATTATAGACAAAGTTAGCATCACCGGATGATGTTTCGGTACTTACCTTGTGGACAGTGTTTGGGCTCGTAGGAGTCTTTCCAGATCGTTTGATGAACTTTTGAATTTATGCATTAGAAGCGCCATTTCATCTTGGGGATGTGATGTCGTGCCATCACAAGCATTCTTGTGATCGGGCTTCGACGAGCTAGGCATCTTTGTGTCGACGGTTCGATACAAAGCGAGAGCCGTGACTTTTGAAGGAGATTCTTGACTTTCTCTCTCACAATATCATACTCAAAAGCTTTGAGGTCGAGAAGAGATCAAAAGTGGATATTTCATTAAGATTACAGGATACACGCATAGCCGTGGTCTTAATGTCCCATCGGCCGGGAGAGATCTCAAAATTTTTAAGTTCTTCTCCTTTGGGTGTAAATCTTGCCCAACGCTTCAAGTTCACCAACAATACCGGTGAATCGAGGTCAAGTTCCTCAAGTGTTTCAATTGGTTTCATTTCAAAAGATTCAAATTCTTGAGTTAGTTTTGAAATCTTGTTTTCTTTTGAGAGCCTGGGTTCCCTCACAAATTAACTTGAGTTTATCCCGATTTCTTTCGTCGTTTTGCGACTTTTTACCTTTGAGAACGTGCCTTTGTCAAGAGTGACAAATAACGCGTTCTTAGCCACGTTGTCGAGATTGGCTCGCTTCCTTTCATCTCGTTGTCCATTGCTCGCGTTCCTTCTCGAGCATTTCAAGATGGGCTTGGCTCTCAATCCTTGCGGCAGGATTTACCTTCATGATCTTGATAGGACCATCCTGTATAACAAAAATCATCTCTTCGTGCATTTCTGCAATATGAGCTTCCATTCTAATTATCCAGTCGACAAAGTCGTTAATATAGAACATAGGGACTTTGTTAATCATAGAAGTATCCATACTGATAATACAGGAATGAAAGAGACTGTTTTGAAAATAAGTGATTTGAATCTGATTCGGTTAAAAAGAAATACGACTGATTCTTTTTAGAATCAACCTCTCCGATACCACTTGTTGGCCACTAAGTATACTGGATACAGTTTGGAAAATAGTTTAAACAACAAACTGTACGGATTCTAAATCTGAGTGCGTAGCGGAAGTCTTGGATACTGATGAGGTTGTGGATACAAAGAACTAAGTGTATAGTGTATACTTAATATATCACAAGAATTTAAAACAAGAAAAGTCAAGGTAAATAACACAGTAATTAAAGTGGTTCGAGGTAAACCCCTCTACGTCCACTGGTCCTCCACACAGGAGTAAAAAGTTTATTATAATTACTGCGTACACAACTACGTAATTATAACAACACACACAATCAATATATCGTTCACACAGATTGATATAAAGATCTTAGCTTAAACCGTTCACACAGATTGGTTTTGAACTAATGCTTGACTTGCTTCTTCACACACAGTTCTGAAGCTTTGTCTTCTTCAATGCAATTCCTTCACACACAGTTCCAGAGAAGCACAGATTGTTCAGTCCACACAGGGCTGATCTTGAGTTTGTTCAACGTATAGAACAGATGGTGAACAACAACTTTGACTTTAAGAGCTTTCAGCTGATGAAGTGTTCTTCAGGATGATGAGCACTGTATATCTCTTTCGTTCTTAATTGCAGTAAGCTTTGGAGATATGTTTGCTCTGATGATAACTTTTGATAGCTTGAGTGTTAGGTTACTGGGTGACTGATCTTCAATGTCTTCATAAGATATATATAGTCTCTGAAGAAAGTATCCGTTGAGATGTATCCGTTTGAATGAGATTTCGTTCCAACGGGATTATGACACGATCCGGATTTCGCGGGATTCTGAAGATCTGAAGACTGGCAGTATTTAAATACTTTATCCTTGAGTATTTAAATACTTCTTTATTCAACGGGACTTGACTTCTGTTCCTTCTTTGTCCTGTTGTGAGTCAGTATGGAAGATAACCGTATTTTGAGTTTCGAGACAGCTTTCCATACTTGGTCTTTTACAAGACTTCTTGTCAGATCAAGAGCTTCACTATATGCCGATTCGAGGTGTCTTCGATACAGGATAAAGCCTCAAAGCTTCGATACAGTTTCCTTTACTGTATTCGGATTGGCATATATGTCAAAACTTCTTTATCAAATATCATTCGATACAGGGATCGGGTATCCCGGCTGTTTCGATACAGGGTCTTTGTTTTCCCAACACGGGAGTTTAATTTTTTCTTGGGCGGGCATTTTTAGTACCAAATATTAAGTACCAAAATTTTTATTACACAAAAATAAGTTTTACTACACAAAACTTATTACTCACCCCTAGGGGTGAAATTCGGGCGGATATATCCCGCCCGATCCGAAGCCGGATCCAATCGGATTCGAATTCGGGAAGAAAATTTAGTATCCGGTCGGATACGGGATCAGATTCGGATACCGGATCGGATTCAGTTATGTACTATCCCCCCGTATTCGAATTTTTTCATATTTTATCGAATATTTCCCGAATTATAAATTCGGATATCCGATTTTATTTAATTATTTTTATAATATCTTTATCTTAATTTCCTCCTATCTTAGTAGTGGGACAGTCAAGTCGTTCTCTCTCTCTCAAAAATTCTCTCTGCCTTCTCTCTAGAAAAATCGCTCATCGTCCTCAATCCATGCCTTCACATTGAATTTGTTTCACCAAACTGTATATAGTAGCCGTCGTTTTAATCCTGTCCGCCGCCTTGTGCGGCGGGCTTTCTTCAATTTCAATTTCTCGTGGTCTACACCTATTCCGCGACTGAATTTTTTGTTGGCAGCGGGGCACTTTTCTATCGCCAGTGGGATTTCTGAAACCTCTCGCCGCCGATTCATGGCTAGAAAGAGAGAAAAATCAAAGGGGCAGCGTGATGCCCTGGGCCTCATGAATGATGGTTTACAAGCGTCCTTTCCTGGTCTAGGGACTGCCTGTCCGATTTCTAGTCCCTCACAAGGTAATTTGGTTGTTCCTATTCAGAACTTAATTGTCGGAGATGTTGAGAATCATAAATTGGTTGAGGGTGGACCGTCCATTGGCAGGGACGGGGACCCTTCGCCAATTTTGATTTCTAGTTCGGATGTTAGGCTAGTACAGGCTGTTTTTTTCTCACAATCAGACTGAAGCCGCACTAAAGGTGTCTGATGAAAGTTCTAGGAGAGAATTAACTTCTGTGAAGTCTGTTTCCAGCGGCTTGGTTGCTGACCTGCGCTGCTCGGAACCTCCTAAAACATGTTCAACTCGTAGCTTTGCTGATGTTGTTAGCAATACGAAGGAATCATATGTGGATTCTTAGCATATATAATATGTCTAATATTAGATGGTGGAAATCTTAGCATAATCAATGAGCTATGTGTCGTAGAACAAGAAGGCAGATTGAATGCGGCTGACAGTATTTGTACTAACTACTAACCCAAAGTAGCAGAGATCAATCATGTCTTATATAAAATTAGGAGGGGTGGAGGTTGGGGTGGGGGAGGGCCAAAAAGTACAAATTGTAAGTGAATCTGCATTCACTTTCCATGTAAGCTTAAACAAAAATAGATAATTCAAACTGGGCTGATTAAAGAAAATCTTCGCGGACATGGGAAGTAAAAAGTTCATTTCTGAAACATGTTATAGCATGTGTTATCAATGTCTAAGCCAAGTTTACTATCTGTCTATCAATGAAGTTTCTAATTCTTCCTAGCAACGTTATAAATATTTCACGAGACTTGCAGCATTAAGTAATATTCTTCCTACTGTAGTGCAAAATCATGCTACCGGAAGAAAATATGGGTCCAATTGTGATGTTTGACAAATCTGCTCTGATACATTCAAACAAACATTACAAAAGTCCTCCATATATTATCCTTGCGATGCTTATTTGATTTTGATATTGGTCTGACATAAGCATGTAAAATGATGGATTTTAGGCTATATATCGCACCAGAACACTGATTAAGCTCTAGAGAATCAAACACCAGAACACTGACTAAACATCGCAACAGAAGTATCCATTCTCTTTTGTTTTTCCATCACTATTCCGTCTGTATGGGGTGAATAGCTTGATACTTATCTTCATTCTCTTTTGAGGTGCATCTACATATATCTTTAATGTGTCACTTTCTATACTTGACATGTTTCTTATATTATATATCCCCAAGTCAGTAAAAAAAGTCACAAATGTTTCCTTACTAGTATCTTAATTTACTATTCACTTTTTCTCCAGATGAATCACTTGAAGTGGATTAGAACAAGAAAAAAGAGAGATCAAATATGTGGAGCAAGAAAGAACAGACATAAAAGAAAGATGAGGTGGTTCATGACGATGAGTGCGAGGACGACGATCGCGAGGCTGAGGAAAGTGAACTTCATGATGATTGATGATCATTACTTTTATTTTGTATATGCGTAATTGATTGGTTGGGTATTTTGACTTGAAAGACAGTTTCATGTAGAATTGTAGTGTAGGTCGATTATGTGTTTTGACTTTAGGTTTAAGTACTAGATATAAGATGATGTCGTGGTACACATCGATTTTGTTTCGGCTTTATTGACATGTTTTGTTGGATTTGCCATTTGGGAAATTTGAAATGTGATTTCTGGTTTGATATGCTTTTGTGAATGGTATATTGAAATTTTAAACAGGATATTGCAATCCGGACTAATAAAAAGTGTTGCAGATTAGTGTTGCAAATAAAATTTAAAAGTATTACAATAGGGATATAAATGTTGCTGAAAAGTGTTGCATTAGTCTATTGTAACACTTTAAAAATGTTACTAAAACAGATCAAAGTGTTACAAAAAAGTGCTATTGTAATATTACAAAATGTGTTTCAATAAGTACACATAATGTTGCAATAGAGAGCATAGGCAATGCCAGTAAATGTAACGCCAAATTTTGGCCAAAATGTTACATAAACATCTACTGTAATATTTTTCGGGTCTAAGAATACACTTTTGGGGGCTTGCAATAGGTCGTATATGGTGTAATATATATACCGTATGTTATATTTATCCTGAGATAGCCATTGAAATGATGACATACTCCATGACCTCACTTGCTCATTAAGGGTCCAATGTTTGAATTCTTATCCAAACAATTTAGTGTATGTTATACAATACATGTTGCATATGTTAACTTACGTACTTAGCGTACATTAACTTGTCCCCATTGCGTGCATTAATATTGCTCTTATTCGGCAGTCTTCAGCTGGGTGTTTGTTACGTACGTTAGCTATGGTGCATAGAATATGTTAGCTTTTTATGCTTCAGTTCTTTGCTTTTCTGTCCAGCTCGTGCTTCCTGAAGAAGCCGAGAGCAGCAAAGATGGCAATGCCAACAGGAAAAAGGGAACGATAAGTTAAGTCACTGTAATTAATTAATTGTTGTTTTTCATTGTTTATCAACTTATCATCAAAACCTTTAATATGAATGTGTGGAACAAAATGTTCCAACATATTTCTGTTTCTCGCCTTCATTGTTCAGATTGTCCTCGGGTTTCTGAGGATTCTACAGCTGTTTACCACTTCTCAAGGTGATGGCACTTACGTTCCTAGGATTTACCTCAGATTGAGAGGGTAGTTTCCTAATGTTGTGGCTCTCCAATCTACTCACCGAGCTACAGAGTTCGCTTATTTGATTTTCAATGATTTTTATGCTTGATTGAGTGTCATGCTGAAATCAACTCATGTTCTGCTGAAACTGCATCATGTTCGAAGTGAGGGCATTCATCATCTCTTTGAGTGAGGAACTCTAATTTTTCGATGGTTGCTTGTAAAATTAGCCCTTATTCTGTGGAGGCTCCTCTTGTTGTGATTTTCAATTGAAATTGGAGTGATCTCTCCATCCTGGATTGTATGTTTTGGAGTATGGATCATATTTCCTTCCGAAAAATTTTCAGTACCGACCGCATTGGCATTTGCCTCGATCTCATCCAATAGTACCTTGCAGTGTTCGGTGGTGTGCTCCATGGTTTGGCAAATTCGAATGACCTGTGAATTTCCTATAGCGAGTTTTCTGATAAAAGGAGGTTAGTTCAGTCAGCTTATCCTAAATATACGAGTCATGTACCTCCTTCACTATTTTCATGGGATTATCATGCTAACTAAATTGCTGTGAATTGGCGGCTATGTTCGAGATGAGGGCCTTCGATGTCGCTGGCGTCCTATCGACCAAAGCTCCTCCGCTAGCTGCGTCTATGGTACTATGGTACATCGGGGTTAATCCTTCGTAAAAGTATTATATCAAGAGCTACTAGCTGATTTGATGTTGAGGACAGTGTGCCACCAATTGCTTGAATCTCTCCCAATATTCATGCAGGCTCTCCCCCGACATTTGTCTCGCACCATAGATTTTCTTCCTTAGATTGGCTGCCCGAAAGGCCGAAAAATATTTCTGCAAAAACAAGATCTCCATTTCGTTCCATGATGTGATAGTGGCCGATGGTAAGTAGAATAGCCAATCCTTAGCCGAATCTTTCAAGGAGAATGGAAAGGCTCTAAGCTTGATTTGTTCCTCGTAATACCATTGGGTTTCATGCTTGAACAAACCACGTAGAATTCATCAAGTTGCTTGTGCGGATCCTCTCCAGATAAACCATGGAATGCAGGCAGCAAGTGAATCAACCCCGACTTCAAGTTAAAGGTATTATTGTTGTCAATAGCCGGGATTGTGATGCATAGTGGTCGTTGAGGTAGCTCCGGATTGGCTAATTGATTCAATGTCTTTTCATCCTTAATTGCCATGATTTCACTCTCGTTTTCCGACTCACTGGGTGATGTTTCGAGAGAAAACGGTAAGTGCCTGAGTGTTTCTCTGCTTATTTTATTCTTCGCCTGAAAACTCGATCTCGTGGTAATTTCTAAAAAATACTGCAAGTTTTTATCTCCATGTGACCTTGTAATCACGAAAAACTAAAACGAAACAGATTAGTGCATAACTGACAATTTTTATGAATTTTCAGAACTGACACTGGGAGACCCAGTGTCGAAAACTGCTGAAATAATAAAAAACTGCTTTTGAAAAAAATATAGAAAAACTAAACTGCTGTCAGAAAATAAAAAAAATCAACTCATAAAATAAAGTTAATTTCGCACCGCTCCCCGTCAACGGCGTCCAAATTTTGACTGCGCTGTCGAGACGCATCATAAGTAAATATTTATAAAGTCCCTTGACTTGCTTGTACTAAATAGTAGTATTGACGAGTAAGGGTCGAACGCACAGAGAATGGAAGAATTAATTAAACTTATTGAGTTGAATGTTTTTGGGAAACAAAAATAGTAATATTAAAAAAATAATAGTACTAAAAATAATAATACTAGATATAATAAAGGGAGGGGGTTAGTCGATTTAAAGTAAACAAGATAAAATAAAATAACAAGTAGGAAAATACAAAGAAGTAAAATGTAATAAGGAAAAACGATTGCGATTAATATCCACTTCTTAGTTCCGTTATAACCCATTCTAATTTAATTTATGGATTAATGCATCACTTATCTTTCCTTTATTCCCAATGAGTTCCTACCTCGAAATCAACAACAAGCTCTGTTGACTCCAATCGTTTTAAAGTTTATTTAAACAAAACAAGCTCTTCAATTAAACCTATCTAGACGAAGGATTCAAAACAAGCTCTTCAAATCTTGTTCGTTAGATGCATTGAGAATCAAAATGATGGAAATAGACAAGATATTCAGTTCACAAGCTCGACACAGGGGATCTTATTTTGTGTTACCCAACCAATAAAAATCAATTGTTGCTACTTGTGACTTATAATTATAACGATTATATATTATAACCCTAGATCTAGCAATAGATATAAACCTCAATTAAGTTGGCCAAACTAATCAAAGTGAATTATAACATAAATAAATTTGCTTAATAACACAAAGATAATTTAAGAAAAATAAGTCAAGAATATTCTACGAGATTAAAAATAAATAATATAGATAAGTTCAAACATCCCTAAAAACTAGAACATATAAATTAGCCGAATTTGATCACTAAATAAAACATGGCATAGTAATTAGCGGAGCCCTTCCAGTCCCAGCGTCTGGAAGGGTGGTATTATACCAGCGCCTACGTGGCGCTGATGTGGCGCCTACATGGCGCTGATGTGGTATATTTTTATATAAAAAAATAGTAGGGGTGATACAAAACACCACTACTATCAAAACCTTACTACATATACAGCATCCAGTACAACCCCTACAAAACATGGTGTAGATAGTAGGGGTGTTTTTGTATCACCCCTATTATTTTTTTATATTAAAATATACCACATCAGCGCCATGTAGGCGCCACATCGGCGCCAGTATAATACCACCCTTCCAGACGCTGGGACCGAAAGGGTGCTGTAGTAATTAGGCATAGAAAAAAACCATAAAATCAAATATTCTCTCCTTTACTGTTCTTCGGCCAAGCTTATTTTTCTAAGGGGGGAGGGAGTGGTCACCTAATACCCTAGGTGCCACATCACCTCTATCCAATAAAAACCCTCCAACTCAAAACTACCCAATTCTACCCTAACACTACCCTAAGTGAAGGGAGTGGTCACCTATACTACCCGATTTTTTTTTGTTCATACATAAAATCACATACAATATTAAAATAAAAACATACCATTTCATTAAAAATAAAAACATTACATAATACTTAAAAAAAACATTACATAAAAACATACCATTTCATTAAAAATAAAAATATTACATAATACTTAAAAAAAAGAAACATAACATAATACTTAAAAATAACTAGATTAAAATAAAAAACCCACTAATCATCGAGATGCGGCAAGTATTGACGTGCTACGTGCTCCGTGAGATCATATCGAAGTCGGTCATGGAGAACTTCGTTTAGTAACTCCGTTATCACATTGTCGTCGAACATCGGCCGACCGGCCATCCATTATATGAACCGGTGAGATTACCCTCCTTCGCTTTATAACCATATTGTGCAAAATAACACACGCATGAACACGATTGGCAATCTTCGCTTTGGTCATAGCTCGGAGAGGCCGATCGAGAATTTTCCATTTTCCTTTGAGAGCACCAAAAGCTCGCTCGACATCCTTTCGCCCCTCTTGTAACTTCTTAAATCTCTTTTCCTTTGGGTCGGTTGGATACGGGTATGCTTTAACAAATGTGGACCACTTAGGATAGATTCCATCTGTCAAATAGTAGCCGCGTTTGTAAAAGCGTCCATTCACGTTGAATGAACTGTTCATCGCCGTTCCATTTCGATCTGTAAGATACAAGTCAGACTGATTCAATACGTTGATATCGTTGTTTCGTCGTGAAACTTTTTTTCGAACGCGCGTCGTAGCCTTCTTGAAAATATGGGTATCTCGCTTCAATGTCGCTCACTATTTGCAAAAACATGCTTTTCTCCATTCGAATTTTTTTTTAAAGTACTCTTCGTTGTACTTTGGTGTTTCAGCGAACCAATCATTCTCCAACGTTTGAAGACCTATTTCCCGTTGACGATTTACGCTAGTTCGGCTAGAGCTTGCCGTGTCTTCAAGGTACTGAGCCGCTTGAAGCATAAGTTGCAACGAGCTACCCGTGGATATCTCGTCGGACGAAGACGGAATAATGCATTCGAATTCGGAAGAATCGGAAGACATTTTAGTAATTATTTTTTGTTTTTGAGAGATTAGTGTGTGTTTTATTTGAAAATAATGAGTGTATGTTATTTGGTTTTATAGTGATTTTTTTTTTAATCAAAAGAGCCGTTCAACGGTATTATTTTTCAAAAAGAACCCCCCACCGATCGGCTTCAGAAGCCGAATGAGAACACCGCCCGCCTTACCCGAGGCCCCGGCGGCGGTGTTACCGCTCGGGTAAGGGTACCCGATTCCCTTACCCGAGCCCCACTCCCTCCCCCTAATGACTGCCAAAATTATCGTTGGGAGCCGTGCCTCCTTTTGAATTATGCAGCTGCTCTTTTTTTCCAAAGCAGCCGTGAGATATGTAGAAAGTATGGAGATGATGCAGGAGGTGTCCCTCTACCCTTCTTCTCTCTCTTATTTGTAAGGATTGTAGCATGAGTTTTCTCCTTTCAAGGCTCTCGGTCGATCTCTGTCTTTAAGAGCAGGACTTCTCTGTTTCATTATTTTCGGCCGCCTTTTTCCTTTGAAGTAGGATTCTTCTTTTCAGTTCTTTTGGGCCGACTCCCTTTCCTTGGACCGATTTATTTATTTGTTGGCCTGATAATTATTCCGAATCCAAAAAATTACAAAAATCTGAATTAATGAATAAATTCCATTAGTTAAGTAAATTACCTTCATAAATCAAATAGATAGAAAATTATTAAATTGTGCTAAAATAAGATAATATAATTATATAATTGATACATGAAATTATGCAATAATTTCTACCGATCAATAATTGCCAAAAACCGTCGGGGACCTAATCCCATTTCTCAAGAAGCAACACCAGAGCATAATAAAATGCATATCATTCACTCGAGAGTATTATCCGCGATAAGGACCATTAGCCAGATCCTCGTATATCTCGTCGAACCAAGCCTCAAAACTAGGAAAGATGTACTTATTTTTTAAATCACAATGCCAATGATAGAGTATTAAATTTTAAAATCCAAATTAAAATTTTGAATCCTATCGTAAAAAGTACCCAACAAAAAGTAGAAAACGGAATAAAAAAACCTAGGACAAATCAAAGAATTGTAGATAAAAGAGAAAAGTTTTGTTCCATAGTTTGTTATCTATTTTTCTATCTAATGATCGTTTTTAAAACCTAACTAATGAAATAGTGTTTAAAAAGAGATCCTTTAATCTATTTTTCCACTCAATGTACAATTTGTTTATTTTTAGTCTATTTGAACATACTTGCAACACTTCTCACCAAAAAAAATCATTACTAACACTTTTTAAACTTTATTCTCACTTACTTTTTAATAATTTTGATCCTATAAACTATGATTATTATTTATATGACCGAGTATTAACTTAAGGAATGCTATATAAAGTCTTAATTAGATATATATATATATATATATATATATTATTTTGAAAGTGGACTCTTCTATTAATACAAACTCTTAGTTTAAAAACCAACTCTTAAAACTGAACGGAAAGATTCTCAAACTAAAAAGAATGAACCGTACTAGACTGTGTTATTTTCTTAAAACCTGAATAATTGAAAAGCGGACCTCATTCATCATTGTAACAACACATAAATAAAGTAAAAACAAACAAAAAACCGATACAAAAATGTAAAAAAATGTCAAATAACAAAAGTCACAGCATAAAAGAGTCCATAAGAAACATACAGATGAACAAAAAAACGTAAGCCATTTAAGGAATAACTTATGTAAGCTTTGTCTAGTTAATTGGATTTTTACTTAATTATTATTTATGGGCTGATATAGACTTTGCTGTAATCATGTACCACACCTTATATATTTGGATATCTTTAATAAGAATAATATTAATCTTATGGCCTATTCATTATTTTCACAACAAGTTATCAACACGCGAAGCTCTAGGGCGAGAAAAGAATCTAAAAATTCAAACAAAAATCGGAAAAAAGAGGGAAAAATTAACCGCTATGTTCTCATCGAAACCCCAATCCATACAACCGCCCCTCGGTTTGCTCCGATCAAGCTACCCAGATTTCCGCACAGAACAACCCCTACATTGTCGAAATCTTCTGGCCGCGTCACCCCGCACAACACCTTACGGATCCATATTAGACTTATACAACTCTAGCTCTGCATCTCTCCATGCACAGACTATCTTCGGTGGACCGCCAGGTTCCACGTCTGGCGTCTACTATTGGTTCTGTGAATTTCCAACAATGTAATTACAGTAAAATTATAAATAAAGGCAACCTATTACAATTCTAGTAACTTAAACTGAATAAAATACAACTTAACAGAGGCGAGTAAAACTCTTTCAGTAAGATAATTTTTCCCCGTATAAGAGCAGACGGATCAGGCAAGATGTCTCCATGATACAACTGCTACGTTTTTGTGTTAGGTGCTCTCCAAAACTCAGAACTACGGCGAACGTTCAAGTGTTGGAAACTGAGGACGAAAAATAAGAAGGAAATACGTTGCAATATGTGGTATGCTTGTATATCGTTCTATGTTGTGATACGAAATGAAATGCATAAGATTCCCTTTTATAAGGTCCAAAAACCACTCCGTCAGGTGGGGAGTAATTGCAGATTAAAGTGCCATTAATTCTCTTTAATCCTTCACCTGAAAAAATTACCTCCATAAATAGTCTCATTTCATTCAGACGTTACATTATGGAGTGTGAAGAGTCATATTTCATAAGTTGGGTTCTCAATCTGGCTCATTTCAGTCTACAAATACTAGTTGGGTTTTCAACTTGGCTGATTGTAGCTGGGTTTCCGACCTCCAAAATTCAGCTGGGTTTTCAACCTCCGAAAGTCAGCTTGATTTCCAAACTCCAAAAATCAGCTGGGTTTCCAACCTCCAAAAATCAGCTGGGTTTTAAACCTTTCTGATGACATTGGACTTGACTGCATAAAAATAATATAGTCACAGCCCAAACCCACAAGCCCACAAGCCACAAGCCACAAGCCACAAGGCCCAAGTCACCCAAGTCCAGCCCAAAGTTCAATTGCCAATTGCCAAGAACCAAGTCCGAGCCCGAGACCAAGCCGATCCGAGCCGAGTTGGCCAGCCGGCGGGCGGCGGCGGCGCGCGTGTGGGGTCTTTGCATCGTTGGCCCACTAGTGTATACTACTAGCTTGTTGAACTACCCATGCACCTTCTTGCTAATAAACTAGTCAAGAAGGCTTTAATTTTCTAGTGTGGGATGACCTTTCATACCTAGTTTAACTCTTTACCATTTCAATTAAATTGGCCAACTTTAGTCATTTATTTCTCACTCATCGGAAATTGGTTTTGAGAAAAATAAAATCCTATGTTTATATTTTCGAAATGTAGATTCACAATTTAATATTTAATTATCAAGAATTAGATATTTTATAATTATTAAACTGGTTTAAATTGAGTCTAAACTTATTTTTCTAAAATCTATTTCCAACAACTCCCCACATGAGTGAAAATAAATGCATGCATGAATGCAGATTCACATACCCAGCTTCCGTGAAATACTGCTGCATGGGAAAAAGTAGTTTGTGACTTTAAACTTTCCTTAGTAAAATATCATCGGATATACCGGAAACTTAGTGGACACGGTGCCTTGAACTATTCCTCTTTCGTATATACCGAGTCAACGACACTTAAACAACAATGTCTCAACACCTTCCGTTCTCATAGTTGTGTTCATTTTGGCCATGGCATTATGGTTTCCTAAGTGTTTATTCGAAGCGGCCCGTCCTCACATTTAAATAGGTGGTCGCCTTTTCACTACACCATATATGACCTATTTCAAGCCCATTATATGTTTGTGTTGCATAAAGTGTTGCTATAGATAAGAAATTTGCTAATCTATTGCAATATTTTCGAAAAGTGTTGTATAAAATGGGAAAGTGTTGCAAGCCTAAGAATCATTTTGAAAATTTTAGAACTATTGCAATACATTACAAAAGTGTTACAATACACGTAACAATTTTGGTCAACTTGAGCCAAATTTGCAAAAGTTGAACTTTCTGGCGACAAATCTGAAAATCTCTAAATTAAAACCCTAATCGTTCCTTAACGAAACGGGAGTCTCTCTATTCTTCTCAGGCCAAGGCGACCGAGTGCAGAATCCCTCGTTCTTCCCGGTCGAACGCACAAGGTTTTCCCACTACACCATAGATTGCATACAGCAACGTGTAAAATACGTTGCAATATGCCCTAAATTCATTGCAATAGGGCCTATTGCAACAATTATGCAAAAATCAAGCGTGCCCTTTGCTCTGGTTGCCATAGGGCCCTTATGGCAACGAATTTGGTACCATATTGCAACGCCATATTATCGTTGCAAATATAGTATATGGCAACGATTTAACGGCTACAGCAACATGTTTAACACCATTGCAATATCTTGGACTACCTATGTCAACATATTTTTGCAACGATTTTTTTGTGTTAATTGTTGCAATACATGGATTCAGGCAACCCTAAGGCAACATATATATGCCCAATTGCAACGTATTTAGAATCAAATGCAATCTAATTTTATTAATGAATATGACATATATGGCAACATTTAAGCTTCTATTGCAATGCTAAATAAAAAGCGGCATGACCATTAGATTTATTTCAAATGGTATATCGTAACATCAATCCAACCGAGCAATATTACAGTTGTGCCAACATTAATAAATTCACTCAGACTAAGTTTAAGAAAATGACCAAGTTGAAGCAAAATAACTAAGTTCAAGTGACACACAATCTAACTTAGTAATACATAGACCAATATCTTAGTTAAACATTATATAAATATGAGTCATGGCTCTTCTTCCTCTTCCTATTCCTCTTCCTCTTCATCTTCATCTTCATCTATCTTCATCTTCATCCGTCTCATCTCCGTCCTCAATAGAAGTAGTAGCACACAATTCTTTTACAATAACTTTAATAACTGAAAACCAAAACATAGTTAATATTTGCTCTCTCATATGCATCCTCTTTGTTCATGGTAGTTACTGTTGAAACATCTTCTTGCCTGCATCCTTGGAGTATTTACCTTTGAATTCCTGGAAGGCAAGGACAAACACACGATTGTAAAGTTATATGTTAACAAAAAGCAAAAGAAACCACTTGGGTACCATTTTTAAGTTTTCAATTTTAAGCAATCAAAGCATGAAAGCATACGATTATTTCACAAAGGCCTTCTGCCTCTCTTCCTGAGATTAAAAAAAAAAAGCCAGTAACGTAGTGGTAAAACTATTTACCACACAATTGGAGGAAAATTACCTTTGTCTTCTGAATATCCAACTCCTCCTGCAGTCTTCTGCACTCATCTTCCTGCTCACACCTCAAAGCTCTTAACTGAGCCTCATGAGTTAATAACTTTGTCCAATATGAATTACTAGTATAAACCTCGAGATTTCTTCATTTCTTATGCTAGACAAAAGGTTTTAAACTTCGAAAGCAAGAGGTGAATCTCACTTCGGAATAACATAAAAAATCCCAAATCCTGCTTTGATGCCCAAGCAAAACATACCAGAGGATACCAAGCAGACCATCACAAAGCTTACATGCGTAAATTACTTTCATATTGAACTACTTTAGTAAAACGGTTCTCTTAAGGTTGTACGCATGTATTCATTCCATGCAGTTTTACAATACAACACATCACAAAGTACTAAGTGAATACCGAATAAGACATTCACGAAGAGATTAGCATGAAAGGACAATAGAAACAAAATTTAACTTACAAGTACTTATGTCGTTTGTCCAACCACCAAACCAGCGACTTTTGAACTGTTCGTTAACTATATTTGGTAGACTATTATCTTTACCTGTCAAGATAATATGAGTAAACTTTTGCAATCGGATTAATATCTCTTGCAAAAAATGAAAGAGTGGGACTTAAAAATACAATGAATAAATAAAATATATTAGTTTTTAATCTTTCATCAAATTTACCATGAGATACAGTGTTTCAATATAAGTTTAAGCATCTAGAAAAAAGGAAAAGAAGAATCTATACATCTCTAACTAAAGTATCACTAATCGTACCCAGATTTCAAGTGTTTAATGACTTCAAATTCAGCTTGTATTCAATTGAAAATCACAAACTCAATAACACTTCATATTAGTCCAATGAGAATTGGGGAAAAAGAACATCGGATAAAACTTTTCTCGAAGTTTACCTCGCTTTCTCGAGTTCTTTGTGATGCCTATACTTCTCACAAAATCTTAAAAGCTAAGTTGTGATTGTTCAAGATCTGGGGTATATTTAGTTAGATGAGATCTTAATCGAATCTCTATTCCTATCGAGTTCAAATATATCATGCACAGAAGTTAAATTGTCTTAACATGTAATCGAGATACTCACAATATTAATTTAATAGAAATAAGAATTGAGTGAAATTAGGAACCGTGACTATCATGTTATGTTACCTACCATCATCATGTATATAATTTCATCAATAAGACAGCAACAAGAGCATCCAAAATCATGTAAATTAGAAGAAATATTAAGTAAATGAATAGCATAAGATTATGCAGGAGCATAACAGTAAGGATGCAGGAGCATAACAGTAAGGTTGAGAAAAATAAAGGAAAACAATCAATATAGTGACCCGAACTGCTGTGGGATCTGGGACGGGTGAGAACCAACCAACCGGGTCGGATGCTAAGAAATCGATTGTGGTGAGGGCTGAGGAAACCCTGGATAGACGCCGCAAAAACGAGATCGGAACGGACTCACTGAGTTGACTTCAGCCAGTTGAATCAGCAAAAGGGGTGGAAACCGCCGCTGTTGAACTTGGAGGCTGACCTGCAGACTCACGATGAAGTCGTCGCCCGACATCCGACACAAAAGCAATCTTGAGGGGGGGAAAATCAGCAAGAAGCTCACGATCACTTTTTTTTTCCAAGTGTTTACAAAATACTTCTTCAACGAATAATGAAACCTTTCGTCTTTTGAAAGAAATATCATACCAGCAAGACGGCCTCTGATATCTTGATTCAGAAGCTCCAGCCAATGACAAGAATGAGTTGTACAATCTAGTAAATGACCGTATATACAGGAAAATTGGGAAAAAGAGTAACACAGAGGAGTAGACAATCAATAGCAAAATAATATAGTTAGATCGCAGCCATCAGGTGACCAATGGTAGCATTAGTGCATTAAGTCCCCTCAAGTCACAAGTGGAAGATAAAGCTAATGTTGGGTGAACAAAGACACTAATTAGGATATTAAGAATATATGAATTAGACAAAAGCGGAGGTTGCAATAAACAATTTAGTAAGGCTGATTCTGGATGTCTTCAGTTAGGTCATGAGTGAATAACAATTCTCTCTTAAGCATCAAAGGTGAAGGGAGGAACTCCAAACAACTTAAGAACTAGAATGCTTTATGCCTCTTCCTTCTCCTTTTGACCTAATGATATCCCGATGTAGTCTTAAAAAAAGAGGCAAGGGGAACAAGCACTCCTCATTTTCAATGAAATAAGTTGGCATTTGCTGCACAACGCAATTTCATATCATAGTTCGTTGTAAAATGAAATCAAAACTTAGCAACAAAATCTAACCTACGAAACACCAAACAGAATACGTAATTAAAGAAATCGCTAAAATCAACATAAAACGAGCATAAGTAACTTCACAAGAAAAACGCTTCATCGAGTAGCCAACTCCCTTGTTGGAGTAAGAATTAGGACCCGATAGTGGGTCTATTCTTTGGCAGATAATGACCTCTCCAATACCGGGAGGGCAAAGGCAAGATCTGTAGGGTAAACAAAAATAAAATCAATCCCATAACTCACAAGACTCATCTCGTGTCACAAAAACAATCTAAAAATATCTTTTCACAAGATATTGGTTGTCCTCGCATATCACTTCGCGAACAAAATTAACTAATCCTAACAAATGAAGTTCATCTTCAAACTTCCATAAGAGAGGATACTCGAGTTACAAGAAAAATAAAACAAGGTTACCTTGGATTAAAACTCACCTATCAAGAAACATTAAAAGCTCTCCCGCATATATCACTAACAGACAACACCAATGGTATGCAATCAGCCTTTGGACAAGGAAAACAATCAACAAATATACAATTGATGAAACATGAAAAAACTTGCAAAATATAAGTAATTGAATAATTACATATCAACTCGAATAGGTGTGGGCTTCTCAGTAACCCAAAGCTTGGCAAGCCCGTAATGCTGGCTTATCAGAACCCAAACCCGAATACGGTCAATAACGGTATAGAGATTCAAAGCGTCGATTCGCCATTGATGCGAACAATCTCGCTGCGGTGACAGTACAACTATTGTAACCAAAGTGCGCCGTGAAGAGGAAGAGCTACCAAATCGCGATGGAGGAAATCTAGAATCGGAGGATGATACTAAAATCTGGGTCGATCGAGAGGAAGAAATTCCTAGTGTGTGTAAATCGCACCTAGTGTGTGTGTGTAAATCGCCCACCAACAGCGATTATTAAGCTTTTTTTAATGTTGGTTTTATTCAGCCGGCCCGCTCAATTTCCTTAGTACCCGCCTAAATTTTGGGCCCCAAATTGCTATGTACAGCAACGAATTCTTAAATTGTTGCAATAGAATGTAAATATTACACTATTTCCAACTTTTTCGCTTCAATTGTAACACTTTATAAATGCATTGCAATATATCCGAGCTGGTCTATCAATAGCAACGTTTTCTGATGAAATTTTTGAAATCTGGTTGCTATAGCCAATCTATGGTGTAGTGTCCCTTCCCTTCCGACCAACATCCCTCGTCTCTCTTCAGTTCGGTGAATGATACCGTGTTTAAGCTTACAAGAAGCATAACAAAGCATCTCGACATTTATGTTTGTCTCTTTTGCCGAAATCCTACTGCTTTTTATTCTCTTCTCCTTTCTATCCTAATTTTCTTACTAATTTTTGTGTGTAAAATATATGTATGGATATATTAACTTATTGTCGAAAGTATAAATTAACTTATTATTTTCATATATACACATATCTTAACAAACTAACTTATCACTCATAAAAATGCCAAACACACCCTACTATTTCCAATTAGTTGACCGGAGACTATGGTCCCAGCCCCACCAACACGAAAGCGATTGCTCTTGGTATTCCCTTAGCACCCGTTCATCCAAGCAAAAAGTGAAATCTCAGCCGTAGGTTCAGTCCCTCATAGGCTACTAAGCTGCCCTACCGCTGCTTCTATCCCCCTCTTACCGTCTCCCTATCTCTCTAAAACCTCTCTATTCTGCAGCAATTCGAGGACTTGGGAGGGAGATAAAAAATTAAATTGCTATTATGGCGTCTCCAGAAGCTCCTCTACAATAGTCGGGGTCGACCGAAGTTCCGCCGCCTTCCGACTCATAAAACAAATGGTAATAGTTCTCTGCTGCCCACCATTCATTTTTTTGTGTGTAGATATGCATTTAAAATTGGTGTACTTTATTCTGAATAGATTGTGTTCAAGCACCCGTTTTTTGTTGGTTGGGAACCTAGATTTTTCGTGGGAGGTTTGGGGAATGGAATCAAGGAGTGGAGAGTGGTCGAAGGTGCTGCCTGACATAGACTTGGGAGCTCACAAGTGCAGGCTTATGCAGCTTGCCTGTGGAATAGGGCAAGTCCTCGAGCCAATTGGTTGGGTTAAATACCTAGATATTTTGGCCTTGGGTTTTCGTGAGGCCCGAGCTTGCATTTTCTACAATCTTGTGACACGTGAAATCAGCTCGACCAACTTACCTGGCCCGTGTTACCGTTTCTATGCCATTGCGCATAAGAACAACCTGACACGGTTCAGCTAAGAACATGTTGTGTGAGTCCTAAGAAACGGAGTGAATTTATTTTACAGGTGTCTGTTTTATCCGGTTGCATCAGGTCGAATTTTTGTGGCATTATCTGCAGTGGGCGTGGGATACCTTTTTGCATATAGGGTTTCTGCAGCTAATGATTTTGGCAGAGGTAGAGGATTTGGGGATGAAGGTGGTGATGTTGGCCAGGATCATGTAGGGGAAGTTGCAGGAGTAGCGGCGCATGCATGGGAACCAGAGGAGGCTGCTTCCGGTGTCCATGATGAAGGGGGAGGTCTGTCGGAAACCCAAGGGAAAAAACACCAATAGGGGAAAAGAGCATTCCTCCATTAGAAAGAATCTTATATGACCATAAAAGTCTAGAATAGGGAATGTCAGTCCAACTTATATTGAAATTTCGTCTTCATGTAACTAATGTCTCATAAAAATGCTTACCTTGTGTTTAAAGCTGCTTCGTAAGGAGTTTTGAAAGAGTTTTCTGAGGGTTAGGTGATATTCCTTCTGCTGAGACGATTTTGATTTATTTTTTCTCATTGAAATTGCATTTGGTTTGACGTTTTTCAGTGTTTTAAATTCATTGTGGTTCCTTGTGCAGGACTTGTTTCATAGTGTTAACTTATTGCTTTGATATTCATGTGAGAGTCATCGAGAATTCACGGTTATTTGTCAGTTTGTGAGAATATTTTACCTGCATTCATGTTGAGTGAGTATGAAGATTGGAACGTTTTGTTGATTTGTATCATGGTCTGTTGATTGTTTGGTTATTCGATGGAGTTGGAGTGGATCATTGTGTTACTATTTCTCTGCCATTGTGCCTGCGGTTGTGTTAAGATTTTTTGGTGTTGAAGATATATTATTATTACTAGCTTAGATTTTTAACTTTTCAATATGATATACAGTATATGAGTTAAGAACATGTTTATTGGTCAATAACATGTTTATCTCACTCTCCAGCTACAACAATTAGATGTCCAGTGCGAGACCAAGATCAGGGTTTATTTCATGTATTTTTGCATAGATACTTAATTAATATTCTATTTAAAGTCTGCATTCTTTTGGGGATAAATTAAGTTACTGGAAAAGAGTTGTTTGTTTTTGTGACGGATAATTCACGTACGGATACTAATATTTCCAATTTAAATATCTTTGGCAGTTCATGACAATGTGTTCGTCAATGTTGTTGCATTAATTCAGTACCGTGCCCTTGCCAGTAAGGCGGGCAATGCTTTTTACAAACTCGGCAATACAAGAGGTCAGATTCAGGCTTATGTCATTGATGGTATATTTCTCTTCCTACACCTGAAAAAATTCATGGTTTCGGCCCTGGATTTTTTATTTTATTATGAGCAGGCTGAGTTCATTGAGTTTAATGTCGGGTTTTCCATTATGTACGGTGATAAGGGCCAGCGTCCCGAAGCTGAATCTTGATGATAGTTTTGAGCAGAAAAACAACATTGCTAAAGTTGTTGAAGATGAACTTGAAAAGGTAAATCCACTTTTGCAGTGAATCGAATCTAATTCTGTAAGTATTTTATGTCGATTTTATTTTTCTCTGGTTTTTTTGTAGGCAATGCCTGCCTACGGGTATGAGATCGTTCAAACTCTAATTGTCGACATAGAGACACACGAGCATGTGAAGAGGGCTATGAATGAAATTAATGCTGGTAAGTTCCGGTGTATTCTTTTTATTTAATTTAACCCATTTCTGATTCCTACTCCTGGAACATCTTATATCATGTATTAATTGGAGGGACTCCGGGGTGTGTTTCTATCACTAGAAAAAAGTGATTCTTGGCTTTTAGAGTAGAAATACACTCAAATTTCCCCTAAAAGTTGAGAAATCACTTTTCTCTTAGTGTTTGCATATACTCCCCTAGACAAACTTTACTGATTTGTAAATAACAATTTCAGACATGCACACATTTCATCACGCAGTGCCGCTGATTACTCTGGTAATTTCTGAGCACTTCTCATATTTTGTAATCAACTCGATCACGCAAATGAGTTTGCGCGAGGCTGAATTCAGTGAACTGTGATATTCCCTGATTACATTTCTCACTTACTGAACTGCATGAACTTCTGTGCAGTTCGCGAGACGAGGAGAACTGAACTTCGGATTTGATTTTGTGGTTTAGTATCTGCGGAGTTGCATCAGACGAAGGTGATGAATAAAGCTTTTTTAATTCGATTCTCCAGTTTTTTTAATCAATTTTTACAATAATTTGCTGGTCTTCAGATTATCAGTATTTAGTGAATTTTCCTATGAATCATGTGATTTTGTAATTTGTACATTGACTTTTCTCCTCTCAATATTTGTGACTGTTATAATCTTCACGGATTGTTAGTCATGTGTACGAAATGCTGAGTGCAAGGTGATTGGTAGGAAAAGTCCTGTATCCAGTTTTGACAACTTCTTTTCGTGGAAAATGCTTTTATGACGTTGTATGATTATTGCTTTCAAAATTTCAGTCACCTGGATATCGGTATATAAATAAGTTTATGTTTCCGTCTTACGAACAGTCAGCGGATTTCGATACACCTCTAAATCAACAAGTAAAGTGTATTGAGTAGACATATGCTCAGTGTGCTGTTCTAGCTCCCGTTCCCTTTTCATTAAATCTTTTGTAAGAATGTAATTTATTTAGCAAAATAAATGTAACCTTGTTTATTTCTCCAGTTTCTTTCTAAGTTAAAAAAGAGTCTTTCCTTTTCTTATTAGTTGCTTTATTATTGTCGAACACGGACAAAGAAAAGTGTAAAGGGGTAAATTAGTAGCCTCAGATTAGCCCTTCAAAACCTGCATTTTAAGTTTTATGCTATCATAGAATGCACAAACATCTGAACACCAAAATGATTCTCCTGTGATTGGTTATTTTTTGATATATCTGTTTAAGTTTCATTCAGGATGGAAAATGGTAGCGGCAGCGCAATGGCGAAATGCATGAAACTTTCTGTAGGTCTTCTCTTCTTCTGCTCTTCCACGCAGTATTGTTGCAATAAGTTATAAGAAAGGTACAATTCCATAATCTAGATTTCAAATACCTTGAGGTTGAAGAGTTGTGTGCTGGTACTACTACTGGTGACGAAAGTGAGGATAGTGATCAAGAGGACGATGATCACGAGGATGACGATTTGCGAGAATGACAATGATCACCAGGACGACGAAAGTGATGTTGATGATCAGCACTTAACTATTTATATTTTCTATGTGCATACTTTTGGTAGTATGTTGGCATTTTGACATGAAAGACTATGTTTAATGTAGAATTGTGGTGTAAGTTGACATGTACATTTCGACTTTAGACTTAAGTAATAGATGTAAGATGATATTGTGATAAAAGCTGACTATGTTTGGGCTTTATTGACATATGTTGTTGGATTTGCCATTTGGAAAATTTGAAATGTGAATTCTAGTTTGGTATGCTTTTGGGCATGGTATATTGAAATTTAAAACAGGTCCTTGCAATTTGGATTAATAAAAAGTGTTGCAAATAAGTGTTGCCAATAAAGTCTAAAAATATTACAATAGGGATAAAAATGTTGCAGATAAATGTTGCTAAAAAACCAAAAAGCATTGCAACAAGCATCAAAATGTTGCAATAAATTGACTTTGTAATATTTTAACTCAATAAATGTTGCAAACAAGTGTTGCATTAGTCTATTGCAACATCTTAAAAGTGTTACTGAAACAGACAAAATTGTTGCAATAAAGCGTTATTGTAATACTTCAAAAATGTTGCAATAAGTACATAAAAACGTTGATATGTGGGTCATAGGCAACGGCCGCAAATGCAACGCCGAATTTTGGCTAAAATGTTACATAAAACTCTAATGTAACATATATGGGGTCTAACAATACGCTTTTGGGCTTGCAATAGGCCATATATGATGTAGTGTTTGTAAAGTACCCTGCAATACTTCTTCTTTTCAAGGACAAATAACCATTAAAAGTGCAGAGATTAACCTCACCACAATCACAGGACCCAACACTTATTCTGCTCTATAGGAATGGATTTATAATAAAGGTTATTCAATAGAACTTTCATAACTTTATTTTCCCATTGAACCAAGTTTCTGGGATCTCCAGTCTTCAAGGTTGGGTCAACACTATGATCGTTCTTTCAAGCAGTTTATGAAAATGATCTCTATTCAGACTTTTTGTGAGTAGATCCGTCAAATTAACATTTGATCTCACATAATCAATATATATAACTCCATTTTGATCAATTTTCACATGGTATTATGTCTCCGACGAATGTGTCGAGATTTACCATTATACATAAGGCTCTGTGCTCTTCCAATTGCAGCTTTTCTACTGCAATGAATCATAACAATGGGCACAAGCTTCTTCCAGCATGGAATATCCTCAAGAAACTTATGAAGCCATTCAGCTTTTTCTCCAGCTTTATCTAGAGCTATAAGTTCCGATTCGATGGTGGATCGGGATATACAAGTTTGTTTGCTTGATTTCCAAGATGCAGCTCCACCCCCAATAGTAAGTACATACCCCCTTGTAGAGTGGGAGTCTTTCGTATCTGAAATCCCATTAGCATCAGCATATCCTTCAAATATTCTAGGATAATTACTATAAAATAGACCATAACTTAGGGTGTACCTTAAGTATCTTAAAACCCTAGTTAGTGCATTATAGTGCTCTTTTCTTGAATTACTGGTGAACCTGCTCAGCTTGTTTACAACAAATGCCAAGTCTGGTCATGTACAATTCATAATGTACATTATGCTTCCGATTACACTTGAGTATTCGACTTGAGCCACTGGATCACCTCTATTCTTACTTAAATGAACACTGGTATCAATAAGTATTTTTACAGGTGGGCTGTCAAAAGCTTTGAACTTCCTGAGCACTTTCTCAATGATATGAAGATACCTTCTGATCTTCTGCTAATTTTAATTCTACAAATTGAATCAGCTAAACTCAAATCCTTCATGTCGAAATTTCGACTTAACATCCTTTTTTTCTTCACAATTACTTTATTAATACTACCCATGATAAGCATATCATCTACATATGTGCGCAGAGTCAACCTCTCTTCGGTTAGAGCAGCGTTCATCGAGAGTGTAGTAGCCAAAGTCCCCTTAGGTAAGTCTCATGTGAATTAAGCTATGGGCTCAGGTATGGTTTTGAACTTTTTCGAATCATATGCTTCTTTGTATATATCACTCAATACTTTGCTATGCACTAAGCTGGGGGTCTTCACGGAAACAGCCTTCCTACTGTAAAAAGTAGGGACATGGTCTGCGTACATCTTACCCTCCCCAAACCCTGTTCTGAGCAGGATATACTGGGTATGTTTGGTTTGGTATGGAGATAATGATGCAGGAGGTGTCCCTCTACCCTTCTTGTCTCTCTTATTTATAAGGATTGTAGCATGAGTTTTCTCCTTTCCAGGCTCTCGGTCGATCTCTATCTTTAAGAGCAGGACTTCTCTTTTCCATTATTTTCGGCCGCCTTTTTCCTTTGAAGTAGGATTCTTCTTTTCAGTTCTTTTGGGCCGACTCCCTTTCCTTGGACCGATTTATTTACTTGTTGGCCTGATAATTATTCCGACTCCAAAAAATTACAAACACCTGAATTAATGAGTAAATTCCACTAGTGAAGTAAATTACCTTCATAAATCAAATAGATAGAAAATTATCAAATTGTGCTAAAATAAGATAATATAATTATTTAATTGACACATGAAATTATGCAATAATTTCTACCGATCAATAATTGCCAAAAACAGTTCGGGGACCTAATCCCATTTCTCAAGAAGCAACACCAGAGCATAATAAAATGCATATCATTCACTCGAGGGTATTATCCGCGATAAGGACCATTAGCCAGATCCTCATATATCCGGTCGAACCAAGCCTCAAAACTAGGAAAGATGTACTTATTTCTTAAATCACAATGCCAGTGATAGAGTACTAAAGTTTAAAATCCAAATTAAAACTTTGAATCCTACCATAAAAATACCCCACAAAAAGTAAAAAGCGGAATAAAAAACCTAGGACAAATAAAAGAATTGTAGATAAAAGAGAAAAGTTTTGTTCCATAGTTTGTTATCTATTTTTCTATCTAATGATCGTTTTTAAAACCTAACTAATGAAATGGTCTGTTAAAAAAGAGATCCTTAAATCTATTATTCCACTTGAGTCAATGTACAATTTGTTTATTTTTAGTCATTTGAACATACTTGCAACACTTCTCACCCAAAAAAACATAGTTGGAACACTTTTTAAACTTTATTCACTTACTTTTTATAATTTTGATCCTCTAAACTATGATTATTATTTATATGACAGAGTATTAACTTAAGGAATGCTATATAAAGTCTTAATTAGATATTAATATATTATTTTGAAAGTGGTCTTAGTTTAAAAACTAACTCTTAAAATTGAACCGAAAGATTCTAAAACTAAAAAGAATGAACCGAAAGATTCTAAAAATTGAATCAGCTAAACCCAAATCCTTCAGGTCGAAATTTCGACTTAACATCCTTTTTTCTTCACAATTACTTTAATACTACCCATGATAAGCATATCGCCTACATATAGACAGACTATGACAAATGACTCCGGTGTACCTTTAATATACACACATTTATCACATTCATTGATCTTGAATCCATTTGCCGACATAGTTGTGTCAAACTGCATATGCCATTGTTTAGGAGCTTGTTTTATCCCATATAATGACTTCAAAAGTTTACACACATTCTTTTCCTGATCAGACGCAATGAAACCTTTAGGTTGTTCCATATAAATTTCTTCTTCTAATTCACGATTCAAGAAAGCAGTTTGCACATCCATTTGATGAATCTCGAAATTGTGCAATGCAACAATAACAATAAGCACTCGAATGGAAGGTATTCTAATTACTGGTGAATATGTGTCTAAGAAATCATAACCTTCTTTGTATTTACACCTTTTGGCAACAATCCGGGCTTTAAACTTGTCTATTGACCAGTCATCTTTATATTTCCCCTTTAGGATCCATTTACATCTTAAAAGCTTATATCCTAGTTGAAGATCAACCAGTTCCCCGGTATAATTTTGTATGATAGAATATAATTCATTATAAATCGCTTCTTTCCAAAAAGGAGTGTCAGGACTAGCATAAGCTTCCTGTATCGTGTTTGGATCATCATCAATTGCATAAGTCACAAAGTCAGGACCAAATGACTTAGACTTTCGAGCTCTCTTACTCTGTCTTGGCTCTTCATAGAATTTGAACTACGTATAGCTTCAAGAGTTCTTTTATTTGAGCTTGTCACAATCCTCTCTTTACAAGGATATATATCTTTAAAGAAAACAGCATTTCTAGACTCAATAATAGTTCCTTCATGCATATCAGGAATTTCAGATTTGTGAACGAAACCGATATGCACTATTGTTGTATGCATAACCTATGAATATGCAATCAACTGTCTTTGGATCAATTCTTACTTGTTTTGGTTCAGGTACTTCAACATTTTCCAAACACCCCCACACTTTAAGATATTTGAAAGAAGACTTGCGCCTTTTCCATAACTCCTACGAAGTTTTATCTTTCCCTTTGTGTGGCACATTATTCAGAATGTGAAGAATAGCTTTCCCCCACACGGAGTGTGGCAATCCTTAACTTATTAATAAAGCATTCATCATTTCTTTCAGGGTTCGATATTTTCGTTCAGCAACTCTATTTGACTGAGGAGCATAAGGAGCATTCATTTGATGAATTATGCCCGAATCAGCGCATAATTGTTCAAACGGTGCCATATACTCACCAACTCAGTCACTTCGGACGCTTTTATTTTACAATTCAATTAATTTACAGCCTCTTTTTATACATTTTAAAGGCCTCAATCACTTCATCTTTGCTTCTCAAAAGAAGCACATAGCAATATCTTGTGCACTCATCTATAAAAGTGACGAAGTATTTTTCACCTCCTCTAGTTTGCACAAATTTTAAGTCACACACATTAGTATGAATTAATTCTAGAGGAGTAGTATTCCTTTCCACTGGCATTTTACCCATTTTTGCTTCAACACATACTTTGCATTTCTTATTAAGTTCAACATGGGTTTTAGAAATCAATTCTAGATTAATTAGTCTTTTAATCTATCTTAGACCAACATATCTCAATCTAGAATGCCATACATCAGAAATTCGAGCAAGTAAGCAGAAGGAGCATTATTATTATTATTATTATTTATTATAAAAAACAAATTTTATTAGATGAATAACATTTTACAAGAAATTAGTGGGAAGCCGAGATACTATCTGGGCCCCCACTCCTTTTGCAATAACAAAACCAACTCGAGTAAAAATATGAGCAGCAGCACGCCTCCCAACATCCTGAGACGCTGAAATCTTCTGAACCCGTTTTAATAATGCAATAGCACCCGTCTCCAACTCCCCCAGCGAAGAGAACGAGAATGGTAAGAAACCATATCCTCGCGCCTCACACAAGTCCTGGTACTTGGCACATTTATGCCGAGCAGTATCAATCACAACTCGTCCAGACGCATAGTCAGCCATAACAGACTGGGTTAAGGGGGAGGAACCAGTCAAATCCACACACACATCCCGGACCCTATCCCAGGAATATAACAACAAATCCGCTGGACAAAGGGGCTTGTCATGCCCGTCGATCAAACCAACATCCACCTCCTTAGCCGCCGAAATCCCAGACTGAAAACAGATATCCAAAAGGGTGTCACGAACCAGGTTGTGGCGATGCTTAACCCCAGTAGTACCAGAGCAGGACACGGCATGATCGCCGAATACGTCGCCATGAAAGACCCGAGAACAGGCTGAGCACGGTTGAGATACTGAAAACAGGGGAATACCCAGCCGATAGCTCAGAACACCGCAATAAGTCCGCCCATTCATCGTCTGTCCTAATCCAGAAATAGGAACCGCATGAAGTCAATCAGAAGTGTGTCCACCTTGTTGGGACTTCCATAATGCAACCTGTCGAGTGGTTAAAGAGTAGTCGGATTCAGCGGTAGTGGCCACCTTCGCGAAATATATATCTGCCAATTTCTTCTTAAGTTTGGGGGCAGCGGTCTCACTCGGACGGTGCAGGATATCCGAACCCATAGTCTCAGTAAACACTCTCGCAGCAGCATCAAAACAAACTCCCGGGGCAACAATCCCAGAAGGATGAAGGAGCTTAGCCTGCAATGCATCAGACTGTAGGCGGGATGCAAGAAAGGCAAAATGAAGAACATCAGCAGCAGCATAAACACCAAGCCCCCCAAAAGAGAAGGGGAAAGTAGTGAGCCGCCACTGCCAATCACCAAAGCCAGGCCCGATCACGGTGACAATACGTTCCAAGTTAGAACGAAGTGCCGCATCAAAAGAAAACTAGGCTGTCCCAAAAACCAGAGGGGGACAGGTACGCAGAGCAAAGTAGAGCTTAGAAATACCAGTACAAGCACAAAGAAGCAGCAACTCACACTGAGGGTCACCAATCCTAGCAACGGAGTCCATAAGCTCTACGGTCTGGGTTACTCTCTTCAACACGAGCGCACTGCCGAAAGTAGGACACATACTGACCGGTCCACCCAGGACTTTGATACCTCCGACGGGCCGAGCAATAGTAGGGGGGAAGATACCAGGAAGCTGACTCCGGGGATCCTCCGTAGGCCAAAAACCTCAGTTTTATCAACATTTAGGTGAAGACCGACTAAGGTCTAACTTCCATAATCAGCTCCAGGACCTTCCCCACGACCAAAGTATCGCCAACAATAGTGCCATCATCCAAGTACCAAGCCTGTAAACATATCAAAGGAGTCTCAGATCGAACACACCAAGGGATGCAAAAGGGCCCAAGAGGTCTCCCTACTGAACCCCCTGAGAATCCAAAAGACTATGCTCCCCATAATACAACCAGGCAGGAGCAGAATAACAAAATTCAACCCAACGGGAGAGAACAGGGCAATGACGAAGAACTTCACGTAACATAGCCCTACGGTCGACCATGTTAAAGGCGTTCTGGAAGTCAACCAACAACATGGAAAGGCCCACATCATTGCTGCGCTCCTCAACAAACCAGTTCAAGGCATGCAGAATAGCCTCTCCTCCACCGGACACCCCGACACCAAACTGAAGACCATCAAAATAACCACACAATGACGGCCCAACTAAAACAGCACCAACCTTAGAGACAAGATGCCTCCAAATAGTGCCCACGGCAATAGGACGAATACCACCACCTAGTTTAACAAGCGGGGTGAGAGGAGCACTAGCAATGTACTCACCCAGGACCTGCGTACACCGACCCTCAAGGAAAATATTAACCACCTGAGAGATAGAGGTGATCAAAAAATCAGAAATAGCGACAGCAGCCCCATTGAAACAATCCAAGAGATGCTGAGCACGAAGACCATCCCGCCCACAAGAGGTGCCGCGCGGAAAACTCCTAATCATGTCCAAAACAACAGCCGCCGAAACAACAAGAGGAGGATGATCGGGGGCAAATACGGCAATACGGGGGATGGAGCAAGTGGGTGTTTATCTCGTAAAGCCTCTAAAGTATCATCACAGTAAGGAGCAACACCCGAAGAATAAAGCACTCTAACCGCAGCGGTATAATGACCATCACAAATTTTCCGCCTACACTGTCGAATATTAAGCTCCTCCAAGTGGCCGTCCACGTCCACCCCAAACGAAGGAGAAACCTCAGCTAAATCCTCTCGCAGAAGCTACAGGCTAGCACCGGGCTCGCCCCAAGTACGAATGGCACTGGTAATACTCTCCTCTTGACGCTGACGTAAGATCGCTGACCGACATTCTAGATTGCTCCTAGGGGAGAAGGTCCTAAGTAAACAAAGAGGCAATACAAGCAAGCTAACCCAGCAAGTGACGTCACCAGGAGAGGAAGCCACAGCATCAAGAGCCCCCTTTAAAACCCGAGAAAACCCCAAACGACACTTAGGAGGAATGGATTTGACAGTGCGCAAATCTTTGGATAACAAACGATCAATGGTAGTAACATTCAAAAGACAAGGTACAGCACCATCCTCAGGAGACAAGGAATACGGAGCCGACGGACGCGGCAAATCATATAGAACGTAACGAACAACACCATCACCACCATCAGGTGACGGGACAAAATCAGGACCTCCACCATGCCGACATTTAACACGAAAAGTATGAGTCTTAAAGCAAACCCCACACAACCAAATACCCATACGCTTAAAAGTAAGCTCAGCGCTGGAATAAACCGAAAGAGAAGTGGAAAGGGAGTGACGGGTAATAACCCGTTCGTCCCCAGTACAATGCCGGTCACGAAGATGTGTAAGCAGGGAGGTGCGAACAAGGCCATGGCCTCCACCATCACGACAACCAGAAAGACCCACAAAAGGACAATGAAACCTAACGACGTCAGGCATGGGAACGCAACAACAACCCAAAGGATTCGGAGATTGACGACACCTGAATTTGTCGAGGGAGATTCGGATCCCAGGAAATTGGGGGGTTTTCGAATAGGCAATGACATCTGATGGGATTAGTTGCAAAAGAACCACATCGATGAGACGAACTGAACGGTATATTGCAGTCGCCGCAATTCGACCGGAGTTGGCCGGAATTAGCGGTGCAAGGTCGCCGGAATCTGGGTTCGTCGCCGACCGGAAAATGAGAAAGTCACCGGCTGTGGGAGGGCGCAAACTCACAGTCTAGACGAGGGGAATCTTTTTCCGGTGGTCCGCGATCGCGGTTTGGCCGAAGATGGCCGGAATCAGGCGTTGACCAATCGGAAGAACAAAAGTCAAAAACGTCACCGGACGCCGTGGAGGAGGAATTGGAAGCGGCACCTAGAGGGATTCTGACCGGAATACAAGTAGGAATCTAATGCAAGTGGCGCGCCATCGATTGGAGGTCAGGCGGTGCCGAAATCAGCAAAAGACCGACCGGCGAAACTGTGGGCGAACAAAATATGTTTTGCTGAACTTGCAGTCGATCATTCAAGGGGAAAATGATGTCGGAATTGGCTGAAATTTTGAGGGTAGCTTCAGAAAAATGAGACGAACATTCTGGAATTCGCCGATTCCAGAACGGGCACCGGACACGCCATCACGCGCCGGGACAGAGAGCAGCGAACTGTGTGGGTTATGGGTAGATTATTATTATTATTATCATTATTATTATTTTTATCTCGCCTTCACGACTTACAGGCATTACATTCATTTTAAACAATCATATGTCAAGATCCTCGACCAAGGAATATTCTCTCGGACGTCTGGGACATGCAACACATACTTAAGCAATAGCTCCTTTCTAGATGTCAGTTTTATGACAACGTTCCCCACACCTGCACTCAGAGAAGTAGAGTTTTCTATATGCAGTTTCCTACCATCAGTAACTGCATAGGAAGAGAACGTGTCCTTATCAGTACAAACATGACGAGTAGCCCCAGTATCAACGTACCAGGTGCGTTGATTCTCCACCATATTGGTTTCACTCACTATAGCTGAGACCTCCTCGTTCAGCTCCTCAACCATAGCTGACAGCTCCAGATCTGGCATGTCAATGTCGCCATGTTCAACCACATTGAAAACTCGCTTGCCTTTGCTTTTCTGATTAGTTGAATTTATTGACAAGTGACAGCCTTTTTGCCTTATGGTTTGCTTACCACAGTTCTGGCAATTTTCACTAAACTTCTTTGCCTTAAAAGGCCTTTTCCCCTTTTTTGAGCATGATTCAATTTCCTCTTTTCACTAGATGATCCAAGTTCAATCAAGTTTGCTTTGGCCTCCATAGGGCCTCTCTTGAATTTAGAATCAGACTTTCGGTTGTGTTACTCTATTCTGAGTCGACCAACCAAGTCCTCTAAACTCATCCTTTGTGTTTCACGTAATTTTTGAAGTCCTTCAAACTAGGAGGCAACTTCTCAATTACCGTTCCCACAACAAACGGTTCAGGCTTCAGCATTGATTTCATGCACAATCAATTGATATTATTGGACTTGTCTAATAACAGTTTTGAAGTCCGTCATCTGAAAGTCCAAGTAGTGTCCAATCACGAACTTCTTGGCTCCAGCATCATCGGTTTTGTACTTCTTCTACAAAGAATTCCAAAGCTCTTTGTAGGTCTTGATTTGACTGTACAAATTGTACAGAGAATCAACCATCCCATTCAGTATCGTATTACAGCATATAAAGTCACCGTTAATCTACTGATCATAAGCAAAATGCTTCGTACGATCAGTTTCCGTCTCACTGACCACATAAGGATCATCATTGAGATAAACAGCAAGTCCCAAGGGAGTGAGATAAAACAGCATCTTTTGCTGCCATCTCTTAAAGTCAACACCCGAAAACTTCTTAGGTTTCTCAGCCTGTACTACAACATTAGGTGCATCATGAACATTGGCAGCAACAGCATCAGCATCGGTCGCCATTGAAAATTACAGCAAATAACAAAATTGTCATACGAATGTTGGTCCTGTGAATTTCCGACAATGTACTTATAATAAAATTACAAATAAAGGAAAACTATTACAATTCTAGTAAATTAAACTGAATAAAATACAACTTAGCAGGGGCGAGTAAAAATCTTTTCGTAAGATAATTTTGCCCCCGTATAAGAGCAGACGACTGAGGCACGATGTTTCCAATATATAACTGCTACGTTTCTGAGTTAGGTTCTCTCCAAAACTCAAAACTCCGACGAACGTTCAAGTGTTGGAAACTGGGCACGAAAAGCAAGAAGGAAATATGCTGCAATATGTGGTATGCTTGTATTTCATTCTATATTGTGGTGTGAAATAAAATGCATAAGACCCTCTTTTATAGGGTCCAAAAACCAGTCCATCAGGTGGGGAGTAATTGCAGATTAAGGTGCAATTAATTCTCTTTAGTCCTTCAGCTGAAAAGTTACCTCCATAAAGAAGCAGGTTAAAAACCCAGCTGCAATCAGCCAGGTTTGGAAATCCAACTGCAATCAGCCAAGTTGAAAACCCAGGTAATATTTAGACCGGATAAAATGAGCCAGTTTGAGAACTCATCTTCTGGAATATGACTCTTTAATATTTAATGCTTGGAATTCTTCACACGAGATTGTCTCTCATTATAACTATCTCCACGAATCATTAACAGAGGATGCCCCAAAGCTCGATTCGACACCAAAAAACAATGGAATCTCGATAAACTATGAAAGTTGTATGATTTGATGGAATGATCGATCACTCAATTGATGATATGTTTGTATAAATAATTTCTCAAGAAATCATAGTGCACGACAATATCTAACCACACTCTGTTAAAGAACATCCGCATAGAGCTAATTGGCCAAAATGGAAATCCAGGTAGAACTTGTGTTCTGACAAAACGACATGTATTTGGCCTGATAATGCTAACCCGACGTGTAGGACATAGATGAGTTTTTTTCGAAATCATAGCAATAAGAATGAAGTCCCCATGTGCATCCTTTTGCACAAGGCTTCTCATAATGTCTTGGTATTGATTACGAGAAAATATACCCACCTTAATGGATGTTATCATGTTCTGCTATTTGATTAGCCTAGTAATTTTCAAGTGACTGAAAATGCAGTTAATGAATGTGCTTACTATATATCTCTATGGGTATATATATATATATATATATATATAAGTGCCCGATGGAATTTTAGTACCCAAATTAAGTGACTCAAGACCATGGAGTGCATTTGCAATTCGCTTGAGATACTCAATTTATGGCTTCAAGCAGTCTAACAGGACGGTATAACCATTTGAGTGAATATTTTTTTTAGAAAGGTATATAAGAATGATGATCTGCATCCCTACGTCTTAATAAAGAAAATATGTTTTGGATTTGCGATCGTCACAACGTACTCAATGACGTAAATATAGTCGGTACTCTTGGTGAAATAAGAGAAACCACTGGATATTTAAAATATGAGTTTGAGATGAAAGATTTTGGGACAATTTGGTTCTATCTAAGCCTTGACATAGAACATCGAGTTTGTGAAATTCTCATCCACTAGTCTATCTATGTACAAAAGATGCTCAAATGCTAAGGTACACTCAGTTAGAATTCTCATGATCAGTCATAGTTTGGATGCAATACAAGATCCATTTCGTCAAAAGAAATGTGAGGAAGAGCTTTTGGGAACTAAAAGTTCCTATTTAGGTGCAATAGGGGCATTCTTTTAATTGGCTCATTATACACGACCCGTTATCACCTTCTCAATTAATTTGCCGACTAAATTTAGTTCGGCATTTATGCAGCGTCATTGAAATTGTATGAGGAATATATTCTAATACCTAAAATGAACCGCTGACTTGAGACTATTCTTTCTCTATAAGCAGGCAAATGAAGGTGCTTACGAAAAGAAATATGTAGAGTAAGTGCTGATGTCGAAGCAATTACCTTGAAGAATGTGTTGATATGATTTGCCAATGTTGGTTATCTCTGACCCACGTAAAAGTTGATCCCGCACTGGTTATGTATTCACTGTTAAAAACACCCCTACGTCTTGGAGATCGACTAAGTAACCCTTATGGCTACATCTTTGAATCATGAAGATATTATTGCTCTACATGCTCGTGAGTGTATATGATTAAGATCTTTCATTCTACACTTATGAGAAACTAATGGTCTAATAATTTATGCAACTTTTGAATTCACTCGACTTATGTAAGGATCATAAAGGAAAATGTGTGAGATATAAGGAAACATACTCACATATTTGCACCCTTTATCCTTAAAATAAGGTTTATTTTCCCCACTGAGTTATTATATATGAATGTAAGCGTTAGGAGGGAGCTTACTTGATCAATGAAGCACCATATATATGTTGTACTCATTTTTCTATGATCAAGATTTTGCCCATCAAGCTTACTTGATGATATTTTGACGATGCGACAAAAGATACACCATCGACTCGGCACAAGAAGGAGTGTTTAAGAAATATGTGCCTTCATCTAGCTAATTGAACTTTTACTTAGTTATTTATTTTTGAGCTGAAATAAACCTCGATATAATCATGCACCACTATATATACGAATATTATTAATGAGAACAAATGTCAGTATTTTGACGGGAAAAATATTTTTTTAGGCCCGTAACTTTGGCCTAGTTGGGTTATAAGGACATTATCTTTTCGGGCCTGGAGTAGAAGGACATTAATTTTAAAAAGTAGGAAAACAAGGACAATTAAGCCCGAAGGAGGTCCGATTGGGCTTAATTGTCCTTGTTGTAACATCCCCAAAACCGTATGGGAATATTACACGCCGTAGACCCTTTCCACAAGGATCTACCAGGCTAAACATCCATAAACAACCAAATGCTTGCCCGACCAGGGTCAAACAATAAAATGATACAGACCGATATGGTCACTTACACGTGAATACACAGACCGATGAGGTCACACAACCCAATCGATAAAACTGACTTAAATAACATTACCCACACAGGGGTCGAAATACAATACAGCGGAAGACTGAAATCAACTCTGACAACACAACAAAAATCAAAATAACCCTCGACTCATGATTAGTATCGCAGCTCGTCATCCTCTTGTGCCAATCCTGTGACTGCTCCCCGAATCTGCATGTACCGGACGCAAAACAGACATCCACCCCCGATTACTGGGGTTAGTAAACTCCACTGTTTTACTAGTGCAAGTATCAAATCATACGAAATGTAACAAGCAATTAATAATCGTGATCAAATATAATAATCAAGTATCAAATATTCCCGAGAGGTTTTCACAAGAGAAGATAAGCTATGAAGCATTCGAAAATAAGATTATCATCTCGGGAATTTTTAGAATTTCAAAACCTTAAGACCTCAAGTCCCGATTCACAAAACCTTTCAAAAACTTAAGGGCCTTAACCCAAAACTTGTTTCATAATTCAACAGTTTACAATACCTAAACATTTCCATAAATCTCGTGGGGCTCGGCCCAACATTCTTTCTTAAAACTTTTCCTGTAAAAACTTTGATTTGAAAAGTATCATGCTCATGACACCGTGATCCACTGTCACGTGTCTCCGTAGGTTCAACAACCCGCACGGACTACATCACGCACAATTAAACAACATAATCAATTCCGACACCGTGATCCAATGTCACGTGTCTCCGTAGGTTCAACAACCCACACGGACTATTAACCAAACATAACCAATTCCGACACCGTGATCCACTGTCACGTGTCTCCGTAGGCATAACAACCCGCACGGACTATATCAATCACAACAATCACACACACAGTCCTGACACCGTAGTCCACTGCCACGTGTCACCGTAAGCCCCGTCGAGCTCACCCGGTTGGACGCCTTTGTGTCCAAACTCATGGTCCATCGCCATGCGTTATCGTAGGCCTCGTCGGACCAAAGACGATTGGACCTCAGTACCTCACTAAGTTCTGATCCCGTAGTCCACTGCCACGAATCCTCGTAGGTCACGTCGAACCAACACGAGTGAACTTAGCGGTCACACACATATTCACATTCACATTACATACAACAACGAGCACAATTAATCAATCACCTTGATCACCACAAAATCGTACATTGCACGCAAATAACACAACCTCGACACTCGCAACAACTATCATCAATCAATGTCATTTAACCAACATAACATACATTCGGTACACAATACATTGTACAACCAAGTGTACAACCATCCCATATGTACGTCGCATTCCTGCACAAATGGCACAACGCCTAACACGTATACTGATATAACACTATTATCACAAAGCCTTCAAATTGCGGAAAACACAACCAACTCAAACGGAACATATTTACAAAGGCAAGCAAAGTCATTATACATCTCATACGTAATTACTAGTCGCAAGATACAAGTCGTATAGTAAGATACTTGCCTCAATAACCGCTACCGAACGCTCCGAAGAACACGGTTCGACCGGGAAGCTCGAACCCCAAAGAAGGCAACGAACGGAAGGGTTCCGACTCGAGTTCTTCACAAGAATTCGCTCCTAAGTCACAACGATGTCAATTCAATCACAATTCTACGAAAACGTATGGAACTTCCCAAGTTCTACTCATTGAAGCATTTTATCGGACACCTTGAGGACATAGTCCAATTCAATCGATTATTCAAGGTAATACTCAAATTCGTTTCACAAAACTTCAGGGGTAATGAATGATTTCGAGTATACAACCATGTTCTAACAATAATCTAAACTAAAACGAATCAAATCGGCCAAAACATCAAGAAACCTCAAAAATTCCCAAAACCAAGAGTTTAGGTGTTCTTACCTTCGATCCGGGTGGAATATGATGTTAATCCATGAATCAAACTTCCAAAACGTGTTGTTCTATGATTCTCTTACTCAAATCCATCCATTTATGCTGAAGAAATCGCGAAGGAACGAAGGAAAAATGAGAAATGGCCGGATAACTCAGTCCAGGCCATTAAATAGGCTGATCTGCACTGTGTGCCGCGGCACAGGACAAGTGTGCCGCGGCCCAGGGCCACCAAAAACGCACAGGAATCAGCTTAGTGCCGCGGCACAGCCTGAGTGTGCCGCGGCACACGGTACAGCCCCTTCAACACCAAAAAGGCACACCGTGCAGTCTTGGCTATTTCGACCATAACTCCTTCGTCCGGACTCCGATTGACTCACCGTTTGAACCATTGGAAAGCTAACTTGATGCTTTATAATATTGCAATGATTCAGAATTTTTGGAGTTTCCAAGAATTTATGGTGATTTTTACAAAGCCGAACTCATACTTAGAAAAGTCGTTTAGTAATCCTGTACTCCACAAAACGACACCGAAACCCGATCCTGAATACGAACCGAAGATACGGTTACGAAGTACTCACAAAGACGAATCTAAGAGCTAGTAGAACACACGATTCCGACCACCCGAAGGCTCGAAATTCGACAACGGAAGGTAATTACCCCAAACTTTGGGAAATTACGAAAATGGCCCAAATGCCCGAAAATCACCATACGACAACGAATAATCAAACCGAAGCTCACAACACGTATAACAACGTTAAATGAACTTACGAAAAACCCCAAACGATAGTTTCGAACGAGATTCGCAAGAACCAAACTCAAGCGCGGAAAAGTCGCTAAAAAGCACGGAACTCAACAAAGCGACCAAACGAACTCGGATGACAAAAAGTGCGAAATTAAATATTCTCCGAATGACGAAACGGTCAAAAGCGAGTTTTGAAACGGACCTCCGCCGAAAAATGAAAATTACCGGAAATCAAATTGCGGATATTACATTCTACCCTCCTTAAAAGAAGTTTCGTCCGAAACTTAAAATAAGTAGGGAGAATCAATATCCCAACAAGAAACCTCAACGAGATACACAAGAACGCATAACTTTCGCACATTGTCGAAACGATACAAGCAATGCGAAGGAATATACAGCGTGGAAACACGCCCCACGACGACCATAACAAAGCCACCGGCAATGATTCAAAACAATAACAGTCAATTAACGACGCATCACATACCACATCATATGCACACGTTTAATCAATGAAATGTACGCGACAACAAGTCGCACCCGACTAAAACGGCTATGCGACAGAAACAAATAGAGTATTACGATAGAAATCATTCCGATTCTCATCAACAAGAAAATGTCTGATGTCAAAACACAAACAATTCAAGATAACGGAAAACGAGAATACCGGATATTACATTCTATCCTATTAAAATTAAGTTTCGTCCCGAAACTTAAAATAAAACATCATGATAGAATAGAAACAAAACCAAAAAGTTCACGCAACAAATATCAATCTCTACACGAATTACAGCACAAAGTACGATACACAACTACATCACTGGACACCACCGGGCCCTCCCCGAGTAGGAACGAAAACCCGATTCCCGAACATCCTGGAAACGGTCTCACAATGCACCGCTTGGTGCCCCAGTTGGCCGCACTTAAAACAATTAACCGGTGGCGAACGACAATTCTGTCTCGCATGGCCTACACGACCGATTAAAGCGAGTCTTCACACCGATCGTCTTACTCGCCTGCAGGGTAAGGTTCTTAGACTGTCAACCAAACGAGGAGTGCTCCCGGAAGGAAATCACAAGCAACAGCTCACGGATCTCACTCCTCGGCCTCTTGAAAAATTCCTCGAGGTCTTCGTCTCTTACTCTCGAACCAGATTCCGTCACGAAACGGCCATCTCAATGGCTAAAGCTCGGTCCTGATATTCCTTCAGGGTGGTACACATGAGCGGAGCCATACTCTCACGGATATGGGGTTTCATGCGCATATTGAAGTATCGGACCTTATCCGCTTCACTTCTCACTTGATCACGAACATAAGCCAACTATCGATTATAATCGATTATCGCCTGAGATATTGACACATCCTGGGGCGTAGCCGAGAAAAATTCAACGATTCTGCGTTCACGAACAGGCAACGGGCAATACTCTGCCTCCATGGCGGTCTTAAACTCAGCCCATGTAGGTGTACGATCTGCAGGCACTACAACGTGCCACCAGTCTGCAGCTTCTTTGTCGAGTAGGTACTGAGCAATGGGTACCCTCCTATCATCCGGACAAGCTACAACATCAAATATTCTGTCCAACTGGAAGAGCCAGTTTTCCCAACCTAACAAGTCAGACGAACCCACAAAACGGGGCGGCTGCATCTTCATCACATCTCGTAACCACTTACTAGTTCCGTTATCCCTATTTGGGTTCTCATCCCGACGTACGGCCTGATTCATCTGCACTAACTGATCAACCACCTGACGAAGGATGGTGGCGGCGCCAACGTCAACATTAACGCTAGTCGAATATCCCTGATCTGTACTGAGCTGATTGGTACTCGGCAAGGAGGGAGTCGCCCTCTCCTGCTCCCGATTACGACCACGACCACGACCATGGCCACGGCCTCGACCTCGACCCCTTAGCATACTGAACGGGCATCCAATCAGAATAACAAGATAAAACAAACCTCACATAATCGACATAAGCCCAAAATCAGAAGCACAATGCAATATTCACACGTTCACATTGACAAAGATGAACGACCTATACCTCAGCATACACGGTTAAAACATTAAGCATACCATTGTGGTCCAACACCGGTAATATTTTAAAAAAAAAAACAAGTTTATCGAGGTATTTGTTCGAATGATAATAAAAAAATTCGCGAGTTCGAAAGATTTTGCTGGGGTGAAATTTTGAAAGTACTTTGTTTAATACCTCGGTCATTGAAGTGGGGAACGATACCTAACAACGTATCCCGCCACTTGGGCATACAACCCAGATTTTATGACGAGAATAATAATATAGCAACTCAATGCACGATTTAACCTCAATACATACACATAACGTTCTAAATTACGGAAGCCAAAGTTGTTTTGCAAAACAGAAATTTTCCAAAATCCTTTAGTTCATAAGCAAAATGACGGTAATATTTTACAATGTCCGAAGTATTTTAAAACACATTTTTCAAATACCGTCTGATTGTGTCATTTGAAAATACACGGCCCATTTGTCAAAATTTAACAAATTTTAAAAATCCATATAAACCATGGTTTGACCGCACCACCAAAATATTTTCCAAAAATCGATTTCTACAAAATTCTCAAACTGTAAAGTCCTTCAGGAAACATTCACAAACTTACCCATAGCGGACAAAAATTACAACATTCCAAAAACAGTCGAGTTTAAAACCACATACTCAAATGGCAACCAGGGTCGCCAATTCAATCAAATGCATCTTGTGGTATCAAGTTTAAACACACAGCAAAATCATTCATCGGAGTTTCTCACAAACTCTACCGTTGGTACCTTTTCGAAACCCATCGAGGTTTACAACCTTCACAACATACCACCCCACCCGGTGGTTCAAAGATAAAATAATAACGTGCCCAGTTCTATACACATGCTATGTGCCACAAGTATGAAACACAACTATATTACACAATACTGTGTAAAGAAAATTATACACCGCAATTAACTCACTAATATAAAATCGAGATACACAGGTATTACGCATAAAGGAGGAGACTTACATCCACAGGTCGTAGGGGTGGCAAATCGTGCGGGTTGGGTCGTTATCGGGTTGACCTGATAACAACCCGACCTGTTAAGGTCAAACCCGAACACGACCTGATAAGGATTCCCTAAATCCGAACACGAACCCGACCTGATAAGGTCAAACCCGAACACGACCCGGACACGACACGAACACGATAAAAACACGATTGGATTCGTGTTGACCCGACACGATAGCAACACGATAACGACACGCCACGTTAAAAACCTGTTTCAACACGATAACAACCTGATAACCTATAAATACAAAAAAAATGATAAAAAAACAATAAGAATTATAAACCTCAACTAAAAGTCTAAGAGAAATAAATTATTAAAAAATTATTTATTAAATATTTATTAAATATTTATTAAAAAAATAAATGATAACGGGTTACCTGAACCCGACCCGAACCCAACCCGAACCCGACCCGAAATTATCGTGTCCTTATTGGGTCAACCTGATAAGAACCCGAACCCAATAAGGCTTGACACTAACCCATTAATTCCGTGTCGGTCCGTGTCGTGTTTTCGTGTCGTGCCGAAAATTGCCAGCCCTAACAGGTCGCATGGAGGTGACAGTCGCCCACGATACTAATCTCGTCCGACAACATAACCGACACGTTGTGACCACGCACAACTCAACTTGTCACCTGACGACTCGAACGACAAGACAACACATTACTCGACAAAACACGACTTGAAACGACCCGACAGCCTAGGTTTCCGCAAACCTAAGCTCTGATACCATAATTGTAACATCCCCAAAACCGTATGGGAATATTACACGCCGTAGACCCTTTCCACAAGGATCTACCAGGCTAAACATCCATAAACAACCAAATGCTTGCCACTGTGGTCAAACAATAAAATGATACAGACTGATATGGTCACTTACACGTGAATACACGGCCGATGAGGTCACACAACCCAATCGATAAAAGCCGACTTAAATAACATTACCTGCAGACGGGGTCGAAATACAATACAATAAGGCGAAATCAACTCGACAACACAACAAAAATCAAAATAACCTCGACTCATGATTAGTATCGCACTCGTCATCCTCTTGTGCCAATCTGTGTTGCTCCCCGAATACGCATGTACCGACGCAAAGCAGACATCCACCCCCGATTACTCGGGGTTAGTAAACTCCACTGTTTTACTAGTGCAAGTATCAAATCATACGAAATGTAACAAGCAATTAATAATCGTGATCAAATATAATAATCAAGTATCAAATATTCCCGGGAGGTTTTCACAAGAGAAGATAAGCTATGAAGCATTCGAAAATAAGATTATCATCTCGGGAATTTTTAGAATTTCAAAACCTTAGGACCTCAAGTCCTGATTCACAAAACCTTTCGAAAAACTTAAGGGCCTTAACCCAAAACTTGTTTCATAATTCAACAGTTTACAATACCGGAAACATTTCCATAAATCTAGTGGGGCTCGGCCTAACATTCTTTCTTAAAACTTTTCCTGTAAAAACTTTGATTTGAAAAGTATCATGCTCATGACACCGTGATCCACTGTCACGTGTCTCCGTAGGTTCAACAACCCGCACGGACTACATCACGCACAATTAAACAACATAATCAATTCCGACACCGTGATCCACTGTCACGTGTCTCCGTAGGTTCAACAACCCACACGGACTATTAACCAAACATAACCAATTCCGACACCGTGATCCACTGTCACGTGTCTCCGTAGGCATAACAACCCGCACGGACTATATCAATCACAACAATCACACACACAGTCCTGACACCGTAGTCCACTGCCACGTGTCACCGTAAGCCCCGTCGAGCTCACCGGTTGGGCGCGCGTGTCCGAAACTCATGGTCCATCGCCATGCATTATCGTAGGCCTCGTCGGACCAAAGACGATTGGACCTCGCACCTCACTAAGTTCTGATCCCGTAGTCCACTGCCACGAATCCTCGTAGGTCCCGTCGAACCAACACGAGTGAACTTAGCGGTCACACACATATTCACATTCACATTACATATAACAACGAGCACAATTAATCAATCACCTTGATCACCACAAAATCGTACATTGCACGCAAATAACACAACCTCGACACTCGCAACAACTATCATCAATCAACGTCATTTAACCAACATAACATACATTCGGTACACAATACATTGTACAACCAAGTGTACAACCATCCCATATGTACGTCGCATTCCTGCACAAATGGCACAACGCCTAACACGTATACTGATATAACACTATTATCACAAAGCCTTCAAATTGCGGAAAACACAACCAACTCAAACGGAACATATTTACGAAGGCAAGCAAAGTCATTATACATCTCATACGTAATTACTAGTCGCAAGATACAAGTCGTATAGTAAGATACTTGCCTCAATAACCGCTACCGAACGCTCCGAAGAACACGGTTCGACCGGGAAGCTCGAACCCCAAAGAAGGCAACGAACGGAAGGGTTCCGACTCGAGTTATTCACAAGAATTCGCTCCTAAGTCACAACGATGTCAATTCAATCACAATTCTACGAAAACGTATGGAACTTCCCAAGTTCTACTCATTGAAGCATTTTATCGGACACCTTGAGGGCATAGTCCAATTCAATCGATTATTCAAGGTAATACTCAAATTCGTTTCACAAAACTTCAGGGGTAATGAATGATTTCTAGTATACAACCATGTTCTAACAATAATCTAAACTAAAACGAATCAAATCGGCCAAAACATCAAGAAACCTCAAAAATTCCCAAAACCAAGAGTTTAGGTGTTCTTACCTTCGATCCGGGTGGAATATGATGTTCCATGAATCAAACTTCCAAAACGTGTTGTTCTATGATTCTCTTACTCAAATCCATCCATTTATGCTGAAGAAATCGCGAAGGAACGAAGGAAAAATGAGAAATGGCCGGATAACTCGGTCAGGAGCCATTAAATAGCCGACCGCACCGTGTGCCGCGGCACAGACAAGTGTGCCGCGGCCCGGGGCCACCAAAACGCACAGAATCAGCTTAGTGCCGCGGCACGGCTGAGTGTGCCGCGGCACAGTACCCCTTGACACCAAAAAGGCACACCGTGCAGTCTTGGCTATTTCGACCATAACTCCTTCGTCCGGACTCCGATTGACTCACCGTTTGAACCATTGGAAAGCTAACTTGATGCTTTATAATATTGAAAAGATTCAGAATTTTTGGAGTTTCCAAGAATTTATGGTGATTTTTACAAAGCCGAACTCATACTTAGAAAAGTCGTTTAGTAATCCTGAACTCCACAAAACGACACCGAAACCCGAACCTGAATACGAACCGAAGATACGGTTACGAAGTACTCACAAAGACGAATCTAAGAGCTAGTTGAACAGACGATTCCGACCACCCGAAGGCTCGAAATTTGACAACGGAAGGTAATTACCCCAAACTTTGGGAAATTACGAAAATGGCCCAAATGCCCGAAAATCACCATACGACAACGAATAATCAAACCGAAGCTCACAACACGTATAACAACGTTAAATAAACTTACGAAAAACCCCAAACGATAGTTTCGAACGAGATTCGCAAGAACCGAACTCAAGCGCGGAAAAGTCGCTAAAAAGCACGGAACTCAACAAAGCAGCACCGAAATGAACTCGGATGACAAAAAGTGCAGAATTAAATATTCTCCGAATGACGAAACGGTCAAAAGCGAGTTTTCGAAACGGACCTCCGCCGAAAAATGAAAATTACCGGAAATCCGAAATTGCGGATATTACATTCTACCCTCCTTAAAAGAAGTTTCGTCCCGAAACTTAAAATAAGTAGGGAGAAGTAATATCCCAACAGGAAACCTCAACGAGATACACAAGAACGCATAACTTTCGCCCATTGGCGAAACGTTACAAGCAATGCGAAGGAATATACAGCGTGGAAACACGCCCCACGACGACCATAACAAAGCCACCGGCAATGATTCAAAACAATTACAGTCAATTAACGACGCATCACATACCACATCATATGCACACGTTTAATCAATGAAACGTACGCGACAACAAGTCGCACCCGACTAAAACGGCTATGCGACAGAAACAAATAGAGTATTACGATAGAAATCATTCCGATTCTCATCAACAAGAAAATGTCTAATGTCAAAACACAAACAATTCAAGATAACGGAAAACGAGAATACCGGATATTACACTTGTTTTCCCACTTTTTAAAATTAATGTCCTTCTTCTCCAGGCCCGAACAGCTAATGTCATTTTGACACTACCATTTATTTTTAAAGTTTCTAAATTACTTTTTCTTTCTAAAGTTTATAAATTACTTTTTTATTTATTTTACCATTTATATTTTCAATTATTATAATTTTATTAATATTTTTATTTCAATTATTTTGAAATATATTTTTTAAAATAAAAATATTTAAATTTTTAACTAATACACATCATTAAAATCTTAATAACCGAAATGTACTCAAATTTTAAGTTTTAAAATTTGAAAATCATCACAAAATTAAAACTATCAAATAATTTAAAATAAAAAAAAATTATGTATAAAATTTAAAAATTATTAAGCATCAACTAATTAACAGCAAAAAAAATATGTAAAAACATGAATATTTTGATATAGTTAAATATAATATTGATATAGTTTTTTTTATTTATATTAATCAATTTGAAAAATTCTTTAGATGAGGTAAAATAAATTAAACTAATCGAATTGGTTAACTCGATTAAATTTGATTTTATAATAAAATTTATTGATTTGATTTAAAAAATTATAAATAATTGAAATATTTTTTTGATAAATTAATCAATAATATTTTTAAAATTATTTTTTTAGTTCATATATTACGATATAAATATAAAAATTAAGAGAATTATAAATATTTTTTTGGACGGAGAAGATATCAAAATGTTCTTTTATTTTATTTTTAAATGACTTTTTCTTAAAAGATCTTGATGTTCACAGGAGCATTCGTTTGCTACACACGACCATTTTAAATAACTCTACAATACTCTTAACAAAAATACATAATTGATGTTTTAACAAAAATATTTTTTCTCCAACTCTTCTAAATACTATAAATAGATTTGAAGTGTTTTTAAACTTTCTAAAAAATAAAAAGGTATTTTAAAAAATACTAACTCAGTGAGAAATATATCTTTTGATTAGAAGTGAGCACGAATAGATTTAGTTCAGTTTGGTGTGTTTATTGTTATAAATAAAACTAAATTATTTAAATTCGGTGTGATTTTATTCGATTTTTATTTTTTGGTTTGGTTTCAGTTTAAACCATGATTTCTAAGAACTAATTAAATTCAAATTTTATTTTAAGTAATAATTATTTTTAAAAAAATTTAGTAGAAATAATTTTTTTAAAATTTAATTAAATACTACATACACTAGAAAAAATATTTCAAAATTTTGAGGTGATGCCCAACAAAAAATGAGTAAATTTAATTTTATTTTAGTAAGGGATAAATTAAAGATAAATATAAGATATTAAAATTATGTCTGTATTAATATTTAGCGGACTCACTGCTAATTTTGTTAACCTATGCTATGACCTAGCCCTAAATACAGTTCGGTTAAAACTTAAAACATGTAATTCTTAATACTACATTCTAAGAATATATTTAATTTTCATGTTAGATGAGTTATTCCAAACAGCTGAAATAGTTTTTTAGGCCCGTAACTTTGGCCTAGTTGGGTTATAAGGACATTAATTTTTCGGGTCTGGAGAAGAAGGATATTAATTTTAAAAACTAGGAAAACAAGGACAATTAAGCCCAATCGGACCTCCTTCAGGCTTAATTGTCCTTGTTTTCCCACTTTTTAAAATTAATATCCTTCTTCTCCAAGCCCGAAAAGATAATGTCCTTATAACCCAACTAGGCCAAAGTTACGGGCCTAAAAAAACATTTTTCCCGTATTTTGACAGTCTTCTCTTTTACAATTTTCCTTCAACATAAACAAGTTTCCAAGCTTCCTCAAGTTTATGTTTACAAAAAATATTTTGGAATATTTTCGTATATGTACTAAACAAAGATTATGACTATTTATATCTATATATCTCTTAGATTTCGGAAAGTAATTTTAAAGTATACTTTGTCTAATGCTATTGATTGTTAACCCCTCAAAATACCTATTTCGTACTTGATTTGGATATATATTTCGTATTTTATGATGGTGTGATAAATAGTAATTTAAAACAAATTTGATAAAAAGATTTCGAACTATCAATATACAAGTAATTTTAGCGCAATAGTTCTGCGATTAGTGGAACATATAGTATGGCTTGCTTGTACGTTTTTTGAGGTATTATCTGGTTGAATATATACTATTATCTTAAAGTTTTCAATATATTATGCATCTAAATATATTTGACAAATATTTTTAATTTTATTTTCAGAATCTACACGATGTCTTTCATTCCACTGACTATTATTCTAAACTAAATAAATTGGATGATACTAGTCCTGCTGATTGGAAAAATAACCTAAATATTATCCTGATACATGAGAAACATAAATTTATTCTGACTGAGGATTGTCTGCCGGTTCCAAACTCTGATTCTACTCTTGAGGAGCAAAATATATGAGGTGGAAAAAGTCTGATGAAATGACTCATTATCACATTTTGGCTTCACTAAACTAATGTATTTCAGCATTAGCACCACTGTATGACCACTAGGGGTGTTCAAAACCGGATATCCGGACTTTCGGATATCCGAAAGTTCGGATAGTAGATTTTGATATCCGATATCCATATCCGGAAAAAATATGAATTTTATTCGGATATCCTTATATTCGAAAAAAAATATTCGGATTTGGATATCGGATATTCGAATATCCGAAAAAACTTCGGATATGGATATCGGATATCCGAATATCCGAATACCTTCTATTATTTAAAATATAAAAAAATAAAAAATTTAGGATTTTTCGATATTTCGGATATTCGAATATCCGATTTTTCTGAAAAGTACTATCCGATATCCGAATCCGAAGTTCCGGATATCCGATCTTAGGCAGTTTGGCTAGAAGCTTTAGCAATTCCACATGAACTACAATATGAATCTTAGGGATTACACATTAGCGGAGTTAGTGAAAGAGCTTCAAGATATATTGAAGTACATCATGGTTCCGCTTGTATATTTTCCCAATTTTTATTATCAAAAATTATACTTCTCCAATTTTAAAAATCATAGTTTTGTAATTAAAAAATATATAAAGTTTCATTTTCTTATACTAAAAATTATTATTTTTAATACTAAAAAATATACATATCGGACCTTCATACAATCTCATAGGAGTGTGCTTCTTTTATGTGAAGATCAAAATGTCAAGGGAAGATAGAGAGTTAAACCCTAAGATTGGACCAAACCAACTTAAAGACCTAATGATATACACTATCTTATCTTTCTTAATTATATGTATAGTTCAGTCCACGGTTTCTTAAATTTGTGACCAATTAATTTATCTCTACATGGAAACTTCGCACTAAAGAGAAATAGAATACTTTTCCTAAGCTAAAAGTAAACACCCGTACTTGTTACATAAATTAATTTTATTACACGTAAAACAAACAAACCAGCTTTTTCTTTTTCCTTCTCCAATCATGGAAAAGATCACTATTTTCAGAGATCTTATAGGTAGGGCTGCAAACGAACCGAGTCGAGCCGAGCTTTGATCGAACCGAGCCGAGTTTTAAATTTTTTTCTGACGAGCCGAGCCGAGCCGAGCTTTCTTACCGAACAAAAATCGTGTTCGAGCTCGAGCTCGTTAATAAATCGAGCCGCACACGAGCTGTTCGCGAACAACTCGAGTCGAGCTCGAGCCGAGCTGTTCGCGAATAATTATATATTTTTAAATTATTTAAATAATATATTTGAATTATTTAAAATAAATATTTTAAAATAATCATTAAAAATTATATATTTTCAAATATATATATAAAAATTAATATTTTAATATATGAAAATTATTTAAAAAATTATTAATCTATAATATAATATATAAATATTATAAAAATAATTTAAAAATATATTTATTAATCGAGCTTAACGAAAGGCAACCGAGCTCGAGTCGATCTCGAGCCGAGCTCGAGCCGCACATGCCCAAGCTCGGTTCGAGCTCGTTTTCTTAACGCACAGATTTTCGAGCTCGAGCTCGAGCTCGAGTTCTTAACGAACCGAGCCGAACCGAGCCCTTAACGAGCCGAGCCGAGCTTTGTTCGCGAACAGCTCGGTTCGTTTACAGCCCTACTTATAGGCATCATCAAGGACAAGGTTTCACTATCCAAAGCCGCCCTACTCTCCACACCCATCCGCCTCGCGGTCCTACGCGCCACTACCCACTCCCCTCCCGCCCCTCCCGATGACAGCCGTCTCTCCCTCCTCCTTCTCGGCAAAACGCCACGTGCGACCGCCACCATCATCTTCGCAGTCATGGACCGTCTCCACCGCACAGGAAACTGCGTCGTCGCCCTCAAGTGCCTCCTCGTTGTCCACCATGTCATCAAGAACGGCCCCTACATCCTCGAGGACCGGCCCTCCATTTTTCCCTCCGGCAGCGGGCGGAACTACCTGAAGCTATCTGCCTTCCACGATGGTGCCACCGTCGCCACGTGGTCCCTCTCGGCCTGGGTCCGGTGGTTCGCACGTTATCTCGAAACCCTACTCTCCACCTCTAGGGTTTTGGGCTACTTCGTTTGCTCGTCGTCGTGTGGCGCAGCGAAGGAAACCCAAGACCGTCGGATTTCGTCCTTCTTGAACGTCGACTTAATCCGGGACGTCGATTCCCTGGCCGTCCTGATCGAAGAAATCTGCAAAGCACCGGATTATAATCCAGTCGAAGAAGGCGAGATGCTGGTGAAAGAGATTATGGGATTATTGCTGCCCCATGATTATATTGCGTTGATCAACGAGATTTTACTACGAATCAGCGAGTTAAACGAGAGACTGAGTTGCCTGAATTTCAATGACTCAGTCGAGCTCGTGTGCGCCTTGAAGAGATTACAAGATTGTAGAGAAAGGCTATCTGTTTTGTTTGCGGTGAATAAGGCTTCAATTGAGATAATGTGGTGTTTAGTTGAGGACTTGAAGATGAAGGTTGGGATGTCGAATGTGTATAGAGAGGGAGGGAAATTGCTGAGTTTGGGGAGTCGGGGGAAGGTGAGTGAGTCAGCTCGGTTTGGAGAGCGAGTTTCATGGAAAGGTGACTCGGTCAAATTTCAATGAGGAAAGTTTCAAGTGTAAAAACTGTTTTTGTTCCCCTGATATATAATATATTTGCAAACATATATTTAATATATTTATTGATTTTACTAATATTTGATTATTTTTTATTTAAATTGATTGACTTTATAAGAATCACTCTCTGTACGCGGTTATTTTGCACAAGTTTTTGTTTTATTGGTTTATAGATTAATCAATTTGAAAATAGATTGTGATTTGTTTTACGAATTGTAATTGCAAGTAGTTCTATTTTCTATTTTAGTTTGATAATCAGTTTAATAAAATAATTTCTTAAATATTTTCTATTATTAATTATTGACATATATACGCACACATGGATGTTTAAATATATAGGATATATAGAAGTACTATAAATATATAAACATATTTTATATAAATAATTTGCTATGAAAAGTAAGAATTATGTAGTCCAAGATAATTATAAAGAAATCATAAACTTTTACCGCAGCTTGCAATCAATATATAAGAAAAATATAGTCATTTAAGTACTGGTTAGGTTTGTGTCGATGTGCGTTTTCAAAATATTATTCATTTATAATTTTAATAATTTATTATTAAAATTGTTAATGGTCAAAAGTGTTTTTGGGAGACCGCGAATTAAAGTGTCCAAATTTTTGAGGGACAGAATGTATGGGTGGTGGCAACGGGTGCGGGGTGGCGTGCGGCTTCACCCAACCGCGCGGTGAACACCGCCGCCACCCACACGGGTTCTATGCGGTTTAGGGCCTCGCGGGTTATTAACCCGAGTGGGGGTTGAAGAGGTTGTAGCCGTTGAACGGCATTTTGACCGTTGGAAGGGTGTTTAAAAAAAAAAATTATTTTTTGCAGGTATTTTGTATATGCAGGTATGGGAGCAAAGGAAGAAGAAGACCCTCAACTATATTGTTTGTATATCCGTGTAACTTTTTTTTTATTATTATTTTTGATACGGATTCGTATAAGCGGATCGTTAGAAACCCTAACGATGGATAATACCGTCGGCCAACCGAGCGGTGTGATGAACAAACCGTTCAAACAAATATGTTTCTTTATTAAATCAAATCTGCCAATCCATCCTTGGTTACAAACTTAAATAGGAAAAGATAACTTGGAAAAAAAAGAACCGACATATAAGGAAAATATCCCAAAAATAAAGGAAACAAATAAACTACTAAATTGAATGAACTAAAATAAAGGATGGATTGGCGGCTCTCTTTAACCCTGACGGCACTTAGCCACTTTTAGTTGAGCCCATTCGCCATGCACACTCTCGTGGGTCGGGTTCAGGTCGATCCGTATCATCCTCCTCTAAAAAGGACTCGTCCTCGAGTCATCATCATCCGGCGTGTAAGGAGCCAAATCGGAACATTAAACGTGGCGTAAACACAGTAATGGCCGAAGATCGATTTTATACGCATTATCATTTATTCGTTTAACACACGAAACGGTCCATCGGCCGAGGATGAAGTTTTCCAAAACGCCCTTGAGGAAACTCACACGGCTCGGATGGATCCACACGAGATCACCCTCCTTAAAAACAACTTTGCGCCGGTGTTTGTTAGCGCGCGCTGGTATCAAGATTATGCTTAACAATTTGGGTACGAACTGTTCATGCAGAGCCTTAATTTGAGTAGCCCTTTGGTCTCCATCGACAAAAATCATTATTCGATGGAAAAGGAGCCAAATCGAGAGGTGTAAAAGGATTGCGCCCATACACGACAAAAAACGGACTGCGGCCCGTTGAGCTGTGATTGGACCTGTTGTATGCAAATTCTGCCTGCGGTAAAACTTGATCCCACTGTTTTGGATTTGCGCCTACCAAGCTGCGAAGAAGATTACCAAGACTCCGATTCGTCACTTCCGTCTGGCCATCCGTCTGAGGATGATGTGAACTACTAAACTGTAGTTTTGCCCCCATGCGTTTCCAGAGGGTCCTCCAAAAGTGACTAACAAATTTCACGTCTCTGTCTGATGTAATAGAACGAGGGACCCCATGTAAGCGGACGATTTCTGCGAAGTAAAGTCGGGCAACCTGGGAGGCATCGAAACATTTGGCACAGGGAAGAAAATGTGCCATCTTTGAGAAGCGATCGACAACCACCATAATAGAGTCTTTCTTTCGTTGTGTTAATGGTAGCCCCAAAACAAAATCTAGACTAACATCTTCCCAAGGTCCATCTGGCGTCGGTAGCGGTGTGTACAACCCCTGATTCGTATGAGGGGTTTTTGCGACGTGGCATATGCGACATCTTTTTAAGACTTTAGTGACGTCTTTTGCGATACGTGGCCAAAAGAACCGGTCTTTGATTAATGCTATTGTTTTGTCTCTGCCAAAATGCCCTGCTAAAGCCCCTTGGTGATACTCCAGTATGATTGCCTCCCGAAAAGACGAACAAGGAACACATAAACGGGTGCCTTTGTAAAGAAGGCCGTTGTTCTGAATATAATCGCCACTAGCGCCGTTGGCGATGGTATCCACATGGCATGAAAATCTGGATCATCTTGGTATAAATGTGACAACGAGTCAAACCCAATAACCTGAAAATTCATGGAAGTCATGAGAGCTGGACGTCGGCTAAGAGCATCCGCGACGGAGTTAGCGGACTCGCTGTGACGGATGACAAACGAGAAATCTTGCAATGTCTCAACCCACTTGGCGTGCCTCGGATTTAATTTTGCTTGCCTGAATAAATTTTAGTGCTTGATGATCCGAGTATAAAACAAATTCCCGGGTAGTAGATAATGTCGCCAATACTCTAGACTCGGATAATGGCATAAAATTCTTTGTCGTAAGTACTATACCGCGCCGGAGTCACATAACTTTTCACTAAAGAAAGCAATTGGTCTGTTTTGTTGGCTTAAAACGCCGCCGATGCCTAACCGGATGCGTCGCACTCTACGAAAAACATGGTCAAAGTTAGGTAATGCGAGAACTGGGGCTGTGTTACCTCGAGTTTAAGCTTTTCAAAAGCTTGTTGCGGCTTTGGAACAAACGAACTTGCTACTTTTCAAGCATTCGTGATTGGAGCTACTATTGTCTTTGAAGTGCCGAATAAAACGCCGGTAAAAGAAGCTAAACCATGGAAACTACGCACATCATGGAGTGATGTTGGGGCCGCCATGATGTGATTGCATTAATTTTTGCCTCATCCATGCGAACACCCTTGGTCAAAACAATATAGCCCAAGAATATAACTTCTGGTGTCAAAAAATGACACTTCTTTTTGTTGGCATAGAGCTTCTGTTCCCTCAAAACCGAAAAGACGTCCCGCAAATGTTGTACATGTTGTTCCAGGTTGGTGCTGAAAATAAGTATATCGTCAAAATATACCACCACGCACTTACCAATAAATGGTTTGAAAATGTGGTTCATAAGGCGCATAAAAGTGCTTGGTGCATTAGACAACCCGAACGGCATTACCATCCATTCATACAAGCCGTCTCTCGTTTTAAACGCGGTTTTCCATTCATCTCCGGGTCTCATGCGAATTTGATGATAGCCACTTCGTAAGTCGATCTTTGAAAATATTTTGGAGCCGTGTAGATGATCGAGCAAGTCGTCAAACCTGGGAATCGGAAATCTGTATTTTATGGTGATTTTATTTACTGCCCTGCTATCAATACACATTCGATACGCTCCCCCCGGTTTAGGAACTAATAGGGCGTGCAGCCACAGGACTCATGCTTTCTCGAATAAGGCCTTTCTCAAGTAGTTCGGTGACTTGACGGTGTAGTTCATTAAACTCTTTTGGGTTCATGCGATAAGCAGGTTTGTTTGGAATGCTCGCTCCGGGCAAGAAGTCGATACAATGTTGTATTTCACGGACGAGAGGTAACCCGGCTGGAATATCTTCGGGAAAAGATCCGCGAACTCGGTGAGGAGGGGTGTACTTCGGCGGTGGGGTGGTCTTGTTTGGTTTTCTTCGACAACCAGAAGCCAAACACAAGGGGGGTGGAGCTTGCTCGAGTAAAGCCGACGAATTCCGACTTCGAAGCTAGAGTTACATCTGGTGGTGCCTCACGGGGATCAAGTGGAGCTAAAGTAATATTAATACCATCTTTTTTGAATGTGTAGGTATTACGAAATACGTCGTGTTTCGCACGCCTGTCATACTGCCAAGGACGACCCAAAAGAATGTGACACGCGTCCATTGGTATAACCTCGCACCATATTTCATCCGTGTACTTGTTGCCTATCGAAAATTGGACCAAGCATCGATGGTTTACCTTCACAAGGTTGCCTTTTTTTAGCCAAGTCAACTGGTACGGGTCGGGATGGTTCTGCATTTGTAACCCCAATTTCTCCACCGCAGTAGTGGAGACCATATTCTCGCAACTTCCCCCGTCAATGATGACGGTGCAAACTTTCCCTTTTGCGGTACACTTGGTGCGAAAAATATTATTACGAAGCCACTTAGTGTCATCCGCTGGATCGGCGAATGAGACGTTCAAGGCTCGCTGCAAAATAAGTGCTTCACCCCGATCGGGGTAAAGGATCTCCCCTGGTTCATCGTTAGTATTGTCTTCCTCATCATCATATGTTGGTATGGTGTCATCAACGAAGGCAAGAATTTGTTTATTCGGCAACGCGTTTCAAGTGTCCAAGGCCTTGGCATTTAAAACAACGAAGGGTATTTGACGAGGTACCCGTGATCGAAGTTGTAACTGATGTGGAGTCAGCTTTGATTGGGCTGACTCGAGGTTGGGAGGAGGAAGCAGGTGTGCGGTTATAGGCCATAGGGCGAGTGGTAGTTTTTTTGTTCGCTTCAAGTTGTTTTTCTACCCGTTGTGCCAATCGACAAACATCGTTGAAGGACCAAAACTGTTGTAAATGTACAACGTCTGATATTTCCGATCGTAAAGCGCCTAAAAAACGTGCAATTACCTGTTCCTCTTCTTCTTCTATACCGCATCTCAGCCTTGCTTGTTCGAATACAGTAATAAAAGCCTCCACAAACATGGAGTTTTGTTTGACGCTTTGATACGAAAGAAAAGCATCTTGACGATGATTCACGGGTAAGAACTTGTCCTTTAACAGTCTCCTCATCTTGTCCCACGTTTCGATTTTATGTTTTCCTTTCTGGTAACGTTGGTGCTGCAAATTTTCCCACCACAATGATGCATATTTTTTTAATTTAATCGCAACGAGTTTTACCTTGAGGTGTTCGGGTATGTCCCGTAGGTCGAATATGCGTTCCACAGTTTGGAGCCAATCCAGAAAATCGTCCGGCTGGAGACGTCCTTCAAACTCTGGAATTTCGGTTCGAACGCCTAGTGCGCGGAGGTGATCGACTGGTGGTGGGGCTGGTGGTGAGCGATTACGGCGACCGAAGACATTGTAGCCGTCGTCTTCGTTGGTCCAGATGACGGATTCGGTAGCAGAAACGCTCCTCCGATCGTCATGATTGAGTTCTAATTCACGAACCCGTCGTTGAAGACGTTCAATCTCAGCAATATCGCGGGGATCACGTTGTTCATAACCGTTGCCTCCGGCGGCGAATCGACGGTTGGGATGACGACGATCTCTCCCAATCGCAGACATCCTGAGTAACCCGAGCTGCTGATACCACTTGATACGGATTCGTATAAGCGGATCGTTAGAAACCCTAACGATGGATAATACCGTCGGCCAACCGAGCGGTGTGATGAACAAACCGTTCAAACAAATATGTTTCTTTATTAAATCAAATCTGCCAATCCATCCTTGGTTACAAACTTAAATAGGAAAAGATAACTTGGAAAAAAAAGAACCGACATATAAGGAAAATATCCCAAAAATAAAGGAAACAAATAAACTACTAAATTGAATGAACTAAAATAAAGGATTGGATTGGGCAGCTCTCTTTTAACCCGGACGGCACTTAGCCACTTTTAGTTGAGCCCATTCTGCCATGCACACTCTCAGGTGGGTCGGGTTCTGGGTCAGGATCCGTATCAATTTTATTATTAGAATTAATTAGGAATTTTCGTTTTAAACCCTCAATTATTTAATGCTTCACATATAAAATTTATAGTTTCTATTAACTATAATTTATACCCTATTTTAATAACAAATTATATTTATTAAAATTAAAATGTATTACTACTATTTTGAAAGATTTTACAAAAAAAAAAAATATTATGTGTTTTTTAAGTATTATTTCTTTCTTTTTTTAGTATTATGTAAAAAAATTTATAAGTATTTTATAATTTTCTTTTAAGTATTAATAAAATATTTTGTGTTTTTATTAAATTGTTTGATATAATTTTAAATATAAAAAGGTAAAAAAAAAATTAAAAGTGGTGAGGGTGGTGAGGCATGGTTGCCACTAAAAATTGTAGAGTGGGGGTTGAGTGGGGGTTGAGTGAGGGTTGGATGAGTTGGAAGAATGTTATTGGTGGAGAGTGGGGGTTGATGGGGGTAGGAGAGGCATGGTTGCCACCACCCTAATATCCCCAAACTTTTTACAGTATTGGAAATTCTGCCATAGAATTTACCAAACTGATAACTGTACAACATAAAATGAAATAGTCAAACGACAAATATAATACAGTTCTGGGAACAATATTCAATAATACAAAGACATAACCAAATCGACGTGGTTTGTGGAGGACGTTCCAACATAACATATTCAAATACAATTATTAAAAGTAATTACTATTAGGGAAAAAACTAATCATTTTCCAAACATTTGGCACTATGAGCGGCAAACCGCCTAATTTCTAGAGAAGTGCAAAATCCCATCAACCTTTTTTGTGCGAAATGTCCTAAACTATCACTTTCTGGCTAATTTCTCCGAACAAATTTAAAAAAATGCACAAAAGTCTATATTCACCGCTAATGGTTCATAGGTAGTGCTGAGCAGGGACAATGAAGATGGCGAAGTGAGGCGAATCAACAACGAGGATGGACTACCTTGCATCGATTTATTCATTGTGTGATTCTGGCCTACACGCTTCTATATATGGTGGTTTTGAACCACCATTAAATTCGTCGTAACATGAGTCAACGGCTAGGGGGTGGGGATGGTGGGGTAGTTTGGGTTAATCAAACACCCTAAATTTTATTTTTGGGTGAAATTTGCCCCATAAATTTATAAAAATATATGGGGCAGTTTTGGGTACTTCGCATCTAGTTTTGGGTGTGGACTAGTTTGGAACCTTTTAAAAACTTAATCGAAAAATATGGTTGGAAAGGAAAAATTTGGGGCATTTCCCACAATCTGTCTTCGGGGATAATTTTGTATTTTTTCAAAGGTTAAGCGACAAATTTCTCATATTGCCAAAGGTTGGGCATGATCAGAGTTTCCCATTATTATTACACCACTAAATCATAAAGTTCAACACAAGAAAAAAATATAACATTCCATGCATGAAGACTCAAACACACATGTCGATCACTAGTATCAAGCTTAACTACCACTACCGCCGTACCGCCCCTGAAAAGGCTCTCTAACTATACATGCATCTGAACATATAAAATATATACATATCAATAGGGGTTAACCTAGAATCGGTAGTGCAAGTACGAGAATACAAATGATATAACTGGAATTATAACCTCAAAATATCATTTTGATACAGATGTAAAAACACAACATATTAAGTAATCTGTTATCCCCTGCATTCAAGATTCTACGATGCACTAGAGACCTCAAAGGATCATTCATAGTTCGATTATAATTCTCAATCTCATACATCACAGTATTAAATCTATTGTCAGTTGCACTCTAGTCTCTATAAAACACTAGAGACCCCGAATGGTTCTCCCTAGTTGAAAATCTCAAATGTAATCTTACATCACAATAACTCAAGCAATACATCAATCACAATATATCAATTACAATAACTCAATCACGACACATATTAAACCAAACAAAAGTACTCAAATACTTATCTTAAATCGGCAATGCTAAATAATCTTGTTGGCGATCCGTCTCCTTGATGGATACATGACCAAACTCCCAACCTTAATCATCAAGGTAACATAAGATGACTAACTATCCAAGAATATCTTTTAGATAAAATTCTCATTCTCAACTCGAATATCACTACAATGTTATCACTACTCGGATGAAGATTTCCCATGATTCTAAGATGAATAATAACTCGGTAAAAATCATAATGTTCATCAAAATCACCAGGTTTCAATCATCAGTTCTAATTCAAGGTTCTCATCCGAGATGAATTAATCCTCTGGTAATCAATTTGTTTGATTCAACAAGTGAACGTCAGCAAGAATTTAAAATTCTCTCAATAGTATGATAACGCAACATGTATAATAATTCTTACTCAAATCATCAAGGTAACAATGGTTACATTCAACATGTATTTTGGATTCCTTCACAATATGACCTATATGAACGTGTATAATCATGATAACATGATTCTTCTCAATGTACATCCTTGTAAAGTGATATATATCATAATAGATCATCTTCCAATAAGAACACCTTAAAAACCTCAATATAGCATGCAATGATTCATCATACTCATCATCCTAGACTCAAATCCATTAGGAACATGATATAATTTGTTGTATGATGGAATTAAGGAGCAATGCTTATCCATATTACCCTATTCGAAGAACCCGGATGAAGAATGACCACTAAAACCTTCAAGAATACGAAAATGTTGAGCAAATCCAAGCTCACTCCTATCCCCAAGTTTTGATGAAGTCAAAAATGTGATTTCCAGAGATGAGAGATGATTTTAGGTTGTTTTGATGTAAAATGTCTCATGCAAAAATGAAAGACTCGTCTCCATTGTATAAATTGAACCTCCTTTAACATACACTACTCAACCCGTGTTACATTAAGCTCTATACTTACGCTATCAACCTCCTCTTGCATATGCTATCAAGGGTCGTAGCTACCGCCTCAAACACATCGCTCGCAGCGCCCTCAACATTATCACTTACGGCCACTATGACCTTCAGGTAGCGTACGCTATCATCCCCGATTAGCGTGTGGTATAGGCATGGGCTTGCTTTCCAGTTATCGGCTGAAAGATGCTCCGCGTAGCCCCACTTGTCGTCCACTGTTTCAGCCTATCTCAATCCTAACTTATGACTACTGTCGTAAGTCCATAGCATACATTATTTACATACATTAAGTTCTACTTAGCATACATCATTGCTTCAACATTTAACCAAAATTGCACTTCTCATTCCTCCCAAAATAATCTCCAAATATGATAACCAATATGCAATTTTGGAAAATGCAATTGTCAATATCACAATACTAAACTTCAATACATTTATCTTATTAATAATACATGATGTAAAATCTCAAAGTACGAAACACAATACTCTCAAAATATACGTATTACATAGAAGGAGTATTAAAAGTTTATACAAAAAATAGTACTCCTTCCAATATTTTTAAATGTCATTCTATGTTTTTTTAAATTTTACAAAATAAATGCATTTTGACTTGTTATCCACTAATTCTATTATTACCTCTAATAACTCACCTTAAAATTGTAATACCCGCAATTTTCGTTTCCTGATGTCTTGAATGTTTGCCATTTTATGCCGAATATTTATCTTCTATCGAGTGGTTAGAATTATTTTCTCGTTGACAGACAGGTGTTGATATCGTGCTACCGTGTTTACCATTTAAAGTAAATTATGTGGTGCTTATATTTATGTGATTGTGTGTTGTGCTCTGTCTCGTGTTTGTTTTCTGTCTCGTGTTTGTTTTCAATTCGGATCCTGGTGTTGTACGTTATCATTTCATCGCATGTTGCGTGATTGTGGTTTCGTAGAGGAGTTTCGTCGTTGTGTCGAATTCTTGGAGCTGTCCTACTGCTTGTGCAGTAGGCATAGCGCACGCTATGCAGTATAATAGCGCATGATAATGTTGCATTTTAGCGCACGCTATTGAGATATTTAGAGCATGCTAACTGGGTCTTAGGTGATTATAACATCATCTAATCCGTGTGTTGTGACACCAGGTAGGGTCCGGTGAGGCCTCTGGAGTTTGTTACTTTCTAGTACGAGAAGTGTTTGTTGTGGAGTTCGTCGCTTGTTGGTGCGAACAGTACGAGTTGTGGAGTTCGTCACTTTCGGGTGCGAACAGTGTTCGGACATGAATATCCAACTAGGTATGATCTGATGTGTTCTCTGGGTTGTGCACTTGTGAGTGTGGTATTTGGGTAGCTTCTGGGACTATATTGTGATGTTTTGGTGTTGGGTCATGGACCTGTGATTGTTACCGTGTATTGTGACTTGAAATGAGATTTTGGACCGAGACCCTAATGGTTTTGAAATAGTTTGACTAAGGACTCAAGGTCGAGAAAGGTTTTCTATTTTATGAAAAACTTGTGATGGGGGACGATATTTGATGTGAGACCCTAATGCTTCGAAAAAGTTTTATAACTTCGGATTTGAGATCCCAAAGAGCATTTCCGTTTTCTAAAACTTCTGAGATGGTAAATTATTTTCAAAGTTTTGCGTTGTTTTCTAAACTTTAGTAATCTCCCGGGGACTTTACTTAATGGTTGCTGATGTTTGATCCATGATTGATATTTGCACAGTGTATTTTGTATGATTAGAATACTTGCACTAGCAAATTCGAATTGCTAAACCCTTAAATCGGAGAAATGCGTTTCATGCACTTTAGATATACGTAATTCATGGGAGCAATCATAGGGTCGACATGGAAGATGATAAGCTACGATACTAATCAAGAGTTAGAGAGGCTTAGTCTGATTTTGTTCATATTGTTGAGTTGTATTCTGTTTTTCACTGCATTGTATTTTGACCCCCGCGTGGGTATGCACTATAAGGAGTTTTATTTTGGTGAGTCGTGTGACCTTATCGGTCAGTATAGTTATATAGTTTGACCCCAACCGGTCAAACATTTGATTGTCTTGTAGTGTTTAGCCTGGTAGATCCTTGTAAAGATGGTCAACGGTGTGTGATATTCCCGGTTGATTTTTGGAGGTGTTACATTTATGGTATCAGAGCTTATTTTGTGGAAACCTAGGCTGTCGGGTCAAGCGGAGTCGTGTTTTTGTCACGTCATTCAAATTTTTGGTTGATAAGTTGAGTTGTGCGTTGTCACATCGTGTCGTTTATGTCGTCATTTGAGATTAGTATCGTGGGCGACTGTCATTTTCGTGTGACCTGTGGATGTAAGTCTCCTCTTTTATATCTTGTGTTTAGTGACGTTGTTATATGCGTAGTGTGATATGGAATCCGTATTTGATACTGGTCGTATATTACGTGTGTAATGATCGGGATATATTGGTGGACTGAACCATTAGTAGTGTAGTGTGTTATGAATTTCTGAATGTTGATGTGTTCCAGAAAGCATATCAGTGTTAGAGTTTGTTGAGAACTCAGATATGTGGTTTCGACGTGTGTTTGAAATTGGTGTTCATGAGTTATGTTTGCTAAACTGGTAATTTTGAATACCAGATAGGCATGTGTTTGAGGATCAGTTTTTTTGTCTAATTGTTGTGATTTGCTACAAACGTAGTCTCAGTGTTAACGATATCCGCTGCGTATAAGTGATTTTAAATGGCTTACTGGTACTTTACAACTTGGGTTTAAAATGGAAAAATGTTCCTTGGATAATTTGTCAGTACGCGTAAGCAGTGACTTAGCGTATAATTTTAAAACATTTTGAATTTTGGCGAGCCAGCCTTGTATTTTCAAATGGAACCTTATGATGGTATTTGAAAGTTGTGTATTGGACATTTTATGGAATGTTACTGTTATTAATCTTTTGTCATGTTTGAAAAGGAGTTTAGAAATGATTTTGACTGACCGGTTTTATTTTTAAATAACTCAAGTATATGATTTAAAAATCTTTCACATCATAAATTCTTTGTATTCTAAAACAAAATGTGACTTTATTTTCAAAAAAGGGTGAAAGATGAAAAATTTCTGAATTGAGTCAGTTAGTGCATGCTAATGACCTAATTAGAGCACGCTAACGAGACTGAGCTGAAAGAACACTTGGTTACAGCTCGTTACTGCATGCTATCGTGCACCTAGCGTGAGTTAAGATACAATATGAGATGTGGATTTATCGCTTAAAGGGATAGGCTAGAGTTGGGACTAACGTGATTGCATGAAGTGCCAAGCCGTTTTAACATATTTGTCATATTACTATTCTTGTTGGGGAATTTTGGTTGTGTACCCAAATGTCATCTTGCATGGCTTGGATTTTCTTTATAGCTTGTGTGATGTTATTCCTATGTGATGGTTGATCTGTGAAAATGTTTAGTGCGAGTATGTATGGTTTGTCCACCCAGGGATGGTTCAACGAGACCTCTGGGGATCTACGCTAAGGGTGCTGGATCGCGGATATGGTTTCCCACCTAGGAATAGTTCGGCGGAACCTCTGGGGATCGAGGCTAAGGGGCATGGCCACGGGATACCTTATGTGTTGTCATTTGTAATGATGTTGTGTGGCAACATGTTATCTTGATGATGTTGTTTTCGAGGAAATTTGATATTCCAGAATATTATTTTGCAAGGGATTTTAAAATGAGACATTTATGATCTATGGTCTATAGATTTGGTAAAACTAACTGAGGTATCAAAAGTATTTTCAAATCTTATTTCGAAGAATTATACGAACTCAAGGATTTTAAAATATTATTATTTAAAATGAATACCTCATGGAGTTTCAGAAAGAATATCATCAACATTTGTTATCATGATGTGTAGCTTGTTACGGCCGTGGTTATACCCGGTAATGGTCGTATGTTTTCTTATGATATGGCCATATGATCCGTCAATTACGGCCGTAAGTTCCATATATTTTGGTCGTAGTTCTTGTATTTGTTTAATTGTCCTGAATGGGTATCATTGTAGTGCAACTATTTGTTGCCTTGCGTTGATATGATGCACTGAGTTGGTATTTTGGTGTATTGTTATGCGATGTTGTGTTTCATTATACTGAGTGGTTGTCTGTTTAGTATGCCAGGAGATCGAGGCCGTGGACGTAGTCAAGAGCATGGAGAGGTGACATGTTCGTTGTCGAGCGCCAACCAGCACAATGCAGAGGGTCGGGAAGACCAGTCGCGTGATCAGAGGCCAACTGAAGGTAATGTTGATGTTGGCGCCGCCACCCATTCTCAACACGTGGCAACCCAATTGGCGCAAATGAATCAAGGTGTGCACCAGAATGAGTTTCCAGATGGGGATAACGGAGCTAGTAAGTGGCTACGAGGCGTGATGAGAATGCATCCACCTCGTTTTGCAAGGTCCTCTGATTTATTAAGTTGGGAGAACTGGATCTTCCAATTGGGAAGAACGTTTAATGATGTAGCTTGTCCGGATGAGAGGAAGGTACCTATTGCTCACTACCTCCTCGATAAGGAAGCTGCAAACTGGTGGGAGGTTGTAGCACCTAGAGACCGTACATCCACTTGGACTAAGTTCAAGACTGCTTTGGAGGCAGAGTATTTTCTGTTGCCTGTTCGAGAGCGCAGGATTATTGAGTTTTTCTCAGCTACGCCTCAGGATGTGTCGATATTGTAATATCCGTAATTTTCCGTTTTTAGCAGTTTCCATTTTTGGTGTGTGTATTTTTATCGACTCGCTTGTAACCGTTTCGACATTTTGAATCTACTTTATTCTTGGAGTTTTTCCATTTGGACGAGTTTTGGTGATGTTTTCACGTAATTTCATTTTATGACATGTTTTGCTGTATGAACGTTCGATTCTCGTAAAACTCATTTGTTTTCGTTGTTTCTTGGGTTGTACAAGTCCGTATGGTTAAGTTGGTCATGTTGAGACTTCCGGTTTGTAAATCCGACGTCGTATCGTGATTTTCGGACGCTTTGGATTCCTCGGTAGTTAGAAGTGCATTTACTTTCGAGCACTCAGCTTCGTTGTTATGAATACCTCGTATTTATACTTTTGATTCTATCCTCGTGTTGTAGTTCGTCGTCGAATCGACTGTGCAGAATTGGTGTTCAGAACTGGGGTCTGTTACGTGCATAACGTACGTTATGCATGATCCATAACGTACGTTATGACCCTTCACCATTCAGTACAGACATTTGGTTACGTACGTTAACCAGCATTGGGTTACGTACGTAACCATCATAACGTACGTTAACAGCTTGTGTTAACGTACGTAACGCGTTGTCAACGTTTTTAAACCTCACTTAATCTCAGTCAGTTTCTTTTCATTCTTCTTCAACCCTTCTCGCGACGTGAGTGTTCTTGAGTGCCTTTGGAGTGATTTGTCCAGAACAATCCGTGGATTTCCTTTAGAGATCGATTATTGTGTACCAAGGGAGATTAATCTACAACATTCACATCTTCCATCAGTCGAATCCAAGGTATTTCCTCATGAACCCTAACTTTAACGAATTTGGGGGTTTTTCGGGATTTTAGGGTTTAGTTCCGAATTGTTCATCTATATATCGATATTCTTTATCGATTGTGATTATTGAGTGATTCTAAATCCAATTTCCTTGATTTTAATCCGTGAATTATCAATACGGGGAGATTTTGCGTGAACCCTCGCCCGTATCGATTGAACGTCTATTATCGTGATTTGTAATCGGGGTTTTGGGAGTATTCCTTTCGATTATTGATGTCCGTTGGGACTGAGTTATGCTAATTCTTCGTTTAGGAACCGTTGTTTTCCATTCGGATCATCTGTAGTCACTTTTCACTTCCAATTCTTCGAAGATGTCACAAAGGCAAGTACTTTACATTTGTTTACATGTTCTAGTATTTGAATTATGGCTGTATCGTGGTTGTTGTGAATGGATATGTGTATGTTCACCTAGGGACGGTCCGACGGGGCCTCTAGGGATACGTATTGCCGTGAGTGTGCGTATCGTGAACTGTGGTTAACCACCCAGGGATGTCCGACGGGGCTCTGCGGGGTACGGTGGCCGTGAGTCTCGTACCAACGGTTAACTTTGAATTGTGATTTGTTGGAGATGATGTGTTTTGCGATTGTACATTGTAAATATTCCGGAATATAAAATGTTTTCAAAAATGATTTTTGGCGCATTATTCATCTGATTAGAATGTAGTTCAAATGGATTATACTTGCACTAGCAGTTGTCGCTAACCCCTTAAATGGGGGAAATACTTTTTGTATTTCAGGTATTGATCGTGGGGACAAGCGAGCACCCGAGCCGTATGAGGATGATGGGCAAGCATGATATTGTCCAGAAGTTGATTATTGGTGTTCTGTCTGTCCATTATTATTGATGTCTGGTTTTGGGATTAGGTATTCTAAAATTGGTTTAAGTACTCGAGTACTTCCGGTTTGAGTTGTTAATGTTGTGTTCCCGTTTCGGGGAAATGGATTTGATGTCAGAATTTTATTTGTCAGTTATAGTCTTTTGTTTAGCTTGTCGTTTTATTTATGATGGTTTGTCATTGTCGAATGTCTTGTTTGGTACGTTAGCTTGGTGGATTCCACAGTGTGGGGTCCACGGCGCTGTAATATGCCCCGAACGTCTTGGGGGTGTTACAGAATATGGTATCAGAGCTTAGGTTTATGGATACCTAGGCTGTCCGTTATTTGGGTCTAGTTAAGTGTTGTTTTTGGGACAGTATCACTGCTATGCCATCATCTCAGTACGCCGGTGCTCGTAAGTTTTTCCTAACTTGATTTGTTTAGCTGTTCTGTTCTATTCCTGTCTTAGTATCTTGTTGCGTTTTGCGTTTGAATTGTACTTACCCGTTACTTCTTCAGAATTCCTGCTGGTAGAGGGCGCGGACGCGGTCGCGGGCGCGGTAGGGGACGTGGCGCAGCCGGTGGGGCGGCCATGTCCGATCACTCGGGAACTGAGTCGGCGATGCCTTCCTTGTCGGACAGTGTTCCCCCTAGTTCCGGAGGTCAGCAAGACCAGTCTGCTAGCTCCGGTAATGCACATGAGAATGTTGGAGTGGCCAACATTCTGCAACAAGTAGCGAACCAGATGACGCTACTGACTCAGGCCGTTCTAGTCGGCCAAGCTAATGCCAACCCAGTTCCGCCTACTGGATCCGGCAGTGATAAGTTACTTCAGGATGTGATTCGTATGCGTCCTCCGAAGTTTGATGGTGCTTCCGACCCCTCTGGTTGGGAGAATTGGCTATTCGAGATGGAGAAAGTATTTGAGGCTGCTAATTGTTCTGAGGAGAGGAAAGTACCCATTGCCCAGTACTTCCTCGACAAAGAGGCAGCAACGTGGTGGCAAGCGGTGAAACCGCGTGACCGGGCAGCCACGTGGGCAGAGTTTCGGGATCTGATGGAAGATAAATTTTGCCCATGGCCAGTGAAAGAGGGTAGAATCCGAGCCTTCTTTGAGGCTAAGCCCCAAGATGTTCCTATTTCTCAAGCTATCAAGGACTACAATCAACAGCTGCATTATGTGAGGAACCAAGTCCGAGATGAGCTTGATAAGATCCGTCACTTTGATATGCGGATGAAACCGAGGGTGCGCCACTACATGTCTGGTCTGGGGTGCACGACTTTGAAAGAATATCAGAATGAGGCGATGGCTTATGAGATGTCGTTTTCTGCGACAGAGACGGCAACCGAAGGAAAGAAACAGAAAACCGCCGGTCAGTTTTCGGGAGGCAAGTCAGGAGGGTATCCGAAGACTCAGTCTGGTTCGCGAGTCTTCGGGAGTCAGTTGCCATCAGTTGGGCGAGGAAACGGTTCTAGGTCTGCTCCTGCTGGTTCCGTTCGTGGTCCTACGTGCTTCAACTGTAGTCGTCCGGGCCACATGATGAGTGAGTGTGATAGGCCTCCGATTCAGTATCTTGTTTGTGGTCGGATGGGTCATCATGCCAAGTTCTGTACAGATGCAGCTCGAGCTCCAATTACTCAGATATCAGCCCCAGCCGTGGGAGAGCCGAGTGTGAATCAGGCACCGACAGTTCCTCAGCCACAGCAGAGTTTTGGTAGAGGTCGAGGACGTGGTCAGCCTTCTAGAGGGGGAGATTCTAGTGCGGGGTCTGTTCCGCCCCGAGTGTACGAGATGAGACGAGCAGGGGATCCTGACGCGACGGTGGCTACAGGTACCGCCCACATCCTTGATCATCCTGTTTCCGTATTGTTCGATTCTGGTGCTACGCATTCTTTTATATCTATGGATTGTGTGCGCCGTCTGCATGTTGATTGCCTAGTTGCTTGTGAGCCTTTTGTTGTTAAACTTCTTAGTGGGGATAGCATCGTGGGGGACCGTGAGATTAGAGATTTTTCTGTGAGTATCGCGGGGAGGGATTGGCCTTCTAATCTGATTGCGGTAGATATTAAGGATGAGGATTTGATTCTGGGTGAGGATTGGTTGGACCGTCATGGGGTGATCATGAATTATAGAACGAGAACTGTTTCGATGTTAGCCTCTGACGGTACCGAGCATTCTTTTGTGGGGCGTAAGCGGAGTAGCCAGAGATTACTGATCAGCGCCTTGAGGGCGGTGAGACTTCTTCGGGGAGGTTGCACGGGTTATTGGTGTTACGCCTTGAGATCGGAAGAAGGGGGAGTCGAGCTCTCGTCTATTCCGGTAGTGTGTGAGTATCCTGATGTCTTTCCAGACGAGTTGTCGGGTTTGCCGCCAGACCGAGAAGTTGAGTTTACCGTAGATTTAGAGCCGGGTGCAGCCCCTATCTCTAGGACGCCATACTGTATGGCGCCTGCCGAGATGCTGGAGCTGAATAAACAGTTGGGAGAGTTGCTAGACATGGGGTATATTCGACCGAGTGTTTCACCTTGGGGCGCACCGGTCCTGTTTGTGAAGAAGAAGGATGGGTCACTTCGTTTGTGTATCGACTACCGAGAGTTGAACAAAGTGACCATCAAAAACAAGTATCCGCTCCCGAGGATTGATGATTTGTTTGATCAGTTGCAAGGGGCAACTATGTTTTCGAAGATTGATTTGAGATCGGGGTATTATCAGCTCCGAGTGAAGGATACCGACATTCCGAAGACGGCCTTTCGGATGAGATACGGTCATTACGAGTTTGTGGTTATGCCTTTTGGACTAACTAACGCCCCAGCCGTGTTCATGCAGCTTATGAACAAAGTCTTTATCGAGTACCTCGATAAGTGTGTAGTTGTTTTTATCGATGACATCCTGATTTACTCGAGGAGCGAGGAGGAGCACGCCCGTCATTTGCATATCGTGTTAGATATTTTGAGAACTCAGCATCTTTTTGCGAAGTTCTCAAAATGCGAGTTTTGGTTGCGGGAGGTAATGTTTCTCGGTCATGTGATCTCGACCGAGGGTGTTCGTGTGGACCCACATAAGGTAGAGGCAGTGTTGGAGTGGGCGCCGCCCAAGAATATGAAGGAGGTCCGCAGTTTTCTGGGGTTAGCCGGGTATTACCGTAGATTCGTCGAGGGGTTCTCTAAGCTCGCTCGACCGCTGACTCAGTTGTTACAGAAGTCAGAGAAGTTTGTGTGGACCGATGAGAGGCAGAATAGTTTTGAGGAATTGAAGAAGCGGTTGACGACCGCTCCCGTTTTGGCTTTACCGAGTGGTAATGATGGTTTCTCAGTTTTCAGTGATGCTTCGGGCCAAGGGCTCGGATGCGTATTTATGCATCACGGGAGGACGATATCCTATGCTTCCCGTCAGCTGAAACCGTACGAGCTGAATTACCCTACGCACGATCTTGAGTTGGCCGCAGTTGTATTTGCGTTGAAGATCTGGCGTCATTACTTGTATGGCTCATCGTGTCAGATTTTCACCGATCACAAGAGCCTGAAGTACATTTTCATGCAGAAGGAGCTTAATATGAGACAGAGGAGATGGTTGGAATTGATTAAGGATTACGATCTCGAGATCCTTTATCATCCGGGCAAGGCTAATGTGGTAGCAGATGCCTTGAGCCGGAAATCGGTATCGCTTCGGGCGCTTGAGTTACTCACGGCCCAGTCGGGACTTCAGCGAGAGTTTATGAGGTTGAGCATTGAGATTGTACTGCCAGAGAGTTCCGGGCAGTTGCGTACTCTTGAGATTTCTTCATCTCTGGTCGAGGACATTAAGTCGGGACAGTTAGAGGACCCGATGTTTATTCAGCTTCAAGAGAGTGTAGGGAAGGGGAAAGCCCCGGGATTCGTTATTCATGAGGACAGTGTGTTGAGATTCCGAGGTCGGTTGTGTGTTCCGAACGACTCAGAATTGAGACAGAGCATTATGTGAGAGGCTCATGCGTCACCTTACTCAGTCCATCCGGGCTCGAGTAAAATGTATAAAGATCTGAGGAAGAATTTCTGGTGGAACGACATGAAGAAGGAGGTAGTTCAGTTTGTGGCTAAGTGTTTGACTTGTCAGCAAGTCAAGATTGAACATCAATGGCCAGCCGGGTTGTTGAAACCACTTCCGGTCCCAGAGTGGAAGTGGGAGGATATCTCTATGGATTTTGTCACGGGTTTGCCGAGGACGAAGACGGGTATGAATATGGTGTGGGTGATTGTAGACCGACTGACTAAGTCGGTGCATTTCTTGGGCATCAAGGATACTTGGGGTCCAGAAAAGTTGGCTCGTATTTTTATCGCGCAGATAGTGACACTTCATGGTACACCGAGGACCATTATTTCAGACAGAGATGGCCGATTTGTATCGCATTTTTGGCAGGCGGTACATAAGGCATTGGGGACACAGTTACGTTTGAGCACTTCGTTCCATCCCTGCATCGATGGGCCCAACGTACCATTCAGACGTTCGAGGATTTGTTGCGCGCGTGTGCGTTAGACTGGAGTAGTGACTGGGAGGAACATCTGGCCTTGATTGAGTTTACTTATAATAATAGCTGGCACGCATCGATTAAGATGGCACCATATGAGGCACTTTATGGACGACGTTGCCGATCGCCGATATGTTGGGATGAGCCGTCCGATCTAGTCGGTACCGAGCCAGACCTTGTGTTAGAGACGAGGGAGAAAGTTGAATTGATTAGAAAGAGAATGTTGGCTGCTCAGAGTCGACAAAAGTCTTATGCGGATGTTAGGCATCGACCCTTGGAGTTCGAGGTAGGAGATCATGTTCTGTTGAGGGTATCCCCGACGAAGGGAGTTTTCCGTTTTGGGAAAAAGGGGAAGCTCAGTCCGAGGTATATTGGGCCTTTCGAGATATTGGAGAGAGTCGGTGAGTTGGCATACCGTTTAGCTTTGCCTCCGTCGTTGAGTCATGTTCATAGCGTATTTCATGTCTCCCAGCTGAGGAAGTACGTTCCAGACCCATCCCACATTATTGATTTTGGAGACGTGGAGATCGAGAAGGATGTTACGTTCGAGGAGAGGCCCGTTAAGATTTTGGAGCGTCGAGACAAACAGTTAAGGCACAAAACCATTCCTTTGGTTAAGGTGCAATGGTCGAGACACGGAGTAGAAGAAGCAACTTGGGAGTTAGAGGAGGATATGCGTTCGAGACACCCCGAGCTTTTTGATTCTTAAGTTTCGGGACGAAACTTTATTTTAGAGGGGGAGAATGTAATATCCGTAATTTTTCGTTTTTAGCAGTTTCCATTTTTGGTGTATGTGTATTTTTATCGACTCGCTTGTAACCGTTTCGACATTTTGAATCTACTTTATTCTTGGAGTTTTTCCATTTGGACGAGTTTTGGTGATGTTTTCACGTAATTTCATTTTATGACATGTTTTGCCGTATGAACGTTCGATTCTCGTAAAACTCGTTCGTTTTCGTTGTTTCTTGGGTTGTACAAGTCCGTATGGTTGAGTTAGTCATGTTGAGACTTCCGGTTTGTAAATCCGACGTCGTATCGTGATTTTCGGACGCTTGGGTCATTTTCGTAATTTCCTATAAATTTAGGAAAATTCATCTCCTTGTCGTATTTTGGATTCCTCGGTAGTTAGAAGTGCATTTACTTTCGAGCACTCAGCTTCGTTGTTATGAATACCTCGTATTTACACTTTTGATTCTATCCTCGTGTTGTAGTTCGTCATCAAATCGACGTGCGTAATGGTGTTCGTAATCGTTCGCATGCGTGCATAACGACGCGTTATGCATGATCCATAACGACGTTATGACCCTTCACCATTCGATCTGGACATTTGGTTACGTCGTTAACCGACGATTGGGTTACGTACGTAACCATCATAACGTACGTTAACAGCTTGTGTTAACGTACGTAACGCGCTGTCAGCGTTTTTAAACCTGACTTAATCTCAGTCAGTTTCTTTTCATTCTTCTTCAACCCTTCTCGCGACGTGAGTGTTCTTGAGTGCCTTTGGAGCGATTTGTCCAAAACAATCCGTGGATTTCCTTTAGAGATCGATTATTGTGTACCAAGGGAGATTAATCTACAACATTCACATCTTCCATCAGTCGAATCCAAGGTATTTCCTCAGGAACCCTAACTTTAACGAATTTGGGGGTTTTTCGGGATTCTAGGGTTTAGTTCCGAATTGTTCATCTATATATCGATATTCTTTATCGATTGTGATTATTGAGTGATTCTAAATCCAATTTCCTTGATTTTAATCCGTGAATTATCAATACGGGGAGATTTTGTGTGAACCCTCGCCCGTATCGATTGAACGTCTATTATCGTGATTTGTAATCGGGGTTTTGGGAGTATTCCTTTCGATTATTGATGTCCGTTGGGACTGAGTTATGCTAATTCTTCGTTTAGGAACCGTTGTTTTCCATTCGAATCATCTGTAGTCACTTTTCACTTCCGATTCTTCGAAGATGTCACAAAGGCAAGTACTTTACATTTGTTTACATGTTCTAGTATTTGAATTATGGCTGTATCGTGGTTGTTGTGGATGGATATGTGTATGTTCACTAGGGACGGTCAGACGGGGCCTCTAGGGATACGTATTTCCGTGAGTGTGCGTATCGTGAACTGTGGTTAACCACCCAGGGATGTCCGACGGGGCTCTGCGGGGTACGGTGGTCGTGAGTCTCGTACCAACGGTTAACTTTGAATTGTGATTTGTTGGAGATGATGTGTTTTGCGATTGTACAATGTAAATATTCCGGAATATAAAATGTTTTCAAAAATGATTTTTGGCGCATTATTCATCTGATTAGAATGTAGTTCAAATGGATTGTACTTGCACTAGCAGTTGTCGCTAACCCCTTAAATGGGGGAAATACTTTTTGTATTTCAGGTATTGATCGTGGGGATAAGCGAGCACCCGAGCCGTATGAGGATGATGGGCAAGCATGATATTGTCCAGAAGTTGATTATTGGTGTTCTGTTTGTCCATTATTATTGATGTTTGATTTTGGGATTCTGTATTATAAAAATGGTTTAAGTACTCGAGTACTTCCGGTTTGAGTTGTTAATGTTGTGTTTTCGTTTCGGGGAAATGGATTTGATGTCAGAATTTTATTTGTCGGTTATAGTCTTTTGTTTAGCTTGTTGTTTTTATTTATGATGGTTTGTCGTTGTCGAATGTCTTGTTTGGTACGTTAGCCTGGTGGATTCCACAGTGTGGGGTCCACGGCGCTGTAATATGCCCCGAACGTCTTGGGGGTATTACAGATATCACAGGCTATAGTCGATTATAACCAGCAATTGTGTTATGTTCGTGATCAAGTGAGAAGTGAGGCATATAAGGTTCGTTATTTCGATATGCGTATGAAACCTTGTGTTCGGCAGTGTATGGCTCATTTTATGTGTACCACTTCGAAGGACTATCAATATCGAGCCTTGGAATTTGAGATGACTTTATTATAGATAGAGGCTATATCCGTGGCAAAGAAGCAGACGAGTTCGGGTGATTTATCGGGAGGTAAGAGAACTAGGCTTCCTAAACCTCAACACTCGTACCGATCATTGGGGGGACCTTCTAAGTCAGCTGAAATAAGAAACGATCTCTCCAGCGCATAAATGGCTGGGAGCCGACGGGCGCGGGTTTGGGACAAGGAGATGGCTGGGTTGATATCTGCGCCTTAGCATCGGAATTTTACCAAAGATGATGAGAACGTAAACTCCCAGCCACACCGTCCACTGATAGAGTTGCTTGAGCTCTTGGTTTCGTCTTCTCCTCCTTCTGAGTCAAACAGATAAAACATGTGAATGAAGATAGATTGACCTTCCTCCGTACTGGTTTCACCCGTGAGGTCTCGACCGCCGTTCAAGAGAGATCCCGAAGGCTCGAACTTCAGAGACTTTTTCATTTTCATTTAGAGACTCAATGGACTCTGTCTTTGCCGGCCCTTTCCGGTTGAGCGGCTTCGCTCCATTCTTTTGGAATGGTATGCGGTCGGTATTTATTTCACTCAAGATTGGGTTTCTCTACCAGGTGTTATTCCTGTGGCTTCAGGGGGTATTCACCCTGTACCCGAAACCGACACAGGTGGGTAGGTAGATCAAAAAGTTCCAGGTCGGTTTCGTTGACTTCTGGTAACGCTCCAAGATGTTTCAACTGAAATGCTCCATGTCATGTTCGTACGGATTTTAAGGCACCGCCGGTGACTTGTTATAACTGTGGACATCAGGGGCATCGAGTTCAGTACTGTGAGAAGGTATCTGGTGAGTTACAGACTCAGGCTTCAATGCCATTGTCGAGATCAACTCGTAGAGACCCTTAATGGTTATTTTGCTTGCACTTAGTTATTTTGTTTATATGGTTGTCTGTTTTAAGTTTCGAGGACGATACTTATTTTTAGTGGGGTAGAATGTAATACCCGAGATTTTCGTTTCCGATTGTATCGAATTGTTTGACATTTTATGCCGAATATTTGTCTGTTGTCGAGTGTTTAGAATTATTTTCTCGTTGACCGACAGGTGTTGATATTGTGCTACCGTGTTTACCATTTAAAGTGGATTATGTGGTGTTTATGTTTATGGGATCGTGTTTTGTGCTTTGCCTCATGTTTGTTTCAATTTGGATCACAGTGTTGTACGTTAGCGTTTCATCGCATGTTGTGTGATTGTGGTTTCGTCGAGGAGTTTCGTCGTTGTGTTGAATTCTTGGAGTTTCCCTACTGCTTGTGCAGTAGGCACAACCCACGCTATGCAATACTATAGCACGTGCTAATAATGCAGTGTTAGTGCATGCTAATGAGATAGTTAGCGCACGCTAACTGGGTCTTAGGTGATTATAACATCATCTAATCTGTTGTTCTTTGTTGGATCGAGGTATTTTTCATGATTCCCTATTGTTGACCATTTTTGGATTTTGTTCTTAATTTCATTTTTAATTCGATTTTGATGAATCGGTTGGTGTTAAATAATATTGTTGATCATATTCTATGGATTGTATATCCATATCTTCGATTCGTTCAACCGGTTGATGATTTTTGTGTTCTTGTAGAAACCTTGATTATTTAGTGTTCGATTAAATATTTTAATGAGTTTCCTTCGGTTGTTAGGTGTGTTTTCCATCATTGTTGGTCCTTATTCTCGTAGTAATTTTGTGTTGCCGTTGTTTCTTGCAGTGGTTGTAGGTTTTTGAGGCTTTTCTGTTGATCCATGTTCGTCGAGGCATTCGCGTGTTGATTCCAAGGTATTCTTGTCTATACGATATATATCGTCAATTGATTGTGTATTATGTGAATTGCTCGTTGCTGATGTCTTGTTATATGATGTTGTGCTTGATTGTTCCTTATTGTGGAATTGAGTTGACTGTGATGATTTGGTCGATTTGTTATACCTGTTGATGTGTGTTGTGCCGTATTGTGGTTGACGGATATACGTTAAGGGGTTAGATATACACTTGGATGTGTATTTGATGCGTTGACAATTATTGTATATTTGTGAAGTTGTGACGGTGATGATGATTGTGTGAATTAATTTATACACTTGGATGTATGTTTTATGCCATGTGGTTGATTGATGGATATGTTGAATGTTGACTGTGTTGTTCGTGGTGATTTTCGTGATGATTGATGTGTGTGTGTGTGTGTGTTAATTGTTGTGGTGTTGGGTTTAACCAGGTAGGATCCGACGGGGCCTCTAGAGTTCGTTACTTTTGTGAGTACGAACAGTGTGTTGTGGTACCAGGTAGGGTCCGGTGAGGCCTCGAAAATTCATCACTTGCGAGTGCAAACAATGTGTTGTGGTACCAAGTAGGGTCCAGTGAGGCCTCTGGAATTCGTCACTTGCGAGTGCGAACAATGTGTTGTGATAGGAGGTAGGGTCTGGTGAGGCCTATGGAGTTCGTTACTTGCGAGTATGAACAATGTATGTTGTGGAGTTCGTCACTTGCGGGTGCGAACAGTGTTCGGCCATGAGTCCAACCAGGTATGATCCGATGGGGTCTCTGGAGTGTGCAGTTGCGAATGTGGGATCGGGGTAGCTTATGGGCCTATGTTGTGATGTTTTGGTGTTGGGTCGGGGACCCTGTGATTGTTACCGTGTAGTGTGACTTGAAATGATATTTGGGCCGAGACCCTAATGATTTTGAAATGATTTATGACTAAGGACTCGAGGTCCAAAAAGGTTTTTCATTTTATAACACCCGTGAGGTGGGATGATATTTAGGCTGAGACCCTAATGCTTCGAAATTTTTTTATAACTTCGGACTTGAGATCCCAAAGGGCATTTTCGTTTTCTAAAACTTCCGAGATGGTAAATCATTTTCAAAGACTTGCGTTGTTTTATAAACTTTAAGAACCTCGCGGGCACTTCTCTTAATGGTTGCTGATGTTTGATCCATGAGTATTTGCATGGTGTATTTTGTATGATTAGAATACTTGCACTAGCAAATTTGAATTGCTAACCCTTAAATAGGAGAAATGCATTTTATGCATTTTTAGATATACATAGTTCGTGGGTGCAATCATAGGGTCGACATGGAAGATGATGAGCTACGATACTAATCAAGATTTAGAGAGGCTTGTCTGATTTTGTTCGTATTGTTGAGTTGTATTCTGTTTTCCACTGCATTGTATTTTGGTCGCGTGGGTATGGACTGTAAGGAGTTTTATTTTGATTTGATTGAGTCGTGTGACCTTATCGGTCCGTATCGTTATGTAGTTTGACCCTGGACGGTCAAACATTTGACCCCGGCCGGTCAAACATTTGACCCCGACCGATCAAACATTTGACTGTCTTGTGGTGTTTAGCCTGGTAAGAAATGCATTTTATGCATTTTTAGATATACATAGTTCGTGGGAGCAATCATAGGGTCGACATGGAAGATGATGAGCTACGATACTAATCAAGAGTTAGAGAGGCTTGTCTGATTTTGTTCGTATTGTTGAGTTGTATTCTGTTTTCCACTGCATTGTATTTTGGTCGCGTGAGTATGGACTGTAAGGAGTTTTATTTTGATTTGATTGAGTCGTGTGACCTTATCGGTCCGTATCGTTATGTATTTTGACCCCGGCCGGTCAAACATTTGACCCCGGGCGATCAAACATTTGACTGTCTTATGGTGTTTAGCCTGGTAGATCCTTGTGAAAAGTGTCTACAAAAATTCACATCCTTCACTCTTATTAATTTTAATTCATTATTTATTAGGGATAACTTTTGAGATTTTTTTTTTAATTTATATGCACAAAACTAGAATGATATCCAAGAAATATTGGAGGGAATAGCTCACAATGTTCAAAAACAAGAAATATAAGAATATTTAAGAAAAACTAAGCAAAACAAGAGTACATGAAAGTAAAAATACAAAATCATAAGTCCACTCATTTACTGATTGTCTATTCATTACTTTAATCTCCATAACCAATGAAGAGCATGACATATATATACTCCAGTATTTTGTTAACAGAAATAAAAAAATTTACCTAGAAGAATATTTAAAAATCAAAGAGTTAAAGAGTACTCCAAAGTCCAAATGTCTCAAAAGGTCCACCAAATGTACAAGAAATATCTAAAGAGTGTCTTGTTGGAAAAATATGTCGGACGTTTTTTTAGGCGTAAGATACGTGTCTGAAACCTGGACACGAGTGTCTATCAAGTATTGATACCAGTATGGCGATATTTTTTGAGTGCTCGCATTGTATAGTATATGTTCAAGACGCAAAAATAGAATACAGAACTAATATCTAAACTCAAAAATAATAAAAATTGAAGGTATGGAAATAAACATTATATGATTCACATTACAGATATGAAAAAGTTTTCAAAATTTGCATATCACATATAGTTGAACTATTTGTGGAAGCCCATCGTCTTTTGATATGGATCTCCAGATCTCTCATTATACAAACTATTTTTACGTTACTCCACAGGTCATGCAATCTTCGACTGTCCGATCTTCTCTCAATATTACCATATTTTATTTTTGAAGAATCTTTGACGCACAAAACTGTGAAACCATGCCCCAGTTATCCGACATCTGAAATGCATACATGTTTATATAATATTTGAAAGGACACGGGGAACCATAACCATTAAATAAGCGTTATACATATATAAGCACAGAGTTATCCAGTAAATATGCCTAACCAGTTAAGGGTCACATCCATCCTTTTCTAAATGGCCAAACTTTATTGATAATTGAGCATTAGAGTTGCTCCTAAGAAGTTCCAATAATTACAATAAGCAACTATCATATATATTTTAAGATAAAGCAATCTTTAGTAAACACTATGCACAAGGTTATGGTTCATAAGCCATAATCACAAATTAGTTTTTGCCTTAGATAACATAACATCTTCCACTACCTCATTTTTCTTTAAATTTTCCCATTGCCCGCCTTCCAAAGTTGTCGAATCCTGCTAACCCAAATCGTTCACCGTCCTTGTATTTTTGGTGGTCATTTCTCCAAATACTCCTCAAGACGGTCTCTTGCTTCCTACCTATAAGATTTTCAACTATGCATATCCCGCTTTCAAACCTTTATGATAAACCACAATCAAAGAATATGTGATTAGATATTCCGCCTTAATACCACACATTTTACATAGATTAGATTCTTAAAAAAATGTGTCCATATTTATTTATTCTTTCGACAATAGTACTTCTTTGTTTAGAGAAGAAAAAGCCTTGAGAAAAATTCTTTCAAATATTTATCACCCGTCCAAATTTCGTTCCAAAAACTAGTACTCTTCCCCTCCACTATTCTCGACATCTCTTTTCGAACCACCCTCCCCTGCCTATGGTATAAATAACACTCCTCCACCAAATTGGCCAGTTTAATATCTCTTTCTTATTACTCTAGATTTTCAAGATTCTCTAATAAATCACAGTATTTTGAATCTAACATCTTAATCCATAGCCTCAACCACTCTTCAAATACCTTCACCCCTAATTTACTAATTTATGCAATATTTAACATACAACATCCGTAACTCCAAGCCTTCTCTCATTTTTGGGCTTATAAATATTATTCCAGCATACCCAATTATGCTATGAATATGGAACGTCATACGAGAAGATGTCTCGCATATTATGATGAGTTTAAATCAATATTATCTTGTATTGTGAATGACTATTATGCTCCTAATATAATATGTAATTACGTTTGTGCATCTGAAGTTTTATTATAAATATGACTTCAATTATTAATAAATATACTGAGAACCATTCTCTCTATTATATCTAAACGCTTTCTCTATAATATGTAATTTATAACAAGTTATCAGTACGACTCTAACCATTTAGAATAATATTACGAGATATTATCGGTTGTATCATAAATTGAATTATTTTAAAAGAATCTCAAAATCTTTATTCAAAGCAAATAGCATCTTGATTAGCAACACAATTAAAAAAAAGGTTGATAAAATCGAGAGTCGGAGGTACCAAATGAGAGGAATATTCCGGTTTAGTCATTGCGGCCGCTGTAGGCTTCGGATTTCTTGGTGTTTTACGATTTTAATCTTATCGTACGGAACGGGCGCCACCCATCTGAGTTGTCTGAAAAGGGAATATTTTAACGAGCAGTTGCCGGGAAAGAAATGCCGTGGAGCGTCGGAAAAGCAATTGGATTGCAACCGGAACCGGTGAGCTCTGTGCAAACAATAAGAACAACACAAAAGGTCGGAAACTCCAAGATGTAACGCCCCAATTTCGAATATACATTTATTGTGAATTATAGAAAACATGTTCAATTTTATTAAATTAATGCCCGAATAATTTATCATTTAATTCACTTTATCTTCATGATCGTGCAAATTCATATACATCATTATAATTGATGTCAAGTCGTGTGATTCATATCGTTGCATTTCTCATTTTTATTCATCGTGTTTCATCTCGTCATTTTTAGGCCGAGGCAAATTTTAAGCGATATTAAATGTTATCAAAAGATTTTACAAGCTAAATAGTAATATTATTTATTATTATTACTAATATTAATATTATTATTATTTAGTTTAGCCCATAATTATTCATTTTCAGTGTGGCCCAATTAATAATGATTTGAAATATTTTATTTTAAGTCCAATTGAATGAGTTGGCCCAAGCCATTTTCCTAGCCCAAATAGATTTCTACCCTAAACCTATTTTTCTATACAATACAAATATTGTATTCTATACACATACAAACCCTATAATACAATACTCTCTGCAAAAGTTCAAAGGGCAAAATCCAAAAAAAAAAAAGAGCTGCCCAGAACAGTTTTTCGAGGCAGCTCATCTCAATACAAAATCTACAATACTACAAACAATCTCTACAGCAAAACAAAAGGAAAAAGAAAAGGAGAAGCTGCAAACACACGAGAGAACAAGGAAGTTCGGTTTTGATGTTTATTGTTTAGCATCCGATCAAGATTCCAGCCAACTCCCATCCAATTTCCGTCCAATCTATCGAAGGTACAACTTTAAACCTTAGGATGGTGGCAGTCATGCCTCCTAAAAATCTCATACCTCCCAAATCCACCAATAATATCAATCCACCTCATTCCACATCATTCATACCTTTTTCATACCTCCCAACCATTTTTAGTGGCAACCATGCCTTTTTCATACCTCCCAACTAATTTTATTTTTTTAATTTTTTATTTTCATAAATTAATAAAAACATAATATTTCATTAATAACTAAAAGAAAATTACATAATACTTAAAAAAATACAAATAAAAAAAAGAAAGAAAATTACATTATTCTTAAAAAAAATGCATAATTATATCTAAAAATCGGTAGGCCATCCATATTTCTCCGCGTACGCACGTTTTTTGTCAATAGCGAATTGTCGCATAACCGGATTGGTTATGTGTTCGTGCGGCTCGTTATAAAATTTCTATGCCCGAATCATAGCTTTTTCGTTAGCATTTTCGAGTTGTTGCGACATCAACTGTTTGGACAATTCATCCTTTGCACGTTTTTCTGCCCTCGCCTCATCCAACGCTAGTGCTTTCTTTGTCGTATAGTTCTCAATAAACTCAGCAACACTATTCTTTGTCGACGACTCGCTAGCGGGCTTTTTCCCTTTTCTTTTTGATACAGGAGTTGTGTCGTCATTTAGATCCGGAATAAAAGTCTCAACATTGTCATTGCTTCCGGACTGATAGTAGCTAGATTCCGACGACTTTCTTCGTTTGTCGGAATGAGATGTCGAAGATAATTTTTGAAAACATGGTTGTGCCAACCATTTCGGTTCATCCTTAACAACCTTCCACGCTTCAATATGAGTAGAAGAACTGTCCTTCTGTTTCTTATCATAATCGGACAAGGCATTACCCATGACGTTGACATCGTCACACCCACTCTCACGAATGCGATTCTACAATTATAAATTAACACAAGTATATAAATTAACACAAGTACTAAAGTGGTACACAAGTATATAAATTAACACAAGTTTATAGTTTAAAAATTACTTGTTGGATGTATAGCCCGTTAAAGATACCCATTGCGTGATTCATATTTTTCCACTTTGTGTTCAAACCATGACGAGTTCGCTTAGTGTCTTTAATGGTGGCCGCGAAATGCTGCAAAATTCTTTCCCAAAACCGCTCTCTACCTTGTTCATTCCCAACTCTTCTACATGTCGAGATATGAATCCACGATTTAGCCAAAGCAACCTCTTCGATCGACGTCCAAGACTTTTTATCCGCTTTAGTTTTCCCTTTAACGACTTGAACACCTTCATCTAAAATATATATATATATATAACGTATATAAAAAAAATATATAATATTTATAAAAAAAATATAACGTTTATAAAAAAAAAATATAACGTTTATAAAAATAAAATGTATACCAATTTGAGTTTGTTGTTGCGTTTCGGGAACAATCTCAACATCATCATCGGGATCATCATATAGAAGTAGTTCGCGTTCCACACTTGGTTCACGCCACCAAGGACCTTCACGGTAGTCACAAAACGGGTTGAAGTCACTCGTCATTGAAATGTTATATTGGGTTGGATTCATCGGTGGTGGAGGTTGGGAATTATAACCCGATTGAGGGTATTGTTGATGCATCGGTGGTGGAGGTTGTGGATACGTCGGTGGTGGAACTTGCGGACGAACACGACCACGATTGCCACGTTCACGATCTTTTTGTGATGAAACACCTTTTGATTTGTTTGGATCCATGATTAAAATGTTTGTGTTGAAATGGAAAATATAAAAATAGAGGTGTTTGTGTTTTGAAATGGATATAATTTGTATATATAGAATTTTTTTTTTTTTTTTCTTGTTCGTCTACCAACAGTATAATATTTTGGCCATTGTTTTGGCCACCATTTTTTCAAAAAGTGTTTTGGCCCACCTTTTTTTTTTTTGGTTTTTTGTGCCCAACAGCTTTTTTTTTTGGTTTCTTGTGCCAAACCCCAGAAGCATATGGAGATCTGGTCCAGTACAGCACCATGCTGTGCTGCACCCCACCGTCGGATCACACACACCCGCACGGGTGTGTGTGCGCGTGTGTGATCCGACGGCGGATCTGGTGCACAGCATGGTGCTGTACTGCACCAGATCCGAATCCGAAGCATATATTGGAGCCATGCCGCTGGCCATACCGCCGAGGTGGCGGCGGTGTTCACCGGCGGTCTGGCCATCCCGCTGAGCATACCGCCCACCACTGCCACCATCCTTAACACCCTCCATTCAATCTAAATTTTATCATCCTTCTGCTTGGTTCAAAGTTATTGGCAAATTACTGGCAATATCAAGTTTCAGGGATGAAAATCCTTTGATATATACATCAAACCAGCCTCACCAAACTGATTTCTTTAACAAAACTTGTTTCTGGCTTCAACCACCATCCACCACCCCGTTTTACAGTGACCTTCAAACCAGAAGCCAGTGCAGTCAAGACCCGTCAACTCAGCCGAACAAGAAAGAAAACCCCAAATCCCTATCAACCTTAAAACTATCCGATCCAATATTATGGCTGCGGCCAATGATTCCACCGCGCCGCCGCTGATTCGGAAACCCAGAACGCCTTTTCAAAAACCGAATCAAACTCAGATCCCTGTCCATCCGAGTTCGTCTGATTCTAAACCCGACCCAAAGCAGATCCCAACATCCAGAAGCCGCAACCGTCTCCGGACCTACACCTTGGCCGCGAGTTGCTGCCGAACCGCCGCACTGTCAAATCACCCCCGCCATAGCCTGGAGCCCGTCGCGGCTGGTCTAATCCAAGCTTGGGTACGCCGGATAGCGTGTGTGTGATTTCTATGGGTTCGTGTGTGTGTGCCTGACTGTGTGTGTGTGTGTTTCAGTCGTGTGTGTACGTCTGACTGTGTGTGTGTGTTTCGGTCGTGTGTGTGAGTGTGTGTTTCGGTCGTGTGTGTGAGTGTGTTTTTCTACAAGTCACAGCAGAGAGGAACGAGAGAGATGAGGGAGGATAAGAAATGTCGGCCGACCTAATTGTGAAGGGGAGGGTTTTTATACCCTTATTTTCATTGAATTTCCACCTCAGCCCCAATATTTTGAACTTTATCAAGGTGACCCCAGCCATTTTTCCAGTCTTTCAATTTCAGTCCACTCAGTCTTCAATTTTCTCAAATTAACCCCAGTCTAGTTATAATTTCTTCCAATTTCAGTCCTTAAATATTTAGTTCCTTCAATTTTACTTCAATCGGCTTTTCAATAATTAAGATTCAGCCTTATTTATCCAAGCCATTAAATATGTAGACTTTTCTAATAATATTAATATTCAATTTAAGTTATGTCTTGTATATTATTTTCAATTATAGTATATATTAATATTAAAATATTATTAGCAGTAGATAATAACAAGAACTTGCGGGCCTAGGATTATCGAGTCAAGCATCTGTAATATCCGCGATTTCGATTTCCAATAATTTTTTTTCTGGTGTAATTCCATCTTAGCAGCTCTATTGTGACCGTTTCCTCATTCCGAGAATGATTAATTCTACACTTTTTGTCATCCGAGTTCGTCTCGGTATCAATCTGTTGATTTCCGTGTTCTTAAGCGACTTTTCCACGTATGAGTTCGACTTTGTAAAATCACCATTAATTCTTGGAAACTCCAAAAATTCTAAATCTTTTCAATATTATAGAGAATCAAGTTAGCTTTTCAATGGTTCAAACGGTGAGTCAATCGGAGTCCGGACGAAGGAGTTATGGTCGAAATAGCTAAGGCTGCACCATGTGCCTTTTTGTCTTTGGAGCGGTGTCAGCATGCGGCCGCGGCCCCTTCTGGCCAGGCCGCGGCACAAAGGCAGGGTGCTGGGCAGTTTTTGGCCGTGGGCCGCTGCAGACTCATCCTATACCGCGGCACACAGTACAGGTTTGCCTATATCAGCGTTTTCTTGTGGAATCATCCTCATTTCATCACTTTCCTTCTTCCTCTCCTCCTTGGGCGATTTGTGGGCGATATTTTGGGCGATTTAGCATCATCAAACTCAAATACTTTCATCTTCTTCAAGTTATGGTGTGGATTAACAATATTTTTGTGGATTCTTCATCCTAATCAAGGTAATTTCTTGAAATCTCCTAAAATTTGATTTTTGGGAGTTTTGGCTTTGATTTCATTTTCCGTCCGAATTTGATGAATCTATTGATGTTTGTAAACATTATTAATCATGTTCTATGGATTGTATATCCATATCTTCGATTCGTTCAACCGGATTGATGATTCTTAAGTTCTTGAGGAACTTTGAACATTTAGTGTTCGATTAAATGTCTCAAAGAGTTTCCTTCGATCGTTGTGTTGTTTTCGTTCGATATTGTGTTATTGAATGAATTGTATTTCATTCAAGGTTGTTCGAGCGCTTATATTTATCGGAGGACGCCGTTCGTTGTTCGTGGAAGGATTTCATCGCCTTCGGTTGAGGCAAGTTTTATACTTGTTCTAGTCAATGAGATTAATGTTATCATATATGTGTATGAATGTGTTGTATCATTCCGAGACTTAGTCTCTTCATGAATTCATTGATATTAAGAGATCGTTCGATACGATACCTTTCGGCAATTATGCCAAATGTTTTTATTGTTCGTTAATGGCCGGTTCAAGGCATTGTGATACTCGTTGTTAATGTTATTATCGATCACCGGCTCGCGGTATCGATGTATCGATCGTTGTTGTTGATATTAATGTCGATTTAAGACGTCGTTGTAATCATTGCTATTAATGTTGGAGTTTTGTCCTTGATGTTGTTTTAGCCGATTAAAGGCGTTGACGTATTCATTTCTCTTCTTCGTTGTCGGTAACCGATTAAAGGTGCCGAGACATCCTTCGTATCATTGTTATCGATTGGCCGTTCTAAAGCAATCGAGGTGTTCAATCATTCATCATATCATTGTTATCGGTTGGCCGTTCTAAGGCAATCGAGGTATTCACTCATTCATCGTGTCATTGTTATCGATTGGCCGTTCTCAGGCAAATCGAAGTGTTCAATCAATCATTGTATCATTGTTATCGATTGACCGTTTTAAGGCAATCGAGGTATTGAATCATCCGCTGCATCATTGTTATCGGTTGGCCATTCTAAGGCAATTGAGGTATCGAATTGGGTCTGTCGAGGATAGTTCCCATCCGATCGATTGACCACTCTAAGGTAATCGAGGTATTGAATTAGGACTGTCGAGTACAATGCCCATCCGTGAGTCATCATTATAGTGTTGGCCGACTCAAGGTAGCACACTATCATAGTTGTGATATGGCTTCGTGCTGTGGCTTCGGCCCTAACTGTGATACGGCTTCGTTAATGGCCCTAAGCGTGATACGGCCGCGGCCGTGGCTTCGCCCTAAGCGTGATACGGCCGTGTCGTGGCCGCCCTAATTGTGATACGGCCGTGCCGTGGCCGCCCTAATGGTGATACGGCCGTGCGTGGCCGCCCTAATTGTGATACGGCTTCGTGCTGTGGCTTCGGCCCTAATGGTGATACGGCTTCGTGCCGTGGCTTCGGCCCTAATTGTGATACGGCTTCGTGCAGTGGCTTCGGCCCTAATGGTGATACGGCTTCGTGCCGTGGCTTCGGCCCTAATTGTGATATGGCTTCGTGCCGTGGCTTCGGCCCTAATGGTGATACGGCTTCGTGCCGTGGCTTTGGCCCTAATCAATAACAGCTGCGGGCTGTGTTGGCTTCATGTGTTTGTGATATTTGACAGCTTCGGGTGAGTGGCTTTCAAGCCTTTATTATTGTCCTGGTAATTTCATTGGAGCCTTCGGGCATTGTGATTCATAATTAATTCAGTTCTGGTTTGGTTCATGTCGTTTAATTCATTGTAGTACTCTATAATTATGATTCGCCGTTGGGCATTTACGTTCTAACCTGTCGAACAGGTATTAATAGTATGCCGTGGGCATAGTATTTCACGAATGCTCGGTTCTTACATTAGTTTGTGAGCATCTCGTATTATTATTATTATCATTGTACCGTTTCATTATGCCTTTGGATGCATATCATGTTATACATGTATTTGATGTTCATTATGTGGATGACTGGCCCCGTGGGGGCGGAACATGTTTTCATGTTTGAGGTGCTTGCGAGGAGAGTTGAGACACAGGGGCATGATGATGGCGACGAGGCATTCGAGCGATACTAGTCCGAGTTGTTCATGTTGGTCAGTCAGTTGGAGTGTTCTTCAGTCTGTCAGTCATTGTCATTATGTATTACCCGAGCAAATGCTCGTGGATGTTGTTGTATTTTATTTTTGGCCATGTAGGCCCATCGTTGTCGTTGAAATTCCTTATCGGAATATTGTGTCGGATATCATGGTAGGGACTATGATTTTCCCTTGTTGTTTAATTTAATGTATTTTAGTCATGTTCGCCTGGTGGATCTCCTGGCGTGGGGTCCACGGCACTGTAATAACCCAATAGGATTTGGGGGTGTTACAGAAGATGGTATCAGAGATTTTGGGTTGTGAGATACCCTGATATGTGAGTTATGTGGCTCTACCGACGCGGTAGTAGTGGGACTGTCAGGTTATGACAATCTGGACAGTCGGGTTTTGTGAGTCGTAATATTAGTACGACTGCACGAGTCATTCATTCATCGAGTCGTCGTCAGTTGGGACTAGTATCGTGAGACCTCGAAGCTTCGTATGACCTGTGTAAGGACTCGATTCTCTTTATGTTCATACATTCATCATGTCATTAATTGTTAATGCTTTGTTGAAACCTATATGTGATATTAGTGTTATGATTGATTCATGACTAATTGTTTTGGAGCACGTGTGACTTGTGTAAGCATTAAGGATCAACTCATTCATCAGTTAATAATCCTCAATCATCATTTTGATCTCATCACTCAGTTAATTCATTCATCACCCAATCAATATCATTCATCACTCAGTTAATTCATTCATCACTCAGTCAATATCATTCATCACTCAGTTAATTCATTCATCACTCGGTTAATTCATTCATCACTCAGTTAATTCATTCATCACTCAGTTAATTCATTCATCACTCAGTTAATTCGTTCATCACTCAGTCAATATCATTACTCAGATAATTCATTCATTACTCGGTTAATTCATTCATCACACAGTCAATATCATTGCTCAGTTAATTCATTCATCACTCAGTCAATTCCTTCATCACTTAGTCAATCTCATTGTTCAGATTAATTCATTAATCACTCAGTCAATCTCATTGTTCAGTCAATTCATTCATCATTCAGTTAATCTCATTATTCAGTTAATTCATTCATCACTCAGTCGATCTCATTGTTCAGTCAATTCATTCATCACTCAGTCAATCTCATTGCTCAGTCAATTCATTCATCACTCAGTTAACCTCATCGCTCAGTTGATTCATTCATCACTCAGTCAATCTCATCGCTCAGTTAATTCATTATCACTCAGTCAATCTCATTGTTCAATTAATTCATTAATCATCCAGTCCATCTCACGGTTCAGTTGTTGATCTTGTGAATCAAATTTTCAACCTTGTTAACTTGTTCAAGGTAATCATTTCAAGAATTTCATCAGATAGTCTTGTCACCTCACTTGATCTTTCATGCGATCTTATCATATTCCAGCGTCATGTCGTCGATCGTTTTATTGCATTATTAATGCATTCATTGTGTTAGAGCATGTATGCTCATTGTTATCATTCCGTCTCATAATCATAATGCAATCTTCATACGGGATCTGTAATTATCACGTGACTTTCCTGCCTCGGTATGGAAAGAGTTGTCAGAGGGACATCGGACTCCGACGTCCAAGAGATCGTTTTCTAGTCGTCTTCGTGCTGGGAGAGTATCTTCATCTCAGACGACGAGTTCGACTGTTGTTTGCTTTAACTGTGATACAATAAGACATTCATCACCGGTTTTGAGCAAGTTAATTCTTTCTCGGTAATAGGATAATCATTCATTTCATCGCCGTTCAATCATTCACATAAGTCATTCATCATATATCAATCACGTTGAGACTTATAATTATCAAACTAATCATTCACTTCACGGAGAACAATGGTTCCAATCATTTCATTTGAGTTATCACTCATTGCATTATTAGTTCACCTCGGTGAGTCATTCCTGATCCTTGTCGGATTTCTAATCATTTATCATTCATCATAGTCACTCTCGTTTTTGGTAACCTTTCGGGGTCATATTAAGCGGTGAGTTCAGATTTGAGTCTTTGTTGAATCGTTGGGATCGAGGAGATCGATGATATGGAGGATATCGATGTTGGGTACATTTGAAATGTAGCCTTGTCTTTCGGATGACTGTATAACTCAATCCGTAATAATGTATCGTGGTTGTGGATCATTTATTGTTGATCTATTTTATAATGATCGTATTTGAGAATCTTGAGATTTTGAGATTGTTTGATGTATTCCTTTTGGTGTTGTACCGAGATTTCGTGATAATCAGGGTGATTGTTTATTGTGATTCGAGACGTCAAGTCATGGGGACTTGGGCGTGCGATAGATATGGTTCCGAGGACTATATGTGCATTGATGTTCTTCTTTGGAGGTGAATCGGTGTTTGTATGGGCATCTGATGCCGATGAGAAGCGAGCTTTCAGTTCTGGTGTATCTCATTGAATTTTCCTGGCGGGATATTGCTTCTCCCAACTTGTTTTAAGTTTCGGAACGAAACTTCTTTTAAGGGGGTAGTATGTAATATCCGCGATTTCGATTTCCAATAATTTTTTTTTATGGTGTAATTCCATCTTAGCAACTCTATTGTGACCGTTTCCTCATTCCGAGAATGATTAATTCTACACTTTTTGTCATCCGAATTCGTCTCGGTGTCGTTCTGTTGATTTCCGTGTTCTTAAGCGACTTTTCCACGTATGAGTTCGTTTGTAAAATCACTATTAATTCTTGGAAACTCCAAAAATTCTTAATCTTTTCAATATTATAGAGAATTAAGTTATCTTTCCAATGGTTCAAACGGTGAGTCAATCGGAGTCCGAACGAAGGAGTTATGGTCGAAATAGCTAAGGCTGCACCATGTGCCTTTTTGTGCTGGAGCGGGCTGTACCGCGGGCCGCGGCCCCTTCTGGCCGGGCCGCGGCACAAAGGCAGGGTGCTGGGCAGTTTTTGGCCGTGGGCCGCGGCACACTCATCCTGTGCCGCGGCACACAGTACAGGTTTGCCTATATCAGCGTTTTCTTGTGGAATCATCCTCATTTCATCACTTTCCTTCTTCCTCTCCTCCTTGGGCGATTTGTGGGCGATATTTTGGGCGATTTAGCATCATCAAACTCAAATGCTTTCATCTTCTTCAAGTTGTGGTGTGGATTAACAATATTTTTGTGGATTCTTCATCCTAATCAAGGTAATTTCTTGAAATCTCCTAAAATTTGATTTTTGGGAGTTTTGGCTTTGATTTCATTTTCCGTCCGAATTTGATGAATCGATTGATGTTTGTAAACATTATTAATCATGTTCTATGGATTGTATATCCATATCTTCGATTCGTTCAACCCGATTGATGATTCTTAAGTTCTTGAGGAACTTTGAACATTTAGTGTTCGATTAAATGTCTCAAAGAGTTTCCTTCGATCGTTGTGTTGTTTTCATTCGATATTGTGTTATTGAATGAATTGTATTTCATTCAAGGTTGTTCGAGCGCTTATATTTATCGGAGGACGCCGTTCGTTGTTCGTGGAAGGATTTCATCGCCTTCGGTTGAGGCAAGTTTTATACTTGTACTAGTCAATGAGATTAATGTTATCATATATGTGTATGAATGTGTTGTATCATTCCGAGACTTAGTCTCTTCATGAATTCATTGATATTAAGAGATCGTTCGATACGATACCTTTCGGAAATTATGCCAAATGTTTTTATTGTTCGTTAATGGCCGGTTCAAGGCATTGTGATACTCGTTGTTAATGTTATTATCGATCACCGGTTCGCGGTATCGATGTATCGATCGTTGTTGTTGATATTAATGTCGATTTAAGACATCGTTGTAATCATTGCTATTAATGTTGGAGTTTTGTCCTTGATGTTGTTTTGGCCGATTAAAGGCGTTGACGTATTCATTTCTCTTCTTCGTTGTCGGTAACCGATTAAAGGTGCCGAGACATCCTTCGTATCATTGTTATCGATTGGCCGTTCTAAGGCAATCGAGGTGTTCAATCATTCATCATATCATTGTTATCGGTTGGCCGTTCTAAGGCAATCGAGGTATTCACTCATTCATCGTGTCATTGTTATCGATTGGCCGTTCTCAGGCAAATCGAAGTGTTCAATCAATCATTATATCATTGTGATCGATTGACCGTTTTAAGGCAATCGAGGTATTGAATCATCCGCTGCATCATTGTTATCGGTTGGCCATTCTAAGGCAATCGAGGTATTGAATTGGGGCTGTCGAGGATAGTTCCCATCCGTTGTGTCGTTGTTATCGATTGACCACTCTAAGGTAATCGAGGTATTGAATTGGGACTGTCGAGTACAATGCCCATCCGTGAGTCATCATTATCGTGTTGGCCGACTCAAGGTAGCACACTATCATAACTGTGATACGGCTTCGCGTTTGTGCCGCCAATCAGCGTGATACGGCCGTGCCGTGGCTTCGCCTAATCGTGATACGACTTCGCGTGGCTTCACTTCTAATCGCGGATACGGCCGTGCGTGGCCGCCCTAATCGTGATACGGCCGCCGTCGCGGCCCGCCCTAATTGTGATATGGCTTCATGCCGTGGCTTCGGCCCTAATGGTGATACGGCATCGTGCCGTGGCTTCAACCCTAATTGTGATACGGCTTCGTGCCGTTGCTTCGGCCCTAATGGTGATACGGCTTCATGCCATGGCTTCGGCCCTAATTGTGATACGGCTTCGTGCCGTGGCTTCGGCCCTAATGGTGATACGGCTTCGTGCCGTGGCTTCGGCCCTAATTGTGATACGGCTTCGTGCCGTGGCTTCGGCCCTAATGGTGATACGGCTTCGTGCCGTGGCTTTGGCCCTAATCAATAACAGCTGCGGGTTGTTTTGGCTTCATGTGATTGTGATATTTGACAGCTTCGGCTGAGTGGCTTTCAAGCCTTTATTATTGTCCTGGTAATTTCATTGGAGCCTTCGGGCATTGTGATTCATAATTAATTCAGTTCTGGTTTGGTTCATGTCGTGTAATTCATTGTGGTACTCTATAATTATGATTCGCAGTTGGGCAATTACGTTCTAACACATCGAGCAATTATTAATAGTATGCCGTGGGCATAGTATTTCACGAATGCTCGGTTCTTACATTGGTTTGTGAGCATCTCGTATTATTATTATCATTGTACCGTTTCATTCTGCCTTTGGTTGCATATCATGTTATACATGTATTTGATGTTCATTATCTGGATGACTGACCCCGTGGGGGCGGAACATGTTTTCATGTTTTAGGTGCTTGCGAGGAGAGAGTTGAGACACAGGGGCATGATGATGGCGACGAGGCATTCTAGCGATACTAGTCCGAGTTGTTCATGTTGGTCAGTCAGTTGGAGTGTTCTTCAGTCTGTCAGTCATTGTCATTATGTATTACCCGAGGAAATGCTCGTGGATGTTGTTGTATTTTATTTTTGTCCATGTAGGCCCATCGTTGTCGTTGAAATTCCTTATCGGAATATTGTGTCGGATATCATGGTAGGGACTATGATTTTCCCTTGTTGTTTAATTTAATGTATTTTAGTCATGTTCGCCTGGTGGATCTCCTGGCGTGGGGTCCACGGCACTGTAATAACCCAATAGGATTTGGGGGTGTTACAGCATCATCATCACATTCAAGTTCAAGTACTTGATTTTATCCAGGTGTGGGGAATTTACTACGCTTTTATTTATTTTAATTACTTTATATATTGTCTTGTGTGTGCACGTGAAATCAGTCAGAAGTGTTGAACAAATTATTTTGATGATGAATTTTTTCAAAACATTTAGCGAAAGTAAAAAATACGTGAATCAAACCGAAGACAAACTCCCCTAAAAATCAACGTATAGCGCGCGCTACACATATGTGTCAGCGCACGCTAATGTAAAGTCACCTGAAGTCTCACCTGATGCTTAGCGCACGTCACCTACAAATATTTGTGCACACTAAATGGAAAGTCACCTGAAGTCTCACCTGATGCTTAGCGCACGCTACCTACAAATATTAGCGCACGCCACCTGTTCCGATTGAAAACAAGGCACAAAGGTCAGTGGAGTCTGCCTACCTCATTTAGCGCACGCTAATAAGAAATTTGCGCACGCTATGAAAAGGAGTAAAGCACGCTACGGGATATAATTACGCACGCTACCTGTTAGTGTATTCGAGACAGAAAGCTCTGAAGTTTGAATGAAGCAACAGGTAACGCACGCTACAATAAAGACTAACGGACGCTACTTGAAGATCATTAGCGCACGCTATCTACTACATGTTAGCGCACGCTAACTGTTCAAAATACTACCGTTAGTCATTCAACTGTTGAATCAACAAAGTCAACACAAGAATATCGCTCAATCTGGAAAGCATATCTTGAACATCTAACGCACGCTAGGAATGATTGTTAGCGTACGCTAAGTTCAAAATTTATCCATTGGAAAGAGACGTTAAGAGACAAGCCCATTTCATGTCAACATCAGAAGAAAAGTTGGTTGACTAAGCCGCTAGCGCACGCAACGCATAAGAGTTAGCGCACGCTAAACTCCACAAATCAGTAATGACTATAAGGCTCAAAATGCCTATAAATACCATCACATTTGGAATGGATGGACACACAACTTCAAGCTATCAAGCATACATTCTGAGCTCAAGTTATTACTATCTTCAAGCAAGTTTATTTCATTAAGTTGTGTACGAAAAAGATACAAAGCATTGTACTTAATTTTCCAAATCATATACTGTGTCTTTTTCAGTGTGATAGAGTGTCGCATCGCTCTTTCACGAGTCGAATCAGGTTCAATCCGGTGTTATTAAGATTAGTGATCTGGCATTGTTAGGATTGAATTCTTAGATTCAAAGTGAGGTTGTACTTGGACCAATAGAAGACAAGCAATTTGTATCGGTTGTGCCCGGACCAATAGAAGACGAGGCAAAGTGAAGTGTGGTTGCTCCTTAAGACAATAGAAAAACAAAACGGAAAGTTAACGTAGGCAAGTTGCCGAACCTCTATAAATTTGGTGTCATTTATTTTCCGCATTACCTTTAATTTCTCGAGAAATTTTATTTATCCACAACACCACTATTCAACCCCCCCTTATAGTGGTATTTTTCACTCTTCAGTTGTTATCGGAGCGGGTGTCTTTTTAAAGGTTTAAACATCTTAGAGAAAAAGATCCGAAAATGGCTCTATTAGGCCAAATCGAAGGCAATGCAATAAACCGCCCTCCTTTCTTTGATGGCTCCAACTTCATGACTTGAAAAAGAACATGGTTGTATTTGTTCAAGCTTATGACATTGAAATCTGGAAAGTCATTGCTCTTGGTCCAAAAATCGCCAAGAAGGAAGATGGTTCGCTTGAAAAATTTTATGAGTGTAACGACAAAGATTGGAAAAATACACATATTAATTCTCGTGCCACTCAACTCTTATATTGTTCTTTCAATCCCGAAGAACTCAACAGGATATCCTCATATGAAAGTGCAAAGGAAATTTGGGAAATTCTCGAAGTCATTCATGAAGGAACCACTCAAGTCAAGGGGACCAAAATTAACATGTTGCTTCATGATTCCGAACTCTTTTCCATGAAAGACGAGGAAATGATCACAAATATGTTGGGTCGATTTTTAGCTAAAACAAATGGTCTTGCATCTTTTGGAAGACCTATCTCAAGTTGCGACAAGGCTAAGAAAATTCTTCGCTCATTACCTCGTGAATGGGATGCTACAATTACCGCAATCATGGAATCTAAAGACCTCAAGAAGCTTGAATTTAGCGCCCTCATTGGGTCACTTATCAATTACGAGATCGTTCTTAAATCCATAGGCTCCAAGCCAAAGCCTCGTGAGAAAGTAGTCGCTTTCAAAGCAGATAGCGATACTGAGGAAGAAGTTCCCGAAGATGAAGACGACGAGGAACTTGCTCTATACGACAAGAATGTTAGAAGATACAAGAATTTAATTCAAAAAAGGCGGAACTTCCTTGGTCGGGATGGCAATACGGAACAAAAGAAAAATATGTATGCTCCTATAAAGAAATTCGACAATAATTGTCGAAAATGCGGCAAAGCCGGACATTATGCCAAAGAATGCCAAGGATCTACTTTCAAACCTCAAAATGAAAGATTCAAAAAGAAGGAAGTCCTAATCGCTTCTTAGAGTGACGACGAGGAAGAAATCGAAAGATCATTAGATGCAAATCTCGCATTTATGGCACTTGATTCGGAAAATGATATCGAGGTACGCTCTAAACCAAATGATGGTTATGATTTATTTAATTTTTGCGATTCTCAAGAAACACATCATGACACTGAATTATTAAATGCTTTTGAGTCATTGAACGTGGAATACAATGAAATGGTTAAATTAAATATGTCTTAAAAAAGAAAAATAAAGGCGTTAGAACTCGAAAACTCAAAACTTCAAAATAAAGGCAAAACCGTTGAAATAGACCATACCTCGTGCCTTGAGAAAGAAAATATTATGAAAATCGAATTGTTTAAAATTCAACAGGAGTTTAAATATATAATGAATAAATTTACTCTTGGAAACGAGAAGTTTGAAAAACTTTTATCTATTCAAAAATCTCTGTTGTCTAAATATGGTCTCGGTTTTGATCCATTTAAGAGAGAACAATCTCTTATAAGATAAAAAGTACAAAAATCGAGAATTCAAAAACTCCTGCTAAACAACGAAATCATCATGACAAAGCTCGTTCAAAATTGAGAACTATAAAAGTTCGACAAAATTGGGTTCCTAAAGGAACGATTGTCCCGAATTCCATTAGCATTGTTAACTATGGAGGACCCAAAAGGGCTTGAGTACCAAAACAACCACAACGAACTAATTTTGTAGGTACCATATTAAAAAAAAAAGCAAATGGTATATATATATATAGTGGTTGTTCGAGGCACATGTGTGGCATCAAAGAGCTATTCGAAGAACTCGAATATCAAGAATAAGGACATGTAACCTTTGGTGACAACAAAAAAAGGAATATTAAGGGCACCGGTAAGGTCGATAAGGAACCTTCTCCGTCTATGAATAAAGTTTTATTTGTTGGAGGTTTGCATCATAATCTTCTTAGTGTCTCTCAATTGTGCGATGAGGGTTTAAAAAACCTTTTTGAAGAAACTTATTGCACGGCTTTTAAAAATAATAAAATTGCTTTTATCGGTTTGAGATGCGGAAATATTTATATTGTCGATCTTAATAACAAAAATTCATTCAATGAAAAATGCCTTATTACTTTAGATAAAAATGCATTTTTGTGGCATAAAAAATTGGGACATACATCTCTAGCGATCATTTCAAAACTCTCTAAATATGATTTAGTTTGTGGCTTACCCAAACTTAAATTTGATCGTAACATTTGTGTGAATCTTGCATAAAAGGGAAACATACTCGAAAATCTTTCAAACCAAAATTTGAGATTTCCACTAGTCGCATTCTTGAACTTGTGGATATGGATCTAATTGGTCTATCTAGATATGTTAGCCTAAATGGCAAAGTTTATACGTTGGTAATTGTTGATGATTTTTCTCGATTTACTTGGGTCAGATTTCTTGCTCATAAAGATGATACTTTTTTTTAGTTTTCTAAATGGTGCCGTTTGGTACAAAATGAGAAAAACCTTTTCATAATCTCTATTCGTACCGATCACGGAGGTGAATTTGATTGCACCCTGTTTGAACTTTTCTATGACAAGTATGGAATTAACCACAATTTTTCGGCTCCTAGAACTCCTCAACAAAATGGAGTCGTTGAAAGAAAAAATCGGTCTTTGGAAGAAATTTCGAGAACAATGTTAAACGAATACTCTTTTCCGAAATATTTTTGGGCTGAAACTATTTTTACAGCATGTTATGTTATCAATCCCAGATCGTTCGGGCTTCTCCTGGTCGGGAAGCCCTGCACTTACTTGATCGCTTACTCCTGACAGCCATCCCTTTTAGGAATATTTCTAATGATACACCCCATGTAGTGCATCCCCTGCCGGATGGACTACACGTGGCGTGTATGGATGGTGCAGATTGATGCACTAGATGACACATCGATCTGCACCGTCCATGCACGCCACGTGTAGTGCATCCGTCAGGGAATGCACTACATGGGGGTATACCATGGACGGTACCCAAATCAAGCGTTTGTATGGCACAAATATATGTACATTCCTTGTGTTCACACTGCCCAAAAAATTAGAATTAGTGCATGATAATTGAGAACAACTTTGAGGAATATTCCTAGAAATGAGTGATGTATATTTTGGTGGTTAAGAGCATCTCCAAAAGTCTCTTACTTCACTCCTAAAGTATAATAAACAATTATGCTCTTAGTGTTATAATATACCATGAAAGTGACGTTTCAGTTACCCCTTTGTTTTTATATAGTGTGAATGACTATTGTGCCCCTGATGTAATTATGTAATTATGTAATTACGATTGTGCCATCTGAAGTTTTTCTATAAATAGGACTTCAGTTATTAATGAAAATCACGCATGAGAATCATTCTCTCCAATTTCTCTTTCTAATTTCTCTCTCTATATTATTTCGATTTTATAACACGTTACCAGTATGACTCTAACCTACTGAGTAATATGATGGGAGTATGCTCTACAGTTACATCTTATAGATGATCCTTTGTATCATAAATATAATTATTACAACAAATCTCGCAACTTCTCTACAAGGAATTCTTGATCTAAATTTCAAAATTCTTCCATTATTTTGATCCAACATACCTACCAGCTTCACACGTCAATTATGAAACTAAACCATAGGTATCACTTGTTTGCCGCACAGATTTGTATTTTCACAAAACTCAGGAAATTATCAAATATGAATATGATGATTAAGAACGAAAGCAACCCTTATATAAATCATCTTTTCTTCCTAAAAAGAAAAAACATGTTTTGATTCCCAGATTGTATCTATGAGTAGAACCAACCCATTTTCATCCACTCCAAAAGCTCGACCCCTAAGAAAACTCCATACCTGTCAATCTTGATGATCAAAAGTTCCTCAGATTTTCAAAAAAATATTTTGACGTTTTACCTGTTGATGACCGATTTGATCAACGTAACGTGTACTGACCTGGACTAGGTGGGTCGAAGCCACGTACAAAACAGTAGAAAAGATAAAAGAATAAGATGGCTGGATTTAATTGATTTTATTATTTTGAGATAGAGCCGAGCTGAACTTTTTAGCCGGTCTATATTAATTGCTTGTTTTATTACAAGTCTTCTTTTGTTTTTCTCTCTCTCTCTTTCTGTCTATTTTCTGAAAGATTCCAAAAGTCTCTTCTTTTTGTACATTCTTTATATATATAGAAAATCTTGGCCAATCAGCGGGCGACAGCTGGAGAATGTCTGGGAATGCGTCCAAACACTTGTCAGAGGGAGAGTGTGCCTTAGACATGTGGCGGCCTTTGGGAACTGCTTTGGGAAGAGGGGACAGAATGCATTAACTGTCCTGTGTGCTTGTTCCGCATACTTTTGGCGATACTTATCCGTTGTGGGCGGTACTGGGGCCGGCCCTCAGGTCTCCTGCTGCTCTGATCTGTCGTGTCATGATGGTGTTTTGGAGCGTATTTATCCTATATCTGCTCGGCCCTTTCGTCCTCGCCCCGGGCTGGTCATCGGGTCGGCCCAGACGGTTCTGTCCAGTCCGATCCGGTCCTTGACGGGACCTTGGAGTAAATTTGATACGTACCCGGTCGGTCCTCCTCATTGCTATGCTCAGCCGGTTTATCCGAAAATCAGTTCTTTTGTCCTTTGGCCCTCCTAACCGGGATAGTTGAGCTGGCGTTGAGCGCATACGTGGATGCCAAGGCGGATGGGCTATCAACAAGGTTCCCCGAGTCCAGGGCCATGCCGGGTGGCCGGGGTTGGAGTCGATTCATAGTTAGGCCGAGCCGGCTGGTTAGGGAGGATGAGTTTCTTGAAGTGACGTCTCTTCGAGAGATGTGTCAGTTTGATTTCCGCATCTTCGTGTCATGATGAGGGACACGTGGCAGGATTTGGTTTGGCGACGCGTCTACGCGTCCTTGGTTTTCGCGACGGTTCAGTGTAAATCGACGTTCCACGCGCCAAGCCTTTAATGCTTGGTTGTCCCTATAAATAAAGGGGTTCACTATCTTTCTTCTTCTTCCTCTTTTCATTTCTGCCATTTTTGTGAGTTTTTTTGCAGAAAAAAATCCGGTGAGTTTCACTTCTTGTTTCTTTTTTCTTTTATTTCAAATAGCCGACATGTCGGATCTGGGGGATGAGAGGGCGGCGGAGTTGGCCGTGTCGCCGGACCGCACGAGGGTGGCGGATCTGTCCCTAGGGGGGAGCTTCGGATGAGGAAGGGGAAGTTGAGCCTAAAACGGCCTGGGTTCGGCCTCGGCCATCCCTTTTCGTGGAGGCGGTGTGGGACTGGGCCTCGATCCGTAGTGTCGTTACAAAGGAGCAACTGGTGGCCTGGAGACGGCGGTTTAAAATCCCAGCGGCGGTGCGGATGTTCGTCTCGTATCCCGATGAGAGGCCTCACTTCCACTCGTCGGTTGCACGGCCGTATACTACCGCTCCCTGTTGGCGGGGCTGAGGTTCCCGCTCCCCTTAGCTCTATCCCGATTCCTGAGGCAGTGGGGCCTTCCCATTGCCCAAATTCATCCCAACTCTTGGGCTCGGGTGGTGAGTCTCTTCATTCTTTTCAACCAGCATGGTTGGCCCGAGCCCAGTTTTGAGGAGTTTAATAGCCTCTTTTTGTGGAGGTCGGTCGAAAGGTCCGGCTCGGGCTGGTTTTATTTAACAGCTCGCCATGCCATGCACAAGGAGGTGATAGATGTGTCGGAGACCATTCAAAGCTGTAAGGAGCAATAGTTTTACATTGGGGGGCATTGGAGGAGCTCAGTGGATGAGTTCGAGCCCGGCGTCGTGGACGCGGAGCTTCGGATCTTGGGGCACTTTATTGCAAAAATGCATAAGTGTTGTGTTCTCTATTTTGTTCGTTTTTTGTCTAACACTCATCATTTGCTTTTTGTGCAGATCGTATTCCGGCGCAGGAGACATCTTCTGAGTTTGACGACCGGATTGAGAAGCTTTTGGAGCTTTCCCCTGAGTAGAGGAAGTCACATCTTCTTACCACCGAGGAGAATCTCTGGGCTGCCGGTCTTCGATCCACCGACCCAAATACTATGTTTGATTCAGTTAATTTGTAATATTTTTTTTAATTTGCTCTTCCTCTTTCAGTTCCCAAAATGAAGACCGCATCGGGGAGGAGCGAAACCCCTGCCCAACGGGTTGAGAGACTGGCTGCTGAGGCCGCCGAGAGGAGGAAGCGCGGGGCAGCTAAGCGGAAGAGGGAAGCGACCGAGCCCAAGGGTAGCATCAACAAGACGGAGGTTCCCGCTGCTCCGTTGCCTATAATGCCGAGTCATGTCCGGGTAGGCCGTGCGGTTGAGAAGGAGGCCGCGATTGATTTGGAGGGGCACTACCTTCCGGTTAATAAGGACTGGGAGGATCCCTGTGCCGAGATGAGGGGACGGAGACTGTGCTGGTTCCTTAACTATGTCCGGGCGTCCACTCCAACTGCCGAGATGCTCGATCGGATTCCTCCGGCGGTGGCCGAATCCAACCATGTTCCTATTCGGGGTTGGACGCCAAAATTGGAGTTGGTGACCAACGACACGGATCTTGCCGAGCAGATCCAGTTTGGAAATGCTCAGCTCGGTCGTGCGCTGGGAACTAATGTGAAGGCAGCCGGGGAGTTCCAGATCCTGGTCGAGAAGCACAAGAAGATGGCGGCCGAGCTTCAAACCCTCCGGGAGGAGCATCATCTCTACTCATCCCTGATCAAGTCCCTGGAGGAGGAGATAGCCTCTATAAAGGGGGAAATGGATTTTCTGGAGAGCAGTGCCGGTGAGGCCGACATATGGAGAGGGCGAGCCCATGAGATGACCGGGGCAGCAGAGTCCATGCACAAGTAGTGTGAGGAGATCCGGGCTGCGCACGAGGCCTATCTGAAGGACACCAACGCCCGGATTAAACGCATGACCGAGCAGGTCAGTACCTGCAAAGCGGAGGGCTATGCCAAGGGTCTAGCTGACAGGGCGACTGCTTTCAATAAGACGGATGAGTACGAAGAGCTTCTGAACTTGAACTACGTCTCCACCTGTTATGAGATGTTGGATGGGGAAGACGATTGATCAAATTCGCACATATATCGCGGCTCGGGCGTCCGACCTGCAGGTGGAGCTGATGGATGCCGATGAGGCCGATGAGGGTGACGAAGTTGTAGGAGGTCCGGGCATGGCCCCTCTCGGTGAAGGCGAGGGGCAGTCCTTTCAGGCGGCTGGCCAGGGTGGCGGAGCCGAGTAGATTTAGTTTTTTGTTTTGTATATGACCTGCTTGCCTCCTCAGCTTTTTCTTTTCCTTAGTTTTTCCTGAATATTTTTTGTAGAAGTGTTTTCTTGAATGAATAAAATCTCATTTTCAGTACCTGCTCTGTTATTTTCTTTTGGATGTTCCGGCCGGGTTGGTTCGGCCATTGTATCTCCTATTGATGGTGCCGAGGCGAGCTCGGTCTTTCATAGTGCCGAGTCGAGCTCGGTCTTTCATAGTGCCGAGTCAAGCTCGGTCTTTCATAGTTTTGAGTCCAGCTCGGTCTTTCATAGTGCCGAGGCGAGCTCGGTCTTTCATAGTGCCGAGTCGTGCTCGGTCTCATAGTGCCGGACGAGCTGGTCATTCATAGTGCCGAGTCTAGATCGGTCTTGTAGTGCCAGAGGAGCCGGTCATTCATTGTGTCGAGTCGAGCTCGGTCTTATAGTGCCGGAGGAGCCGGTCATTCATAGTACCGAGTCGAGCTCGGTCTTATAGTGCCGGAGGAGCCGGTCATTCATTGTGCCGAGTCGAGCTCGGTCTTATAGTGCCAGAGGAGCCGGTCATTCATAGTGCCGATTTGAGATCGGTCTTATAGTGCCAGAGGAGCCGGTCATTCATAATGCCGATTTGAGCTCGGTCTTATAGTGTCGGAGGAGCCGGTCTTTCATAGTGCCGAGTCGTGCTCGGTCTCATAGTGCCGGAGGAGCTGGTCATTCATAGTGCCGAGTCTAGATCAGTCTTACAGTGCCAGAGGAGCAGGTCATTCATTGGGCCGAGTCGAACTCGGTCTTATAGTACTGGAGGAGCCGGTCATTCATTGTGCCGAGTCGAGCTCGGTCTTATAGTGCCGGAGGAGCCAGTCATTCACTGTGCCGAGTCGAGCTCGGTCTTATAGTGCCGGAGGAGCCGGTCATTCATTGTGCCGAGTCGAGCTTGGTCTTATAGTGCCGGAGGAGCCGGTCATTCATTGTGCCGAGTCGAGCTCGGTCTTATAGTGCTGGAGGAGCCGGTCATTCATTGTGCCGAGTCGAGCTCGGTCTTATAGTGCCGGAGGAGCCGGTCATTCATAGTGCCGAGTCGAGCTCGGTCTCATAGTGCCGGAGGAGCCGGTCATTCATTGTGCCGAGTCAAGCTCGGTCTTATAGTGCCGGAGGAGCCGGTCATTCATAGTGTCGATTTGAGTTCGGTCTTATAGTGCCGGAGGAGCCGGTCATTCATAGTACCGAGTCGATCTCGGTCTTAGGGTGCCAAAGCCTTAGAAAGAAATAAAAGAGCCGAATTTTATTGATAATACCTCTTTAAATACATGGCATTCCATAGATAAGTAAATTTATGGCCGCTCAGATATTCCAGCCGGTAGGCCCCATTATGAAGGACTTCGCTAATCTTGTATGGTCCTTCCCATTTTGGTTTAAGAGGCCCGGAATCCGGTCCCATTACTCGTTTAAGAACGAGGTCCCCGATCTGGAAACTTCTTTGATGAACCTTGGAGTTATAATAGCGTTCGCATCCTCTTTTATATATGGCGTTCCGTATTTTCGCTCGGGCCCGTTTTTCGGCGATGAGGTCCAGGTTTACTTGGAGGGCCAAGTCGTTATCTCGCTCTTCAAAATGGGTCACTCGGTAGGTAGGTGCCCCAATTTCGACCGGGATGACGGCCTCAGTTCCGAAAGCTAAGGAGAAAGGAGTTTCTCCGGTGGTGGACCGATGCATTGTTCTATAAGCCCATAATGCTCCAGGAAGTTCTTCTAGCCCGGAACCCTTGAGTTCTTCGAGGCGGGTCTTGAGGTGTTGCTTTATAATTTTGTTGACTGCCTCGACCTGTCCATTGGATTGTGGATAGTATGGCGTGGAGAAGTTGTTCCGTATGTGGAGGCCGTCGCAGAATGCCCAAAATTTTTTATTATCAAATTTCTTGGCATTATCAGAGACAATGGACCGAGGGTCCCCAAACCGGCAGATGAGGGACTTCCAAATAAAGTCGACTATTTTCTATTCAGTTGTCCATGCCATGGGTTTGACCTCTGCCCATTTTGTAAAATAATCGACTGCGATGATGCAATATTGCACTCCTCTCCCTTAGGCAGGGGGCCGATCAGATCAATTCCCCACTTGGCGAATGGCCATGGGCAATAAACGGAAGTGAGTGTTTCTGGTGGGGACCGGATCTGAGGAACAAATATTTGGCATCAGACGTATTTTCGTACTAGTGCGATGGCATCTTTTTTTAGATTCGGCCAGTAATATCCCTGCGGATCAGTTTGAAGGCCAGTGGCTGGCCGCCGGAGTGGTTGCCGCATATACCCTCATGCACCTCTTTGAGGGCATAGTCTGCTTCCGACTCGGACAGGCACCTTAGCAACGGAACCGAATAGCCTCTCTTATATAAAGTACCATCCACAATAGTGAACCGGGCGGACTGAGTTCGAAGTGTGCGTGCTTGGGCTCGGTCCGCGGGTAAAATGCCAATCTGGAGATATTGAATTATCAACTGCATCCATCCTTGTTGCTCTAATTGATCGGCTCTTTGGACTTCGGCCATTTCCAGGGCCGATGATGCGTGGTAACCAATACTGACTTTGTCCATATGCTCGGCTCTGGAGCTGGATGCGAGCTTTGCCAAGGAGTCAGCCTGTATGATCTCGGTTCGAGGAATATATTGTATAGTTCATCGGAATTCTTGCAACCGGGTTCGCGCTAGGCAGAGGTACTTGACCAGTTTAGGCTCCTTGGCCTCGTATTCACCTTTAATTTGGTTAACCACCAATTGGGAGTCGCTTAAGATGGTGAGGCGAGTGAGACCGAGGGAGGTCGCCATTTCCAGTCCGGCCAGGAGGGTTTCATATTCTACCTCGTTATTAGTGGATGAGAAACATAGGCGAACGGCCGAACAGAACAACAGTTGATCGGGACTGACAATGACTATTCATGCGCCTGCTCGATCGGCAGTCGACGACCCATCCACATAGAGTGACCACTCCTCGGTTCGGTCATTCTCCTGGGTGATTGTTGGTGTGAACTCTGCGATGAAATCTTCTAGGACCTGACCTTTTATGGCAGTACGCGATTCAAAGGCTATGTCGAACTGTCCGAGCTCCATGGCCCATTTAATCATCTGGACGGAGACGTCCAGTTGGTGCATGGTTTGTTTTAGGGGGTATTTCGTTAAGACGACTACCTGATGTTCGAGGAAGTAGGGCCTTAGTTTTTGCGACGCCATTATGAGCGCATAGGCCAACTTTTCCATTGGGGTATACTGGAGCTCGGCATCGTGAAGGTCCTGGCTAACATAGTAAACTGGATGTTGAATCGCATTTTCCATCCGGATAAGAGCAGCACTGATTGTGGAGTCGGACACCACGATGTACAAGTAGAGAGGTTCTTTGCGGTCCGGTTGTTGTAGGATGGGTGCTTCTGTTAAGAATTCCTTGATGGCCTCAAAGGCTTTCTGGCAGGGGTCAGTCCATTGGAAGTCCTTGTTCTTTTTTATCACCTCAAAGAAGGGTTTGCATTTGTCGGTTGAGCGAGAGATAAAACGACTTAGCGCGACTAGTCGGCCTGTGAGGCTCTGCACTTTTTTGACTGAATTGGCGGAACAGTTCGGTCACTGCCCTGATTTTATCGGGGTTAGCTTCAATTCCTCTTTGGCTTACCATGTAGCCAAGTAATTTCCCGGAGCCTACCCCAAATGAACATTTTTTGGGTTTAACTTCATCTTGTACTCTTGCAAAATCGCAAACATTTGATTGAGGTCATTCACATGGTCGTCCGAATGCAACGACTTCACAAGCATATCAGCTACATAAACCTCCATTGTATGACCTATCCAGTGTTGTGAGGAAATCCCTCACACTATGCCGCAAGTGCACGGTGTCAACAAGTAATAAAGTGATGAATAAGATATCGTTCCCTCGAGGACTGATTTCACTAAGTACCAAAATATAGTCGACTCACAATTTTATTTGAAGAACAATTATATGGAATTTATACATAAACTAATTGCCGAAAATAATTAATATTACTAATAATAATAATAATACTAATAAGGGTATAGGATTATGATTTTCACCTCAAACAATCAGGAATGATATTTATTCAATTCAATCCACTTTTATTCAATTGATTGTAAGCCAGGAATTCCTAAATTATTCTAAAGCCTTTCCCAATGTCGATAGAAAATACTACGAATTATTAACTCGATATATCCCTATTCGAATTAGATAATTAATAGCTAAAACAGTTCAAGAATTCCCACAATAAAAAGGCTTCACAATTCCATGAGTATATCCATATCTCACGAAAATTATGATTCGTCTCACAAGAACTATGCCTAAATTTCATCTCCCGAATCCATAAAGACATTCAAAACAAATTAACTGTTGGCCAGACAATTAAAAAGCATTAAGAACAGTAAGAAGAATCCAATTCAATAGAATAACGAGTAAATCGAAATAGTAATAAATAATCAAACCGTCATGAAATCGGCTACAATCACAATCCTACTCGAATAGATCTAAAAACTAAGATGCAGAAAAACTAAGAAAAACCGTAGGGAATCCGTGGTCTTGTCGTCGCCCACAAATCTCCTCCTTGTGTTCTTTGCCCTAGCTATTGATCCACCTTTGAGTTCCTCCCCTTTCTTCAGCCCTTCAATGCTTATTTATATCAGTCCTAAGCCTCCAAAACGCGTCCGTGTGATTAGGTCGAGAACAGGCTCCAAAACGACCCAGAAACGCGGACTATTCAGCAAAACCGCCCAGTGGGCCGCGGCTCACTTAATCTGTGCCGCGGCTCACACGTTCAGTGCCCCATGCCTGGGCGCCTTTTTTTCCTCCTGGGTCGCGGCTCACTTAGGCTGTGCCGCGGCTCATGCTGATGTGCTCGGTGCTCATTTGGTTGTCTTCGTGTGCCGCGGCTCACTTGGTTTGTGCCGCGGCTCATGACCAAAAACTGCTGTTTTCGCCCGTTTTTCATCGTTTTGGCTTCCGGACTCCGATTTCCTGCAAAACATATAAGAATAGTGCATTAAAAGCTCATTTATGCTGAATTAGGCTCAAGATGGACATAAAATAATAATAAATAAGCGCATAAAAATACGCCTAACAAATACCCCCAAACTTGAGCCTTTGCTTGTCCTCAAGCAAAAGTTATCAATTTTAAACAAAATGTATCATGAATAATCATGCAAGTCCATAGTGCTCAACTTAATCAATACTACCCTGAAAATCTCAAAGAATAGTACAAGTATCGTAATAGCGAGTCACATCCAGGACATTGATTCCACTAAGTAACCAATTTCAGTCCTAATCAATCGTTCATGAAGAAAATCAAGCTCAAAGATTAACAAGCGTGAATTTAACCGACCGTCAATATGAAGGGTTAGATTAAACAAGCTAATTCGCCCAGTCCCACAGTCCAGTGGCAAAATTGAAGAGTTTCATTATCAAAATTACTCTTAGGACAGCATTCCCTTATGTATGATCAATAACATGATTCGAGTTAACCACTAGGTTTCGGCTCTCGTGATATTACATCGGGATGACCCTATGGTGGATTTCCATTCTCATGTATCGGGGAACCGTTTGACGTAAAAGACACTCATGGGGCACATGGATGCTTCTAGTTACTAAGCCCCCCTCTACAGCGGAGAAAATACTCGAATAGCAATTCCCGCATGTCAAGGTTGCTATTTTACGCGAGAGTAGACAACGGGTCACGTGAATACCCCCGGTTACTAGGCTTCCCATCATCGGTAGTGCGATATTTCAAAATTATTAATCTATTCAGGGTCGTCGTTTTACGCGAGAGTAAACAACGGGTCCGTGAATACCCCCGGTTACTAGACTTCCCATCATAGAACAATTAATATCTCGATTTTTTCTTGGGAAAAACTGTCCGACTCTATACTCAAATTAAGTGCCAACACGACTCATGTTACTGGACGACTAGCTAACCGAAAAGTATAACCAAACACATAGGCGGCGATTTGAAAACACATGTCTCCTTTCTTATCTGCTAAGATTTCTACAAAAGCGATAAAATTTCGGACCTAATTGAATACTCCACAGAAACAGATATCGCTGACTGCAACTAGACTAAAATTCAACCGTTTCTTCCAAGAGACATCAGTATCGTAACATCAGTTTTACACACGGAAGCACGAAAAATTCACGAAAAATTCACGTTTTTGAACAAAACCATCAACAGCATGCAAGGACAATAAAGCAATTGCAATTTATACCAAAGAAAAATTAAGAAAGTTATCGCATGCTTCCATTTATTCCACTACACCTAACATCATCAATAATACAACTCATGTGAAAATAAAAGAGATAAGGAAAAGTGAAACTTATTCCAAATGTCTTCTTGAAAGCCAGCACATGTCTGAGTGGAAACGTCGGTCAATCCATACTTCAAATAACGCTCAGCATCATGAGGGAACCCCAAACTTAGTTTCTAGTCAAGAGATAACAATAGACATTAAATCAAGAAAGACTAGAATATGAAGAATAATAACTCATTTAGGGTTAAAATATTAGAGAGATAAGGGCCAACAAGAATACGAATCCAAAAGAAATAACAAAACAAAGAAAAAAATTAATAACTAAAAATCAAATAAAAACAACTAACTAGAAAGCAAGTAAAAATGATGGGTTGCCTCCCATCAAGCGCTCTATTTTACGTCTTGAGCACGACGTGGCAAAAAGAGTTTAACGTGGCTTCTTTCTAGAGAGATTGCCAAATGCCCCCTTCTTGCAATCTATAAGCCTCTTATTCCATAGGGGAGGGTTTGGTTCATGCCCGGTTGCCACAAATAATGAGTAAGAATAATTATGATGACAACCAAAAAATAATGGGAGAATATAATAATGATAAGGCATGAAAAACTAAGCAGAGTTCGAATGGGTAAATAATAAAGACTTATCATGAACAACCTCATTAGAACTCAAGGAATCAGTCTCAACAAAATTAGAAGTAATGGGGTCAATCTCTCCCATTATGGATTTAGGAAAGATTATGCACGGCACCGTTAATAAAATTTTTGGCACAAAAGTGTTCACCTTATTAGTCGAAGTTTGATGACAATTTAATGAAATTTCTTTGGAAACATCATCAATGGTAACTTCTTCTACAGGCTCATCACACTTTATATGATTATCGGGTGCTGGGAAATCGACCCTAAAACTTAGCATGTCTTTCTTCTCAACCTCCCCCTCAACTTCACTAATAAATATATGAGCTGGAAAATAACCATAGTGAATCTCAAGACCACGACTTGCACATTCTCGCTCAAAAAGGGTACTATCAAGATTTTTGAGAACGTCTACACATTGTTCAAGCATGGTCTTTTGTTTTGGGGAGGGGCCGAATTCTATTTGGCAAATTATTAAGAACATCGAAATTTATGAAATACCAAGGGCCACGATACTCAAAGGAAAACATAATGGAGAAAATAAAAATATAGAGGCGAACAAGAAAAACTTCAAATTAAAATCAGAGTCGCTTGGTATTGATATTAGCGAAAAATCAGTCCCCGGCAACGGCGCCAAAAACTTGTTGTGAGGAAATCACTCACACTATGCCGCAAGTGCACGGTGTCAACAAGTAATAAAGTGATGAATAAGATATCGTTCCCTCGAGGACTGATTTCACTAAGTACCAAAATATAGTCGACTCACAATTTTATTTGAAGAACAATTATATGGAATTTATACCTAAACTAATTGCCGAAAATAATTAATATTACTACTAATAATAATAATACTAATAAGGGTATAGGATTATGATTTTCACCTCAAACAATCAGGAATGATATTTATTCAATTCAATCCACTTTTATTCAATTGATTGTAAGCCAGGAATTCCTAAATTATTCTAAAGCCTTTCCCAAGGTCGATAGAAAATACTACGAATTATTAACTCGATATATCCCTATTCGAATTAGATAATTAATAGCTAAAACAGTTCAAGAATTCCCACAATAAAAAGGCTTCACAATTCCATGAGTATATCCCTATCTCACGAAAATTATGATTCGTCTCACAAGAACTATGCCTAAATTTCATCTCCCGAATCCATAAAGACATTCAAAACAAATTAACTGTTGGCCAGACAATTAAAAAGCATTAAGAACAGTAAGAAGAATCCAATTCAATAGAATAACGAGTAAATTGAAATAATAATAAATAATCAAACCGTCATGAAATCGGCTACAATCACAATCCTACTCGAATAGATCTAAAAACTAAGATGCAGAAAAACTAAGAAAAAACGTAGGGAATCCGTGGTCTTGTCGTCGCCCACAAATCTCCTCCTTGTGTTCTTTGCCCTAGCTATTGATCCACCTATGAGTTCCTCCCCTTTCTTCAGCCCTTCAATGCTTATTTATATCAGTCCTAAGCCTCCAAAACGCGTCCGTGTGATTAGGTCGAGAACAAGCTCCAAAACGACCCAAAAACACGGACTATTTAGCAAAACCGCCCGGTGGGCCGCGGCTCACTTAATATGTGTCGCGGCTCACACGTTCAGTGCCCCATGCCTGGGCGCCTTTTTTTCCTCCTGGGCCGCGACTCACTTAGACTGTGCCGCGGCTCACAGCACAGTGTGCTCAACGCTCGCTGGTTGTCTTCGTGTGCCGCGGCTCACTTGGTTTGTGCCGCGGCTCATGACCAAAAACTGTTGTTTTCGCCCGCTTTTCATCGTTTTGGCTTCCGGACTCCGATTTCCTGCAAAACATATAAGAATAGTGCATTAAAAGCTCATTTATGCTGAATTAGGCTCAAGATGGACATAAAATAATGATAAATAAGCGCATAAAAATACGCCTAACATCAAGCTACAGAACATTTTATTTACCAGGCGTTGATAGGTCGCGCCAGCATTTTTAAGCCCAAAAGGCATCATGCGGTAGCAATATAGGCCGCGGGCCGAGTAGAAGGAGGTATTCTCTTCATCAGTAGGATGCATCCGGATCTGATTGTATCCGGAGTATGCGTCCATAAAACTCATCAGCTCGTGTCCGGACGTCGCGTCAACCATGTAGTCGATGTGGGGCACAGGATAGCTATCTTTTGGACAGGCTCTATGACTGCGCTATCGAGACGCGTCAAAATTAGATATTTATAAAGATTCCTTGACTCACTTATACTAAATAGTACTATTGATAAGTAAGGGTCGATCACACGAGGAACGGATGAATTAATCGAATCTCTTGAGTTGAATATTTTTCTGAAACTAAAATAGTAGTACTAAATAAATAATACTAAAAATAATAATACTAGATATAATAAGGGGGTTGGTTGGTTGGTTTAAAGTAAACAAACTAAAATAACAAGTAGGCAAATAAAAAGAAGTAAAATTTTAGTAAGGAAAAACGATTGCGATTAATATCCAGTTCTTAGTTCCGTTATCCCCCGTTCTAATTTAATTTATGAATTAATGCAGTACTTTATCTTTCCTTAATTCCTAATGAACTCCCACTCCGAAGTCAACAACAAGCTCTGTTAACCCCAATCGTTTCTTAAGTTTATTTAATCGAAACAAGCTCTTCAATTAAACCTATCTAGACGAAGGATTCAAAACAAGCTCTTCAAATCGTGTTCGTTAGATGCATTAGAAACCAAAACGATGGAAATAGACAGGATATTGAGTTCACAAGCTCGACCCAAGGGATCCTGATTTTGTGTTACCCAACTAAATAAAATCAGTTGTTGCTACTTGTGATGTAGAATTATAACGATTACGTATTATAACCCTAAATCTAGCAATAGATATAAAAACCTCAATTAAGTTGATCAGGCCAATTAAAGTAAATTATATCATAAATAAATCTACTCAATAACACAAAGATAATTCAAAGGAATTAAGTCAAGAATATGCTACGGGATTAAAACACAAATAATATAGATACGGGTTCAAACATCTCTAAGAACTGGAAAAGATAAATTAGCCAGACATGGTGGCTAAATAAAGCATGAAATAATAATTAAGCATAAAGTTAAAACCAGGAAATTCAATTTTATCCCTGCTCTCGGCACTCCTTCTGCCTTGGAAGCCGTGCCCTCCTTTTTTCCTAATTGTGGCTGCTTTTTCCTTTTCTGTAAGATGTGTTAATGGAGGTTGCAGACAATTGATATGTTGTGTCATTGATGAGGTGCATAATATATATATATATATATATACACACACACTAATGCGGTGAGATGTATTCCCCAAGCAGGACTCTCCCTCTTTCAATTCTTTCGGCCGCCTCTTCTTTTCATAATATGAGTAGGATTCTTTTCCTCTTCTGCTGTCTTTCATTTCGGCCAGGACTCTTCTTGGACTGGGGACTTTATTTCTTTCTTGGCACAAGCCATTTTACGGGCTGATTGATACTTTTTAGTTACAGGGTCCGAACCGACTTCAGCTAATTGAATTATGCTCTGACTTCGAAAATAATCGAATTACCTGAAATAATTAATAAATTTCGATGGTGAGGTAAATTGCATTCATAAATAAATAGGTAGAAAATTAACAAGTTGTGCTAAAATAAAGATAATAAAATCATGCAATTAACACATGGAATTATGCCATATTTTCTACCGATCACTCTATTTAGATCGGAGAAGTCAATGCAGAGCCGCCACAGCCCGGTCGGCTTCTTAACCAGGACTGGGTAGGCCACCCAGGTCGGATATCTAGCTTCCCAGATAAATCCGTTGTCAGTTAGCTTCTCCACTTCTTCTTCTACTCCCTTCTGCCGCTCAGGCCCCAATTTCCTTCGCTTTTGAATGATCGGTTTTGAACTGGGTCAATATTCAGCCGGTGGCAAGCAAATTCCGGATCAATTCCCGGCATGTCCGAATGGGTCCAGGCAAAGACGTCTAAATTTTATCTCAGGTGGTATATTAGCTCGGAACGGATCGGTTCCTGGAGTTTGTGGCCGATCCTAAGTTGTCGGACGGGATTAGAAGTGACCATATTGACCTGATCCAGCTCTTCCGTCGGCTCAGCGTGGCGAATTTTTTTCTTCGGTTTCTGGAATCGCGGGTCGACAGGATCCTCCTCCAGGACCGGTTCTTTTCCGGGCCTACGACCTCGGTCTGCATCCGGGTTAATTTCTATACTGGGGGCTTGATCGGGCCTAGAACCTTCGGCATCTTGTTCTAGTCTGGCGCCTTCTCCCAGCTGTTCGGATCCGGTTGCTCCCGTTTTTTCAGGCATACTTCCCGGGGTGCCCTCTACGGTGTTTATCTCACGAGCCCAAATGCTAAGATTGCATTCTTGGGCGGCACGTTGATCTCCCCTGTGGAACCCCACGCCGTCCGGGGTGTGTAGGTCACAAGTCGTCAGAAATAAGTCTAGAGGGGGGGTGAATAGACTTATTTAAACTCTTTTTCCAAGTAGGAATTAAGGAGTTTCTCAGCTGATGGTACAGATGACTTAGAGTCGTCTGTAGATAATATAAGTGCGGAAGTCAGCTGATGACGAATACAGAATATAAACAATGAAACACTAAGTATGAATGTAGCAGTTACGTATGATGCTAAAACAATAAAGTACGCAGGCAATTTATAGTGGTCTCAGAGGTGGGGTAATCCTCTACTAATCCACTTTCTCCAAACCAGTTGGAGATGAATCCACTATAATTTTCCACCAGTGATAAATATTACAGTGATTCTATAACTTAGCTACAACAACTTCTAACCAGTGGAAATCCTGTTGTTGCAACTCCTTTCTGACTGCCTAGCACCACTTTATCTCCAAATCCTTGGATGCCTATCAGTCGCGTAACTTCAACCAGTGAGGTACCCCGTACTCAGGTTTTTAAGACAAGAGTGTTTTGTCTTCTCCAACTAAGAGCTTTCTTCATATGTGAAATGTGAATGCTGCTCTTCACAATGCTATAGAATTTCTTGATCACTTGATTGCTTTAATTGCTTGAGAGTATAGTTCGCATCATACTTTGCTCTTTCAAATCTTCAGATATTTATAGATTGTCAATCCTTAGAGCTTTTACTCAAAGCCGTTGCAAATCTGTAACAAATCCGTCCATTGGAGAAGTAGAATTCTTTGTTTTTCTTTTTGAACGTTGCAAGGCTGGATTCCCTTATTTTAATCCATTTCCGACTGTTGTGAAGACTTTCACGTGGAAGCGCCGAATCTTTTGATTTAAATATGTTTAAAGTCTTTAGAGGTGGGTCTGGATGAATTATTTAATTCATATCCTTCCAAGAATCTCTCCAATCTGTCCCTTATCGCCTGTATGTGACTCTCCGTAATTATTGACTTTTCAATGCATGCTGACGTGGACAGGTTTACTTTGCTGATGACTTATCTGATCTCTTTAAGTCAATCTGCCTGATGTGCAGTCAAGCTTCTCTGTCGTCGGACTTCTCTGACGATGACTTCTCTGATGTCCTGACGAGACTTCTCTGATCTGAAGTCTTCTGACCTGATGAACTTGACTGATCTGATGGTCAGACTTCAGATGACTTGGGCTCCGTCTGATCACTTGACTGCAGTCTGGTCAAACTTCTCTGATAAATATTGTTGACCAGAACTTCTCTGATTTTCATTTGACTGTGACTCGGCTTTCTGTAGTGTTTGGTCAAACTTCTTTGATGTTGCTTGTCTGACCGAAACTTCTCTGATGTACTTATCTGCACTTTGTACTTAGCCGTTTTTAAGCCTAACTTAAATGGCCTATAGAAGATACTCATTTGGTTCTTCTTTACATTTTGCCAAGTATCTAACTTAACTTAATTTGGCCTATGGAAGATACTCATTTGGTTCTTCCTTACATTTTGCTAAGTAATAAGCATACATTTGAATAAACAAATACAATGATGACATCATCAAAATCTAATCAAGTATTCCTAACAAATTCCCCCTATTTTTATTATGGCAAAACTTAAGCAATTATTCAAATGAATAACAGGTCTGCACATGATTAAGTGCAAGACACAAACTAAAATCAGTCTTATTTTGAGACAACTAGAGGTTGTCGTTCAAATGACTGTTTATATTAATTTTCTGTTTACAAGTACACAGCTTTCAATGATAAAGCAAATACAGAAAAATTACAAGTACTCTAAAAAAATTACATCAAAAGTACAAGTACAATAAATCACATCCTATATGCCTCTGCCTATGCGGATTGTTTGCTTGGGAGGCCTATATAATTTGGCTCCAATAGGCCTCTTACAGACAGGAGCTAGTCCATATTTCCTTTTGATTACCATGGATGCAAACTCTTGCTCCTCTGCAGATGAGAGTTCGTTTTTCACACAGAATCTCCTGATCTCATTCTGCAGAGCTAGCTCATCCATATCATTGTCCACGCGAGTAGGAGGTTCTTCAGCTCTGAACAGGGGAATCATGTGGTAGGCATCTCATGCTTTTGCAGATTTTATTAGGATGGTCCAGAGAGTTGGCCAGGTTTCTTTCATGAAGTTGATAAACGTCTGTTGTGGGGAGCAGTATTTATCCTGTAGTAACTCCCAGAGATAATACTTGTGAATGAACTGCTTCTTTGCGTCTCCCCATATTGGCTCAACTTCAGCAAGTAAGAATTCTTCAACATGCCAAAGCTCGTTGCCTTCCCATTCAAATCTTGGCTCTTCCCCCCATCTGGTTCTCCTCTTCTTGACTGCAGGATGGTCATCATCATCAGGAGCAGTCAATTCTTTCTTTTTCAGATTAGAGGACCCAGCTCCAATGAGAGGGAGGTCACTTCTCTGCTTTTTCCTTAGCTCCCTTCTGACTTGTTGTGTCGAGAATTACACTCTCCGACCGGCTATCGCCTCGGAGATCGGGCGACCTAGTCACTGCCGAGCAGCCGAGGCAGAACTGCCGACCAGCGACCAGACGGCCTATCCTTAGCCCCGCAGACAAGATGAATCGGCCAACCGTAGGTCCCAGGACAAGTCCCGGCGCCGAGCGATCGACATCAAATCCGATCATCTCTCGGTACTTGGCGACCGACTCCTGGCGACCGACTAGCGGACGATCATCTATCGGCACTTGCCGACCGACCCTTGGTGACCGACCGATGCCGACCCTCAGTGACCAGCTAGAGACGACCGCTTCATGCCGATAGTCATCCAGTCGGCAAAGACCGAGCCTCAAGACTGAACCCACGTGCAAAAGCCGAGACAAGATCCGCATATCACGGATCATTGACCACAGCCTGTCAGCATCCGTCCACCAGCTGACAAGCCCGCCGAAAGTTGTCAGTAGGACCGCATGTGACAGTGACTCCGGACGCGTGCTGGCTCCTCATTAGACCGCCCAGCTGGCTGCCAGCCACTGCCTTGGACTTTAGGCCGACAGCCCGTGCGATCGCCCCATTATTATAATGGTCGGAAGGCGATCGCCCGCCAGAGGACAAGGCACCGCTGCCCCTATATATACAAGGCTCCCTGCACTCGGATTCGTCTCGGATTTTTGGCTCACTAAACACTCTCTGCATTCCCACGAGATTTCACACAGCACTTGGCTTTCTTCAACTCTTGGCAACAGCTATCTTTCGGTACTTACTTCTCTCGGCCTCTCTCATCAAGCAGACGATCGGCAGTTACGAAGAACACCGAGCTTTGCTCAAGAGCCGGATGAACAGAGTCTTTTTACACTCATTGTATTTAGATTTCTCACATTAATACTTGTATCCACGAATATTTGTATTAATAACATCTCGCGAGAGCATTCAATCCCAGGCCTAACAAACCCGGCAAATCTTGTGTTTATTCATATTCTCTCGGAAGTGCTCCCGCAAATTGTTGTTTGTTGTCCGTCTTCCAGCAGTATTTAATTTTCGGATAAATATTTTGGGCAACAACAATTGGCGCTAGAGGAAGGGGATCTAACCCTCAAATTTTTATTCCTATCGTCTCGAAGAACACTCACTGTTCTCGGGGCAGGTACTTGAAGTGACACTCATTGCGTTTCAAAGAAATCCTTAAGAAATCATGTCTTCCGCCTCCGCGTCGAAGAAAGTCGCCGGCCAGCCAGCCAGACGCCTCGTTCCATCCCAGTCCGAGCCACAGCCGATGGTGGAAGGTAGCCGCCGCAGTCAGAAACACTCGATCCCGTCCCTGGACGGCGGCCCAAGCCTCTCGCTCGATCAGCTCCGAACCAAGGAACAGATCGACGAGGTCATGGCCATCCTACAGGAGCGACGGAGTGCTCTCGACATGCCTCCTGCTATCACCCCCTCGGCCGTCCGCCGGAAGTCCAAGCGGAAGCTCAAGGCGTTATTGGCCGAGCGATCGCCAGAAGGCTCTCGTCCGCAAGAAGAGGCGCTCGCCAGCCGGGGCACCTCTGTCTTCGATCGCCTGGGCAGTGACCCATCTTGGCGACCGGGGCAGTCCGGCCCCAGCTACGAGACGACGGAGTTTGAGTCTGTCACCAGAAGCTCGGCCTACCCGACTCCCAGAAGGCAGCCCAACCATCTGGCTCCCCCTCGCCAAATAGCCGAGGTCGGCAGCAGCGAAGTCCGGAGATCGGTACACGATCGCCTCGGCTCCCGCTCCCAAAGCCGATCCGCAAGCGACCGAGCCACGGCGATGGCTGCAATGCAACATCAGATCGACGACATGAAGGCGCTCCTGGAATCCAGGGCAGGCGCCAGGAAGACGATCGCCGAGCCAAGCGAGCCGCTCGCGATCAACATCGAGCTCGCCCCCGTGCAGCACAAGATCGCTCCCCCGCAAACGCCTTTGTACGAGGGGAGATTAGACCCCGAAACACACCTGAACAAGTTCAACATCTACATGACCGGGTGTGGGGCATCTGACGCGACCAGGTGCCGAATGTTCCCTATGACGCTGGATGACCTCGCCTACAGGTGGTACACCTTATTGCCACCTCGGTCCATTGGCTCCTTTAACCAGCTGGCGCACGTCTTCACGGAGTACTTCGCCACCAGGGTCGCCCAGCCGGAAGGTCCCTTTCGCATGATGCAAATCAAGCAGGGAGAAGAAGAGTCCGACTCGGACTACATCGACCGAGTGGACGAGATCATCCTCAACGGCGAGCCCGTAAGCGATGAGATCGCCCTCCACACGGTCCTAGCAGGATTCAATGGCTTTTCGCCTATGTTCAGGCATCTTACGAAGAGCCAACCCACGACCTACGCGACCTTCCAAGCAAGAGCCGCAGACTTTCTGGCCAGGCAAAGGTTTCTCCTTAGCCTCTGAGCAGCGCGATCGGCGCCCGAACGACGATCTCCTGCCCGATCACCGTTATCAACCTATGAATAATGTGATCGGCAGCCGAGCGACGATCACCAGTCTTCCAGCCCAATCGCTGATCATCACGCTACATCACCAAAACCCGGAGGACACGATCGCCATCGACAGTCCACCATTTAACATGACGGACTAAGGCATGAAGATCGCCTCCACCGCACATCATAAAGCCATGGTCCTGGTAGCCGATGGAACCGGCTGCTTCGGCTGTGCAAGGTCCCTTTGGGCCGAGATCGCCCGCCCTTCGTTTAAATACGAGGCCGGCGTAGTCTGAGGGCCCTCCAAAATTAATCAGTGGACACGATCGCGCGCCCTCAAAGGATCATCATCTAACATGGTGAACTCGGACAATGCGACACGTGCCACAACCCCCGTCTCAACGTACACCGTCGAGGTTCGCCATTTTCATGGAGGGCCGAGGTGGAAGCAGAGCTAAACAAGCCGCGGAGGTGGAGTTGATTCATCCGACGCTGCCCCGCGCAAGGACTCCTCTAGACCGAGACCGCACGCTCTTCGTTTAAATACGAGGCGAGGCGCAGCCTAACAGAGGACCCTCATAATAAAGTGAGTCACGAGACACTCAATGTCTTCACGCACCAAGACACTGTCATGGGGTCGGTCCATCGAACTCTGCGACTGTGCACGGTTCCTCAGCGACGAAACAACCAAGTTTCTACGAGGGATCGGCCAATGTTGTTTTTTGCAGGTACAAGACCGAAAGATAGCTAGCCAATCGACCATGATAGCCCAAGTCCGAATCCAAAGTCAGCTCAACAGTTCGCCCGTCCTCATCTTACACGATCGCCAGCAAGAACCACCTCGCCCCATGTCTTCAACATAGGAGCAAGCTGGGGGGCAATTGTTGTGTCGAGAATTACACTCTCCGACCGGTGATCGCCTCGGAGATCGGGCGACCTAGTCACTGCCGAGCAGCCGAGGCAGAACTGCCGACCAGCGACCAGGCGGCCTAGCCTTAGCCCCGCAGACAAGATCAATCGGCCAACCGTAGGTCCCAGGACAAGTCCCGGCGCCGAGCGATTGACATCAAATCCGATCATCTCTCGGTACTTGGCGACCGACTCCTGGCGACCGACTAGCGGATGATCATCTCTCGGCACTTGCCGACCGACCCTTGGTGACCGACCGATGCCGACCCTCAGCGACTGGCCAATGCCGACCCTCAGTGACCAGCTAATGACGACCGCTTCATGCCGATAGTCATCCAGTCGGAAAAGACCGAGCCTCAAGACTGAACCCACGTGCAAAAGCTGAGACAAGATCCGCATATCACGGATCATTGACCACAGCCTGTCAGCATCCGTCCACCAGCCGACAAGCCCGCCGAAAGTTGTCAGTATGACCGCATGTGACAGTGACTCCGGACGCGTGCTGGCTCCTCATTGGAACGCCCAGCTGGCTGCCAGCCACTGCCTTGGACTTTAGGCCGACAGCCCGTGCGATCGCCCCATTATTATAATGGCCGGAAGGCGATCTCCCGCCAGAGGACAAGGCACCGCTGCCCCTATATATACAAGGCTCCCTGCACTCGGATTCCTCTCGGATTTTTGGCTCACTAAACACTCTCTGCATTCCCACGAGATTTCACACAGCACTTGGATTTCTCCAACTCTTGGCAACAGCTATCTTTCGGTACTTACTTCTCTCGGCCTTTCTCATCAAGCATATGATCGGCAGTTACGAAGAACACCGAGCTTCGCTCAAGAGCCGGATTAACAGAGTCTTTTTACACTCATTGTATTTAGATTTCTCACATTAATACTTGTATCCACGAATATTTGTATTAATAACATCTCGCGAGAGCATTCAAGTCCGGGCCTAACAAACCCGACAAATCTTGTGTTTATTCATATTCTCTCGGAAGTGCTCCCGCAAATTGTTGTTTGTTGTCCGTCTTCCAGCAGTATTTAATCTTCGGATAAATATTTTGGGCAACAACATGACTAACTCAGCAGTATCTTCTTCCCCCTGACCTCTTGCTTCCTTGCTTCTCTCTTCCCCCTTTTTGCCAGCATCAACCAATATGGCTAACTGCTGTTCAACTCGAGACATTCAATCAGACATGCCAAGTGGCATTCTGGAATTTGTAGGAGGAGGGAGAGGAACATTTCTCTGTATTAAGGTGTCTAGCTTGGAGTTTAGGGTGTGAACAACCTGCAGGTCAAGTTTGATTTCTGCGGAAAGCAGCTCCCCAACAGTTTCTTTGACAATTTTGCGGATCAGGTCAACCATCACAGGTGAGATGGGTGATGCCTGAGGAGAGTGCTCGCCTGAGCTTTCTGCGCATGCAGGTAGGTGTGCAGTTGACCTACCTGTCTGCAGACTCCTGTTTGCAGGCGGCTGATCAGATGGGGTGTTGTCTGGAGTCCCCGATCTGTCTTCTTGATCATCTGAGCTGGGGTTTTGGGCAGGTGCCCCAGCCTCATCTTCTCCGTCTTCTTTTTCTTCTGCCTCTTCTTTTCTCTTTTTCCTCCTTTTCTTCTTCTTCTTGTTCTTTCTCTTCTTCATCCTTCTTTTCCTCCTCATCATCATCATCTTTTTCATTTTTTTTCCTTCTCAACTTCCTCTCCTTCATCATTTTCTTATTCCTCCTCCAATTCTTCTATCTTTTTTATCTCTTCATCTTCAGCAGATTGTTTTTCAATTTCATGTTTTTCAACTTCATTATTTTCTTCCTCTTTTTCATCTTCTTCCTCCTCTCTCACTTCCTCTCCTTTTTCTTCAACTATAATTTTTTATTCATTTTCAACTTCTCTCTTTTCAGACTCTTCTTCTTTTTCTACTTCTTCAATCCTAATGCTCTTCTCTCCACTCCTATCCCTATTACCAAGAAGAGTGCCAGCCAGGACACTTTCAATTATTAGAAAAACACATTTGTCCATATTGGTTTTAAAATTGGACAAAAACCAATTGGGTTTGAGCATTAAAAATATGTCAGTCTCATGACAAAAACTCATGAGAATCTCTTCTGTATCCTGGGGAAGATCCCAACTACTGTTTTCTATAAGGATTTGCAATTGAGAGAATGGAAGTGATTTAAAATAGTTCCATTCATCATAGACATTTATGAAAGATACTTGAAGAGCTTTTTGCTTTACCTCTTGGAGTTGTTCCACTGTTAGCCCCAAAGGATTGATGTCCAACTAATTGAGAGAATATCCTGCACCAGGTATGTTGATCACAAGATCAGCGTCTTCTTCTTATTCAGTCATGTATGGTAGGGTGATCTAAGGAATCTCTTCAGCAGTAAGGTTTGATTGGTCAGAAATAAGAATTGGTGAAGGGATGATCTGCATCTGATCTGCAGGGGCAGGTTCAGGTGCAGATGGATGATCTGGTTGCTCTTCTTCTTCAAAAATTAGGCGCCTTGGCCTCTTGGGAGAGGGTTCTGGTGAGGATTGGATCAAAACAGGCTCTCTTGGGGCTGGTCCCCTTCTCTTGAAATGGAGGGCTATTGGAGTGTTGTCTGAGTCTGAGTCCGATTGATCTGCAGGTAAGTCGCTGGCTGCAGCTTGGTCTTCATCAGACTCGTCTGAACTAGAGGCGTATCTGTAAGGTGTAGGCTTTATGGGCATTTCCTCCAGAATTTTTGCTGTCTTCCTTACATTCCCCAATCTTCTCAAGGTTTCTTGGTCTAGGTGACCAAGTCTTTTGTTAACGTGGAAGGGATCTGCACTTCCCTTCGCCAGGCCCAAGTGTTCCAAAATCCAACTGACCTATGTGCCGAAGGCCAATTTATTTTTGAACTTTTTCTCATTCTCCATCCATTGGACTTTGTTGACTTCTCGAACCAATTACCTGTAGATATAGTCTACCCAGTCAATTGGCTCAGACTGAATCAGGGCTCCCATAACTATAAACTTGGCTGATGACAACTGATCGTAGCTGCCAGCCATACCTATCTCTATCTTGTTGGTAATATCCAATGCATAGCGATACTCCTTCCGCATCTCACTCCTCTTTGCGATCGATTTCGGTTTCTTTGGTGGTCAATGCCCTTGATCTTGACAGTCGGTCACCGTTACGCTTCAATGCCTCTACGCCCATGCCTTGGGGTATCATTCCGAAGGCCTTTCCGACTGTATCCGGAGTGATTGTTACTACTTCTCTGAAAATCGAACTATTGATGCCCGCTTCCAGCATTTCAGCCTCTTTGAAAAATGCGATTACTGCCTCTTTGTAGAGGAATTTAGGGCTGATGCTCAGGAATGGGTAAATCCCATTCATCTTCATAGATCTGATGATGTCGTACACTTCGTTGCCCAGATTTATTTCGAGCAGCCCCTCGAAATCGACCACCAGACTAAAGATAATCTGGTCCTTCACAGCCTTCAGGTTCATTCCGTTGAAGTACAATTCCATTTCTGCAAAACAAATTTGTTTCTGAGTGTACTAGAAGTTCGAAAGTTTTCTGCTCTTGTAAACTAGGGTTTGAATGCTTGAAGAAGGTAAAATTGAAAAATGATTTTCCCATCTTTAAAGGAAAATTGAAGAGGCGTTTGGATTTTAATATTCTATTTAAGCGGTGGTCCACCTTTTGAGATTTTAAAATTTAAATAAAATTAATCGGTGGTCCAGCTTTTGAAAATTTGAAAAACAACGGTTGGATTTAATTGGTCATTGTGGAGGTCGTGTGAACGTGTAGTTGCCATGTGTAGATAAATAATAATTTAAAATTTTAAGAGTCGGTCAGGGATAGAAAACTTAGCTGGTTGACAGAATGACTTGTTTGACTGATCTGCATCAGGTGAGTTGTATTGCCTGTAGTCTCGATCAGCTAGGTTTCTTCGTCTGGCCTTCATCTTCTAGACTCGTCTGCTCAGCTAGCTTTCTCGTCTGTACTAGGTTCCCAATCTAGTAATCCAAGATCCCTGCTCAGCTCCAAAAACCTTTCCTCTGGTAAAGGTGGTGAATATGTCAGCAATCTGGTATTCTGTGCCAACTCTTTCTACCCTAACTCTCTTGTTAAGCACATGGTCTCTTATGAAATGATGTTTAACATCAATGTGCTTCGTCCTGGAGTGAAATACTAGATTGTTGGTTATTGCAATTGCACTATTGTTGTCACACCTTATTGGGACTTCATTTGCAATGATGTTGTAGTCCCTTAACTGTTGTCTGATCTATAAAATCTGAGCACAACAACTATCTGCAGCTAGGTATTCTGACTCTGTTGTTGATATAGAGTTAGATATCTGCTTCTTGCTAAACCAGGATATCAGTCTAGTTCCTAGGAATTGGCACGTTCCACTGGTGCTTTTCCTATTAATTTTGCATCCTGCGAGGTCTGCATCTGAGCATCCTGATAGCTCAAAATTATCATCCTTATGATACCATAGTCCAACATTGACTGTAGACTTAAGATATCTGATTATCCTCTTAGCTGCATCCTGGTGAGACTGCTTAGGCTTGGATTGAGATCTAGCACATACTCCTACGGCATAAGATATGTCTGGTCTGCTTGCAGTCAGATAAAGGAGTGATCCACTTAGTCCTCTGTAGTGGGTTGGATCCACTGATATGCCTCCTTCATCTATATCTAGATAAGTGCTTGTGCTCATAGGGATTCTTGTTGGTTTGGCTGATTCCATTCCAAATATCTTGATCAAGTCTATGGTATATTTGGCTTGGTTGATGAAAATACCATTCTCCATATGTTTAACTTGCAAACCTAGGAAGAAATTCAGTTTGCCCATCATACTCATCTCAAACTCTCCTTGCATGAGATTTGGGAATTTCTCACACAGTTCTGGATTGGTTGAGCCAAATATGATATCATCCACATATATTTGAACTAATAATATGTGGTCTTCATGCTCCACTCTAAATAAAGTCTTGTCCATATTTCCTTTGCTGAAACCATTCTTCCCAAGAAACACAAACAGTGTTTCATACCATGCTCTTGGTGCCTGCTTAAGTCCATACAGAGCTTTTAGAAGCTTGTAGACTTTGTCTACTTTGACAAATCCAGGGGGTTGCTCCACATAGACTTCTTCTTCTAGAATTCCATTTAGAAAGGCACTCTTCACATCCATTTAGTAGACTTCAAAATCCTTGAATGCTGCATGTCAAGGAATAGTCTGATGGCTTCTAATATTGCAACAGGTGCTTAGGTTTCATCAAAATCTATTCCTTCACATTGTGCATAGCCTTTAGCAACAAGTCTGACTTTATTCCTAACAACAGCTCCATCTTCATCGCATTTGTTCTTGTACACCCATTGGGTGCCAATAACCTTCTTGTGGTGTGGTCTGTCTATTAGTTCCCAAACATTGTTCCTTTCCATCTGGTTGAGCTCTTCTTGCATTGCATTGATCCATGAGTAGTCTTCCAAAGCTTGTTCTGGAGTCTTGGGTTCTATTTGAGACATAAAGAATGAAAACATTGCCATTCCTGCTGGTAGAGTGGACTGTCTGGTCTTGATTCCATCAGTTAGGTTTCCAATGATTTGCTGAATGGGGTGATCTCTAAGCCATTTGGGGATTTCTTCTTCTTCTTCAGGGTTTGTTCCCCCTGTAGAGATGCTCGGGTGAACTTCTTCTCTTTCTACTTCAGCTTGGTTCTAATCTCCTTGGTCTGCAACTGGGTCAGCTACGGTCTTGTCATCTGCAGGTGGGGGTCCTGTCTGGTCTGCAGATGCATCTTTATCAGCTACAGATGGGTCTTTATCAGCAGCAACTGGATCAGGTAGGTTTTGAGGTCCTATCTGATCTGCAGTTGGGTCTTCAGGCTGGTCTGCAGGTGAGTCCACCATTCCTGTATCATGGATGATGACTTCTTCTAGGGTTGCAGATTTGAGTTTATTCTCAATTAATTCCACCTGTTTCCTGTACTCAGTAGTAGATTCATCAAATACCACATGAGGTGTTTCCTCCACAACTAAGGTTCTTTTGTTAAAGACTCTATATGCCTTGCTTCTTTGTGAATTTCCCATAAAGAGATCATCATCAGTTTTAGCATTAAAGGCATTTAGTTGGGTTTTACCATTGTTGTGGATGAAACACTTACAACCAAAAAATATGGAAATAAGCAACTGTAGGTGTTCTGCCATTCCAAACCTCATAGGGAGTTTTGCCATGTCTCCCTACTATCATACTCCTGTTTTGAGTGTGGCATGCTGTGTTGTGACTTTAGCCTGTAACCTCTTGGCGAGTGCATACGCAATCATAGACACAGCTACTTCCTTCAAGGTTCTTTCTTCTTTCGGCAACACCATTCTTTGTAGAGTCTTGGCCGCATGAGCTCGTCTTTGGATCCCATTCTGATCACTGTACTCAGTGATTGCTCTGTTGAGAAATTCTCCTCCTCTATCTGATCTGATCTTGATGATTGAGAGAGATTTCTCATTCTGGATCCTTCTCAGCAGCTCAAGCAGCTTTGTCAAGGTTTCACTCTTCTTATATAGAAAGACAATCCATGTGTACTTGAGTAGTCATCTACTACTACTAGAGCATGCTTTCTGTCACTTAATGTCCTTGGCTTGATTGGGCCAAATAGATCCATGTGAAGTAGATCTAAGATCCTTGTCGTGAGAGTGGTAGGTTGAACTGGCTTGAATGATGCTCTGGTCTGCTTCCCTTTCCGACATGCATCACAGAGAGCTTCCTTTCTGAAAACTTCTTCTGGAAGTCCTCTGACCAGCTTCTCAGAACTAATCTTGTTGATGGCTTTGAAGTTTAGGTGACATAGTCTCTTCTGCCATAGCCATCCATTTTCTGCTATTATCTTGGATAGAAAGCAGGTGTTGGGAGTTCCTGTTTTCCAATCTATCATATAGACATCTCTCCTTCTGAATCCTTGTAGCTTCACTTCTCCAGATAGAATATCTATCACCATACATTTCCAAATAGTGAAGACTACTAGATTCTTCTCATCACAAAGTTGGCTTATGCTCAAAAGATTGTATTTGAGCCCTTTGGCATAGTGAACTTTTGATATAGTGATGTTTCTGTTGCTACCCAAAATATTATCCGGAGATAGATATTGCTGGAATGGATGGGCAGCAAACTTTGCTAGAGCACGTCCGAGGGAAAGTGAATAACAAAAGATTTGCCGGGTTTGTTAGGCCCGGGCTTGAATGCTCTCGCGAGATGTTATTAATACGAATACGTTGGAGTACAAATATTAATGTAAGAATGCAATTACAATGAGTGTAAAAGATCCTAATTATCTAGCTCTTGAGTGCTTGCCGGAAGAACCAGAGTTGCTCTGAGTTCTTCAACTGCAGGGAGTTCTTGTTTTCGTCTCTGCCGACCGTCTTTCGGTTAAGAGGTGCTGAGAGAGAAAAGCCGAGAGAAAGCTGCAAGAAAAGCCAGCCCCCGCTTCCAAGTGCAGGAAGCCTTCTATTTATAGGAGTTGGGATGGCTTTAATCCTGACGGGCGATCGCCTTGCTTGTAATATAATAAAAGGGCGATCGTCTTTTAGCACATGGACTGGTTGTCTTAAAGTCCTTGGCTGCTACTGGCAGCCAGCTGTGCGGACCAATGAGAAGTCTGCACGCGTCCTGAGTCGCTGTCCTGGGAGGTCCCACTTTGTACCTTTCGGCGGGCGCTGTCGGTAGGTGAGCAGATGGTGACAGACTGTGGTCAATGATCCATGTTCTGCGGCGCCTTTTTTGGATCTGCATGTGGGTCTCTATCCGAGCTTCGGCCTTCGCCAACTAGACGGATGCTGGTTTCGCGTTGCATGAGGCGGTCGTCCTTGGCCGGGCCCCAGAGTCGATCGCCAGGTGCCAAGAGACGATCGCCTTGGATGTCGATCGCTCGGCACTTGGGTTTGATCTGGGATCTCTGATCGGCAAGTCTGCCTTGGTCTATTTGACTCTGGTTCGGTCGCCCGGTCTCTGTTCCGATCGCCTGTTGAGATGTATAAATCTCGACACAACAGTTTCCTCTGTGCAGCTCTCCAAAGCCTTTAGTCTGATCTCTAGAGCTATCTCCAAAGGTTACGTCTGAACCTCTTTCTTTGATATAATTTGACATCACCTTCTTGTTCCCGGTCATGTTCCTTGAGCATCCAGAATCTACAAACCATTCTTCACCTTGAAGTTATCAAACTTTTAGGTAGCGATTGACAACTTGTTTTCTTTTATCATCAAACTTCTGGGTAGCGATTGACAACTTGTTTTCTTTTGTCAGCTCTGTACCGTCACACATCACAGCAAGGGTATCCCAAATTTCGTTGGCATTTTGGCAATTCTTGATCTTGACCATGGTTGACTTGTCAAGAGTTTGATATAGTACATCTCTGGCCCGGTTGTCAAGGTTGGCCAGCTTCCTTTCTTCAATGGTCATCTCCGTCCTCTTCTTGGGGATCTTTTCTGGCTTCCTGGCTGCAATCTCCTCAAATATGGGATCTTGTCCTTCTCAAAGATGAAAGGACCATCTTTAATAATGCACCACATGTCGTCATGAATAGAAGATAAGTGTGCCTGCATCCATATCTTCCAAATATCATACTCGTCAACTGAAAACACGGGTAATGTAGAGTGCATGTGTTCCATTCTAAATGAGAGATAAAAATATATGCAAGATATATGGATCTGGTTCTGGAAATAAATGAACCAACCTCTCTGATACCACTTGTAGGTCACAAGTCGTCAGAAATAAGTCTAGAGGGGGGGTGAATAGACATATTTAAACTCTTTGTCCAAGAAGGAATTAAGGAGTTTCTCAGCTGATGGTACAGATGACTTAGAGTCATCTGTAGATAATATAAGTGTGGAATTCAGCTGATGACGAATACAGAATATAAACAATGAAACACTAAGTATGAATGCAGTAGTTACGTATGATGTTAAAACAATAAAGTAAGCAGGCAATTTATAGTGGTCTCAGGGGTGGGGTAATCCTCTACTAATCCACTTTCTCCAAACCAGTTGGAGATGAATCCACTATAATTTTCAACCAGTGATAAATATTACAGTGATTCTACAGCTTAGCTACAACAACTTCCAACCAGTGGAATCCTGTCATTGCAACTCCTTTCTGACTGTCTAGCACCACTTTGATCTTTAAATCCTTGGATGCCTATCAGTCGCGTAACTTCAACCAGTAAAGTACTCCGTACTCAGGTTTTTAAGACAAGAGTGTTTTGTCTTCTCCAACTAAGAGCTTTCTTCGTATGTGAAATGTGAATGCTGCTCTTCACGATGCTAAAGAATTTCTTGATCGCTTGATTGCTTTAATTGCTTGAGAGTATAGCTCGCATCGTACTTTGCTCTTTCAAATCTTCAGATATTTATAGCTTGTCAATCCTTAGAGCTTTTCCTCATAGCCGTTGCAAATATGTAACAAATCCGTCCGTTGGAGAAGTAGACTTCTTTGTTTTTATTTTTGAACGTTGCAAGGCTAGATTTCCTTATTTTAATCCATTTTCGACCGTTGTAAAGAATTTCACGTGGAAGCGCCGAATCTTTTGATTTAAATATGTCTAAAGTCTTCATAGGTGGGTCTGGATGAATTATTTAATTCATATCCTTCCGGGAATCTCTCTAATCTGTCCCTTATCGCCCGTATGTGACTCTCCATAATTATTGACTTTTCAACACATGCTGACGTGGACAGGTTTACTTGGTTGATGACTTATCTGATCTCTTTAAGTCAATCTGTCTGATGTGCAGTCAAACTTCTCTGTCGTCGGACTTCTCTGATTTCCTGACGAGACTTCTCTGATCTGAAGTCTTCTAACCTAATGAACTTCACTGATCTGATGGTCAGACTTCATATGACTTGGGCCCCGTCTGATCACTTGACTGCAGTCTGGTCAAACTTCTCTGATAAATATTGTTGACCAGAACTTCTCTGATTTTCATTTGACTGTGACTCGGCTTTCTGTAGTGTTTGGTCAAACTTCTCTGATGTTGCTTGTCTGAACGAAACTTCTCTGATGTACTTATCTGCACTTTGTACTTAGCCGTTTTTAGGCCTAACTTAAATGGCCTATAGAAGATACTCATTTGGTTCTTCTTTAAATTTTGCCAAGTATCTAACTAACATAATTTGGCCTATGGAAGATACTCATTTGGTTCTTCCTTACATTTTGCCAAGTAATAAGCATACATTTGAATAAACAAGTACAATGATGACATCATCGAAATCTAATCAAGTATGCCTAACAGGGTGGGGAATTTCATGCACATATGATAGGTGGACTGAGTGGCCCTCAGCCTCGACATCACAGGTCGTCCTATGATGGCATTGTAGTCGCTCTGCACGTCGATGATCTTAAATGTGGTGATCATGGTTCTCTTGATCGGCCCCTGACCAAACTCCAGGGCGAGGTTGATTTCTCCTAATGGGGTGGTTCGGCAGTTGGCAAACCCTCGAATGTCCTCAATGCATGTCCGGACATATAGGATTGGTACACCTTCATCCTGCGAAGGGTATGAAGGTAGATGATACTAGCATAGGCCCCTGAATCCACGAACACCCTGTGTAGAGGGATTCCCATTATTGGCAAAGTGATGACGAGGGCATCGGAATGGGGATGATCCAAACCATCAATATCGGATTCTTAGAAAGTGACGGCCAGCTGGGGGTTTCTGGGGGTTTCCTCTGCCATTGACAGAAATCCTTCGGGTCGGCCTTCGGTCCGCTGGTAGGAGGTAGTAGCCTCTCGAATAAAGGCTTTCTTCTGCCGCTTAGACCGATGGTCATCGACTTCAGCCATCCCTATTACAGTGAGGATTTCCTGGGGAGATTTAGGGAGCGAAGGCACCCGATTGTTCTTTGTTTTTGCCGGGGTAGCCCGATCCTGGAAATCCCGGAGTGAGTTCCAGGTAAATCGCCTCAACCCAGTATCATCACATACCGCGATCAAGACTGCGACGAGGTCTCGGCACTACTCGGTGTTATGACCCTACGATTCATGGTATTTACAGAAGCGGGTCTGATCCATGTCTTTCTAGTCTTTATAGATCGGCCGAGGTACCGGAAGCAAATTCTTATTATTTATTTGGTCGAATATGGTCGCGGCCCCTACAGAGTATATCTCGATGAAGCTGGCCATGAGCTCGGGCCTTTGCTCCCGATAATTCCGAGTTGATGGGGCAGTCGAAGAGGAGCCGGTGGCCTTATGCTCCTGGCGGGGTTCTTAGCGGGTCTCCCTGGAGTCATGCCTGTCTTCTTTCTTCTTGTACGATCCTTTCTGATCGGCGGGCATGACTAGGATTGGGGTCGGCATAAATTCCTCCGCAGCGATGTGGGAGCTGGCGCGCTCCAAGAACTCTTGATATGTATGGGGGATGTTCTTGTAACACCCCCAAGACGTTCAGGGCATATTACAGCGCCGTGGACCCCACACTGTGGAATCCACCAGGCTAACATACCAACAAGACATTCGACAATGAAAAGCTATCATTAAGAAAATGACAATTCAAATAAAAGACTACAAACCGACAATTAAATTCTGACATCAAATCCATTTCCCAAAACGGGAACACAACATTAACAATTTCAAACAGGAAGTACTCGAGTACTTAAACCAATTTTATAATACATAAATCCCAAAATCAGACATCAATAGTAACCAGGACATAACATCGAAAATCAAATACTGGACAATATCATGCTTGCCCATCATCCTCATACGTCCCGAGTGCTCGTTTATCCCCACGATCAATACCTGAAATACAAAAAGTATTTCCCCCATTTAAGGGGTTAGCGACAACTGCTAGTGCAAGTACAATCCATTTGAACTACATTCTAATCAGATGAATATATGCGCCAAAACGTCATTTTAGAAGACATTTTATATTCCGGAATATTTACAATCACAAAACACATTATCTCCAACAAATCACAATTCAAAATTAACCGTTGGTACGAGACTCACGGCCACCGTACCCCGCAGAGTCCCGTCGGACATCCCTGGGTGGCTAACCACAGTTTACGATACGCACACTCACGGCAATACGTATCCCTAGAGGCCCCGTCGGACCGTCCCTAGGTGAACATACACATAACCATCCACAACAACCACGATACAGCCATAATTCAAATACTAGAACATGTAAACAAATGTAAAGTACTTGCCTTTGAGACATTCTTCGAAGAATCGGAAGTGAAAAATGACTACGGATGATCCGAATGGAAAACGACGGTTCCTAAATGAAGAATTAGCATAACTCAGTCCCAACGGACATTAATAATCGAAAGGAATACTCCCAAAACCCCGATTACAAATCACGACAATATACGTTCAATCGATACGGGCGAGGGTTTGTGCAAAATCTCCCCGTATCAACAATACATGGATTAATTCGAGGAAAAACGAATTGGGAATCATCCAATAACAACAATTGATAATAAGTTTCGCAACATACATGAACAATTCGGAGTCAATCACGAAAAACCCGAAAAACCCCCAATTTATACAAGTTAGGGTTCCTGAAGAAGATACCTCGGATTCGGACGATGGAGGATGATTACGCTGATGGTGATATGCTACTATGATTCTACGGTGATGGAATACGAAAGATTCTTCGATCAAAACTGAAGAAATCGCCTCTGGAGTCGCCCCGTGAAGAAAAACGAGAGAAGGGATAGAAAATGAGGTATTGGACCTCGCGCATTGCTTTAAAGCAGTAATTTACTGGCCGTAATAGGGGATACTTACGGCCGTAACATGGCCAACTTACGGCCGTAACCACGGGTGTTACGGCCGTAACACCTCTTGGGCGATATTGGCATTCTTTGTCCAAACGAGTCCGGACGACCCCAAAACCCGGACCTGCTATCTAACCAAAAATACGACTACGAAGAATATTCGATGACGAGTCTAACCATCACAAGAAAATATCAATCCGACTACCCGGGAATCCGAAATACGACAATGAATATGAAATTCCCTAAACTTATAGGAAATTACGGAAATGACCCAAGTGACCGAAAGTCACGAAACGACGTCGGATTTACAAACCGAAAGTCTCAACATGACCAACTCAACCATACGAACTTGTACAAGCCAAGAAACAATGAAAACGAACGAGTTTAACGAGAATCGAACGTTCATACGACAAAACATGACATAAAATGAAATTACGTGAAAACATCATCAAAACTCGTCCAAACGGAAAAACTCCAAGAACAAAGTAGATTCGAAATGTCGAAACGGTTACAAGCGAGTCGATAAAAATGGACATACACCAAAAATGGAAACTGCTAAAAATGGAAAATTACTGATATTACATTCTCCCCCTCTAAAATAAAGTTTCGTCCCGAAACTTAAGAATCAAAAAGCTCGGGGTGTCTCGAACGCATATCCTCCTCTAGCTCCCACGTCGCTTCTTCTACTCCGTGTCTCGACCATTGCACCTTAACCAAAGGAATGGTTTTGTGCCTTAACTGTTTGTCACGACGCTCCAAAATTCTGACGGGCCTCTCCTCAAACGTAATATCCTTCTCGATCTCCACGTCCCCAAAGTCAATAATGTGGGACGGTCCTAACGCATTTCCTCAACTGGGAAACGTGAAATACACTATGTACATGACTCAGCGACGGAGGTAAAGCCAAACGGTATGCCAACTCGCCGACTCTCTCCAATACCTCGAAGGGTCCAATATATCTCGGGCTGAGTTTCCCCTTCTTCCCAAAACGGAAAACTCCTTTCGTCGGAGATACTCTCAACAGAACGTGATCTCCCACCTCAAACTCCAAGGGTCTACGCCTAACATCCGCATAAGATTTACATCGACTGCGGCGGCCAACATCCTCTTTCTAATCAATTCAACTTTCTCTCTCGTCTCCAACACAAGGTCCGGCTCAGTGCCAACCAAATCGGACGGTTCATCCCAACATATCGGTGATCGGCAACGTCGGCCATAAAGTGCCTCATATGGTGCCATCTTAATCGACGCGTGCCATCTATTATTATAAGTAAACTCAATCAAGGCCAAATGATCCTCCCAGTTACTACTCCAGTCTAACGCACACGCGCGCAATGATCCTCGAACGTCCGAATGGTACGTTCGGACCCATCGGTCTGGGATGGAACGAAGTGCTCAAACGTAGCCGAGTCCCCAATGCCTTATGCACTTTGCCAAAATGCGATACAAATCGGCCATCTCTCGAAATAATGGTCCTCGGCGTACCATGAAGCCTCACTATCTCGCAATAAAAATACGAGCCAACTTTTACGGACCCCAAGTATCCTTGATGCCCGAGAAAATGTGCCGACTTAGTCGATCGGTCTACAATCACCCACACCATATTCATACTAGTCTTCGTTCTCGGTAAACTCGTGACAAAATCCATAGAGATGTCCTCCCACTTCCATTCCGAACAGAAGTGGTTTCAATAATCCGCCGGCCGATGCTCAATCTTGACTTGTCGACAAGTCAAACACTTAGCCACAAACCGAACTACCTCTTTCTTCATATCGTTCCACCGTAAATTCTTCCTCGGATCTTTATACATCTTACTCGAGCCGGATGGGTAGTATGGTGACGCATGAGCCTTTCGCATAATGCTCTGTCTCAATTCAGTCGTTCGAACACACAACCGACCTCGGAATCTCAACACTCCGTCCTCATGAATAACAAATCCCGTGGCTTTCCCCTTCTCTACACTTTCCCGGTGAATAAACATCGGGTCCTCCAGTATCCCGATTTAATGTCCTCGACCGAGAGATGAAGAAATCTCAAGAGTACGTATCGCCCGGAACTCTCGCGGTACAACCTCAATGCTCAACCTCATAAACTCTCATTGAAGTCCCGACCGGGCCGTAAGCAACTCAAGCGCTCGAGCGATACGATTTCCGGCTCAAGGCATCTGCTACCACATTAGCCTTGCCGGATGATAGAGGATCTCAAGATCGTAATCCTTAATCAATTCCAACCATCTCCTCTGTCTCATATTAAGCTCCTTCGCGTGAAGATGTACTTCAGGCTCTTGTGATCGGTGAAAATCGACACGAGCCATACAAGTAATGACGCCTTGATTTTCAACGCAAACACCATCTGCGGCCAACTCAAGATCGTGCGTAGGTAATTCAATTCATATGGTTTCAATCGACGGAAGCATAGGCAATCGTCCTCCCATGCCGCATAAGTACGCATCCAGGCCCTTGGCCGAAGCATCACTATAACCGAGAAACCATCATTACCACTCGGTAAGGCCAAACGGAGCGGTCGTCAACCGCTTCTTCAACTCCTCAAAACTATTCGCCTCTCATCGGTCCACACAAACTTCTCGACTTCGTAACAATCGAGTCGGTCGAGCGAGTTTAGAGAACCCCTCGACGAATCTACGATAATACCCGGCTAATCCCAGAAAACTACGAACCTCTTTCACGTTCTTGGGCGGCGCCCAACCCAACACTGCCTCTACCTTATGTGGGTCCACACGAACACCCTCGGCCGAGATCACATGACCGAGAAACATAACTTCCCGTAACCAAAACTCGCACTTTGAGAACTTCGCAAAAAGATGCTGAGTTCTCAAAATATCTAACACAATATGCAAATGACGGGCGTGCTCCTCCTCGCTCCTCGAGTAAATCAGGATGTCATCGATAAAAACGACTACACACTTATCGAGGTACTCGATAAAGACTTTGTTCATAAGCTGCATGAACACGGCTGGTGCGTTGGTTAGCACAAAAGGCATAACCACAAACTCGTAGTGACCGTATCTCGTCCGAAAGGCCGTCTTCGGAATATCGGTATCCTTCACTCGGAGCTGATAATACCCCGATCTCAAATCAATCTTCGAAAACACGGTCGCTCCTTGCAACTGATCAAACAAGTCATCAATCCTCGGGAGTGGATATTTGTTTTTGATGGTCACTTTGTTCAACTCTCGGTAGTCGATGCACAAACGAAGTGACCCATCCTTCTTCTTTACAAATAGGACCGGTGCGCCCCAAGGCGAAGCACTCGGTCGAATATACCCCATGTCTAGCAACTCTCCCAATCGTTTCTTCAACTCAAGCATCTCGGCAGGCGCCATACGGTATGGCGTCTTAGAGATAGGTCTTTGCACCCGGCTCTAGATCGACGGTAAACTCAACCTCTCGGCCCGGCGGCAAACCCGCAACTCATCCGGAAAACGTCAGGATACTCACATACTACCGGAATAGACGAGAGCTCGACTCCCCCTTCTTCCAATCTCAAAGCGTAACACCAATAGCCCGTGCAACCTCCTCGAAGAAGTCTCACCGCCTTTAAGGCGCTGATCAGTAATCTCTGGCTACTCCGCTTACGCCCCACAAAGGAATGTTCGGTACCGTCAGAGGCCAACATCGAAACCGTCCTCATTCTATAATTCATGATCGCCCATGACGGTCCAGCCAATCCTCACCCAGAATCAAATCCTCATCTCTAATATCTACCGCAATCAGATTAGAAGGCCAAACCCTCCCCGCGATACTCACTGGAAAATCTCTAACCTCACGATCCCCCACGATGCTATCCCCACTAGGAAGTTTAACAACAAAAGGCTCACAAGCAACAAGGCAATCAACATGCAGACGACGCACACAATCCATAGATATAAAAGAATGCGTAGCACCAGAATCGAACAATACGGAAACAGGATGATCAAGGATGTGGACGGTACCTGTGGCCACCGTCGCGTCAGATCTCCCGCCCGTCTCATCTCGTACACACGGGCGGAACAGACCCCGCACTAGAAGCTCCCCTCTAGAAGGCCGACCACGACCTCGACCTCTACCAAAACTCTGCTGCGGTGAGAAGCGTCGGTGTCGATTCACACTCGGCTCTCCGCGGTGGGGCGATATCTCGAGTAATCGGGGCCCAGCCGCATCCGTACGAGAACTTGGCACGATGACCCATCCGACCACAAGCAAGACACCGAATCGGAGGCCTATCACACTCACTCATCATGTGGCCGGACGATTGCGGTTGAAGCATGTAGGACCACGAACGGAACCAGCGAGAGCAGACCTAGAACCGTTCCTCGACCAACTAATGGCGGCCCGACTCCCGAAGACTCGCGAACAGGCCGAGCCTTCTGATACCCTCCCGACTTGCCTCCCGAAATCGACCGAGGTCTTCGCTTCTTTCCTTCAGTGCCGTCTCGCCATGAAAACGACATCTCGTAAGCCATCGCTTTATTCTCGATAATCTTTCAAAGTCGTGCACCCTGCACTGCATACATGTAGTGGCGCACCCTCGGCTTCATCCGCATATCAAAGTGGCGGATCTTATCTAGCTCATCTCGGACTTGGTTTCTCACGTAGTGCACTGTTGATTGTAGTCCTTGATAGCTTGAGAAATAGGAACATCTTGGGGCTTAGCCTCAAAGAAGGCTCGGATCCTCCTCTTTCACCGGCGGGGCGGTATTCATCTTCCATCGAGATCTCGAAACTCGCCCACGTAGCTGCCCGGTCACGCGGTTTCACCGCTTGCCACCACGTCGCCGCCTCCTTGGCGAGGAAGTACCGAGCAATGGGTACTTTCCTCTCCTCGGAACAATTAGCACCTCAAACACTTTCTTCAACTCGAATAACCAATTCTCCCAACCGTAAGGGTCAAGCACCATCAAGCTGCGGAGGACGCATACGAATCACGTCACGAAGTAGCTTATCATTACCGGATCCGGTGGCGGAACCGGGTTGGCATTAGCATGGCCGGACGAACGGCTCGAGCCGAGTAGCATCATCGGTTCGCTACTTGTCGTAATATGTTGGCCACTCCAACATTCTCATGAGCATTACCGAGCTAGCGGTAGTCCTGTGACCTCCGGAACTAGGGTAACACTGTTCGACAAAGAAGGCATCGCCGAATCGGTTCGAGTGATCGGACATGGCCGCCACCATTGCGCCACGTCCCCTACCGCGTCCGCGACCGCGTCGCGTTCTCTACCGGCAGGAATTTCAAGAAGCAACGGGTAAGTACAATTCAAACGCAAAACGCAAAAGATACTAAGACAGAAATAGAACAGAACGGTGAAACGAGTCAAGTTAGGAAAACTTACGAGCACCGGCGTACTGAGATGATGGCATAACAGTGATACTGTCCCAAAACGACACTTAACTAGACCCAAATGACCGACAGCCTAGGTATCCATAAACCTAGGCTCCGATACCATATTCTGTAACACCCCCAAGACGTTCAGGGCATATTACAGCGCCGTGGACCCCACACTGTGGAATCCACCAGGCTAACATACCAACAAGACATTCGACAATGAAAAGCTATCATTAATAAAATGACAATTCAAATAAAAGACTACAAACCGACAATTAAATTCTGACATCAAATCCATTTCCCAAAACGGGAACACAACATTAACAATTTCAAACAGGAAGTACTCGAGTACTTAAACCAATTTTATAATACATAAATCCCAAAATCAGACATCAATAGTAACCGATGGACATAACATCGAAAATCAAATCTTGGACAATATCATGCTTGCCCATCATCCTCATACGTCCCGAGTGCTCGTTTATCCCCACGATCAATACCTGAAATACAAAAAGTATTTCCCCCATTTAAGGGGTTAGCGACAACTGCTAGTGCAAGTACAATCCATTTGAACTACATTTTAATCAGATGAATATATGCGCCAAAACGTCATTTTAGAAAACATTTTATATTCCGGAATATTTACAATCACAAAACACATTATCTCCAACAAATCACAATTCAAAGTTAACCGTTGGTACGAGACTCACGGCCACCGTACCCCGCAGAGTCCCGTCGGACATCCCTGGGTGGCTAACCACAGTTCACGATACGCACACTCACGGCAATACGTATCCCTAGAGGCCCCGTCGGACCGTCCCTAGGTGAACATACACATAACCATCCACAACAACCACGATACAGCCATAATTCAAATACTAGAACATGTAAACAAATGTAAAGTACTTGCCTTTGAGACATTCTTCGAAGAATCGGAAGTGAAAAATGACTACGGATGATCCGAATGGAAAACGACGGTTCCTAAATGAAGAATTAGCATAACTCAGTCCCAACGGACATTAATAATCGAAAGGAATACTCCCAAAACCCCGATTACAAATCACGACAATATACGTTCAATCGATACGGGCGAGGGTTTGTGCAAAATCTCCCCGTATCAACAATACATGGATTAATTCGAGGAAAAACGAATTGGGAATCATCCAATAACAACAATTGATAATAAGTTTCGCAACATACATGAACAATTCGGAGTCAATCACGAAAAACCCGAAAAAACCCCAATTTATACAAGTTAGGGTTCCTGAAGAAGATACCTCGGATTCGGACGATGGAGGATGATTACGCCGATGGTGATATGCTACTATGATTCTACGGTGATGGAATACGAAAGATTCTTCGATCAAAATTGAAGAAATCGCCTCTGGAGTCGCCCCGTGAAGAAAAACGAGAGAAGGGATAGAAAATGAGGTATTGGACCTCGCATTGTTTTAAAGCAGTGGCCGTTACGGCCATGAGGGGATACTTACGGCCGTAACATGGCCAACTTACGGCCGTAACCACGGGTGTTACGGCCGTAACACCTCTTGGATGCCGATATTGGCATTCTTTGTCAAACGAGTCCGGACGACCCCAAACCCGGACTGCTATCTAACCAAAAATACGACTACGAAGAATATTCGATGACGAGTCTAACCATCACAAGAAAATATCAATCCGACTACCGAATCCGAAATACGACAATGAATATGAAATTCCCTAAACTTATAGGAAATTACGGAAATGACCCAAGTGACCGAAAGTCACGAAACGACGTCGGATTTACAAACCGAAAGTCTCAACATGACCAACTCAACCATACGAACTTGTACAAGCCAAGAAACAATGAAAACGAACGAGTTTAACGAGAATCGAACGTTCATACGGCAAAACATGACATAAAATGAAATTACGTGAAAACATCATCAAAACTCGTCCAAACGGAAAAACTCCAAGAACAAAGTAGATTCGAAATGTCGAAACGGTTACAAGCGAGTCGATAAAAATGGACATACACCAAAAATGGAAACTGCTAAAAATGGAAAATTACGGATATTACAGTTCTGGCACACCGTCCGACAAAAAAAAGAATTTTTCAGGAGGCCGACCTGAGCAATTATGGCCAGTGCATCATCGGACATAGGTTCCGTTTCTAATATCCGCTTATCGAAATGGGATATATAATCCTTGAGGGATTTGTTTGGCCCCTGCACGACGGAGGCGATGGAGGACCGCGAGGCGATGTGCACTAGAGATCCCATAAAATGGGATCGGAACATCGCAGTGAGCTGAGCCCATGTCTGGATAGAGTGGTGGGGCAGTGAGCGATACCACCTTTGGGCCCTTTTCCCCAAAATCAGGGAGAACATCCGGCATCGAAATACATCTTAGGAACCGTGTAGGTCCATCCATGAGTTGTAGTGTCCAAGATGGGCATTGGGTCGGTCTCCCCGTTATATGGGGGAATTTGGGGGACCAGGGACCTTAAACTTCTCCGGAAGTGGTTCCGACAAAATACTGGGGGCAAGGGGACTCTCCTGGCTGTTGAGCCATTCAGAATTTTGAGATGGCTGGAGTTGTTTATTTTCAAGCTCTGTATGGCGTTTTTTGAGAAACTCGATCTCACTCGAGTTGTCGCCTGGCGTTTGTGGTAGTGTTTGCGTCGGGACTAGGGATTGACGGGGAGCCTTTTCTTATTTGCGGCCCTGACTCTAAGTGGTCCGAGCCGGTGCCATTTTTTCAGTTCTCCTCTATGTCCCCAGTCGATCAAAAACCGATATGGGGTGAGAAAGCCGACTCTTCCGTGAAGGGTGAGGGCTTTCACCATGGCTTTCCGCCTCTTCCTCGACAACTCAGGAGACGGTTCTTTTTTGATCCCGCCGAGGGGCGACTGGACAGGTTGTCTGAGATTGGACCTCCATTTGGTCCTCTGGCTTCTGAAGGATTCCACCTTCAGTGACTCGCGCCATGAGGGCATTCATTCCCTGAATGAACGCGGGGTGTTTAAAGCACTCTGCCACCTTGAGGATGTTTTCATCCTCCGTGGCGGGTTAATGTTGTTTGGAACTTTCGTGAGACATCTCTATTAGGACAATCTGGTCAGTACTTTGGTGAGAACATAAGTAGTTGTGGGCAGCGTGGTGCCCTTCCTCTAGCGCCAATTTGTTGATGACCGATTTGATCAACGTAACGTGTACTGACCTGGACTAGGTGGGTCTAAGCCACGCAAAAAACAGTAAAAAAGATAAACAAATAAGATGGCTGGATTTAATTGATTTTGTTGTTCTGAGATAGAGCCGAGTTGAACTTTTTAGTCGGTCTATATTAATTGCTTGTTTTATTACAAGTCTTCTTTTGTTTCTCTCTCTCTCTCTCTCTCTCTCTCTTTCTCTCTCTCTCTTTCTGTCTATTTTCTGTTTCTCTCTCTCTCTCTCTTTCTCTCTTTCTCTCTCTCTCTCTTCTTTTTATACATTCCTTCTATATATAGAAAATCTTGGCCAATCAGCGGGCGACAGCTGGAAAATGTTTGGGAATGCGTCCAAATAGTTGTCAGAGGGAGAATGTGCCTTAGACATGTGGCGTCTTTTGGGGACTGCTTTGGGAAGAGGGAGGACAAAATGCATAAACTGTCCTGTGTGCCTGTTCTGCATGCTTTTGGCGATGCTTATCCATTGTGGGCGGTACTGTAGGTCACAAGTCGTCCAGGAACAAGTCTAGAGGGGGGGTGAATAGACTTGTTGAAACTCTTAAACTCTTTTTCACGAAGGAGTGAGTTTCTTCAGCTGATAAGTAAACAAATGACTTGGAGTCGTTTGTTCTTAATATGTGCGGAAGTCAGCTGATGACGAATATAAAGCAACTAATGAAACACTTAACAATGAATGCAGCAGTTAAAATATGATGCTATAAAACAGTAAAGAACGCAGGCAATTATAGTGGTCTCAGAGGTGGGGTAATCCTCTACTAATCTACTTTTCTCCAAACCAGTTGGAGATGAATTCACTATAATTCTCAACCAGTGATAAATATTACAGTGATTCAACAAACTACAACAGCTTTCAACCAGTGGAAATTCGTGCCGTTGTACCACACTAGACTGCCTTGCACCTCTTGATCCTAAATCCTCGGATGCTTTTACAGTCACTAACTTCAACCAGTGAAGTACCCCGAACTCAGGATTATAGACAAGAGTTTTTGTCTTCTCCAACTAAGAGCTTCTTCAAGTATGAACTTTTAGAACCGCTCTTTTCACGATGCTGTATTTTGCTTTGATAGCTTGAATGCTTTGATCGCTTGAAAGTATGTTAGCACTGGTAGTTGTTATCGTAAGGTTGTGTGTATGCTCAGTTTCAAATCTTCGGATATATAGGTCACGATCTCTGAGCTTTTTCCTTGTAGCCGTTGCAAATCTTTTGAACAAATTCGTCCGTTGGAGAGGTAGACTTCATTGTTTTCTTTCTGAACGTTGCAAGGCTGGATTCCCATTATTTTAATCTATCTTCCGACCGTTGTGAAGACTCTGAATGTGATGCGCCGAATCTTTTGAATATAAAACGATTAAAGTCTTCGAGGTGGGTCTGGATGATTTATTTAAATCATATCTCTTGCGGGAAACACTCCAATTTGTCTCTTCACGTTGCATGTGACTTTCCGTAATACTTGACTTTTCAACGCATGCTGACGTGGACTTGGAGTACTTGGCTGATCTCGACTAGGCTGATGAGCAGTTAACTTCTCTGTAGTCTGGACCTCTCTGATGTTCACTGTTTATGACTTCACTGATCAGGTGACTTGTCTGAGGTACCTTGGCTGCAGTCTGGTCAAACGTCCCTGATAATTTTTTGTTGACCAGAACTACTCTGACTTGACTCGGCTGATCCTCTCTAATGGACTTAGCTGTACCTAGTACTTAGCCGATTTTTAGCCTAACTTATTTTTGGCCTATAGAAGATAATCATTTGGTTCTTCTTTACATTTTGCCAAGTTATATACTTAACACATTTGGCTTATGGAAGATACTCATTTGGTTCTTCCTTACATTTTTGCCAAGTAATAAACATTTGACTTTATATTAATGACATCATCAAAATCTAACAAGTATTCCTAACAGGTACTGGGGTCGGCCCTTAGGTCTCCTGCTGCTCTGATCGGTCGTGTCATGATGGTGTTTTGGAGCGTATTTATCCTGTATCTGTTCGGCCCTTTTGTCCTTGCTCCGGGCTGGTCATCGGGTCGCCCCAGACAGTTCTGTCCGGTCTGATCTAGTCCTTGACGGGACATGGGAGTAAATCTGATACGTACCCGGTCGGTCCTCCTCGTTGCTATGCTTGGCCGGTTTATCCGAAAATTGGTTCTTTTGTCCTCTGGCCCTCCTAACCGGGATGGTTGAGCTAGCGTTGAGCGCATACGTGGATGCCAAGGCGGATGGGATATCAACAAGGGCCCCCGAGTCCAGGGCCGTGCCGGGTGGTCGGGGCTGGAGTCGATTCGTAGTTAGGCCGAGCCGGCTTGTTAGGGAGGATGAGATTCTCGAAGGGACGTCTCTTCGAGAGATGTGTCGGTTCGATTTCCGCATCTTCGTGTCATGATGAGGGACACGTGACAGGATTCGGTTTGGTGATGCGTCCATGCGCCCTTGTTTTTCGCGACGGTTCAGTGGGAATCGACGTGCCACGTGCTAAGCATTTAATGCTTGGTTTTCCCTATAAATAAATGGGTTCGCCGTCTTTCTTCTTATTCCTCTTTTCATTTCCACCATTTTTGTGAGTTTTTTGGAGAGAAAAAATCTGGTGAGTTTCACTTCTTGTTTCTTTTTTCTTTTATTTCAAATAGCCGACATGTCGGATCTGGGGGATGAGAGGACGGCGGAGTTGGCCGTGTCGCCGGACCGCACGTGGGTGGCAGATCTGTCCCTAGGGGGACTCCCGTCGACTGGAGTGATGAGGAGGGAGGCAGCGAGGTAGTGAGGTCGCCAGGATCTGAGGAGGCATAGGTGGTGGCGCCGTTAACGGCGGTCGGCGAAGCTTCGGATGAGGAAGGGGAAGTTGAGCCTGGAACGGCCTGGGTTCGACCTCGGGCGTCCCTTTTCGTGGAGGCGGCGTGGGACTCGGCCTCGATCCGCAGTGTCGTTACAGAGTAGCAACTGGTAGCGTGGGGGCGGCGGCGGTTTAAAATCCCAGCGGCGGTGCAGATGTTCGTCCCGTATCCCGAGGAGAGGCCTCACTTTCCACCCGTCAGCTGCACGGCCGTATACTACCGCTCCTTGTTGGCGGGGCTGAGGTTCTCGCTCCCCTTAGCTCTGTCCCGGTTCCTGATGCAGTGGGGCCTTCCCATTACCTATCAACAAGAAACCCAATGTGACTTTGAGCCGAACACTGTTTTTCACACCTAATAAACCCACCAAAATGGAACACTACTGGTTAAAGCCCGCTGAAAACCTCTACCACCGCCAAGGCCGCCATGCCCAAGCCACTCCTCAGCCTCCACCTCCACGCGGTGGTTCTACTAACATACATCATCTGCGCACTCTTCCTCCTGTTAGTTGAATAAAGTAAACAAACCCGGCTGATAGTTACTATTTCCAGACCCAATCCTCTTCCAGTTAATCATCTCATCAGAGGGGGAAGGTGTTGATTGAGAACATAAAATCTAGAAGCTTTTTCAGGCTTCTTTCAGTAGCTTCTTGCCTTGTTCGTCGGTGGATCAATCAGGGTCGGCTACACCTGAATTACAATTTGAGTTATATGTGGAGATCCGATCCGGATCAACGTTGAATGTTGAACGTGACTATACAGAGGAGCCTCATCGCCGCTGTGGTGACGCCGTCGAAGGCTATGATAGAGAATTTTTTCTTGATGGCGGCAGCGGAGGTGTTGACCGGCGACAATTGTTTACAACCACGGGGTACTGTATATATCAATATGTGTGTGTCTATGTTTAAAAAAAAAAGGAACGGAGAAGACTAAGCCCGAAGAATAAATAAAGAAGACAAGACAAATCTATACTTCTATTAAAAAAAAGTAATGACATTTTAAAAAGTATAGCATATGTAGAGAGAGATATTTTTAAATTTTTAAAAAAAAATTAAGAAAAAAAAGAATATTCTGAATATATATTGTTGGAGTTTTATTCCACATCTTACACTTATCTACCAATAAAAAAGTTCTTTCATTATTTTCTAGCTTAAAATTCTAAATATTTATAATTTTTTTTATATCAAGTTTATTTTTAATGAAAAATATATCAAATCAATTCCTATTTCACGATCTGTAATTAGACATCCATATTGAATATAATAAATCCGATAGATTTACATTAATGACCGATTGCACAGAAGACGTTTATATTATAAAAAATATGAGTATTAATTTTTAATAAAATTAATTGATGTAAAATAAAAGTAAATTCACTTTTATGAAATTAGATTTAAGACTTTATTGCTTACATAAAAAATAATTATGGTACTTATTTAATAATAATGATAACTAAAAATAGTAAAACATACACTACACAAACATATATATTAAGACTTAATCATATACTATTTTTGGCCCCAAATTTTATTCCTACCTTTTTTCGGTATGTGTCCAAAATTTATTCAGGTAATGAATACTAACTGACTTAACACTATGCTAATGCAAGACTCTTTCTCCAATTATATTAAACTCCATAATACACTCAACAAGTTTTTTTAATTAAAATTCATGACAAAGATCCTAAAGAATAAATTTCGGGATCGAAAATATATATTTTAATAATAAAATATTTTGTCCGCTGCATCGTACTAGAGAACATCTAGTTAATTAAGAAAAAATAGGACTAGATACCAAAAGAGAAAAAAAGGGGGAGATCTGGGAGGCTGGAGTAGTGAAAAGAAAAGGGGGAGATAACAAAACAAAATAAATATATTATTCTTTTTAATTCATTAGATCTTATATTTGGGTTTCCAATTATAATATACATTATCACAATAAATTTTTGTTGATACCACCAGAATCGGTTTAACGACACCTTTAATTTGATACTAATCTTGATATGAGTGTTAGCTCTTTTCATATTTATTATTAAATTTATTAAATTGTACGAATTAATATCCAACTCTGAAAATCACAAAAATTTATGAATACATACCCGTATACATGCTATTAACGGTAGTCGATATTTCAACCTATACCTTGACGAGGACTATATTTTGAGGAATTGATTGGACGATCCTGCTTTGGTAGAAGCAGTTAATTATTTTTGCAGTTTAATTTCTATCTCTTATTTATCTCAAAGTGGTGGTTTGAAACCACACATTTATCGAATTTTATTTTCTGTAATTACAATACCTCCCATGTGATGAGTTAAATTATCACAAGATGGATGATTTTACATATGCAATTTATATATTATATATCACCATCATGGTTGGTTATACCACATGAATAGTTCATAAATCCTGCTCCCGGAGAAGCAGTTGATAGAAATAAATCCTACTCTGGAGAAGTAGTTGATCGATTATCTAAATCCTGCTCTCGAAAAAGCAGATGATAAAAAATAAATCTTACTCTGAAGAAGTAGTTGATCAATGATTCAAATCATGCTCTCGAAGAAGTAGTTGATGGAAATAATATCCGTTCTCCATGATTATTAAACATGAATGGAGAAAATTGAGCAAGTGATACCAGAAGCTATCACCGATTAATTAAAGAAAATCCCATGCAAATATACCGCATGGTGGGATCATCTGACAACTGCTATGAAGACCTATCACTGAAAAATAATTGATCAACAAGTCCCATGCTGATTATATCATATGGTGGGATCATTAAAATCATATTGATATGACAATATTTATGGAGAAGCATATATCACATATTCGTGAGAATAATGTATTTGCATAAAAGCAAAGGATGATCTTATTATTGCTGGAAGAAGCACACACCAGTCGAAGTGAAAATATCGAAACTAGCTGAAAGACACTAAACACTCGACAATATGAAACGCGAAAAGAAAATACATATGAAACCCCAAAAAGGAGAGGGGTGCGTCTCGAGAGTATAAAACTCCACAACTGTGCCACCCCCTAGCATCAGGGTTTATAATGAAAGATCTAAATGATCTAAACTTTTTTTCCGTTTGGCGCCAATAGTCTGTGGCTCATGAGCTTTGAATTCCAAATTCTTAACTGGAATATATGCCTGGAACTTTATAAGTAGATCAGCAACAGTGTCAGCACATATTATTATATCTCTTGATGGCTGAGATATAAACTTGTGATCTACTCCTTGATCCAGAAAGGCAAGCAAATCGCTGAAGAAATTATTAATATTCAACAAACTTATAGGTTTGGTATGGAAGTCCCGCTTAGCACATGACGTGATGTTGAATATCTCATTGAGTGTGCCATAGCCGCCTGAAAGAACAATAAAAGCATCGCTATTATTCACCATATACATTAAATTATCATGCACAGACTGTGCTTGAAGCATCAACCCAGTTGAACCTCCTATACTACTGGTTCTAACTGTGGGAAAGTGTAAGTCACTTGTTACTCTTATTATCCCATTATGTGCAGCCTCTAAAAGATAACCCAAAAATCCATAATTACTCTCACCATACAATATATCGATATTGTGTTTTCCTAATTCTTTTACGAATTGGTATGTCATATCTATATGCTGGATATGACCTATCAGTTTGGATCCACCTAAAATATACATAGTTTTAATTGGATGAGTTCTATATGAAGATTCTGAGAACTCCATCTCTCTACACTAGTGTTTCAAAATAATTTTATGAAATGTACATTTTATGATTTATGGATCCCAAATTTAAAGACAAACTTCTTACTAAACGACAAATGACTTCACTATTTTCATTGAAAAAGGAGCGGCAGATAAGTCACTATTTTTACTATTTTCTTTTTGACAAAATTGCAAAAGAAAACGAAATATATGATATTATATTTTTTAATGAAAATGACGTTATCGATCGGCAGTTGAGAAATTTAAATATTGAAAAATAATATTCATCAACTTGCATTATTTTTCTATTACCTTATACCAACTTTGACAGAACGGACTTACAAACTAGATCTTTTGAGACTAATTTTTCATGACTATAACGTTCTCATTCATCCTTAAATTGTATCCACAAAGCCATTAGTTCACGATGAACGTATCCACTGGAATATGTATCAAGAATCTGTTAGATATCATGATCCATAGATTCTTTACTCAATCCATCCTTGATAAATGCTATTTTATCTTCTCTATTTTAGATACAAACCCCAGATTTGCATCGTGTCTCACATGTCCACCGAGCACATTTATAGCACTCACCTAATCTTTTTGCTCTCCGTTTCTTTGCAAAACTACTCTTACTTGTACCTAGCTTGTACGTAAATAACTTTTAAAATTCGCCAGATAGTCGAACTTGTGCTTCAATCAACCATCGAATATCTTCTGGGATGCCATTTCTCATTAGCATCCTTAATCTTTCCAGTGGAGCTCGATAAATTCTTTTATGATATTCACTGGAGTCACCATTCCTATGATCAAGAAGCACCTTTGGTTTCTTAAAAACATGCAGCGAGAACTGGTGGAAGGGAATAAAACAGAATATATACGGAGAAGCTGATCATTCAAAGCGTATAAGAAATGATCATACAAGAGGCCAGGATCCCGGTGAAATAGGAATCAAAGCAGAAGGGCAACTTGGTATTGGCAAGCACTTGATCTTTGATTTGTCCACTCTTCCTGATTTGGACTCCTTGCCATTTCTTTTATCGTACCTATCTTTGCTGTCAGAGTTTCCAGGATTTGAAAAGTTGCTTTGTTTTCTGAATTTTATGTACTTCATCTTTCTGAATCCTTTTACTATCATAGCGACCATCTGTACCATATCTTGACCTGATGAGTCATTGTCTGAGTCTTTATCAGTATTTAACTCAATCCCAGAGTCAGTATTTGATCATCAGTACTTGTTACCGTTCCTTTCCCTTTGCTGGAGCCTCTGTTCTTCTCCTTGATCATTGTAGACTTTGCTTCAACATTCAAGGTAACAATCTTAGCTTTGTTGCTTTTCCTGTTCTCCCTTTGTTGAATCTCGAGATCATGAGTCTTTAGTATTTCGTAGACTTCATCAAGGGATAGATCACTTAGTTCATAAGTGTGCCTTATGATTGATGCTTATGTATCCCATTCCTGAGGAAGGTCTCTCAGAAACTTGGTGTTGGAATGCTCAACATTCAGAAACTCCTTTCCCACTAATGACAACTCATTCAGAAGTGTGAGAAACCTGTCATAGATTCATCAGTTTTTCCAGAGTGTTTATACTCTTGAATGAGTACAGCCCTACTGTTCTTCTTGATTGCAGTTGTCCCTTGACACTGAATTTCCAAAGCATCCCATATTCCCTTGGCTAATTTGCATGCTATGACCCTGTCTGATAAGACAGTATCCAGGCTGTTGTGGAGAATGTTCCTCACCTTGGCATCTTTCAGAACTTCTGCCTTGTGTCTTCACCGGTCCATCCTTTCTTTCCTTTTTGACATTGTGTTCAGCAACAGTAGCCGTCTGGGAGACAAACCTCTCTGGAACATAAGGACCATTCAGAATTATGTCTACGTAATCAGGGTCTGCAGCCTCCAGATACATCATTATCTTTACCTTCCATATTGAATATTCCGATTTCTTGAGAATTGGAATCTTAATGCTTTCATACATGTTTCTAGACATTTTGATCTTTTCTGATTGACTAATTAATCAGTAAAGCTCTGATACCAATTGTTGCCCAGTAAATGAAAATTATGTAAGGGGGGTTGAATATAATTGTCTAAAACTTTTCCGATTAATTGAAATGAAACAAGTAATGAAAGAACAAATCAGCTTCTATTAATGTTTTATAAAAACTGATACAAACTCTCTTAAGAAAAAACCATGTTCTTGAGAGCTGCTAGGTTATATGATACTCGTGTAAGCGATTACAATTAAGTAAAATCTATTCTGTGTTTATATAGATACACAGCTGCACTATCTGTTGCAAAAGATAATCTTCAACTAAATTGATACTCTCTTTGTTTATCTTCCGCAGATAACTGCTATCCCTGATTTAGTGCTACCGACATATATCTGCAAATCAGTCCCTTCCTGAAATCATGGAAAACTCGGATATCATAATAAGCCCTGATATCACTAACTCCTGATGATGTCATCCTGACGTTAAGTACCGACAATCAACTCCTGGTGGCGACCATTAAATCAATGATATCCAACAACCATTTTATCAGTGTCAAAGTTGTAAACAACATCAGGAACCTTTTCAGGAGTAGAAACAACTTCTTCAACATTCGCCATTAAAGCATAGTTGATTTCCTCTTCTGAGTCTAAGGAGTACATCTAATCTTGATTGGAAGTGATAAGAGATTTTCCGAAACCTTTGCTAGATTTAGGCTTCTTATATTCAGTTTCATAGTGCCCTAATCCATCACAGTTGTAGCACTTGATCTTTGATTTGTCCACTTATCCTTGTTGTCATACTTTGCAGGCCTTTTTTATGAGTTGCCTTGCTTCCTGAATTTCCTACACTTCATCCTCTTGAAACCCTTGACAATCATGGCAATCATCTGTACCAGCTCCTGATCTGATGAATCAGTATCTGAGTCCTCATCAATATTTGACTCACCATCACTGTCAGTATTTGATTCAACAGCAGTTGACATGTTTCCTTTTCCTTTTCTAAAACCAACATTTTTCTCCTTGATCATTGCAGTCCTTGCTTCAACATTCAATGCAATAATTTTTGTTTTGCTACTTTTCTTGTTCTTCCTTTGTTGAATCTCCAGATCATGAGTTTTCAACATCCCATAGACTTCATCAAGAGGTATCTCACAAAAGTCATAAGTATGCCTTATAATTGAGGCTTGTGTGTCCCATTCTTCAGTAAGTGCTCTCAGAAACTTGGTGTTTGAGTCTTCAATATCATACACCTTTCCCACAAGTAATAGTTCATTCAGGAGTGTGAGGAACCAATCATAGATTTCTTTGAGGCTCTCATCAGATTTTGCTTCAAACTGTTCATACTCTTGAGTGAGTACAGCTCTTATGTTCTTCTTGATTTTTGTTGTCCCTTGACACTGAGTTTCCAAGGCATCCCAAATCTCCTTGGCTGTCTTGCAAGCTATGACCCTATTTAACAACACTATATCCAAAGCATTATGAAGAATATTTTTACCTTAACATCTTTCAGGACTTCTGCCTTATCTTCAGGAGTCCATTCTTTCTTCTCCTTCAGCATATAATGTTCAGGAACAGTGGCTGTTTGAGTTATAAGACTTTTTGGAATATATGGACCACTTATAATTCTGTCAATATAGCTAGGATCTACAGCCTCAAAGTACATCATCATCTTTACCTTCCATGTAGGGTACTCAGTTTTCTTGAGAACAGGGATCTTTTTCTTGAGAATAGGAATCTTAACACTTTCATACTTGTTTACAGACATATTGAACTTTTCTGATTGACTTATTAATCAGTAAAGCTCGGATACCAATTTTTGCCCATTAACAGTTGTAGAAGGGGGATTGAATACAATTGTATAGCTTTTCCAAACAATCGAAATGATAACAAGTAATGAAAGAATAAATCAACTTTTATTATCTCTTTATAAAAACTGATACAATACTATTACACAACTCTCTCAAGAAAAACAATGTTCTTGAGAGCTGTTAGGTTAAATGATACTCGTATAAGCAATTACTCATAAGTAAAACTTATTATGTGTTATATAGTTACACAGCTGCACTATCTGTTCCAAAAGATAATCCCTGTCAAAATATGATCTTCTTCATTTATTTTCCGCAGATAGCTGCAGTGTTGGTGATTTTAGTGTCACCATTCATTTTGTGTAATTGGAACTAATATGTGAGCTAAGGGGTTTACAATTCGTATTCTAATATATGATCGGGTATGTGCGGAGTGCACACATGTATAAGATCGAATTATAAGCCGGTACGGACTAATGTCGGGGTCGGGCGGCGCGCCGCCTGACGGGGTCTAGGGCGCGCCCTGCGGGTCCATGTGGCAGATCCCCTGGCGGTGGTCCCGCTTAGCCCTCGCGGGCGGGGTCGAGGGGCCGAGCCTCGCGGGTTTGGGCGCGCCCAAAAGGTCTTCTAAATTTAGATCGGGATTTAGTGATATTTCCGAATTTTAGAGGGAGACTGTGGTAAAATTGATTAATTTCGTTAACCACCCGTCAACCCTAATTTCGGACCACTAATGACGGCGCCGTCATCAAAACCCTAAGATCGACCTACTTGTAACCCTAATCCGACATTATAAATAGGGCTCTCCACATGAGTCTGAAACACACCCTTTCTGAGCTCTTTATCTTTCTGATAAACACAGAATTTCTCTAGCAATTTGGCTTACGTTTCTGTGCCTGGATTCGTAAGTGTTCCATTGGATTATCCTAGGCTGAATTTCTTGTAACCCGGGCATAGGGTAGAAATATCAGTTCGGAAAGTGTTTACACGATCCATTGGAAAATCCGGATCTCCACAAAACCCTTATACCCCAACATGCAGTTCCTGACTTTCAGCAACCGACATATCTTAGCATATCAATCTTCTCTTGATTGCTATGTTATTGACATAATTGAAAAGGAAAGGTGTGAAATTTGACTAGAGTAATAAGTGTAAGGAAATCTTCGGGGATCTGAATAAGAGGTTAACTTCAGCACGTGTGTTCATGATCCCGAGCAGGAATGATGGTTTTATTATCTACATTGATGCCTCCAAGTAAGGCTTAGGTCGTGTATTTATGCAGTATAGCAAGGTCATATATTATGCCTCAAAGCAGCTGAAGAGTCACCAACTGCACTATCTTACTCATGCCTTATAATTGGTTGACATAATACATGATTAAAAACTTGGAGACACTACCTTTACGGGATAAAATATGAAACATATTTTGCCCAAAAGGAACTGAACATTCGGCAAGGAAGATAGAGCTTGTAAAAGACTATGATTGCTCTATACACTATCATTCAGGCGTGGCTAACGTAGTGGTTGATGCCTTGAGACGAAAGGCTATAGGGCAAGTAGTTAGTCTCATTACAAGTTAGTTGCAGTTAATAAGAGACTTCGAGAATCTGAGGATTAAAGTGTTACAACCTATGAGTAAAGCAGGTGCTATCTTATCTACTTCGAAAATTCATCCTACCCTGAGAAATAGAATCAAGACGTGCAATAAAATGATAGTTTTCTTGCCAGGATGAAATCTCAGCTCCTGGCATTCATGGGTTTGCGTAAGGTGCAGATGGTGTTTTGGTGTATAAAGGGAGACATTGTGTGCCTAAGGACGAATTTTGGAGAAGAGATTACTAGAGGAATCACACAGTACGCCTTATATGGCACACCTAGGAGGTACAAGATGTACCAAGACTTAAGAAAACTATTTTGGTGGAGAAGCATGAAGAGAGATATTGGACTGTTCATCCAAATGTGCTTGGTTTGTCAGCAAGTTAAAGCCAAACACCAGTAACCATCAGGGTTGCTTAAGCAGTTGGAAATCCCTGAGTGGAAGTGGGAACTTGTAACCATGGATTTTATCATTGGGTCGCCCCAATCAACTACGAGACATACTGCTTTTTGGGTCATTGTCGATAGATTGACTAAGTCAGCACAATTCTTGCTAGTAAAGATTACCTTTATGTAATACCCGGTTGTGAATTCAATCATTATCATTCAGTAATTGGCACTTAGTAATTTTTTCACTCTTTAATAATCATTCATCATTCATGTTCATTTATTTGTGTTCATCGGCGTATCTTTGAGCCGTGTATCAGTTATCATTCGTCGTTTAACCCTGTTTGGGAATCGAGACGAGAATATTATCATAATCATTGTGATTGATAGCCTTGTGTTGGAAGTATCATTATTACGTGTTATTGGACTTAATTATATTTATGCAAGTTATGTGTGTTGGATCATTCATCATTTGTATCGAGAAGGCGGAGTTTTCACATTTCTTTTTCTAGCTGAGAGTTACGGCCGTAACCTATCATGCATTATGGCCGTAACATGCGTTCGTTGGTTCAGTGTCTTTTTGCCGAAGGCAACTTACGGCCGTAAGATTTTGCAGGATACAGCCGTAAGTGAGGATCATTGTGTTCAGGGGTGTCTCGACGAAGGCTACTTACGGCTGTAAGGCAGTCCTTATTACGGTCGTAAGTCGAGAAGTTTGGTCGGTATTGTTTTTTGACGAAGTGTACTTATGCCCGTAAGTATAGGGGGTTACGGACGTAAGATCGTTGACCTTGGTTTGTTACGGTCGTAAGGTGGCAGAGTTACGGCCATAACTCTGCACAGTATTTAACGAGCGGGACGGGTTTTTCAGCCTCATTTCTTCATTTCTCCACTTTTGGCCGAGAGAGAGAGAGTCTTGGGAGAGATTTTTCATCATTATAACACTTGTGTATTCATTTTCTAATCACCTATCTTCGGTTGTGGAGCTTGGATAGTCGATTAACTCGAGTTTCGACGGATTGAATGGTTTGGATCTTCAAAGGTAATTTCTTCAAAATCTTAGATTTCGATTTTGAGGTGGAGTATGATGTTTTGGATGATATAATCATGATATGTGAAGGGATATACATATGATTATGAGTTTCTATGAATTATTATTGGATTGTTGGATGATTATTAAGAACACTCTGAATGTTGATTTTGAAATTAGGGGTTTTGATTAGAAGTTTTCGTAATCTCGAATTGTGTATTCTTATGGGATTATCGATTGTATTGAAGATATTTTGTTGTATTGAATCATTCATTGGAGGTTTGGAATCTATATAATTGATATTAGTTGTAAACAATTGAAGATTGTTTACAACGTGTTTGTTAAATTGCCACAATGAGTTGGGAAGTGTTGTATCGACCCTTTGAGTTGATTTTGATTATACGAGGATATGTATATTAATCGAATTGTTGGTAATTGTGTTATTCAAGGTTGTTCGGGCGACCGATAATCCCTTTAAGGACGTTGATCGTGGAAGGACATTCTCTCGTCGGTTTGAGGCAAGTTTTATACTTGTACTAGTCAATGAGATTAATGTTATCATATATGTGTATGAATGTGTTGTATCATTCCGAGACTTAGTCTCTTCATGAGTTCATTGATATTAAGGGATCGTTTGATATGATACTCTTCGGCAATTATGTCAAATGATTATTGTTGTTCGTTAATGGCCGGTTCAAGGCATTGAGATACTTATTGTTAATGTTATTGTCGATAGCTGGTTTGCGGTATCGATGTATCGATTATTTTCGTTGATATTGATGTCGATCTAAGACATTGTTGTAATCATTGCTATTGATGTTGGTGTTTTGTCATTGATGTTGTATTGGCCGATTGAAGGCATTGGCGTATTCATTCCTCATCTCCGTCGTCGGTAACCGATTAAAGGTGTCGAGGCATTCGTTGTATCATTGTTATCGATTGGCCGTTCTAAGGCAATCTAGGTATTGAATCATTCGTTGTATAATTGTTATCGATTGGCCGTTCTAAGGAAATCGAGGTATTGAATCATCCATTGTATCATTGTCATCGATTGGCCATTCTAAGGCAATCGAGGTATTGAATTGGGACTGTCGAGGATAGTTCCCATCTGTTGTGTCGTTGTTATCGATTGACCATTCTAAGGTAATCGAGGTATTGAGTTGGGACTGTCGAGGACGGTGTCCATCCGTGAGTTATTGTTGTCGTGTTGGCCAACTCAAGGCAGCACACTATCATTCTTGTGAACTCGGTAATCTTGGGATCGTTGCCGTTTGTGATTAATTGTGTTTTGGAGGCTAGTCTCGGCTAGTGATCATTATGGGTAAGTTTGGGGCTTGAACCTTCGCGGTTGGTTTCCCAACACCTACAGCTCAGTAGGTCACGGTCACTGGTGATCTCATTATGGGTAAGCTTGGGGCTTGAACCTTCGTGGTTGGTTTCCCAACACCTACAGCTCAGTAGGTCACGGTCACTGGGTGATCTCATTATGGGTAAGCTTGGGGCTTGAACCTTCGCGGTTGGTTTCCCAACACCTACATCTCAGTAGGTCATGGTCATCTTGATGATCTCATTATGGGTAAGTTTGGGGCTTGAACCTTCGCAGTTGGTTTCCCAACACCTACAGTTCAGTAGGTCACAGTCACTGGGTGATCTCATCATGGGTAAGTCTGGGGCTTGAACCTCCGCGGCTGGTTTCCCAGCACCTGCAATTCAGTAGGTCATGGTCATTGGATGATCTCATTGTGATACGGCTTTGTTCCGTGGCTTCAGCCCTCATTGTGATACAGTTTCGTGTTGTGGCTTCGGCCCCCATGTGATATAGCTTCGGGCCATTGTGATATTTGACAGCTTCGGCTGAGTGACTTTCAGGTGATTGTGATATTTGATAGATTCGGATGAGTGACTTTCAGGCCAGTGTGATGTCTTGGTATTTTCATGGAGCCTTCGGGCATTGTGATTCGTATTTATTCCAGCTCTGGTTTGGTTCATCTTCGTGTAATTCATTGTGGTGTTCTCTATTGATAATTCTTCGTTGGGCACGTATGCTCTAACCTGTTGAGCAGGTATTGATCGTATGTCGTGGGCATAGTGTTTCACGAATGCTCGGTTCTTACCTTGGGTTGTGAGCATCTCGTATTATTATTATTGTACCATTTCATTCTGCCTTTGGATGCATATCATGATATACATGTATTTGATGTTCATTATCTGGATGACTGACCCCGTGGGGGCAGAACATGTTTTCATGTTTTAGGTGCTCGTGAGGAGAGAGTTGAGACACAGGGGCATGATGATGGCGATGAGGCATCCGAGCGATACTAGTTCAGAGTTGTTCGGTGTTCATGCTGGCCAGTCAGTTTGGAGTGTTCTCCAGTTTGTTAGTCGTTGTCATTTTGTATTATCCGAGCAAGGCTCGTAGATCTTGTTGTATTTTATTTTTGGCCATGTATGCCCATCGCTGTCGCTGAAATTCCTTATTGGAATATTGTGTCGGATATCATAGTAGGGACTGTGATTTCCCTTGTTGGTTAATGTGATGTATTTTAGTCGTGATCGCCTGGTGGATCTCCTGGTGTGGGGTCCACGACACTGTAATAACCTAATAGGATTTGGGGGTGTTACACTTTAATATTGATCAGTACGCTTAATTATACATAAGGAAACTATTGAGATTGCATAGAATTCCTGTATTGATAGTGTTTGATCGAGCTACAAGATTGACTTCTAATTTAGGGACAAGTTTAATAAAGCACTGGGAGTAGAACTGAAGTTTAGCATAGCTTACCATCTGCAAATTGATGGTCAGCCAAAAACGACGGTACAAACCCTAGAATATATATTGAGGTCATGGGTTCTAAACCCTGTAGATAAGTGGAAAATTACTTACCTTTAGCGGAATTTGCGTATAGTAACAGTTATCATGCAACTATTGAGATTGCCCTATATGAAGCACTCTATGGGAAAATGTTCAAATCATTTGGACAGAGGTTGGAGAAGGAAAAAATTTAGGACCCGAATTGATCGAGCATACGATTCCAACAATTGCAAAGATTCACGATAAAAGCAAAACAAGATAGACAGAAACCATGCCGATCGTAGAAGGAAAGACTTTCAGTCTAAAGTGGGAGACCATGTTTTTCTTCAGGTGGCTCCGGTAAGAGGAGTGGTAAGATTTGGTAATAAGGGAAATTTAAGACAAGATATATTGGTCCATTTGAAATCCTTAAGAGAGTCGGTGACTTAGCACATGAGTTGGCATTACCGCCAGAAATTATGATCCATACAAAATATTTCCATGTGTCAATGCTGATGAATTATGTTCATGACCCGACGCAATAGGTTCCACAGATCATATTGGGATGTAAGATTTTGAGACTCAGATATAGGGGTGTACCATTGGTTAAGGTGCAGTGGCGATGTCATCACTGGGATGAGGCTACTTGGAACCGCGAGGAGGAATTGTCATCTGCATATCCTCACTTCTTTAAAACTGGTGAGTAACGAATTTCAAGGGCGAAACTTTTGTAAGGAAGATATGATGTAACAACCCGATGTTTAATTGAATATTTAATCTTAGGCCCAACTCGATCAATTTTGCATGTATTTAATATTATATGGTTCCTAAGGCTGTCAAACGGATAATATGGAGCCGGATATGGCCAAATCCGTATCCGGATCCGGTATTTAGTAAAGGTAACCGAATCCGTATTCGGATTCGGAAATATCCGGACGGAATGGATACGGATAATATCCTGCGGATGCTATCCAGATACGGATAATATCCGTATCCGCCACCTTTTTTTTTTAATCTTCAAAAATTTAATGCAGGAGGAGGGATTTGAACCCTGGTGGAGCTCCTTATCCTTACTAAATTCCTAATGCCAATACCACTTGGGCTAGCTGATCTGATTGTTGTGTTAGAAAGAGAAATAACTAATAAGTAAAGATAACTTATACCGCATGCTTATATTTTAATATTGAGAAATAAAGAATGAAGACATGTGACAAAGTATTATGGGGAGTAACATGCTTATATTTTGTAATTATATATTAAAATTATATTAAAAATATATATTATATATAATTCATTTCGGATACGGATATTTTTGGATACGGATGCGCCGTATCCGCTTTTTTCGGATACAGATAATATCCGCTTTTTCTGAATTAGAATACAGATATTTCGGACGGATATTGGATTTTTCGGATTTTGTTGACAGCCCTAATGGTTCCTCATTTTATAAGAATCATGTCAAAAAATGATTACATGATTATGTACTCATATGATTGGTAGGCCTATTAAAATTAAAAATTTTAATAAGTGGAATTTGTGTTATCTAATATTCGCATTTTCTCTATGTTTAACAATTTCTATTTTTGTATTTTTTTTTCACTTTTACCGACTCGCTTGTCATCGTTTTGACATTTTGAAACTAGGTTATTCTGCACCTTTTGGCATCTGAACGAGTTTTGAGGTTGTTTTATTCAAGAACGTGTGTTGTGGCGACTTTTTCTGCATTTAGCTTCGATTCATGTAGTCTTACTCGAAATTACTATTACTCGTATTTGCAAGTTCATTATATATATATATATATATATATATATATATATATGTGTGTGTGTGTGTGTGTGTGTGTGTGTTATGAGCTTGAATATGATTGTTCTATCAAGGATCGTGGTCTCTATACGCTTGGGTCGTTCTGTAATATTCCAAAATTTTCAGAATGTTTGGTGTTCATTTTTCCTTACCGTCGGGTGTCCGAAATAGTGTGTTTGTTTAGCCTTGGGTTTGTCGTTAGGAACTCTTTGTAAGCACTTCGTCATTTTCCCCGTACTTTGGCATTTGGATGTTGCTCTAGCCTTTTTAGCTGCTGAACAGTCCTACTGTCAGCAGCAGGCTTATGGCCGTAAGTTTGCCCCTGTTACGGCCGTAAATCCAGTTAATATACGGCCTTAACAGGATCCTTGTTACGGCCATGAGTTTCCTTTCAACGACCGCAATAAGGAGTGTTTGAAATCGAGCAATCCAGTGAGCTACTTACGGCCGTAGAAATAGCTAATTATGGCCGTACTATTCCCTTGTTACGACTGTAAGCCTCCTTTGTTACGATCGTAATGCATAACAATATATTTGGCCGGCAGAGGCCGAAAATCATCATTATCTCAACTTTTCTTCTTCATTCTGCGACGGGGCAACTTCTTGAGGAGGGTTCTGATTGGGTTTTGTTCCACCGCCGATTAGGAGATGATTTAGACCATCATATCATCAGTCTATCATCAATTTATCCATCTTTCATCTTCAAATCAAAGCAATTCCCTTAAAACCCTAGTTTGGGAGATTTGAGAATTTTTAGGTAACTTTTCATCTAATTCTGATTTGATCGTGTTATATGGTGGAATTAGGATTATGTAATGATAGAGTATTATATTCCTTATGAATTCATCGTTTGATTGATGTTATTCCTTAATGGTTGAGTTGTAGAACCTCATGCCCTTGTAGTGTTCGATTAAATGCGTAAGCGGGGGATTTGGGTGTTCCTTATCATTTTCCCTTATTGAAACTGTTAAGTGAACATTAGTATGATCATAGGGTGAATTTCTTATGAAGGACTTGAGCCCAAGCCCTTTTCGTCCGTTATTTTCTTCATAATGTTGAGCATTTATACATGTTGAATCGTGCATATGAGTAGGAAAGGTTGCATTATTCGCTAAGGGATGCCCGATGGGGCGTATGGGGATCCAGGTTAAGGGCGCTGGATCATGAGTTGGGGTTATTCCAACTAGGGATGTCCGACGGGACATATGGGATCTAAGCCAAAGGCAGTGGATCATGGATAACCATGAGTGATATGTTTTATTTTTGGATGAGGATCCTTGAGTATTATGACTTGTTAATTGATGATATTCTCAAATATTAAACTGTATGTGTTGAAGTTATTTTCTTTACAAATAGCTTAGCATGTTTCATATGATTATATACTTGCACGAGTGATTCCAACACTAACCCCTTAAATGGGGGAAATGTTGTTCATGTATTTCAGGTCATTTACAGCTTGAGGAGCCAGCACGGGGTACGCATGGGATGGACAATCAACAGTGATATTAGGTAGACAAACAAGTAGTCATCTTCCTAGTTGGTTATGTGACGGTCTTGGAATTGTTTATGTAGAAGTTTATTTAATTTACTGTGAAATCCCCTGCGTGGCATTTGAATTGTTTTGAATGTTACTAACACTCGCTGTTTTAAATGTTCTGAACGAGGCCACGGACCAACTAGTTATTTTCCATCTCTCTATATATAATGTCTTAAAAGTGTGTTGTGCTATCGTGAATGTATGTTGTCAGCCTGGTAGCCTTTATGCAACGTTCTACGACGTGTAATAGCCCTAACGATATTTGGGTGTTATATTTATGGTATCAGAGCTTACGTTTGTGAATACCTAGGGTGTTGTATATTGGGTCTGTCGGTGGAGTCGTAGGGGTCATTGTTTGAGCCTAACATCTTTGCGCTGCTGTCATACTGTGCGACCTAAGAATGTAAGACTTCTCAGTTCTCGTATTTGTTTGTGGCTTTTGATCCTGAATGAGAGTTGGTCTATTATTAATAATTGTGTAAGATTCTATATCATAGCTGGTCTTTTATTGTTTCATCTTTTCATTCTTTAGTATGATGCGAGGCGTGCGGATGAGGCATATGCTGTGGTGGCAGTAGGTACCACTCAAATTCTTTCTCATCTAGTTTCAGTATTTTTTTATTCGGGTGCTACCCATTCATATATTACATTAGATTGTTTTTGTCTTGGTATTTATTGTTTATTCGAGTGTGCAAATCATTTATTATGGGTATGCCTGGTGGGGACCATATAGTTGGGAACCGAGAAGTTAGAGATTGCCCAGTGAGAACTGGGGATCGGGATTGGTCTTCGAATCTAATTTTATAGATTTTAAAGGTGAGGATTCGATCCTAGGGGATGATTAGCTAGATCGCCACAGTGCTATCATGAACTATCAGACTCGTACCATTTCGATAGTGGTTGAGGATGGCACTGAGCATACTTTTGTAGGCCATAAGCTAGGTAGATAGGGGAGTGTGATCAGCGCCATGAAGGCGACAAAACTTTTGAACCAAGGCTGTGTCGGATATTGGTGCTATGCTATGAAGATGGTGGAAGGGGAAGTCGAGTTGTCAGTGGTCCAGTCGTCAATGAGTATCCCGACATGTTTCTGTATGATTTTCCAAGATTACTATCACAGCGAGATGTTAAGTTCTCTATCGAATTATGTCTCTCGAGCACCATATCATATGGCGCCATCAGAGATGTTATAATTGAAGAAACAATTGGAATAACTCTTATATAAAATGAATATTACACCGAGCGCTTCACCTTGGGGTGCACCGGTCCTGTTTCTTAAGAAGAAAGATGGGTCACTTTGTTTATGTATCGACTATTGAGAGTTAAACAAGCTGACCATCAAAAATAAATACCCTTCACCGCGTATTGCTGACCTATTTGATCAGTTTCAGGGGCCATCAGTATTCTCGAAGATTGACTAGCGATCCAGGTATTATCAGTTGAGGATTCGGGATTTAGACATTCCGTAGACTGCTTTTCTGACGAGATAGGGTCATTATGAGTTCGTAGTTATGCCACTCGGGCTAACCAATGCACCAGTCGTAGTCATGCAGATGATGAATAAGGTGTTTATTGAGTATCTTGATAGGTTTATGGTTGTCTTTATTGATGACATTCTTATATATTCTTGAGGTCGATATGAGCACGCCGAGCACCTCTATTGTGTTAAATATTTTGAGAACTGAACAACTGTATGCTAAGTTTTCAAAATATGAGTTTTAGCTTAAGGACGTAACATTCATTGGGCATGTGATTTCAGTACAGTGGGTCAGTGTTGATCCTCACAAGATAGGTGTGGTACTAGAATGGGAACCACCTAAGAATGTGAAGGAAGTGAGGAGTTTACTAGGACTTGTTGGGTATTGTCGTAGGTTTATCAAGGATTTTCTAAGATTGCTCGGCCATTTAAGCAGTTGCTTTAAATAATCTAGGAGTTTGAGTGAAATTTAGAGAGATAGAACAGTTTGACGAGTTGAAGAGACGCTTGACTACAGCATCAGTGCAAGCGTCTCCTCAGGGTACCAATGATTTTGTGGTTTACAGTGACACTTCAAACTTCGGGCTCGATTTCATTCTGATGCAAAAGGATAGGGTAATAGCCTATGTGTCTCAACAGTTGAAACCCTATTAGGCGAACTACCCTACCCATAACTTGGAGTTAGCAGCAGTTGTTTTTGCTCTAAAAACTTGGAGGCATTACCTTTATGGCTCTTTGTGTAAGATTTATACTGACCACAAGAGCTTAAAGTATATATTTGGTCAGAATGAGCTAAATATGAGATAGTGTAGATGGTTACAGTTGACCAAAGATTACGACCTTGAGATTCTATACCATCCGGGTAATGCAAATGTGGTGGCTAACGCGTTGATTCATAAGACGATACACATTCAGATGTTAGAGGTACTTACTCCTAGGGCTAGCAATTTCCGACACGACACGATAACCCGACACGAACACGCACGAAATTAATGGGTTAGTGTTTGGTCTTATCGTGTTCGTGTCCTTATCGTGTCGACATGATAGGGACACATTAATTTCGTGTCGTGTTCGTGTCGGATTCGTGTCGTGTTCGTGTAACACGATAACTTTCGTGTTCGTGTCGTGTCGTGTCGTGTTCGTGTAACCCGATAATATTTATATATTTTTAGCATTAATTTTATTATCATTTTAAATATTTTAAGTTTATTTTCTATTTTTTTTATTTGAATTTATCGATTCGTGTCGTATCGTGTCATTATCGTGTCGTGTCAACACGAAAAATATCGTGTCATATCGTGTTCGTGTCGTGTTCATGTCGTGTCCGTGTTTCAACCTTTCGTGTCGTGTTCGTGTTCGTGTCGAGCATATACTTGACGGGTCGTGTTCGTGTTTGGCCTTATCGTGTCGTGTCGTTATCGTGTCGACCCGATAACGACCCGACACGCACGAATTGCCAGCCCTACTTACTCCCCAGTCGAGGATCCACTAGGACTTGATCTGACAGGGTATTAAGGCTTGGCTTAAGAGAGTTCAGGGCCAGTTATGTGCATTAGAGATCACCTCGTCCTTGGTTGATGACATCAAGATGAGGCAGTTCGAGGATCTGCTCTTAATTCAGTTAAGGGAGAATGTGTCTAAGGGAAAATCCCCTGGATTCGAGGTTCAGGATGATGGAGTTTTGAGGTTATGAGGTAGACTTTGCGTACCGACAGATGCTGAGCTAAGGCAAACCATTTTGAAGGAAGCGCATACTTCGATGTACTACATTCATCCTGGTACGAGCAAAATATACAAGGATGTGAAGAGTAACTATTGGTGGTTCAATTTGAAGCAGGATGTTAGCGAATTTATGTCAAAGTGTCTAACCTGTCATCAGATCAAGATCGAGCATCAGCGACCAGCGTGGTTGTCGAGACAACTTCCTATTCCTGGGTGGAAATGGGTAGAATTTAGATGGACTTTATCATAATTACATCGAGAACCCAGACAGGGATGAACATGATTTGATTCATTGTCGATCCACTAACAATCAGCTCTCTTTCTGGGTAGTAAGGATACTTGGGGACCGAGAGATTGGATCGTGCATTTGTCGCGGAGATTGTGCGATTGGACGGACTCCAAAGAGAATTATTTCTGATCAAGATGGTTGAATGTATCGCACTTCTGGCAGTCCATTCACCGAGCATTGAGTACCAAGATGAGGCTCAGTACATCATATCACCCTCAGACAGATAAGCAGTCGGACCAGACGATTCAGACCCTCGAGGATATATTGGGGGCATGTGCCCTAGACTGGAAGGATGATTGGGAATCACACTTGACACTAATTGAGTTTACGTATCAACACCAGTTGGCATGCATCGATTAAAATAGCACTATTTGAGTTTACGTACTCAATTCATCTGAATTGATCGGAATAGAACCGGATATGTTAGTCGAGACCCGAGAGAAGTGCTTTAATCCATGATAAATTGTTGACTGCAGAGCTAAAAAATCGTATACAGATGACCGACGCCGTCATTTGGAATTTGAGGTCTGCGATCTTGTTTTACTGAAGGTGTCTCCGACTCGTGGAGTTTATCGCTTCGGGAGGAAGGGTCAACTTATTCTGAGGTATATTGGGCCATTTGAGATTCTAGAGCTAGTCGGGATCTAGCTTATCGTTTGGGCCTTTCGCCATCTCTAAGTAATGTGCATAACGTGATGCACGTTTCTCAATGGAGAAAATACGTCCCGGACCCGAGTCATATTCTTGATTATGGGGTATTGAGATGGGACCCGATGTCACAGTCAAAGAGAAACCGATTCGGATTTTAGAGCGCTGGATCAAGCAACTTAGACATAAAAAAAATCCTTTGTTTAAGGTTCAATGATCGAGGCACAGTGTCGAGGAAGCGACTTGGAAGACTAAGGAGAGTAATGCTAGCTATCCCGAGCTTTTATTTCCTAAGTTTCAGGACAGAACTTCTTTTTTAGAGGCGTGGAATGTAATATTCGCATTTCTTTATTTTTAGTAATTTCTATTTTTGGTGTATGTCCATTTTTAGCTACTGCTTGTAATCATTTTGACAATTTAAAACTTCTTTATTCTACACATTGGCATCTGAACAAGCTTCGACGCTATTTTATTCAAGAACATGTGTTGTGGCGACTTTTTGTGCATTTAGGTTCGATTCGTGTAGTCTTACTCAAAATTGTTGTTTCATCGTATCTCCAAGTTCATTATATATACTTAAACGTGTTATGCGCTTGAGAATGATTGTTCGATCCCGAATCGTGGTTTCCGTATGCTTAGGTCATTTTGTAGGCGTTGATTTTGGTGTCCATTTTTCCTTACCTCCGGGTGGCCGGAGTAGTGTATTTGTTTAGCGCTTGGATTCGTCGTTTGTAATTATTCATAATCACTTCGTCATTTTCTTTGTACTTCCGCATTCGAATGTTGCTCGAGCCAGTTTAGCTGTTGAATAGACCTGCTGTCAACAGTAGGGCTACGGCCATAAATCTGTCCCTGTTATAGTCGTAACTCAAGTGATTGTGATTGGTTATGTATTATACGGGCATAACATGAGCTTTGTTACAGTCGTGAGATTCCTTTGTACAGCCGTAATAAATAGTGTTTGAAATTGGGCAATCTAGTGAGCTACTTATGACCATATAAATAGCTAATTGCGACAGTATTTATAGCTTTTTACAGTCTTAAGCCTCTTTTGTTATGACCGTAAAGCATAACATTATATATGGTGGGCAATGGCCAAAATGCATCATATCCTCACCTTTCTCCTTCACTTCGTGATGGGGCGACTTCTTGAGGAGGGTTTGTTAGGAATATAATTCTAAGATTTTGATGATGTCATACCTGTATTCAGATTGCTTCAAATGTATATACTTAGTATTGTAAATAAGAACCAAATGAGTATACCACTTGTAGGTTACAAGGCATCAGGTAAAAGTCTAGGGGGTGAATAGACTTATAAAATCTTTTGCTGAAATAACTGTTTTCAAAAACGCGGCTGAAATAAGTACAACTAAGGTTACTCATATGATATGATAGCAGTTAACCTATGTTAGTTGTAAAATGGTTTGCGGAATAACAGCTGACTTTGAATGCAACAGTTAATATGGATGCAACAGTTAAGTACGATGATTAAAGCAGTAAATCACACAATACTTTTATAGTGATTTCAGAGGTGGGATAATCCTCTACTAGTCCACTTCTCTCTGAACCAGTTGGAGATGAATTCACTATAACTTTCAACCAGTAAATTAATGTTAAAATGAACTCTGTTACAACAACTTCCAAACAATGGAAACTCGTGGCCGTTGCAACTCCTTCTCTTGGTTGCTTAACACCTCTTGATTGAAAATCCGTGGATGCCTCAACAACTTGCAAGCTGCCTATCACCTTCCAATCAAGAATCCTTGGATGTCTTACAACTTTTCACGTTCAAGAACCTTGTTCAAGAAAGTACCCCTTACTCAAACTTTAAGATAAGAGTGTTGTCTTCTCCAACTTTAAGAGCTTCTCAAAATTATCTTTAAGAACTCGCTCTTCACGATGCTATAGATTTGCTTTGAGATTGCTTTAATTGATTTGTTTGCTTTGTAAGTGTTGTATGCATCGTACTTCTGCTCAATCATTATTCAGATATTTATAGTACGATCTTGAGCTCTTCATAGCCGTTGCATATTGTAACAATTCTGTCCGTTGGAGAATGGACTTCATTGTTTATCTGTTCATCTCTTTACAAGGCTTTGTCTCTTTCTTAAAATCTGACCGTTTGAGGATGTATCTTCCCGTTGTGACGCTTTTCTAGATTACTGTATTTAGAAAGTCTTGAGGTCGCGAATCTCTAGGAATAAAGTATTCCTTAACTTCCGGGAATCAATCACTTTGTCTCCTTGGCTTTTACGTCTGCATGTGTTTCGCCGTTATTGTTGACTTTTAAATGTTCGCTGACGTGGACAGTTGATATCCAAAACTTGGCTGATATATCATCTGTGATAAAACTCATCTGATATTCTCTGGTCAAACCTCAACTGATATGGCGGTCATACCTGGCTGATATTCTGCCTGGACTAAAAGCTGACTGATATACGGTCTTTGAAAGTTGGCTGCTATTTTCTTTGGTCAACCTCAGTTGATATTTTGATTTGACCAAAACTCGGCTAATATTTTGGATGTTATGTACTTAGCCAAAATTGTCTTCTGAGATATTCAGCTGTACTTCAGACTTGGTCAGAAACCCGACTGATATTTTATCGGTCAAACTTGGCTGATATCTTGCATTGACTAAAACCTCGGCTGATAGTATGCCTGTTCTATACTTAGCCCTTGATCAACATGATCAACACTTAGCCTAACTTTTAAGGCCTATATAAGATACTCATTTGGTTCTTCTTTACAATGCTATATATGTAATATCCGCAATTTTCGATTTCCGGTAATTTCTTTTTTTTCAGTGGAAGTCCGTTTTGACAACTCGCACATGACCGTTTCGTCATTCTGAGATTGATTAATTCTACACTTTTTGTCATCCGAGTTCGTTTCGGTGTCGTTTTGTTGAGTTCCGTGCTTTTTAGCGACTTTTCCGCACTTGAGTTCGATTCTTGCGAATCTCGTCAAAGCTATTTGTTTGAGTTCCCCGCAAGTCCGTTTAACTTTGTTAGACGTGTTCCGAACTTCGGTTTTGTTATTCGATCACGTATCGTGATTTCCGGGCGTTTTGGTCCATTTTGTAATTTCTTGAAAGTTACGGGTATCCGTATCTGTAATTGTTGTCTCGACCCATTTTTTGGTCGCGTATGATTAATTATGGTATTATGTTTTCATTTCGGGTCGTTGATGTCGTCCGCGAACTTTTCGTCGTGTTCGTTCCGTGCATTTTCGGAAATCGGGTCGTCGAGCTCTGGCGGTTGCGGGACTGGCCGGACGGTTGCGGGGCCCAGCCGGACGATTGCGAGGCCGGCCGGACAGTGCGCGAGAACCGGCGTAGCGCACGCCATCGCCGGAAGAGGCGCGCTAACCGGCAGTGTAGCGCACGCTTGGTCGACCAACGCACGCTATCGGGCCGGACAGTGGGGTTTCTGGGGTTCTGGAATCAGGAAGGATCGGCAGGTAGCGCACGCTACGCCGAGCGTAGCGCGCGCTAGTCGGCAGGCGTAGCGCACGCTGTCGGCCGGCTAGCGTACGTTACCTGGCCGGGCAGTTCAGTCCAGAGGCTACTGGACAGGTCGGCTAGCGCGCGCAGGCTTCCGGCCGCAGCGCACGCTAGCGGGAGTCGGGCGGACAGTCATGGTCGGCAGAATTGGTCGGTGGTGCCGGGTCATGCGGGCCATGGCCGAGAGTGCTCGGCCGGTACTGGCCGATAGCGCACGCTAGTCCGGGAAGGCTAGCGCACGCTAGTTCCGGCCCAGTATATATATGACAGATCAGCCACTTTTCCCTTCGTTTTTCATTTCCTTCCTATTCCGTCCGCGGCTGGCGATTCAAGGGTGACGAAGCCATATTGTTTAACAACAAATCCATGAAGTTCTTGAGTTCATAACATCAATCAGTCATCCGTTATCATCCTTTGATCCAGCGAATCAAGGTAATCTTCCTTAGAACCCTAATTTCGTGAATTTGGGGGGTTTTTGCATTTTTGTCCGATTCGTTCCGTGTTGTTGATTAATTCATGATGGGTATGATTAGTCTTGGTAGTATTCTCGTGTTTAACATCATTTAATCCATTGTTCTTCGTCGAATCGAAGTATATTTCTTGATTTCCTTCGAATTGACTCTTCGGGGGATTTGTCCCCGATCTCGTTTTTCATCCGTTTTCGATGGATCGATTATGGTTATATGATGTTGTTAAACATATTCTATGGATTGTGTATCCATATTTCAACTTGAAATTCCGTTTTCGGGTTTTGATGTGACGAATTGTGTTCTTGGCCGTTTTGGGGAAAACACTTGAACATTCGTCGTTCGTTCTTTGAATTCAACGGCTTTGAGTCATGCTATGGAATTCATTTCATTGTTGTTATTGTCCTTCGTAGTTTATGAACGCGAGTTGGCGATCGGCGGAGTCGGAGGGTTCGTAGTCGGTTCGTGTCAACCTACTTCGGTCGATTCTTCGCGTTGTTCTTATTCGAGGCAAGTACCTTGTCCATACATTTCTTGTTTTGTGGATATGATGATTGGTGATCGTCTTGATATGTGTGTGTTTGTTTGAAACGGGTTTTTCAAAAGATTCGACTAGCCTCGTTAAAGGCTCACTTTCAAAACGCGTGTGTTTTGTAAATTGTGTGGGTTGTAAGTGACTATGTGAATCCTATGGATATGTTTGGTGTTGATGTTGCGCTTGATAACGCGTGTGTGCATATATTATCTCATTTTTGGTGCGTTGTGATTTGACGATTATGTCGTGCTTTGTGTTTGTTGCCTTTGGTGGATTGTATGAATATCCTTGTTGTGACATGTTAATTGTGTGAATGTATTTCGCTCGCCTCGGGAGGGTCCGACGGGATCACGGAGGGAATTCCAATGGTATAGCCCTGGATTCACGAGTGCGGTTGTTTGTTTTGTGAATGTATTTGCTCACCTCGGGAGGGTCGACGGGGCCACGGAGGGAATTCCAATGGTATAGCCCTGGATTCACGAGTAAAACTTCACGAGTGCGTGTGTATGTTTGGTGAATGTATTTTCTCACCTCGGGAGGGTTCGACGGGGCCACGGAGGGAATTCCAATGGTATAGCCCTGGATTCACGAGTAAAACTTCACGAATTGGTGTATATGATTTCGAAAACGCATTCTACTCACCTTGGGAGGGTCCGACGGGGCCACGAAGGGAATCCAATGGTATAGCCCTGGGTTCACGAGTTGATGTTGTATTTTTGGTGACCAAGGTTTACGTATCTTGGGCGATTATATTATATTGATGTTATGTCCGCCGAAGACACATGACATGGGTTTTAACCCTGTGTATTGCTGTTGGTTTTCTAATTGCGAAAACAAAACCTTTGGGTTGTGACCCTGTTGATTTTGGAAAGATTAGGATTTGATAATCCTAAATTGTTTTCTATTAAAACTCTCGATGGCATTTTAAACTGTTTTACAAATTATTCCCCTTAATTATGGTCTTTCGGTTTCAGAATGTTTTAGACAAACTCTTGCCTCGGGAAGTACTTTTCATTATGTTTGGATCTTTGATGATTATTGGTTATTGTTATTCGTGGAATGTGAATTGTATGGCTCGTATTTTTACACTTGTACTTGCACTAGCGAAACAGTGGAGTTTTGCTAACCCCCGAGTATTCGGGGGGTGGATGTCTATTTTTGCATTCAGGTTTTGGGAGCATAGCACAGGGTCGGCATGAAGGATGATGAAAGATGAACGATACTAATCACACGAGGATCCGTTGCTGTCGTATTGGTCTAGTTGTATTTTCTTTTCCGCTGCAGTATATTTTTCCCGTTGTACGGGTGTGTGTATTTTGACCCCTGCGTGGGCATGAGTTGTATTTGAGTTGTACATATTTATTGAAAGACCAAATCGGTCTACTGAGTCATTTTAGCCTTAAAGGCGATGTTTAGATGTTTGATTTTAGTTATCAGCCTGGTGGATCCTCGAGGAGAGGGTCTACGGCGTGTAATATCCCTGAGTGGATTGGGGGTGTTACATAAATGGTATCGGAGATTAGGTTGTGGAAACCTAGGCTGTCGGGTCAGTGGTGTCTATTGAGTTTTGTCTCGTCGGATTTTGTCTGACTGAGTCGTGTTGCGATGCGTCGTCTGAGTTTGTTGGTCGTGATTAGTATCGTGGGGCGATCATCATCTTCGTGCGACCTGTGGCTGCAAGTCTCCCTTCTTTGTGTTGTGCCTCGTGTGACACGAGCTATTTGTTTGATTTTGTGTTAAGTGGTGGAACCTTCATATAGATTCTTGGTTTCGTGATGCGTTCGTGTGATTCTCTTGTTTCGTTTGTATGAGGAGTGTTGTCATTAATTATGTCTTTTTTACTGTGATAATTGACTGTTTGCCTTCCCGGTAAAAGACACGTATTGTCCTGACTTTGTGCGATTTGATGCATATATTATAATATGTTTAAACGAATATTGTTACATGAGTATTTTTGGGCATTCTAGCCCATTGAATTATTTTTGAAAACCTTGAGTATCTTAGAAAATAAATTTCGAGACGTACTTTTAAAATGAATCGTTTTCTCGTGGTACTTCCAAGGTGCCACAATATGTTTCCAAATTCTTCTACCTCGAGGACCAAAATATTTTGAGATATTTTCAATGTTTTAGAAACACTTATACTTAGACCCGAGGGTCGGACATTTCTGAAAGTTTTCACAAAAAGGAAAGTGTCCTCGTTTTATCAAACGCAAGATGGTTTTCAAAGTCTCGACAATGATTTTGTTCAACTTTTTGTAAAATGATACTCAAGATCAACTGGTGTTTCCAAACTGTTTTCATAAGGTGGTTTTCGTTTTTAAAAACCCATCATTTCCTGCTTGTGGTCGGGGAAGGTGGGATGACGATCTTTAATGTTGTCATTTCGTGGGGGCTTGCGTGTTATCGCACCTGTGTGAGTTGTTAAAGCTTGAGTTTGTACGTTTGCGTACATGTGTGATTGTTTCATGATGGTTGTAATTATGTGCTGGTTATCGTTCGGGTCATTGAGGTCGTCGAACGATACCGTCATTGTTGTAGTGTTTGCGTGTATTACTTTACGATGGTAATCGTTGTGTATGATATGTGTTATGATTCTTTGTTGCGCTGAGTTGGCATCTCCGGTTTGTTGTTTTGTGATGTTATGTTCCATTGTACCTAGCATTTGTATTTTCGGTATGCCGAGTCGAGGCATTTCAACCGTGATGTGTCGGGGGAATGTACGTGCATTTTGTCCTTCTCGTCAGTAACACATTTCGAGTGTGGACTCGAGGGACACCGAATTCAGATTTGCGAATTGGCTACCGAGACTTTCGGAGTTCGCGCTTCAGCACAGTTATCAGAATCGTCTTTGAGAAGCCTTCGAAGGATGTTTTTGTCGGTTGCTTGTTGTGTCGTCACCTTGGTTTCATTGTTGTGAGTTTCGGGACGACACTCCTTTTGAAGAGGTCGAATATAATACCCGTATTATTTTGGCTTCGCATTCCCTGTTCTCGTGTCTATCGACTCGCTCGTGTTCGTTGATACCTTCCGAACTTGTACGTATTTTAGTTTCATCGTTCGAATGAACTGTGATCTTGTTTTGGGTCGATCTGGTATCGCTGTGACTTTTTCGAGTTCGGTTCGATTCTTGTGAACCTTGTTCGGAAGTGACATCATTTGGTTCTACTAGTTCTTTTATTCGAAGTGGATCGGATTTTGAACTTCTGTATATTCTACTTTGTCGACTCATTTATGTTTGTTGACATTTGTGAGCTTGTCCTGCCCCTTGCTTTTGTTGATCGAATGAGTGTGGTATTGTTTCGGAATAACTCGTTTGTCGTTGTGACTTTTCAATCGCTATTCCCTTTCCTGTGGATCTTATGGGAATGCATGTCTTGTAGTTCTCACCAGATCATCCTGGGAGTTGTTGTTTGAATTTTATTATCCTTCGTGTTTCGGACATGATTGTTCGATTTTTGTTGTCTCGATCGTTTGTTTGTTCGGTTTTTGTTCTCATTTCGTGATTGTTGAGCGTTCAGGCTCCTTCCTAATTCCCTCAAGTTCGGGAAATTAGTCTCGTTTTCGATCTTCCAACCCTTGGGCGGTGGAATTCCGTATTTGTTCAGCGATTGACTCGCGTTTTGATTGATGTACCGTTGGGTCGATCAATCTTATTGATTTTCGTTCGTTGTGTTTTGTGATTGTTCGGATAATTGACTTAACTATATTATCCGTTTGATGACGCTTGTCATCTGTTGGTTTTATTACATTCCTAACGGCGGCGTTGTGTTGGTCGTCGTGGAGCGTGTTTTCACGCCGTATATTCCTTTGCGTTGTTTATCACATTTCACCGTTGGACATTAGTTACGTATTCTTGTGTGTCTCGTTGAGTTTTTCCTGGCGGAATATTTCTTCCCCCTACTTGTTTTAAGTTTCGGGACGAAACTTCTTTTAAGGAGGGTAGAATGTAATATCCGCAATTTTCGATTTCCGGTAATTTCTTTTTTTCAGTGGAAGTCCGTTTTGACGACTCACTCATGACCGTTTCGTCATTCTGAGAATGATTAATTCTACACTTTTTGTCATCCGAGTTCGTTTCAGTGTCGTTTTGTTGAGTTCCGTGCTTTTTAGCGACTTTTCCGCACTTGAGTTCGATTCTTGCGAATCTCGTCCCAAATCATTGCTTCGAGTTCCCGCAAGTCCGTTTAACTTTGTTAGACGTGTTCAACTTCGGTTTTGTTATTCGATCACGTATCGTGATTTCGGGCGTTTTGGGCCATTTTGTAATTTCTTGATAGTTACGGTATCCGTACGTAATTGTTGTCTCGACCGTTTCTTGGTCGCGTATGATTAATTATGGTATTATGTTTTCATTTCGGTCGTTGATGTCGTCCGCGAACTTTTCGCCGTGTTCGTTCGTGCGCTGTAAATCGGTCGCCGAGCTCGCGGTTGCGGATCGCCGGACGGCTATGGATCGCCGGACGACAGTGGCACCGCCGGACAGTGCGCGAGAACCGGCGTAGCGCACGCCATCGCCGGAAGGTCGCGCGCTAACCGGCAGTGTAGCGACGCTAGCTTGGTCGACCAACGCACGCCATCGGGCCGACAGTGGGGTTTCGGGTTACGGAATCGGGAAGGATCGGCGGGTAGCGCACGCTACGCCGAGCGTAGCGCGCTAGTCGGCAGCGTAGCGCACGCCGCCGGCCGGCTAGCGACGTTACTGCCGGCGATTCGATCCTGCAGGCTATCGATGTCGGCTAGCGTGCGCAGCTTCGGCCAGTAGCGCACGCTAGCGGGAGTCGGGCGATACCATGGTCGGCGACTGGTCGGTGGTGCCGGGTCATGCGGGCCATGGCCGAGAGTTCTCGGCCGGTACTGGCCGATAGCGCACGCTAGTCCGGGAAGGCTAGCGCACGCTAGTTCCGGCCCAGTATATATATGACAGATCAGCCACTTTTCCCTTCGTTTTTCATTTCCTTCCTTCTCCGTCCGCGGCTGGCGATTCATGGGTGACGAAGCCATGTTGTTTAACAACAAATCCATGAAGTTCTTGAGTTCATAACATCAATCAATCATCCGTTATCATCATTTGATCCAGCGAATCAAGGTAATCTTCCTTAGAACCCTAATTTCGTGAATTTAGGGGTTTTTGCATTTTTGTCCGATTCGTTCCGTGTTGTTGATTAATTCATGATGGGTATGATTAGTCTTGGTAGTATTCTCGTGTTTAACATCATTTAATCCATTGTTCTTCGTCGAATCGAAGTATATTTCTTGATTTCCTTCGAATTGACTCTTCGGGGGATTTGTCCCCGATCTCGTTTTTCATCCGTTTTCGATGGATCGATTATGGCTAAATGATGTTGTTAAAAATATTCTATGGATTGTGTATCCATATTTCAACTTGAAATTCCGTTTTCGGGTTTTGATGTGACGAATTGTGTTCTTGGCCGTTTTGGGGAAAACACTTGAACATTCGTCGTTCGTTCTTTGAATTCAACGGCTTTGAGTCATGCTATGGAATTCATTTCATTGTTGTTATTGTCCTTCGTAGTTTATGAACGCGAGTTGGCGATCGGCGGAGTCAGCGGGTTCGTAGTCGGTTCGTGTCAACCTACTTCGGTCGATTCTTCGCGTTGTTCTTATTCGAGGCAAGTACCTTGTCCATACATTTCTTGTTTTGTGGATATGATGATTGGTGATCGTCTTGATATGTGTGTGTTTGTTTGAAACGGGTTTTTCAAAAGATTCGACTAACCTCGTTAAAGGCTCACTTTCAAAACGCGTGTGTTTTGTAAATTGTGTGGGTTGTAAGTGACTATGTGAATCCTATGGATATGTTTGGTGTTGATGTTGCGCTTGATAACGCGTGTGTGCATATATTATCTCATTTTTGGTGCGTTGTGATTTGACGATTATGTCGTGCTTTGTGTTTGTTGCCTTTGGTGGATTGTATGAATATCCTTGTTGTGACATGTTAATTGTGTGAATGTATTTCGCTCGCCTCGGGAGGGTCCGACGGGATCACGGAGGTAATTCGAATGGTATAGCCCTGGATTCACGAGTGCGGTTGTTTGTTTTGTGAATGTATTTGCTCACCTCGGGAGGGTTAGACGGGGCCACGGAGGGAATTCCAATGGTATAGCCCTGGATTCACGAGTAAAACTTCACGAGTGCGTGTGTATGTTTGGTGAATGTATTTGCTCACCTCGGGAGGGTTCGACGGGGCCACGGAGGGAATTCCAATGGTATAGCCCTGGATTCACGAGTAAAACTTCACGAATTGGTGTATATGATTTCGAAAACGCATTCTACTCACCTTGGGAGGGTCCGACGGGGCCACGAAGGGAATCCAATGGTATAGCCCTGGATTCACGAGTTGATGTTGTATTTTTGGTGACCAAGGTTTACGTATCTTGGGCGATTATATTGTATTGATGTTATGTCCGCCGAAGACACGTGACATGGGTTTTAACCCTGTGTATTGCTGTTGGTTTTCTAATTGCGAAAACAAAACCTTTGGGCTGTGACCCTGTTGATTTTGGAAAGATTAGGATTTGATAATCCTAAATTGTTTTCTATTAAAACTCTCGATGGCATTTTAAACTGTTTTACAAATTGTTCCCCTTAATTGTGGTCTTTCGGTTTCGGAATGTTTTACCCAAACTCTTGCCTCGGGAAGTACTTTTTATTATGTTTGGATCTTTGATGATTCCTGGTTATTGTTATTCGTGAAATGTGAATTGTATGGCTCGTATTTTTACACTTGTACTTGCACTAGTGAAACAGTGGAGTTTTGCTAACCCCCGAGTATTCGGGGGGTGGATGTCTATTTTTGCATTCAGGTTTTGGGAGCATAGCACAGGGTCGGCACGAAGGATGATGAAAGATGAACGATACTAATCACACGAGGATCCGTTGCTGTCGTATTGGTCTAGTTGTATTTTCTTTTTCGCTGCAGTATATTTTTCCCGTTGTACCGGTGTGGCTGTATTTTGACCCCTGCGTGGGCATGAGTTGTATTTGAGTTGTACATATTTATTGAAAGACCAAATCGGTCTACTAAGTCATTTTAGCCTTAAAGGCGATGTTTAGATGTTTGATTTTAGTTATCAGCCTGGTAGATCCTCGAGGAGAGGGTCTACGGCGTGTAATATCCCTGAGTGGATTGGGGGTGTTACAATATATATATATTTGAAGTTATCTTTAATACCGGTATGACATCATCAAAATCTTAGAATTATATTCCTAACAAATTCCCCCTATTCTGATGATGGCAAAACTTAGAGATCGAATGTAGTAAAATCATCATATAGACAATTAAAATGCTGAAATGTAAAGAATTAGTTTGTTTGAGAACACTAGAGGTTGTCATTCAAGTCGACTATAGAAAACTTATAATATTTCAGATTACAGTACAGTTCTCAATGAAAAATTACAAAAACAATACAAGTAAAAAATTACAAGTGTTTGATAAAATAAAAAACTTAGGTTCTCCCACTTCCTCTTCCTCTTCCTCTGGACCGTGCTGGAGGGATATACTTCAACGGTTTGGCTCCAATGGGCCTTTCAACAATTGGGATCAGCCACATTTCGTCTTGACTGTGGTTGAAGCAAATCTCTGATCTTCAGGGGAGGTGTATTTGTTTTTTATACAAAGATTATTTATCTCCTTCTGAAGTGCTTCATCATCCAATTTTCCATTTATGTCCAATGGAGGTTCTTGTGGTCTGAAGTCAGGTACTCTATGATAAGCATTGAATGTCTCTTCAGCTACTTTTTTCAGTATTTCCCACAAGTTTGGCCAATTCATCTCCATATAGTCAATGAATATCTGTTGAGGAATGTAGTCTAGGTCTTCGAGGATTTCCCAGAGATAATATTTTTCTATAAATTGCTTCTTGGCAATCCCCCAATTGTTTGTAGCTTTTGCTGGAATAAATTCCTCAACTTATAGAGCTATTTGTTTTCCCAGACCAAAGGCACAACTGGGTCTTGCCCAGTTCTGATTTTCTTAGATGCAGGTTCCACTGAGGGTGCAACTGTACTCTTCCTTTTCAGGGAACTTGAAGTTCCTACCTCAGGGTAATGGATGTTTTGGGTGAGCTTCTAGTGCATGCCAAGAGGCATCCTTGATGATGTTGGTGGTGGAGAGGGTTCTTTCTTGTTTAGCAGAGTGTCCATTTTGGCATTTAGAGACAGCAAGTGAGGTTCAACCCTTGTTGCCAGGTGCTTTGCAACTAATTATTCAACCATTTCTCTGAGCATTTCAGTAAAATTAGGGGGCGGATGATATGCCGGTGCCTCTACTTGGGCAGCGTTTTCAGCCAAGCTCTCATGTGCAGCTGACCTCTGAGCAATGGATTTCTCAGTCAATATTCTCCTATCAGCTGTCCTCTGATCAGAGGGTTTTTTTGCCGGCTGTTCCCCCTGGTTTATGATCTCTCAGCTTCTGAGGGCTGAGCTGAGCTAGAGGCCTGATCAGGTGCAGCCTGATCATGATCCTAATCCTTCTTATCCTCATCCCTTGCTTCTTATCCTCCTCCTTCATTCTCTTCTTCTTTTTCTACTTCTTCCTTTTCTTCATCTTTTTCAACTTATTCTTTTTCTTCTTCTGACTTCCTCCTCTTTTTCAACTTCTTCCTTCTCTCATTCTCTGTCTTCCTCCTCTTTTTCAACTTCTTCTCTGACTTCTTCCTTTTCCTTTTCAACTACTTCTTTTTCTCCTTCTTTCTTTTCTTTTTCTCCTTCATCAATTTTCTCCTCATCATCAAAAGTCTTCCCTTAATCTACTCATTCCATAATGTCAAATGAACTGGTCCATATTTTGTTTGAAATTTGATATGAACCAATTCTCATCCAATAGTAACTTCAGGTCTGACTCATGATAGAATGTTGTGATGAGGTGTTCTGTGGCTATGGGATAGTCCCATACACTTTTCTCAACTGCCTCTCTAAGCTCAGAGAAGCTAATGGTTTTTAATCCCTTTCATTCTTTGTATACATTGACAAATGAATACTTTAGAGCTTCTTACCAGTTTTATTTGAGCCTTGGTAAGGTTCAGAGGATTATTCTCCTTGAGGTTGAAGGAGTATTGGACATTTTGTTCCTCAAGAAGTTCTTCGGCTTCTTCTTCTTCTGTGACAATAGGGAGTGTCAGGAGTGGAATTACTTCTGGTATCAGCTCACTATAGTGAGCTGGTCTGCAGTTGTGATGAGTGGTAGTGCGGCTAGGGTGTTGGTGCCTTCTTGCATTTCCTCATCTTCTTCAGGTGAGTGGTCCACCAGTCCCTTCTATCTTTTGGGAGATGGTTCTGGAGAAGATGTGATGTGGACAGGTTCTTCTCTCTCACATGACTTTCTCCTTAAAATCTTGGAGGTTGGGATGTTGTCACTATCTGCATCGTCCTCAGGTGCAAGTTCAGGTGAGGTTGGAAGAGCACGTGAGATTACAGGTGCAGGTGCGGTTGGAATAGTAGGTGAGATGTCTTCATCTGCAGCTGTGGTTGAAATAGGTGGAACATCAGGTGTGATTTCCTCAGCTGCAATTGGGATTTCAGCTGTGGTTTTCTCAACTGCAGCTGATTCAACTTCTTGCTTGTCTGAGTCCGAGACTCCTTTGTAAGAGGATGTTACAGACTTCATCCTCTCTAATAATTCTGCCGCTCTGTGCTGATTGTCCATAAGCTTCTCCAGGGCAGCTTGGTCCAGATGACCAAGTCTCTTGCTGCTGTGGAAATTTTCAGCCCTTCTTCTTGCTTTTCCAAGAAACTCCAGGATCCAACTGATCTGAGTTCCAAACGCCAATTTTTGAACAAATTTATTGTTCTCACTGTCTCAGCTCAACTTATTCACTTCTTGGACTGATTGCATGTATATATAGTCAGGCCAATTATCCCTTTGGTCCTAAATCATGGCTCCCATGACTATGTATTTGGAAGACGACAGTTGGTCAAAGCTACCAGCCATGCCCATCACTATTTTGTTTGTGATGTCCAACATATATATAAACTCTTTTTGAAGGTCTGACTTCCTTGCAGTGAACTTCATCTTCATTGGCTGCTCAGGCAATTTATCCATTGACACATTTCCATCGGGTTCTGCTTTATGGCTTCGACTGCCAAACCACGATTCTCCATGTGGAAGGCATTTTCAATAGTCTGCTTAGTTATAAGAATCGGTTCTCCAAAAAATGAGCTTTCGATGCCCACTTATGTGACTCGAGCCTCCTTGTAAAAGCAAATAACAGCTTCCTTGAATAGCTGCGTAGGGTTGATGTCCAGGAAGTGATAGATTCCGTTCTTCTTCATCCTTCGGATCAGGTCCACCATTAGGTCGGTGTTGTTTGACTCTATTAGCCCGATAAAATCGACTATGATGCTAAAGATGATCTATTCCTGCACCATCTTGATGTTGATGCCTTTGAAGTACGTTGCTAGATCCATTTCTGCAAAATTTTTGAGTTTTCTTAGTGCAGTGAAATTCTTTGCTTTTGTTTATCTGAGAAAACTAGGGTTCTTGCTTCGAGAGTTTGAATACGATAGGGTTTTGATGAAATGATTTCAATCGTCTTATAAGGCTAGTCCAAGAGTCGTTTTTAAAATTAATAATTAAATAAAGAAGTGGCGGTTCATGTGACTGATTGGACAGCGTGATGTAGAGGTGGAGTTACTGTGATCGTGTGTTTTAACCACGTGTAATAATGAAAAGTAAAAAGGAAATTGAAAACTTAGTTGGTTAACTTTTTGAATTCTGATCAGCTGTAGTTTTAATTCCTCGCATGTGCTGCTGATCAGGTGGCTTTCCTCGTCCGTAGTTCTGACTGGGTGGCTTCCCTCATCTGTTTATGATCAGGTGACTTTCCTCGTCTGGTTTTGATCAGGTGACTTTCCTTGTCTGGTTCTGATTAGGTGACTTTATCGTTTGGTTCTGATCAGGAGACATTTCTCGCCTGTGGTCCTGATAAGGTAGCTTCCCTCATCTGCTTCATCGAACCAGGTGACATTTTTATTTTTAGATTCTCATCTAGGCACTAGATTCCCAGTCTAGTAGTACATGATCCCTTCTTAGTTCGAGAAACCTTTCTTCTGGTAAAGGTTTTGTGAATATATCAGCAATCTGGTACTCTGTGCTGACCCTTTCTACCCTTACTCTTTTGTTGAGCACATGGTCTCTGATGAAATGATGCTTGACATCTATGTGCTTTGTTCTTGAATCTAAGACTGGATTGTTTGTTATAGAAATGGCGCTATTGTTGTCACACCAAATAGGGACTTCCTTTGCAATGATGTTGTGATCCCTTAGCTGTTTCCATAGAATTTGAGCACAACAGCTACCTGCAGGTAAGTATTCTGACTCAGTTGTGGATATTGAGTTAGACACCTGCTTCTTACTGAACCAAGATATTAGTCTGGTCCAAGGAATTGACATGTTCCACTGGTGCTTTTCCTGTTGATTTTGCATCCTGCAAAGTCAGCATCAGAATATCCTGATAGTTCAAAGTATCATCTTTTGGATACCATAATCCAACATTGATTGTAGATTTTAGGTATCTGATTATCCTTTTTGCTGCTTCCTTATGAGACCGCTTTGGCTTGGACTAGAATTTTGCACACACTTATACTGCATATGAAATGTCAGGTCTGCCTGCAGTGGGATATAGTAATGATCCAATAAATCCTCTGTAGTGTGTTGGTGTAATATCCGCAAATTCGATTTCCGGTAATTTTTATTTTTTGGCGGAAGTCCATTTTGGCGACTTGCTTGAGACCGTTTCGTCATCATGAGAATGATTAATTCTACACTTTTTGTCATCCGAGTTCGTTTCGGTGTTGTTCTGTTGAATTCCGTGTTCTTTAGCGACTTTTTTACGTATGAGTTCGACTTTATTAGATCACCATTAATTTTTGGAAACTCCAAATATTCTTAATCTTTGCAATATTATAAAGCATCGAGTTAGCTTTCCAATGGTTCAAACGGTGAGTCAATCGGAGTCCAGACGAGGGAGTTATGGTCGAAATAACTAAGTCACTCTCATTTTCCAGATTTGGCGGCCGAACTGTACTCGTGCCGCGGCACATGCCGGCCGGGCCGCTGCACACCGCCGATCACCGGGGCAGATTTGGCCCCGTGCCGCACACCGTGCGCCACTCTATTTAAGGCCCCCGCAATGGGTTTTGGCCATTTTTCTCCTTCTTCTCCTTCTCTTCCGCTACCGGAGCTTGGTTAATCATGGAGAGATGTTGTTGGACAATCAATACATGAAGTCTTGGAGTTCATATCATCAATCATCCATCCTATAACATCCTCCGATCTACTGACCGTCAGATTTCCTAGAAATCTAGTTTTGGGGAATTTGGGTATTTTGGTTGATTTCATCCATTTTATCCGATTTAACTTAGGATTATGATGGATTGATGATTATTTAGATGTATTATATCATTTACTTTATTATTCCATGGTTGGATCGTATCGATTCGTTGTTTTGGTCGAGTTCTGGATCGACGCCTTGAAGGTGTCCGGTAAAATGTCATAGAGGGGTTTTCGAGCGTTCTATGATTATTCTTCCTCGTATGATCGATGATTTATTGATTATATGTTGTTAGGGTCGAGTTTCTTGTGAAGAAACCAAGTTGAACCCTTCCGTTCGTTGTCATCTTTCCTTTCGATAGCATCGGGCGTTTCGAAGCTTCCCGGTCGAACCGTGTTCTTCGGAGTATTCGGTAGCGGTTATTAAGGCAAGTATATATTTATGATTGTACGTTCTCGACTTTGAAAGTAAGAAATATTGATGGTATGATATGAACGAACTGTTTCTACGGCATTCATATATATATATATATATATATATATATATATATATATATTGATGGCATGATATGAACAAACCGTTTCTACGGCATTCATATATGTATTGATGGCATGATATGAACGAACCGTTTCTACGGCATTCATTGATGGATGATATAAACGAACCGTTTCTACGGCATTCATATACGTCTTGATGTGACGCTATGAGATTTAGTTATTCCAGAATGCTAGTCTTGAATTGATTGAATTCACGGTTACATTTACTTTATTGTCGAGGAGTATTGTGTTTCATCCTTGATATACTTGCACTAGCTATTCGACGGCTAACCCCTTTATGGGGGAAATACTTTTTATGTATTTCAGGTTCCAGGAGAACGGACAGGCGGGTATCGGGTCGGCATGAAGATGGTGGGCAAGAGTGATACTGTGTCTTTCCTACGGTTATGTTTTGAGTTTTCCATTCAGTGTTGTTGTACTAGAATGGTTATTGAATACTCGAGTATTGTTTTCCATTTTTCTTGATGTTCCGGCCTGTGTTTGCCGAGGTATTGAATTGTGTTGTGATGTCTATGGTTTCATTGGTTATGGTTTTGAATACCATTTGTATTGTCCTTCTTTTCATTGTATCTAGACCTTCTCGGTCAAATTTTACAGTTCCGCGCATGAATAGCCTTGTGGGTCCCACGGCGGAGCTCATGGCGCTGTAATATATCTTGAATAACTTGGGGGTGTTACAGAATATGGTATCAGAGCTTAGGTTTATGGATACCTAGGCTGTCGGTCTTTTGGGTCGATTGAGTCGTCATTTGTCCACAGTATCACTACTCTGCCATCATTACAGTGCGACCGGTACTTGTAAGTCCTCTCACTCTTCTTGTATTTTTCTTAATCGTTTCGTTTATAGCTTGGTATTCTTGGGAATTGGTCACTTCGACAATGTGCGATTTGGATTATACTTACGCACGTATGTGCCCTTCAGAATGTTGGCTGAAAGTAGGAAGAATCGTGGCCGTGGTCACGGACGTGAACTCTTCCTTGAGATTTTGTTAAATTGCTAATTGCGATATTGGTGTGTATCGGTATTATGTTGAGACTTTGTTTAGGAGTCGCATGCTAGTATCACGGGAGATCTTCGACTTCACAGACTTGTAAGTATGTTGTTCGGATTACTCGATAATTCTTGGTGAATTTGAATTTCCGTTGAAATGTTGTTTGTGCGAGTGATTGCAAGTTTCGAGGACGAAACTTATTTTTAAGGGGGGTAGAGTGTAATACCCCGATTTTTTGGATATATTTTTTTTTTCGTTTATATGTTGGATGTCGTTGATGGATAATTGTGCTTGAGGATGATGTGAACGTATGACAATGTTGTTGAATGCGTATATGTATTCATTGTGCCGTATGATCGTTTGGTATGTCGAGATGTTGGTCGAGAATAGCGGAAAATGGTTAAGTACAGCTACGTTAGCGCACGCTACAGGGTATGCCTAGTGCGCGCTAAGATATATACTTAGCGTACGCTACGGTGCATACTTAGCGCACGCTAAGAGGTTCGGTTACGTACGCTAAGGAGGACCCCTAACATACGTAACGACTTGCTGGGTTAGTTCCGGAAGGTGGCCGATAGGTAGGCCCAGGTTGATTTTTATATTCAGTTAGCGCACGCTAACGCATGTTAGTTAGCGCACGCTAACATCAGATCGCCAATAATGGAATCTTAGCTTTCGGCGGGTGGACCCGGCCATGTTCGACGCGTGTCCAGATAAGGTCAGTGAATGTTTGTCGTGTAGAGCTAGCGCACGCTAAAACCATATGATTAGCGCACCTTAATTCCATATCAGTCAAAGGAATCCCGGTAATCGCAGATGCTTTCGGCATGTGGGGGCACGATACTGTAGCAAGTCAATGCCTGTTTGCGTACGCTAATGTATGGGCATTACGTACGTTAGATGAATTTCGAAGCAATGTAGTAGCTTCTGGACTGCCCGATAGCGCACGCTATCAAGGAAAGATAGCGCACGCTAAATATAAGGTCTAGCGCACGCTAGTGATGTGTTTTATAGAGAGGATAGACGAGTGCTGAGAGGCATTTTGTCCATTCTCCTTCTTTCAGTCAATAGAGAGAGCCTTGGGACGTACTTGAAGTTCCTAAACATTGAGAGATGATTCTCTTAAACAAGATTAAGATTGGAGAGCTCGGATTTAAGTATTGTTCTTGAAGTTTTTGATGATTCTTGGAATGGAGTTCAATTATTCTTCTTCGTGGTTCGTCCATACAAGGTAATCCTCGTATCCCTTTGATAGTGGTTCGTTTTTTTTAAGGATTACTACTTGGGAGGGAGTATGTTGGGAATCGTGTATTTTGATGTTCGTCTTATTTCAATGTAAATGCATAAATTGGACTGTACTTTTATCCGCTGCGTGAGTATTTTGAAATGGCTTTTGGTATTTTGCCAACTGAATTTATTTTGTAAAACCGATTCCCTAAACTGAGTTTTTGGCATTTTGGCCTTGATCGTTTTGACGGTATTTGGAAATTGATTTTTTTAGTATTTGAAAAATATTACCGTCATCGGTCTTTTTGGCATTTTTGAAATGACGTGGAAAATTGTGCTTAGCCTGGTAAATCCTTGTGAGAAGGGTTTACGGCGTGTAATATTCCCAGGAGGATCTGGGGTGTTACAATTATGGTATCATGTGATAATGTTATACGAGATTTATTGGAATTGTAATAAGAGATTTCGGATGTTGATATGATTATTGAGATCTTCTTCATATGATGATAAGGATTTTGTTGCGATTCTTGAGGTTGTATGAATGGCATGATGAAGAAAATGGTAACATGGAGATATATACCTCGGATATGTTGTTCTGAACGTGATTTCGGATATTTCATGTTCTTGAAGAACTCTTGAATTATACGAGATGATGAAAATTTTTAAGAAGTGTTGATGTTTTGAAAATGAATATGGAATATTCATATCTAGAGCTAAACTATGTGTTTGAAATAATATTCGTATAGGAATACGAATGTGGTTATGAGTTTGATGAGACTATTATTCATCTCTGAATTTGGAAGCCCATACGTATGGAGCAAATATTCAAGTCGAATGATTGGATTGTTTGATAACCTTTCTAATATGATTATCTATTGTTTTGAACCAGTCGGATGATTCGAATTGATGACGGTCATAAGTAAATTTTAACGATGGATTTACGAGAAGGGAACCTTGTCAAGAATTGAGTTTGGAACATTTAGACCCTTATTATTGGTCCGAATTGGTTGCTGGTATGATCATCATATCTCGACTCGTATTGTGGACATGATTTGTAAGTGTCTGAGTTGGATTTTTCAGACTGTGATTAGTCGAGATATGGTGAAACGGTTGAGTGTGTGGTTTGGTGGTGTTGATATTGGTCGTCATCGAACCTGTTGATTATTAATCCTTCGTTTTACAGTAAGATATGATGTTTGATCATGGATTATGACTGTTGTGTTGCGGTTGAGGTTGAAGAGTTTGTAGATTACCTTGGTCGGGACTGAGGAACTCGTAAGACGAAATCAACTGAATTGGTAACAGTTCGTTGTATTGATATCGAGACAAGTTTTATACTTATACTAATCAATGAGATTAATGTTATCGTGTAGGTGTACGAATGTGTGTATCATTTCGAGACTTGGCCTCTTTATGATTGTATTGATATCAGGTGATTGTTTCATACGACACCCATCGGCAAATTATGCCAAATGTTATTGTTGTTCGTAAATGGCCGATTGAAGGCATTGACGTATTCGATTATCATCTTCGTTATCGGTAACCGATTAAGGTGCCGAGACATCCGTTGTATAATTGTTATCGATTGTCCGCTCTAAAGGTAATCGATATATTGAATTGGGATTATCAAAGATAATTCCCATCCGTTGTCAAAAATATTCTCATCCGTTTTATCGTTGTTATCGATTGGCCATTCTACGGTAATTGAAGTATTGAATTGGGACTGTCGAGGATAGTTCCCATTCGTTGAATTATTATTGTCGTGTTGGCCGACTCAAGGCAGCACACTATTATTCTTGTGAACTCGGTAATTTTGTGATCGTTGAGGGTTGAGGATTTCCCGAATTGTTGTGTTGTGATTGTTGCTCGTATTAATCGGTCCTTAAGGATTTTGATCCCAGGATGGTTGTTTTGAATATTGTTGGTCGTGTCGATCTTTCATTATTCGTGTGTCATCGTTCACTTGGTGAGTCGTATGATCCGTATTGGATATGTTATCCTTTGAGTTCGTTGTCATGTTGTATCGTGGCATATCTGGAATCATGTCTGCGTTCCGATTGGCTATGTGTAGGATTTTTAGCCCGGCACACGATGGTCATGCGTGGATGTTTCCGCAATGGACCGTGCACACGAGACGTAGTTCGTGAGGCTAATTAGGTACATTGTCACACGTATATTCTGGATTCCGTATATGGTGTGGACATGTGCACGGACACATTTCCGGATCGGGCGTACTGTGATGTCCCTCTTGAGCCTTATTGTTTGTTCGTTCGTAGTCCATGTTGTATTGGATATGTCCGACGATTTGCGACTGGTTGTTCTTACACCGAGGGGTATGTCCGACAGTCAGGTTTGCTTCTTTGAGATCTGTATTGTGATGATTTACAGCTTTGGGCTATTCGGCTTTCAGGCCATCGTGATATACAGCTTCGGTTGAGGGGTTTTCAATCCATTGCGATGTATTGGTATTTCTGTTGGAGCCTTCAGACATTGTGATTCGTATTTAGTTCAGCGTTGGCTTGGATTACCTTCGGGTAATGTATTGTTGTGTTACTTGTAACGTTTCGCCATTGGGCGTAAGTTACGCGTTTCTTGTGTATCTCGTTGAGTTTTCCTAGCGGGATATTGCTTCTCCCTAGTTGTTTTAAGTTTCGGGACGAAACTTCTTTTAAGGAGGGTAGAATGTAATATCCGCAAATTCGATTTCCGGTAATTTTTATTTTTTGGCGGAAGTCCATTTTGGCGACTTGCTTGGGACCGTTTCGTCATCCTGAGAATGATTAATTCTACACTTTTTGTCATCCGAGTTCGTTTCGGTGTTGTTCTGTTGAATTCCGTGTTCTTTAGCGACTTTTTCACGTATGAGTTCGACTTTCTTAGATCACCATTAATTTTTGGAAACTCCAAAAATTCTGAATCTTTGCAATATTATAAAGCATCGAGTTAGCTTTCCAATGGTTCAAACGGTGAGTCAATCGGAGTCCAGACAAGGGAGTTATGGTCGAAATAGGTAAGTCACTCTCATTTTCCAGATTTGGCAGAGCAGCCTGTACCCTGTGCCGCGGCACATGCCGGCCGGGCCGCGGCACACTGCCGATCACCGGGGCGATTTGGCCACATGCGCTGCACACCGTGCGATCACTTATTTAAGGCCCCGCAATGGTTTTGGCCATTTTTCTCTTTCTTCTCCTTCTCTTCCGCGGATGGAGCTTGGTTAATCATGGAGAGATGTTGTTGTACAATCAATCCATGAAGTCTTGGAGTTCATATCATCAATCATCCATCCTATAACATCCTCCGATCTACCGAATCAGGTCAGATTTCCTAGAAATCTAGTTTTGGGGAATTTGGGTATTTTGGTTGATTTCATCCGTTTTATCCGATTTAACTTAGGATTATGATGGATTGATGATTATTTAGATGTATTATATCATTTACTTTATTATTCCATGGTTGGATCGTATCGATTCGATGTTTTGGTCGAGTTCTGGATCGACGCCTTGAAGGTGTCCGGTAAAATGTCATAGAGGGGTTTTCGAGCGTTCTACGATTATTCTTCCTCGTATGATCGATTATTTATTGATTATATGTTGTTAGGGTCGAGTTTCTTGTGAAGAAACCAAGTTGAACCCTTCCGTTCGTTGTCATCTTTCCTTTCGATAGCATCGGGCGTTTCGAAGCTTCCCGGTCGAACCGTGTTCTTCGGAGTATTCGGTAGCGGTTATTAAGGCAAGTATATATTTATGATTGTACGTTCTCGACTTTGAAAGTAAGAAATATTGATGGTATGATATAAACGAACCGTTTCTACGGCATTCATATATATATATTGATGGCATGATATGAACGAACCGTTTCTACGGCATTCATATATGTATTGATGGCATGATATGAACGAACCGTTTCTACGGCATTCATATATGTATTGACGGATGATATGAACGAACCGTTTCTACGGCATTCATATACGTCTTGATGTGACGCTATGAGATTTAGTTATTCCGGAATACTAGTCTTGAATTGATTGAATTCACAGTTACATTTACTTTATTGTCGAGGAGTATTGTGTTTCATACTTGATATACTTGCACTAGCTATTCGACGGCTAACCCCTTTATGGGGGAAATACTTTTTATGTATTTCAGGTTCCAGGAGAACGGACAGGCGGGTATCGGGTCGGCATGAAGATGATGGGCAAGAGTGATACTGTGTCTTTCCTCTGGTTATGTTTTGAGTTTTCCATTCAGTGTTGTTGTACTGGAATGGTTATTGAATACTCGAGTAATGTTTTCCATTTTTCTTGATGTTCCGGCCTGTGTTTGCCGAGGTATTGAATTGTGTTTTGATGTCTATGGTTTCATTGGTTATGGTTTTGAATACCATTTGTATTGTCCTTCTTTTCATTGTATCTAGACCTTCTCGGTCAAATTTTATAGTTCCGCGCATGAATAGCCTTGTGGGTCCCACGGCGGAGCTCACAGCGCTGTAATATACCCTGAATAACTTGGGGGTGTTACAGTTGGATCTACTAGAACGCCTCCATCATCTGCATCAATATGTAGAGATGTGCTCATTAGTACTCTTAGGCATTTGGCTGACTCCATGCCAAATCTCTTGATCATCTCCCTTCCGTACTTTGCTTGGTTGATGAATATTCCAGTGTCAACTTGTTTGACTTGCAAACCAAGAAAGAAGTTCAGTTTGCCCATCATGGAGAATCATCCATCTTAAATCGCTTTAAGATTTTATCTATATAGAGGGCTTGGGAAAGGCCTATTGTTCTCTTCGCTCTATCCCGGTAGAGTCGAATTCCAAGAATATAGGTTGCTTCTCCCAAGTCTTTCATGGAGAAATTACTCGAAAGCCAAGCTTTTACAAAACTGAGCATTCCCACATCATTTCCTATTAGTTGAATATCATCCACATATAGTACTAAGAATGCGATCTTTCTCCCACTAACCTTCTTGTATACACAAGGTTCCTCTTCATTTTGCACGAAGTCAAACTCCTTGACGGCCTCGTCAAAACGAAGGTTCCAACTACGCGACGCTTGCTTCAGTCCATAAATGGAACGCTGAAGCTTGCACACTTTCTGAATATCGACTTCGGACACAAAGCCTTTAGGCTGCTCCATATAGATTTCCTCCTCGAGGAATCCATTAAGGAAAGCCGTCTTTACGTCCATTTGCCATATCTCATAATCGTGGTAGGCAGCTATAGCAAGCATCATGCGAATAAACTTGATCATGGCTACGGGCGAGAAGTTATCGTGGTAATCGATCCCTTCCTTTTGGGTATAACCCTTTGCCACAAGCCTGGCCTTATAGGCGTCAACCTTGCCATCACCATCAGTCTTTCTCTTGTAGATCCACTTGTTCCCAATAGGCACTATGCCCTTGGGGCGGTCTACTAGAGTCCAGACCTGATTGACATGCATCGAGTCTATCTCAGCTTCCATAGCTTCACGCCATTTTGTGGAGTCTACATCCACCATCGCTTGGTCATAGGTTGTTGGGTCGGTCTCTTGGCTATCACTTGGAACCTCATGGAGACCCAGCTCCTCCAAGTGCACAAGCCCATACCTCTCAGGTAAATGAGACACCCTGCTAGACCTACGAGGTGGTTGTACTTGTGTTTCAGAAAGTTCGGTTCCAGTTTCTTGCACAGGTGTCTCCTGAGGAGTTTCATTGTATTCTTCTAAAGAAATACTTCTACCTGCTCCGCCTTCCTGAATGAACTCATCTTCCAGGAAGTGTGCTTGTAAAGCAACAATGATCCTTCGATCTTCGGGCATGTAGAATAGATATCCCATTGTCCCAGACGGGAATCCAATGAAACGTCCCTTTGGAGACCTAGCTTCCAACTTTTCCACCTTAGTCTTCTTGACATAGGCGGGACATCCCCAAATCCTAATATGATTAAGACTTGGTTTCCTTCCCTCCCACATCTCATGTGGAGTTTTAGGAACGGATTTGGAAGGACACCTGTTTAAGATATAAGCGGCAGTCAGGAGTGCATACCCCCACAGGTAAATTGGTAAGTCAGTATAGCCCAGCATGGAACGGACCATGTTTAACAAGGTCCGGTTCCTTCTTTCTGACACACCATTTAACTGAGGAGTACCTGGAGGTTTTAGTTGTGAAACTATTCCATGTTCCTTAAGGAACTCGTCAAACTCCGTACTCATATACTCACCACCTCGGTCAAGAAGTGCTTTGATATGATTACCAGTTTGTTTCTCGATTAGGGCCTTGAATTCCTGGAATTTCTCAAAGGCCTCGGATTTATGTTTCATTAAGTATACATAACCATACCTAGTATGATCATCTGTAAATGTAATGAAATATTGATATCCGTCACGTGCTGCTTCCAAAGCACCACATCCGTCGGTATGGATTAATCCCGATTTATCGTGGCTCTTTCAAAAGTCCTGTGAAGGGGACTTAGTCATTTTGCCTTTAAGGCAAGATTCACAAGTAGGAAAGGGATCCGATCCCAATGGACCCATAAGTCCATCCTTTTCCATCTTGTAAACCTTGGTCGACCAACATGACCAAGTCTAAGATGCCATTTCAAAACTTGATTGGTTTCATCCTACCACGTTTTCTAGTCATAGTATTCACAACTACTTTGTTCTTTGAGATTTAGATGATACAATCCATTTAACAATGTAGCGATACCCACTAGTTTATTTACGAAATAAATTTTGCGGGAACCATCACCAATGAAAAATGAAAAGCCTTTTCGGTCCATGGCCAGGAATGGATACAATGTTTTGTGCCCCTTGGGCAAAACAAGTACATCTTCTAAAGTCAAAACAAAGCGGATTCTAAACCCAAAAGAAGTGATCTATGTCGGTCGCCTCGACACTATGCCCGCTACCGACCGTGATCATAACTTCTCGACTCAAGCTTCCTACTTTGTTCAGATCTGATTCACGGTACAAATATGAGAACTAGCACGAGAATCCAGTATCCAGAAGTAGAAAATACGGTGCGAACAATTTGTTTCCAAAACTAAAAGTTCTGTACCTGAAGTGCCATGAAGAATCGGACACTCTCTAGCCCAGTGGCCCAGCTCACCGCACTTGAGACAGGCGTCTTTCTTCTTGCTCTTTGGAACCGTTGGGGCCTCGCCCTTGCCCTTGAAGTCCTTAACATGTGGCCCAGTCTGCTTCTTGGTCTTTTTCTTTTTATTCTTAGACTTCCGAAGTCTAGAAGAAATCACAAGGGCAGACTCCTTCATCCGCGGAGTCTTCATCTGAGACTGATCGGTCACTAGTTTGTTCATTAGCCCAGCTAAATTACATGCAATCTCATTGCAGTTGAAGTTCATAACAAACTGTGAGAAGGAATCAGGGAGAGACTGAAGAATAAGGTCTGTTTGGAGAGAAGTATCCATTTTAAAATCAAGAGCCTCCAATCTCTCAATCATGGATATCATTTTGAGGACGTGTTCCCCAACCTTCTCACCTTCCTTCATCCTTGCACCGAACAGTTGCTTGGATATCTCATATCTAGCAGTTCTGCTGTGCTCACCATAAAGTTCGGTTAAGTGAGATAGAATCTGCCTAGCAGAAGTCATTTTCTCATGAGCTCTCTGAAGCTCATTAGACATGGAAGCCATCATATAAGCACGGACTTTCACGTCATCCTTAACCCACTTTTCATGGTTTTCAATCTCTTCCTGATTGGCTCGGGTCCGTACAGGAGGCGCCGAATGTCCGTCTCCAAGGCGTATCCCGGTGCCTCTATACCGAGGACAATCATCATCAGTTGCGGCCAATCCACAAAGTTAGGTCCCATTAAGGTGTTCTTTTCGAGTAGAATTGCGAGTGGATTCATTGTCATATTGAGATTTGTGCATTAAGTATAGCAGTTAATTAGTGACTCATTCAATTATGTTACGAGTGTAGAATTAAGGTCTTTTCTATTCTTGTTACCCGGCTCCCACTATTTTTATCGGAATAACACACTCCCATGTGAAATCCTAAGTATCGTCGCTCTACTTCATAGTGGTGATCGAGTTCTTTATAAATCTTAATAGAGGGCAACCGAACGTGTTTCTAGTCTATTAATTTTCATAAAGTGGTGTCCAACACAAACCCATCTAATGGATGATTCGATATTCTTTTTCCCCTTGTTCACTCCCATCAACCTATACGGTTTCTATGGTTCGTGTAAAAGTTAAGTTTATACCATCGACGCAAATCAGTTTCACAATTGAATCTTATCCGGCAACCTATCGGGTTTCTAGGGATAAAATTTGCTCCAACCGAAGGCATCCAATGCGCTCCGGTAATTTATCCGTCCTCTCGACGACTACCCGATAACTCGGAAGCATAGCACATCCGGTTTGGATTTCAATTTCGAAAACTCGATGGAGGAAGGAAAACATTTAAACCTTATAAAATTAATAATTTATCGTGGTAGAATTTTCGCAATTAATGTTACACTTTGCACATTAATCATTTAAGCTCGTTTGTTGCATTCATACAATATGAAACAACCATTCACAACCTAGTTGCTACCAACATGTGGTTCATGGACCGTTCTAGAAAACAAAAACTCGTAATCTAATTACAAGTCTTCGTCTTGAATCTTCGTCTTCTCGAAATGGATCTTCCTCCGGTCTTCGTCATTACATATAAATTTTACATCGAAATTGCATCCTAGATACAAACATTTCTAGTAAAATAAATAGGCTCAAAACGGCCTTTACAACCCAATCGAATAAAGCGAGCGATTCAAAACTAAGTCCACGAACCACATCCCCATTCAAAAGCATTCATCCAATAAATACTATATAAATGGAAAGCGTAGAGATACATTGATCCAATCAACAATACGAACCGATCCAATCGATTCACCAATCGGTAATATGATAACGTTCAAAATAATTGATCAACCATAAATATTCCAATTAATCAAATTTCCCTTATAAAATGAAATACCATAAATCATTTTAATCATATTAAATCAATTTAACATGAAGGAGATTAATTTTCAAGAATACATGAAAAATCGAGCGGGCGAAAATGGCTGCCATGGCGAGTCACTGCCGTGACTGCCGGACACGGCCGTGCCGAATAACACGGTCGGGTCGTCTTGGCGGATGACCTAGACCTACCTTCCGGACTCGGCCGTGTCGCTCGACACGGTCGAGTCACTTCGAAGCTGCCGGCGGACACGGCCGTGTCGCCTAACACGGTCGAATGCACAGCGTGCTTTGGCCAAATGCTAGGACACGGCCCGTGTCACGACACGGCCCGTGTCACGGACACGGCCGAGTCACCTGGCGACTTCACGCCCTTTGTCCGAAAAGTCGTCAAACGACGATTCGGAGCTCGATTTTCGATAGGATATCGATATCTATATTTTTCAACATTCATATCTTCAATATAAATCATATTTCCCAGAAATTTAAGATTTATATTTGGACATAAACTTACGAAAAATATAACTACAACGAACGTAAAACATGTACCACGATTATGACTAAAATGATTCCAAATCATTCACCATTTAATCGAGCATTCCAAATGTCAATATCGTATATACGATCGCAAGACCTACTCTCTGATACCACTGTTGGGATTCGGTGCCTAAATCGAAGGCCCAGCGGAAGCGATAAAACGAAAATTAATTCGATCTGAATCCCTACGAGGATCGATCGAGCTACGTATATACGAATATATAAACGAAAAGCAAGAGTCGTAAGAAACTAACCCTCGAAGTCCGTTGATTAAATGGAAATCTTCTCTTGAGCTATTCCCCAAGCTTTGGTTGATCTCTACGTATCCGATCCGCTCCAATCCCTTGAACGATCCAACGCCGAAAGCACCGCGTCTCTACTTGCCACGCGCCGGAAAAACGACCGGAATAACAACACTTGATTAACCTCTAAGGTTACGGCTAGAATCAAATGATGAAGCTTTTATTATTACACTCTAAGTGTATAATATATCTCTCAATAATTTTCTCTCAATTTTTCTCCAAGAAAAATGAAGAGGAAGTGAATGAAGAAGATGAAGATGAGTGTTAAACTCAAAGTCTATCTCTCTCTCTATATTCTCACGTTGAAAGCCTTCCCAAACAAGTGAAGAGAGTCTTCCTTTTATGCTCCATAAAATCCTCCCAAATCAAGACTAAATAATTAAAATGAATTAATTAAAAGATCTTGTTCCCTTGATACTTCAAGTCTTCCACCAATTAAGGTGGAGACTATGACCAAAGGAAAGAGGAGGGAAAATGGGATGGCCATCTAGAAGGAGCCGGGACGAGTTCGGTTCGTTTCGGACTCCCGTGAGTCCAAACAGATAAATTCCTATTCCGTTCCGATGTATTTGTGTCGTTTAATTAATCCAATTAATTAAACATATCAAATACAAAATAACATAATTAATTTCTCCAAGAAATAATTATATTCATGAATTAAATTAATCACCCAGTGATATATTTAATTCATTAGGCCGTATATCAATTTATCCAATAAATCGATTCAGACATCTAATGTCTCAAATTTAGATATTTAATATCTAATACACATAATGAGAGAATTAGCTTGATTCATTCCGTCGTCAATCTTAATGCGCGACTCGGTAGGTCCGTCAGTCAGCAATGGGAGGAACCAAAGAGTAGTAGCACCACCTAGCCAGTTTGGTGGCCTACACTGTACCCCGATTGAGAACGAATGATTGGGATCATTCAAGGACCATTCTGTCGTGAATACCAGTAAACGTATAAACCCTTCTTTCATATGTCCCGATCAAATTATGGGGTCACGGTCAGTCAAACCCCATCTATACTTGACGCTATGCATGCGTTAATGCAAACCGAGATCATCGAGCTCTCGTGTATCTAATACAACTAGCTCCAATGCTTTGGCCAAAGACTTATGATCTCATCTGCCAATAACCGCATAGGACATATAACCCGCTCACTAATGGGAGAAAGAATTCTATCTTGGTATTCAGTAGGACCTGCTACTTGCCCGTCAAGATACACGTCGAGGTTGACCCCCGCCTTCCGGTTTACAGGGTCGAACTACTCTAATGAAAATCTTGACGTCACAAGCACATCCCTACTAAATCCTCAAGTCGAAGGTTCACGAATACCCATCACAACCTTTCGATTCCGTCATTGACTGTCCCGGAGTGAAATCCGTGTGACAAATCAAGGGTGAGTCGGTTCGAGTATACTAATCCAATTAGCATACCTATAACGTGTGCTCCCACTAACCATTAGTGTTCGACAGGCACTCTCCATATCAAAGAACACGTCATACAAGTCTTCACATAAACTTAACGCCCAGTCAAGTTTCATCGACTTGCGAACGATTAAGTATTTGAGCTATAACCTTTCCAGTGCCGTCCCCCTTATCCAATAAGGAGTGAAACGTTTTGCTCTCAAATACATGGACTAGTATCTATATATTTATTTACGAGTTAGGAATGCCAGTAACTACCAGTAAATAAAGAAACATTCATTTGCCTTATATAAATGGTTTACATAATTTCAAGTACAATGCCCTCACTCAACAACCTCTGAGTGGCATTCGAGGGCATACTCCTAACATTGACTCCATCAGTTAGGTTCCCAATGATTTGTTGAATGGGGTGATCTTTTAGCCACTTGGGAGTTTCATCTTCATCTTCAGCTTTTGGTAGTTGATCTTCAAGGTCCATTCCCCTTGTTGAGTTGCTTTGAAGGACTGCGCCTGTTTCTGTATCAGCTTGGTTTTGACAATTTGTAGCTGCATCTGGTTCAGCTATGATTTGGTCATCTATAGTTGGATCAGCTGTGGTAGGATCAGCTATGGTTGTAGATCCTAGATGATCTGCAGTTGGTACTTCATCAGCTGTGTCCATCAACCTTGTGCCATTGATGATGACTTCTTCTAGGGAGGTGGCTTTGATCTTTTTCTTAATTTATTCCACCTGTTTCTGTACTCAATAGTAGATTCATCAAAGACAACGTGAGGTGTTTTTTCCACAACTAATGTTCTTTTGTTAAATACTTTATATGCCTTGCTTATCTGTGAGTATCCCGTAAAGAGACCATCATCAGTTTTTTGCATCAAAGGCATTTAGTTGGGTTTTGCCATTATTGTGGATGAAACACTTACAAACAAAGATATGAAAGTATGAAATAGTTGGAATTCTGCCATTCCAAACCTCATAGGGATTTTTACTGTGTCTCCCTACTACCATGCTTCTGTTCTGAGTATGACATGCTGTGTTGACAGCTTCAGCCTAGAACCTTTTTGGAGGATCAGTCTCTGCAATCATTATCCTGGCTGCTTCCTTGAGGGTTCTATTCCTTCTTTCATCTACACCATTTTGTTGAGGTGTTCTTGTAGCTGATACTTCATGCTGAATCCCATTTTGATCACAATACTCAATTATGGATTTGTTGAGAAATTCTACTCCTTTGTCTGGTATGATATTTATGATTGATAAGGATTTCTCATTTTGAATTCTTCTTAGCAGCTCAGGTAGCTTGGTTAGAGTTTCACTCTTCTTGTAGAGAAACATTATCCAAGTGTATCTCTAGTAGTCATCCACAACTACTAAGGCATGCTTCCTTCCACTCAGAGTTCTTGGCATGATGGGACCAAATAAATCCATGTGAAGTAGGTCGAATATTTTGTGGGTAAGAGTAGTAGGTTGAACTGATTTGAAAGATGCTCTTGTTTGCTTTCCCTTCTGGCATGCATCACAGAGAGTTTCCTTCTTGAATACTTCACCTGGAAGTCCGCTGACCAACTTTTGTGAGCTTATCTTGTTGAGAGCTTTGAAGTTCAGGTGACACTGTCTCTTGTGCCAGAGCCATCCATTTTTAGATATTGTTATGGATATGAGACGGGTATTGAGAGTGCCTGTATTCCAATTTATCATGTAGACATCCCTTCTTCTGAAACTTTGTAGTTTCACTTCTCCAGATAAGATATCAATTACCATACATTTCCAAATAGTGAAAACTACTAGGTTCTTTTCATCACAGAACTGACTTATGCTCAATAGGTTATATTTGAGTCATTTGACATACTGCACTTTTGATATGGTAATGTTGCCTCTGTGTAGATTCCTATAACCTTTTGTTTGTCCACAAGAGCTATCTCCAAAGGTCACATCTTGACCTCTTTCTTTGATGTAGTTTGTCAGGACTTTCTTATTTCCTGTCATGTGCCTTGAGCATCCTGGGTCCACAAACCATTCTTCACCTCCTGCTCTTGAATTTAATGTGACTTGATAGTAGTCCTTCCACCTTTTCTGCAATCAGACAAGCACAGATTTAGGTACCCAAATTTGAGTAGGTCCTTTAGGGTTAGTGGATTTCCTGGAGAATTGATTTCTCCTGGTATTTTGAAAATGGTACTGGTTACTCTTATATTGTGCATAGTGTAACCCCCCCCCCCCAAGATATTCAGGGTATGTCACAGCACCGTGAATTCCATCCGGAACCCACAAGACTAAATTCACACAAATCCATAATCAAAGAACTTCAATATTTTCTCCAACAATATTCAGACTCACTAAAACATTTATCGGATTTACCGATGAAACTCCAAAGGCCAAACTCAATCCACAAAAGACAACAAATTCGACATAATCAACGAGAAGAAAAATAACCCCTATAGTACTCGAGTACCAACTAACAGCATGTAACAAAAAAAAACTCAACAACCTGACTCAAAGAAAATAAACGTCAAGACATTTCACAGTATCACGCCTGGCCTTCATCGTCGTACTCCCCCGATGCTCGTCAGGTCGCATTCTTTGAGCCTGAAATACATGAAACGTATTTCCCCCGAATTGGGTTAGTCGTGGAATAGCTAGTACAAGTAACACAAACGAACTCTTACATCTTACAATATCAAAGTACATGCATCAATGGTTTTCGAAAACAAGTAAGATAATGATTTTCGGAAATGCAAAATCTATAATGTACCACAAAAATACAAATCCTCCTGATTAACCATGGACCCAACCATGCACGAATCCCTTCAAGGCCCCGATAGACCCTCCCGGAGTGGTTAACCCAAAAGTTCGTGGACCTAACCATGCGTGGATCCCTCCGAGGCCCCGTCGGACCCTCCCAGAGTGAACATAAACACTCTAACACTCAAATACATCACTTTGCACATTTAAGATTTTATGTTCGTAAGAATTACTTGCCTTTGAGATATGATGGATTGTTTTGAAACGGTAAACGACCACCGTTGAAGGGACTCGGAAGCTTCGAACTTAGATGATTCATAAAACGACTATCAATAATCAACACGACTGGAATTTAGATTGAAGTATGCCCGAAAACCCCGCCTACAATACATGTAATCCAACAATATATTCAACGAGGGCGGATCACAACCAACACCCTCTCGATTCTCAACAATACCAAGAATACACCAATAATATCAGAGGAAAAACATGTATCGGAAGTAGATAATCCATACTCAACACAATTCCACCATAACTACGACTAAATCGGAGAATTTATGAAGAAGCCCCCAAATCCCGGAAAATCTAGGGTTCTAGAAAATTACCTCGATTCAAAGACAAAGAAGATGGATTGGTGTTGTTAATCTACGTCAAAACTCCAAGGAAGATGATAGCTTGAATGTTGAAGAGTCAGAAATCGCCTAAAGTTGCTAAGAATCGCCCAGACCGCGGAAGAGAGGAAGAAGGAAGAAAATGGACGATTTAGGTCAACTCTTAGGTATTTAAACCCGCAAAACAAGAAGTGCTAACGTACGTTAGATCCTTAACGTACGTAAAGCATACCCCTTTACGTATGTAAGGGACTGGCAGAGCTCACTGCCCGACTCCATGAAGACCCTAACGTACGCTACGCAAGGGGCTAACGTATGTTAGGAATATAATATAATATACGTTATGCATTGCCCTTAACGTACGTTAAAGTTCCAGTGCAGAACCACAATCAGCCAATAACTGTGCATAAATGATACAAAGAACCGAATGCGACGAACAACGAAACGTGCAGACACCAATACAAGGAGTTCGAAGCGACGAACTAAAGCGCTAAAAGAAAACTCAATTCCGATTACCCAAAGGTTCGGAATACGACCACGAAAGTAATTTTCCTAAACTTTTAGGAAATTACAAAATGACCCAAAACAACCGAAAAAACATGATACGGAAACGAACAACTGTGCCGAAGCTCACAATATGTCTAACAACATTCAATAAACTTGCACAAAGGTCGAAATGACAGTTTCGCACAACAATCGCACTGAGCCAACAAGAGGAAAAATTACTAAAAAGCACACAATCGAGTAAAACAATTTCGAAACATGCTCGGATGCCAAAATACGCAGAATTAAACATTCTCAAAATGTCAAAACGGTTACAAGCGAGTTGCTGAAAATAAAAAATACACCAAAATAGAAATTGCTAAAAATAGAAAAGTAGGATATTACATTCTCCCCCTCTAGAAATAAGTTTCGTCTGAAACTTAAGAAGTGAATAATTCCGGATATTTAGCGTGCATGCTATATTCGGTTTTCCAAGTAGCCTCCTCAATTTCATGCCTCGACCACTGAACCTTAACCAATGGAATGGTTTTATTTCGAAGTTGTTTCTCAAGATGCTCAAGGATTTTCACCGGCCTCTCTTCAAACGTGACATCGTCCGCTACCTCAATATCCCTATAATCGATGATATAACTCGGGTCTGGGACGTACTTTCTCAACTGAGAAACCTGAAACACGTTGTGAACATGACTGAGGGTTGTAGGTAACGCCAACCGGTAAGCCATCTCACCGACTCTGTCTAAAATCTCAAATGGCCCAATATACCTCGGGCTAAGCTTCCCTTTTTTTCCCGAAATGGTAAACCCCTCTCGTCGATGATACCTTAAGTAAAACATGGCCTCCCACCTCAAACTCCAAGGGTCAACGACGATTATTAGCCAAAGTCTCCCACTTCAAGTGAGAGACCTGAGTTTCAATTCCACAAAAAATGCGAATTATTTACGGGTTTATGACTATTCAGTTTCGATTGAGGGATAGATCCTAATTTCTGGAGTATGTTGATGAAACCAGGGATGTCAATAGGTCGGGTAGGGTACATGTATGTCTCCTCCATATCCTACCCTATTTGATTCGGATCGAGCTCGGGCATTGCCCATCGGGTAATCGGGTAGCCCATGGATATTGGGGTACTCCTATACCCTATATTTATGAATATAAATATTTTTTAGTATTTATCATATATACATATAATGTAATTGATAAATTCAATTTAGTAAAATAAATATTTAAAATATAATATTTTATATAATAATATATATGATATATAATATAATGTAATATTTATGTATAACATATAATAATAATATATTTATATAATTCAAATGGGTACGCGAGTCGGGTAATCGGGTAATATACTATACCCATACCTTACTCGTACCTGATCATAATATTCGGGTTCGGCCGATACCCGATCCGATTTCGGTTTTTCCGGCGGGTAGGATCGGGTACGGATAAAGTTGAAATCCCTAGATGAAACAACTAAATATTGAGGACTTCAAACTGCGAACCCGTGATTGGATGGACGGAACCACCATGAAGTAATTATTGGGAGACGATTGAACTCGGTGAAAACTTGTGATTGATAAACTGGATCCAATATGAAGTAATTACCTAGAAGACCATTCTTTATACGTTGTAGTTGAGAATATCTATACTTATATTAAAATAGAGTCTGTGACACATGTCATTTTCTAACTTTTTTTTGATTTTTTATTTTAAAATAAAATTTATATATAGAGATGTATTCTTAAATTTCCAAAAAAAATTCTAGATATGTATTGTGTGAGTTTTATTCCACAACTTACACTCATCTACCAATAAAAAAAATGTTTTCTTTATTTTTTTAGCTTAAAATTTTAAATGTTTATAATTTTTTAAATCAAGTTTGTTTTTAATGAAAAATATATCAAATTAATTTTTATTTCATAATTTTCAACTAGACATCCATATGAATATAAATAAATTTGATGGGTTTACAATAATGACCGATTGCACAAAAAATTATATTAGAAAAAATATGAATATTTATTTTCAGTAAAATTAATTGATGCAAAATAACAATATATTAACTCATTTATTGCTTACATAAAAAATAAATTATGATATTTATTTAATTATAATAACTAAAAATAATAAAACATACACCGCACACACACACACATATATTAAGACTTAATCACATATTACTTTCGTCCCCAAAATTTGTTCCTACTTTTTTTTCGGTTTGTCCGGGAAATTTGTCCATGTAATGGACATTAATTGACTTAACATTCCTCTAATGTGGTACTTTTTCTTGAATTATATTATACCCCATAATACACTCAATAAGTCTTTTATTAATATTACGCTAATATTATACTCATGTCAAAAATCATCAAAAATAAATTTAAAGATCGAGAAATTATTTTCTAATAAGAGAATATTTTATGATGTGCATCGCACCAGAGAAGATCTAGTTTAAAAATTAAAAAAAAAAACAGATACACATGTCATAATTTAAACGCCGGTCTTTAAAAGACCGAATCTGAAGCAATATTTAAATTGTTTTTTTTAGGTTACCATCGTAGTTTTCCTCTCTCGTCTCTCTCTCGTGTCATTTTCTCTCTCGAAACTAGCAAATCCGAATGGCGTCCCCACGTGAGGAGAACGTGTACATGGCCAAGCTGGCCGAGCAGGCCGAGCGCTACGAGGAGATGGTTGAGTTCATGGCGAAGGTCGTCGGCGCCGTCGACGGCGACGAACTCTCCGTGGAGGAGCGCAACCTCCTCTCCGTCGCCTACAAGAACGTCATCGGCGCCCGACGCGCGTCCTGGCGAATAATTTCCTCCATCGAGCAGAAGGAGGAGGGCCGTGGCAATGAGACCCACGTTTCGGCCATCAAAGGCTACAGATCCAAGATCGAGTCGGAGCTCTCCTCGATTTGCGACGGCATCCTCAAGCTTCTAGATTCGAAACTCATCGGATCCGCGTCCAACGGTGACTCTAAGGTGTTCTACTTGAAGATGAAGGGTGACTATCATCGCTACTTGGCGGAGTTCAAGACTGGAGCTGAGCGCAAGGAGGCTGCTGAAAACACGCTCTCCGCTTACAAGTCCGCTCAGGTTAGGGTTTCCATGTTTGATTGGTTAAATTGTATTGTCTTTCTCTTTTGTCCTTTATGCATTTTTCTTATGATCGATCCGTATGAGAATGTTGATGAAATTATTTGGGATCTGAGAATTTTTACCTGTGATAGTTTGTTCAATTGATGATTGTTCTGGATTTGGTTGTTAAGTTGAGAGTTCCTTCCGTGTTTGAATTATTTCGTGGTGTTAAACTGATTTGTGCTTTCTCTTAGATGGTTTCACAGACGAGACACTTTAGCTCCTATCAGCGATGATAGACACAAGCGAATGTTTAATCTAACTTCAATGTTGAACTGTGGTTTATTCTTTAATCTATACATTTTCTTTCTGAGAGTATTGAAACACTTTTAAGTATGAGTTTGATGCAAATGCTGCACTTGTTCTGTATGTTCTTGACCTTTGAGTTTCATAACCTTATTACCAGATGTATAGATTTGAAACAAATTAATGCAAAGAAAATCGACTGAATCAGTGTATTTGCGGTGACCGTAGGACATCGCCAATGCTGAGCTAGCCCCAACACATCCAATCCGGCTTGGACTAGCTCTCAACTTCTCAGTCTTTTACTATGAGATCTTGAATTCTCCTGATCGAGCTTGTACTCTTGCCAAACAGGTCTGATTGATCAACTCAACCACTGTTAGTTTTATTATTTATTATACTCAAGTCATCTTATCAGATATTTATCTCCATTTATTCTTCTTGTGGTGCATGAATGGGGGAAGAGCTATGAAGCACGGACACTTCCAATTGGGAATTTTAACCGTGTCGTGTCCCCGTGTCGTGTCCCCGTGTCATGTCCTATCAACATGTCCCTGTGTCGTGTCCTGTGTCCACTCACGTTTCGGTGCTTCCTAGGGGAAGAGACCTGGTTCGCGCTAATTTGACCTCATGAAAAAATTGAGTGTTTGCTATTGCAAACCCTAAAGAAAAGTGATTCTCAGCTTTCATCTTGAATGTTTGTAAACATCTGCTTTTGCTTCCTTTAATCAAAATTGAAAAGCATGACTAGTGGTGCTTTAGATTTCTGGTTTCGCTTCTAATTCGACTTTTAAACACAAATAGAACACTTGTACGACTTCTCCACCAAACACCCTTTGAACCTCACCAATTTCTAGCTTCTATTTATTTTGCAAACACAGCTAATGTTTGATTCTAAACTACTTTCTGCTGCCGTGGAATCACCCTTTTTTAAAATAATGTGTGCGTATATTTTAGGCTTTTGACGAGGCCATTGCTGAGCTGGACACTCTAGGAGAGGATTCATACAAGGATAGTACCCTGATCATGCAGCTTCTCCGGGACAACCTTACTTTGTGGACTTCAGACATGCAGGTAGGTGTTATCCTTGTATCTTCGCGGGTATCGATTGATGAATTCAGTAACTGATACCTCTGTTGGTTTGATACAGGATGATATTTCTGAAGAGACCAAGGAAGCCACAAAAACTGACAAGAAGTAATTCTTTTTCAGATTAGTATGCGAGTGTTTTACTATCGTCTATATAGTAGTCTGCTTTTTAAATTGAAAAAAGAAAATGATGGGAAAAAAAGGTGCTGCTCGTAGAATTTTCGACTTTTTATCATTTTATGGAACACCTATCTTGTCCTGTGCAAAAAATGTACCTCCTTTATGTGTAGTGCGGTTAATGGGCTGTGCTACCAGGTACTAGGGGTGGGAATCTGTCTATTCGGTCCGGTTTTGTATATAAACTGAAAACTGGACTGCATTTTTTTTCAATTCAGTTTCAGTCCGGTTTTTATTTTTTGACTCGTCCAGACTGAAAACCGGACTGAACTGGATGGGTCAGTCCAGTTCGGGTTTTTCGGTTTATTTGGGCAAAACAAGAAAAAAACTGCTTAGGTAAAAAAAATCATGCACCTGTTCATTAGTAATTGAATCCTCAACAAAAAAAGTATTCCTGTTCAAGAAAATCATTGCTGGATAATAAAACAACTCAAATATCAAGTCTACACTCCTCCAAAATCCAAAGTCCAAGAAGAAACTTCCAAATACAAAGTTCAATACAAAGTCCATCAAATACAAAGTTCAATGCAAAGTTTATCGAAGTTCAAGTACAACCAAAAGCAAAATTAAGCATGAAAATTTTAGATTGCTTCAACTAGGGCGTCCACCAACGGACGGTCAGCGTGTTGGAGGTAACATACTCCCGGAACTCTCTCCACAATTAAGTGTTTCTACACATTAAACAAATAAAAGGTTGATTGTTAGAATCATACATAAAAATAGAGAAAACATATATTGAAAAAATAGGAAATTAAGGTGAATATAATTTATTGTATGTTCGTGTAAGTGATAGAAAAGATAGAAAAAAATACCTCTTTCTGCCTCTTCGTACAGCTCCATCTCCTCAATAGTTGGTAAGTGATCGAAAGCAACGCCTTCACCCTTAAGCCAACTTTGGGTACAAATCAAAGCTTTCACCATCCTTGCACTTAAAGAGCAATGTGGATTAATAATCCTTCCACTTGTGCTAAATGAAGATTTTGAAGATATGGTGGAAATCGGAATAGCTAGGATGTCCCTTGCAACACAACTCAATATAGGATACTTAGAAATCCCATTCACCTTCCACCAATCCAACAAGACAAATTTCTCACCTCCTTTTTCAACAGGATCATTCATGTATCTATCCAAATCATTACAAATGACCCCTTTTTTCATTGTTGTCCTCTTCAACTCCTTTATTTTCATTGTCCTCTCAAGATTTGAAAGACCCACAAACAAAGAAGGATCATTCAAGTCGACATGTTCTTCTTGAATATCATCTCTATCAATCCCACTCCCCTCCATGTACACATTATAAAGAGTGGTCAGACATTGTTTCACCCCCTTCATAACACTATTCACCTTTTCATTATCAAGATCATCCACAAAAACAGCCTCTAAATAGTCAACAAGTTTCTCACATTTATACCTACGATCAAGAATAAGGGCCACAAACATGTATTGATTCATATCATTCATCTCACCCCAATATTTCTTATATTTGTCTTCCATTGGAAGAGCAATACCAACCATTTCAAGGCTTGTTGGATGAGAACATTGGTCTTGCAACACACCAAGTATACGAATCAAATCACCAACAGCTTGATGAATAGTAGGACTCTTAGAGCAGCATACATTCAATGTAACTTCATAAAAAGGCTTCAAAAACTCCGCATGCATTGTTGTTGTTGCCCAATCCTTAGAACTAGGTGGATTTGATCGTCTAAAGACCCAGTCATCCACCTCTAAACGACTAAAGGCTTCCTCAAACTTCAAAGCAGATTTCAACATCAAAAAAGTTGAATTCCACCTAGTAGTAACATCCAAAATCACCAGTCCTTTGCACTCAAGTTTTACTCTCTCCACACACTTTTTGAAGAAGTCTGTTCTATTTGAAGATGATCTAACATACCTCACCGCACTACGAATGGCCTCAATATGTGCACTCATTGGTAGGAGTCCATCACCCACAATCAGATTAAGGATGTGAGCCATACACCTCATATGCATGTTTTTCCCCCTTCTAACATCACATAAGGGCGTTTCCAGTTACCTAATCTCTTAGTCAACTCCCTTATTGCAACATCATTCGCTGATGCATTATCTACGGTAATTGTGAGAACCTTTTCTATCTCCCATTCCACCAAACAATCTTCTAAGACAGCAGCTATGGTCTCACCCTTATGATCCTGAATTGGTCTCACTCTTATGCAATACCCAAACTTCATCAATAAAGTGACATGTGACAACCATATATGAGATGGTTTGAAGGGATGTCCATAAATTTGTAGTAAGACATACCCTTCTCCCTTTCAACACAATTTTCAACTTAGCTTTTTTCTCCAAGTACACTTTAAGCACTTCTTTTGCCATTTTCTTCCTACAAGGGAGGTGCCAATAAGGTAATGCTCTTTTCATCATTCTCATAAAGCATATTCCCTCCACAAAAGTAAAAGTCTACTCATCAAGAATGATATGCTCAGCTTGCAACCTAGTTAGGTCATTACTCGTACAAGGACCAATCACTTCCAACTCCTTCTTATCCTTTTTGGGAACAAAAAATTTTAGGCCTGCGGCTTTCATCTTTTCACTATTAGGTGGGTACTTAAGGCATTTATCCATATGATTATGGAGGTTTTTAGTCCCATTTCCTTCTGTATCAGCATAGTATTCTTTCGCACAATAAGCACAGACACCTTTAATTCTACCATTTTCTAAACGTTTTCTAGTATAATGATGCCAAATTTCTGACCTTTCCTTAGCCTTTAATCTGGCCAGAACTGTTTCATCACTTTCTTGATTGTGTTCATCTCCTTGCCCGTGTTCTGCAGATAGATTAGTACTTGCTTGTTTGCCAACACTAGGGACTGACGAGGGTGTTGTAGTTGATGAAGCTTGTTTCTTTCTTGGTAGATTTTCACAATTGGATGCCTTACTCTGGCTCTGCCTCTTCATTCTTTCCTATTTGCGGCTCTGCCTTTAGTGATTAAAGAAAACAGCACAAAGAAACATATCAAAGATCCACAAAAAGGTTATATATAAACACAAAATCAAGTAAACAGGTTTCTAGTCTAGGGATACATAGCCGATGAAAATAGAGCATACAGTATGTGAAATATTACCTTCCTTGCTTCATTCAATCTTTGCCTTACTATTTGGCTGAGAGTTGGCTACAAACAAAATAGTTTTTTAATTAAACTTTGAGTCATTTCAAACAAAGACTATGATAGGAAAAATTATGGCAACAATTATCAACCTTTACTGGCTGAAAGAACTCATCAACCACATTCTGGGCTCCGGAGTCTTCTGGATTGCTAACCTCTAAGGATGCAACACTCACGCTTGCACGAATACTAACACCAGAACTACTACCTGATGGTGCCTGCCTCTTAGATTGTCTTCTTTGTGGCCCTCTAAGTGTTCGTAATAATCTCCAAGTAAAAACTATTACCAATGCTAGACCTGCAACGGTCCCAAAGGCCCGTGAATCCTGCAATTCATTTAATTACATGAAATATCAATTCGTCGAGCAAACTTCAAACTTTCCCAATGAATTAGAAATAAACTGCTCAATGAGGGAAAAAACAGCACAAATTTTGTCAGATACAGGGCTCTGGGCTCGCCTCGGATGTGTGAATTGACGGGAGGGTATGAAATGAAGGAGTGAGTACTATTACAAGGTGAGGTGAGGGTAGTGACGGTGGAAGAGTGATTTTCTGAGCTTTAGTGTTTCATTTGACCGAATGAAATATTAGAAATGAGAGAAATCAGGTTAAATGTAGAATGCATCAGTGCAAAAGGCGTGTTTTTACTAATTGACTTAGTCAACTCGGTTTTTCAGTCCGGTTCGGCCCGTAAAAGACTAAAACCGAAAACTGGACTGATCATATTTGGTCCGGTTTTTATTTTTGTTTTTCAGTCCGGTTTTTTCGGTTATCGGTTTTTCGGTTACGGTTCAGTTTTTTTATTCGGTTTTGGTTTTCGGCCATACATTCCCACCCCTACCAGGTACCTGCCCGGCTGCCTGGTTCCAATGCGCGATTTGATGGACTGCCCGATTCATTAATGAGTCGGTCTCGGTCCTAACTTGCTACCTGGTTTCTTGACGGCTCGTCCTGATACCCAACTCGAGGCTCTACCGAGCCAGATCGGGTATAGTAATACCCGACTCGGTTGTGTGGGACGCGAAAGCTTGTTCCATATAACTGAAATAAGCGCATTTTGTGCGTATGTGCAAACTTAAGTAATTGGATTTTCCTTCTCCCAAATTAATTTTTTATATGCTAAAATGTGACTGCTCATAAATTTTTTCAGAAAATACACTATGAATTCACTTCGAAATTATTTTTCAGTCTCCTTTTTAAAAAATCAAATTATTAATCATTATTATACATAGGGATGGCAACGGATCAAATCTGGATTGGATCTTGTTGATCCCAGCTCCAGATCCTTTTTTTTTGTTGAGATCCAGATCCGGTCCAGATCCATCGGATCTGCGGGTCTACGGATTTGGTCCACGAATCCCTCTTGTAAGCTAAAATATTACTTAAAATGACGCAATATCAATACCACACAACTATAAAAAAAATCAAAATAAATTAGCACAAACATCATATCACGAGCTACTTTCATATTTGTGAGATAAGTCACATCACATCACAAAAATATCCAAAAAAAAAATTCAAAACATTATAGAAACATATTCGTCCAAAGTCGCGTCACATCACAAAATAAGTCTTCACAGTCAACTAATCTTGAGTCCTTGGAATTCACAGCTCAGGTATTCGCCTGTGTTATCAGTGTTCCAAAGTATTCTGATTCATACATGAGAATTAGTCTTCCATGTAACAACTACTTTCAACATCATCGACATATTAGAATTAGGGATTCTATTTTCTTTTGTTTTTGATAATAAAGAATTAGGATTTTTAAATATATATAATCTAGATCCGCGGGTCGGATTTGGGTCGGATCCGGATCTGAAAATTTAAGATCCATATTCGCTCCGTAATTTCTTTTTATATCCAGATCCGACCCGGATTTGATGGATTAAAAAATTTGCGATCCAGATCATCAAAAACGGATCTGAATCTGCGGATCTGGACCGGATCCAAGATCCATTGCCATCTCTAATTATACACTCACAAATTCTATTATTCACCTCTGCAACCTGTCCAGGTATCTACGCATAAGGCTGAGCACAAATGGTCCGGACCCAGTTTTTACCCGGACCCGGACCGGACCTGTTAATCAGGTCCGGGTTCCGGGTCTGCACTTTGTCTAAATTCGGGTTCCGGGCCGGACCGGGTCAAAACCCAGAAAATTCGGGTCCATAAAAATAGTTTTTATTGTAGTTTATCCTTTGGTGATGAAATAATAATGATTAATGGCTCGATTATGATTGCACATTATTCTAATTAAGTTTATATATCCTAAAATATTGTTGAACTTTGGAGTTTGTGACTAAATGAATATATTAAGATTGATAATTGTATTTTATGGGAGTATGTAAAGAAGAAAGCATTTTAGATGTAATAACAGGACATTTAATATGCAAAAAAAACAAATTTTTTATTTTTACTAATCGGGCTAGAACAGGGTCAGTCCGGACCGGGTTGGCCCGGTTCCGAACAGGTTCGGAGTTCGAGTCGATAAAGTCCGACCATTTATAATTCGGGCCGTTTCGGACCGAGTGGGTCCAAGCTGGATCATGCCCGGTGCTCAGCCCTGCGCATTCGATATTTATTCTCTTTTTATATATAGTTTTTCATCACTACATAAGGGAAAAATAAAATGAAGGGATATCCAATTGCACTATGTGCGCGTAGAAAGCTCATGCGATTAAATTTTAGATTGATTTCCACTTGATGTATGTTTATCGATAAATAAAATATCAATGGTCTCTTAAGGTGATATCTCTAAATATTACTTCTTTTATCCCGTAAACACTAGGCGTGATTATTGGTTATTGAAAGAAAATAATCGTACCTGTTATCCAAATCGTCTTAAATATTTTGAGTACGATTCCTTATTTTTTTTAATTACTCAAAATATCCAAATAAAAATTATATCGGATATGGTTATTTTCTCTCTCTATATATATCTATATAAACTTGTATTTTGCTATTTTACCTGCAACGAAAGCTTGTTGGTGACATTAACATCTAACTTCGTTCACCAAATTCACATAGTATCAGAAGATTTTGAAATTTTGAGTTTATATAGTAGATTGATTAGAAAGAAAATGAATAAATAAATATATAATAACTGAAAATATATAATAACGGGATATTTCGGTTATTTTTAATCACACCGAAAAATACTTCAGTTTTCCGAGTCTGCCCGAGCACCGTCGAGTTGGAGGGCCCGAGCATCTCTCTGGAGCCTATTATTGCTCTGAGCTATGGGCCGTCCCCGTTAGCCCAAAAGCGATAGGGGAAAGGCCCTAACTGAAGAGCAGGTTTAGGCCATCAAAAAGTGGAAAAGAGCTCAGTTTTCCGAGCCTGCCTGAGCACTGTCGAGTTGGAAGGCCCGAGTGTCTCACTGGAGCCTTGCCCTGAGCTATGGGCTGTCCTCGTTAGCCCAACAGCGAAGGTTTAGGCAACCAAAGAGTGGAAAAGATTTAATGGTATTTTAATTTTTCGAATATTTGTAATTACAAAAACCAATACTCGTTACTCGAAATTCAATTTGAAAGAAGGATTCAATATCCAAAATCCTCACAACTTGTTTCTCAATAATCAAGCCGAACCGTTTTCACCAATTCGATCATTATTCGGATTTCGATTTTTAAGTCCCAGTCTTAGTAAAAACTATTCTTTATATTTTGATTGTCACAGTCAATATGTTTTCATCATTGATTAGAGTTCATATTTGCTACTATATGTGTTTTGTGTTATGATGTTTTTACTTTTTCAAATTAAACTTTCTCCATAGATTATCTCATAAAAAAAATTATTATAAAATTTACAAGATTGATATTGTTATATTCACATAAAACATATTTTTATAGAAATATTTTTAATGATTTGTCATTATGTTACGAGAGATATATTAAATTTAAAGTTCAACTTAAAAAAATCAGTATCATATATAATGAAAGATTAGGTCCTAAAAGTAATTGGGGAGTATTAATGACAATAATTTTAAAACATTTATTAGGGTTTTGCAATTTAGTCCTCATATTTTCCTGCAACTTTCAATTTAACCCCAGAAATTCTGTATACTTCAATTTAAACCCTTTTTGATTTATGATTCTTCGATTTTAACCCAGTCAGCTTCTCAACTCTTACAATTTGACCCCACTCAATTTTAAAACCTCCAATTCAGTCCCATTTTGACCAAGACATTAAAATGTTGACCTTTCAATTAATATTAATAATTAGTCCGATTTTATGCATATATATTTTAATTTCCGTCATTATATCGTAATATTTTATAATGATTAAAATATTATTACATGTAGACTTTATCGAGGATATACGGGCTTAGGACTGTGAGTCGAGCATCTCCATATTCAAGTCGATAAAGATCATTTATTCGTGGGAATTTTCACTATCACTTTAATTGCTTTCAATTGGATTGTATATGTGATATTCAATTCAATATGTGATATTCAATTCATGTTAAAAATTGACGATACATGTTGTGAATCGACTCACATGTATACGTGTAAAGAGGCTATCTTAAGATATACTCCTCCATTTTTCTTTAGATGTCGTTTGACTTTTTGACACACATTTTTAGGTGTTTTGACCGTATAGTTAAAATTATTATCTTTAAATATTTTTTTTTTTGTGAATTAAAATTTAGATTGTATATTTTATTCAAAAAAATAAAATTTAAAAAATGATAAATTTAACTACCCGGTCAAAGCACCTAAAAATGTGTGTAAAAAGTCAAACGGCATCTAAAGAAAAATGGAGGGAGTATGTTGTTGCGGGACACCTGCGCAACCTCAATATTCACATGCGTGCTCGATTCATGTTATATGTAGTATTTTTTGTATGTTTCATGTTGTTGTGGGGACACCTGCGCAACCTCAATATTCGTGTTATGCGTGCTAGATTCATGTTATACGTAATATTGTGTGTATGTATTCATGTTGAGGAAAAGATATGATAGATTACTCATTTTATATTTTCCATGAGATTATATATTACTGTGATAAGTGAGATTTCCACGAGCTGAAGGAAGCTCACCCCCACCTTCATTGATCCCGCAAGTTAAACCGAGTCGGATGAACGAAGGAGCAAGCCGAGAGGGCATATGAATGAAATTTACTAAATGATATTTTTCTTATGTCAAATGTTTCGAAATTCTTTTGGGGAAACTTTTGTTAGAAATTAACAATTTATAATTATTCTTCCGATGCAAATTTTATTTCGTATCTATGACGTGTTATTGCCTTAATTAAAGGTATTTAATTTATGTCAGTGTAGCTACTCGACTTTGTAGGCGTTATTCTTCGTCAAATTTACCTTTTATTAATTTTCCCCAATAATTATCTCTAGAAAGTCGGGGCGTTACATAGTGATATAACTTATATTACACACATTAACGCAACTCGATACAAAAGTATATAAACATCTCAGACAAACATTACGTCAAAACACGTAGATATTCAACTAAAAGACAAATGCAGATCGACGGTTAGAATGCCGTAAAACGAATGAAGTACAAATTTTATTAATTCTGCTATTAATTTTAACATTTAATGTATCATATTTCAATCATGAACGAAAATAATAAAGCTCATCTCATTTAGCTTTGTTCAATATTTGGAAAAAGTCCAACAGGAGAATATTTGTGGTATAGGAATAATTTTGAGTTGTTCTGCGGATGATATTTTTTTTAGTTTTTGGTTATATGGGATTATTTTGTGAATTTTGCCTTTTTTTTTCTTTATAATTGTAATATTGGCGTTGGAGCCCGTTTCTTGTATTTCGAGTTGATGTTTTTTAGAGTTTGAATAGCGCTTGGGTTCGTATATCTGTGCTCTATGTAAACGTATCATCGCATTTTGGATTTCGGCGTGTTTCTAAGTCATATGATGTAACGTCCCGATTTTCTCGGATAAATACTGGTGAAAAATAAATAAAAGGTAAATTTTGAGAAAAATAGTTTTTTTGAGAATATAAAAATTCTCGCCTACAAAGTCGAGTCGCTACAATGTCGTGAAAATTAAATACCTTTAGATAAGGTAACATTTCATAACAATTACTAAGTAAAATTTTGCGGCGGAAGAATAATCATAATTTATAGAATTCAAGATTCCCCAAATGAGTTTCAACATAGTTTGACAAAAGAAAAAAAAAATCATTTAAATAAATTTCTTCTCATATGCCCCCTCGACTCGCTCCTTTGTCCCTCCGGCTCGGTTCAACCTGTGGGATCAATAAAGGTGGGGGTGAGCTTCCTTCAGCTCGTGGAAATCACACTGATCACAGTAATATACAATCTCATGGAAAACATAACATGAATAAACTATCACATCTTTCCTCAACATGAATGCATACTAACAATATTACGTACAGCATGAATGAGCACGCATAACACGAATATTGAGGTTGCGCAGGTGGCCTCGCAACAACATGAAACATACACACAATACTACATGAAACGTGAATCGAACACGTATGTGAATACTGGGTTGAGCAGGTGTCCCCACACAACATGAAACATACACGTAATACCACATATGTGAATATTGGGTTGAGCAGGTGTCCCCACACAACATGATAACCTCTTACACGAATACAGGTGAGCCTGATTTACAACGTGTATCATAATTTATAAACATGAAATGAATATCACATATGCAGTCCAATCAAAGCAATTAAAATGATAGTGAAAATTCCCACCTGAATAAATGATGATGTCTGACTGAAATGAATGTGCTCGACTCACAGTCCTAAGCCCGTAAATCATTGACAAAGTCTACATATAATAATAATAATTAAAATCCTTACAGTTTATTATTTATATAATAAATTAAATGAATATCACTATATAATAACTGAAAATAAATTATAATTGCTAATTAATATTAACCGAAGAGTTAATATTATTAATTACTGAAATTAAAATACTTATGCATAATTTCAGATTAATTAGTAATATTAATTGGAAGTCAATATTTTAATGTTTGGGTCAAAATAGGACTGGAAGTGAAGGTTTTAAAATTGACCGAGGTCAAATTGTAGGAGTTGAAAAACTGACTGGATTAGAATCGAATTAATTAAAACTGTTTGGGGCGGAATTGAAAGTTTCTGAAAATTTGAAGGGCTAAAGTGCAGAACCCTAAAATTTCGGGGTGTAAATACCCTACTACCCTGCTCAGCCGACAAAGCCATTTCCTCACCTCTCATAATCACCCCACCCCCTCTCTAACTCTCATCTCCCTCTCTCCCTACCCTGCTGCTTCTCGGCCGGGAGGGATTCCCAAAATAAAAGACACACACACACACACACACACACATGGAAATTTACAGACAAACACACGGAAATTTACACACACACACTGATTCACGGCGGGCGAAAATCGCCGGTGGTTCGGCTCGGGTTTCCGACGAAGGCTTCCGATGGGGTTCAGGTAAGAAAATATATTGAGTTTTGATGTCCGAATTTGAGTTCGGTTTTGAAGGCTTCGGGTTCCTGAATATGGTTTTGGGTTACGGGTTTGAGTTCTCGCCGAACTTGGATGAAAAGTTAAGTTAGATTCGGGTTCGGCCCGGATTTGGGTTGATGAATTCGGGCAGTTTGGAACTGATTGATTCGTTTGGAAAGATGAAAATCGAGGTGGATACACAATTTCGGGTCTGAAGTTTCGATTTTTGTTTTGGTTTTGATTCTGATTCGATGATTGTTGAATTCGAAAAATTAATTTTTGGTTTGATCTGTGATAATACTGCAGATAATGAATTTAAGTTCGAATAAAAAAAAAAGAATAGAAGGTTATATTCGGATTCAAGGCAGGAGAAAAAGATGGTGAGATTTACCTCGGTGGATTGAATTAACGCTGGATGAAACGCTACTGGGAATCTGATCAGGCGACGAATCGATCGGATCCTGTTTTCTTCTCCTTCTTCCTTGTAGTAAATTCTGTGTTGTATTATATTTTTTATATATATATTTTTTTGTTGTTGCTGAACGATGAGAATGACAGCTGGAAAGTGTATTCTGTATTGTGTATTTGTACTACAGTGACAGTATATTTATACTGTCTGGGATTAGGGTTAGGGTTTAAGTTTGGGGCTTTGCATTAATTTTTTGGGTCAGCACAATCTATTTGGGTCAATGGTAAAAATAATAATAATGCTAATAATAATAATAATAAAAATAATAATGATAAAATTAATAATAGCAGTAGTAGTAATATTAATAACGTCGATAATAATAATAATATCGAGAGTAATATAAATGATGATATAGAAATAATGAAGATAAAAATATTAATACTGTTAATATTAATATGGTTCCTATTATAAATATTATTATTAATAATAATAATAATACCTTCAATTATCATACTTAAAAAATGACTAATATTAAATGTTCTGAAATTAACTTGAGAAATTGACTCGGGTTTAGAACATATGAGATATCATGAAAATGTCTGATCTTATTAAATGATATTACATGAAGTTGACTTGTACGTGTAGTGAAAGTAAACCAAATCAAACCAAACCAAACATACCCAGTAAATCCCGCTCAGAGCAGGGTCTGGGGAGGGTAATATGTATGCAGACCAGTACAATTAGTGAAAGTAATTGTACAACAATTATTCACTCGGTAATGAAATGAGATTAAATGAAAAAAATGCATTATTAATATTATTAGTAGTAAACGACTACTTGAAAATAACTGGAAAAAAAATGACTCGGGCTAGGACTTGTGATACGTCGAAATAAATGTTCTTGATTTTCTAAATGGAATTAAATAACATGATATGCATTATAATATTATTATAATTAATAATATTGCATTATGAAAATAGCGGGTATTACATCCTACCCCTCTTAGAAAAATTTTCGTCCTCGAAAATAAATGATATACCTCGATTGAAGAAATTTGGATAACGAGCTTGAAGTTCTTCCTCGCGCTCCCAAGTAGCTTCATCCTTACTGTGGTTACGCCATTGGATCTTGACAAACACATTCTCTTTGTTACTCAATTGCCGGACTGATCGGTCGAGAATCAGTTCTGGTTGTTCTTCACAGGTAAGGTCTTTGTTCATCTCTACGGCGGTATAGTTGATGACGTGGCCGGGATCGTGCACATACTTCCTTAACAATGATACGTGGAAAACATTGTGCACAGTCGAAAGTTCTGGGGTTAAAGCCAAACGGTAAGCTAACTCTCCAACCCGCTCGAGAATTTCGAACGGTCCAATGTATCTTGGCCTAAACTTGCTCCTCGGACCAAAACGAACAATTCCCTTGGTAGGGGATACCTTCAGGAATACCTTGTCTCCAACACAGAATTCGAGATCCTTCCTATGCTTGTCGGCATAAGACTTCTGACGATCCTGTGCTATCTTGATCCTCTCAGGAATCTTATCCACCATGCCAACTGTCTGTTCGATCGGGACCCAAAATCCTCCTTTCACCTACCTCATCCCAATACAGTGGTGATCGACACTTCCTACCATATAGGGCTTCATACGGTGCCATACCGATCGTCGACTGGTAACTGTTGTTGTAAGCAAATTCTACCAAAGACAACAGTCGTTCCCAATTATTTCCCATATCTAGCACACATGCTCGCAACATATCCTCGAGGATTTGGATGGTCCTCTCGGACTGACCATCAGTCTGAGGATGATAGGCCGTACTAAAATTCAACTGTGTTCCCAAGGCTTCTTGCAAACTCTCCCAAAAACGCGATATGAAACGAGTATCCCTGTCGGATACTATAGAGACTGGCACTCCATGCAACTTAATAATCTCCCTGATATAAAGTTGAGCATACTGATCCATTCGAAAGTTCATCTTGACTGGGATGAAGTGAGCTGACTTTGTGGGTCGGTCCACAACAACCCAAATAGCGTGGTTTCCTCTTTCCGTTCGAGGCAAACCTACCACAAAGTCCATCGTAATGTGTTCCCATTTCCATTATGGAATATAAAGTGATTTAAGTAATCCAAATGGGCGTTGGTGTTCTGCCTTCACTTGTTGACAAACTATACATTTTCTGACAAAGTCGGCCACATCTCTTTTCAAACCTTCCCACCAAAATGTCCCCTTAAGGTCTTGGTACATCTTTGTACTCTCAGGGTGTTCTGTATACGGAGTACTATGTGCCTCCTTCAATATAGCTTCTCTCAACTTAACAACATTGGGCACACAAATCCTCCCTTCATAATACATCGTGCCATCATCGGACACGCTAAAACCTTTATCCTCACCTGAAAGAGTACGTCCTCTCATCTTGACCAAGAAGTCGTTCTGTCCTTGACCTTCTTTGATTTGTTCCCTCAAGGTTGGTTGTACTACCAAACTAGCCAATAATGATTCAGCTGGTCTCGATGGTGTAGCCACCTCAAGGTTCATCCTTGCGAATTCCTTGACCAAGTTCTCCTCTTTGGTCAACAGACAAGTCAGGTCTCTTCTTGCCTTACGGCTTAGTGCATCAGCAACTACGTTTGCTTTACCGGGGTGGTAATGAATTGTGCAATCGTAGTCTTTGACCAACTCAAGCCATCTGCGCTGCCTCATATTCAATTCCTTCTGTGTGAAAATATATTTCAGACTTTTGTGGTCTATATAAATTTCACACTTACCTCCATAAAGGTAGTGTCTCCAAATCTTCAAGGCATGAACTACCGTTGCTAATTCCAAATCATGAGTAGGGTAGTTCAGCTCGTGCGGTTTCAACTGTCTCGAAGCATAGGCAACTACTTTGCCCTCTTGCATTAATACACATCCCAAACCTTGTTTGGATGCATCACTGTAGATGACAAATTCTTTCGTCGGATCGGGAATCGTCAACACCGGTGCAACAGTTAATCTTTGCTTAAGTTCTTGGAAACTCCTTTCGCATTTCTCATTCCATAAGAAAGCTTCTCCCTTTAGAGTCAATCTAGTCATAGGTGCAGCAATCTTCGAAAATCCCTCGATAAATCTCCGATAATAACCGGCTAATCCCAAGAAGCTTCGAACTTCATTCGCATTACTCGGTACTTTCCAATCATTGACTGCTTCTACCTTAATCGGGTCAACTCAATTCCTTTAGAAGTGCACATGTCCCAAAAATGCAACTCGGTTAAGCCAAAATTCACACTTGTTGAACATCACATATAACTTCTCCTTGAGCAGTATTCCCAATACTGTTCTAAGATGTTGCTCATGTTCAACCTTGGTTTTTGAATATACAAGTATGTCATCTATGAACACAATGACAAACTTATCCAAATAAGGTTGAAATACACGGTTCATGAGGTCCATGAATACCGCTGGCGCATTAGTAAAACCAAATGGCATCACTATAAATTCATAGTGTCCATAACGAGTTCGAAATGCGGTCTTCGGGATATCATTACCCTTAATCCTCAGCTGGTGATATCCGGATCTCAAATCTATCTTCGAAAATACTCCCGATCCTCAAAGTTGATCAAATAGGTCCTCTGTTCTAGGAAGTGGATATTTATTCTTTATCGTGAGTCGATTAAGTTCACGATAGTCAATGCACATCCTCAAACTTCCGTCCATTTTCTTCACGAAGAGCACTGGCGCACCCCATGGCGAAACACTCGGTCGGATAAAACCAGAGTCGAGCAGTTCCTGGAGTTGTACCTCCAGCTCTTGAAATTCCTTAGGCGCCATCCTATAGGGAGCCTTCGATATTGGTGCCGATCCTGGCACTAAGTCAATCGAAAATTCAACTTGACGATTCGGCGGGACTCCGGGCAAGTCTTCGGGAAAGACGTCTGGATACTCCTTGACGATAGGTACATCAGATACTGTCTTCTCCGAAGTCTTTTTTCCCACCACATTCACCAAGAATCCTTGGCAATCACTCTTCTTCAGCATCTTCACAGCTTTCATGGCTGAAATTGTAATATCCGCAATTTTGATTTCCGGTAATATCTTTTTTTTTTTGCGGAAGTCCGTTTTGACAACTCACTCATGACTGTTTTGTCATTTCGAGAATGATTAATTCTGCACTTTTTGTCATCGAGTTCGTTTCGGTATCGTTTTGTTGAGTTCCTTGTTCTTAAGCGGCTTTTCCGCACTTGAGTTCGATTCTTGTGAATCTCGTCCGAAACTGTTGTTTAGAGTTTCTCGTAAGTTCATTTAATGTTATTATTCGTGTTGCGATCTTTGTCTTGGTGTTTCGATCGTGTATCGTGTATTTCGGGCGTTTTGGGCCGTTTTCGTAATTTCCTAAAGTTTGGGGTAATTACTTTCCGTTGTCGAATTTCGAGCCTTCGGGTGGTCGAAATCGTGTGTTCTCTTAGCTCTTAGATTCTTCTTTGCGAGTACTTCGTAATTGTATCTTCGGTTTATATTCAGGTTCGGGTTTCGGGGTTGTCCGGGCCGTCGGAGTGGCCACGGACGAGTCACGGCCGGAGCAGGGCCTGGCCTGGCCGAGTTACGGCCGTAAGGTGCCGGTTACGGCCGTACGTGCTCGGCAGTCATGGCTGGACGAGTTCCGGTTACGGCCGTAAGAGCTGTCGATGGCCAGACGGGTGCCGGCGATGTTCGGACGAATGCCGATTCTGGCCGTAAGGACTCGCCGCACGGCCGTAAGTGCCGACCACGAGGCCTCTTTACGGCCGTAAACGATCGGCAGGCGCTGGGCAGATTTCGACGAATGCCGGTTAGGGACGTAAGGCACTGCCGGTTACGGTCGTAACCCTGTCGGCATATATAGGCTAGGGGGCTCGGCCAGACCTCATTTTTCCACTTTTTCTCATTTCTTGCGGCGGCTGGCGACGGGGGTTCGGGAACTCGAGTTCTTGGCCGGTTATAATCATTTATAAGGCATTTTGGAGGATTCTTGTCGATTATATCACCGTCCAATCCGTGTTCTTCGTCCGAATCAAGGTATTTTGGCTTGAACCCTTGTTTTTGAAGATTTTGGGGATTATCCTTTTGATTTCGATTTCAATCCATTTTTGTTCAATTAATTGTTGTATAAACGTTGTTTTGAACATTTTCTACGGATTGGATACTCGTATCTTGGATTCGTTCGACCCGAGGGGTGATTTCTTTGTTCTTGGAGGGTCTCGAACATTTAATGTTTGATTAAATGTTCGAATGAGTTCCCTTCGATAGTTTGTTGGGATTTCTGTTGTTTTGACCTTGATTCTCGTCGTAACCATGTGTTATTGTTCCTTCCGGAGGTTTATAGGTGCTCGAGGATTCCGATGTTGAATCTCGTTGGTGATTGATGATTCATGTGGTGTTATTCTCATAGTAATTGCGGTGCTATCGCGTTCTTGATAGTGTTCGGGAGTTCGGGGCTGTTCGACCGTATTTCATCCGTCGTCTTGTTGCGATCGTGGTTTAGAGGCAAGTACCTTGTTCATACGCTTCTCGTTTTGTGGATATGATGATCGGTGGTCGTCTTGGTGTGTTTGTTTGGTTATTTGAAATGATTTTCCAAGAGATTCGTTTTGGCCTCGTTAAGAGCTCTTTTTAAAAATGTGTGTGTGTTTGTGAACGGTGTGTTTTGGGGAATTGATTATGATTTGATTATTTTGAACGTTGAGGGCTGTGGTGATACCCCTGTTGTTTAAAGTTATGGAATCACGTATTCCGCGTTAATCGTATTGTGTTGTGATGAGTTTGATAACGGTGTCGAGTTAGTGGCCATCTCTAGTAAGTATTCTTGATGAGCTTACATTCTTAGCATATTAGTATTGCATAAGTAACATGTGTGTGTGTATGCTCACTACGGGTTAGATCCGACGGGGTCTCGGTAGGGGTCCACAGAGACATGGATCGACGGTTAATTGTGGTGCATTTTACAAATGTGTTTTTGAGATTGGCGTTTCCGGAAACGAGTGTTTTGATCGGTTTTCTTGATTGCATGCATTGACTAAGTGTGTAAGAGGTAAGTTGTTCGTTTGACCTACTTGGCTAGGATGGCACTAGAGTATTTTGTTGTGTGTGTTAAATCCTTTAAGTGTGGAGTTTGTATGATGGAAAACGAACCTTGTTGTCATTCTCGTGTACTGTGAGTTGATGAGATTTGGGGCTAAAATCCCAACGTTTTGGTAAAGGTCATTTTACGGACCTTTTGGGGGCGGTGATCCCTTTCGTCTTTCGGGCTTTGGAAAGAGTAGGATTTGACAAATCCTAAATTGTTTTCTATTAAAACTCCCGAGGGTATTTCAAACCATTTTGCAAACCGTTCTCGTTATTCGTGATCTTTCGGATTTGGAAAGTTTTACTTAAACTCTCGCCTCAGGAAGTATTCGTTTCGTTGTATTTGAATTTTTGAGGATTCCTGGTTATTATTGTTCTTAGAACTTGACTTGTATGGCTCGTATTTTGCACTTGTACTTGCACTAGCAAAATAGTGGAATTTTGCTAACTCCCGAGTAATCGGGGGTGGATGTCTGTAATGCATTCAGGTTTTGGAGCATAGCACAAGTTCGGCATGAAGGATGATGAAAGATTAACGATACTAATCACACGAGGACCCGTATGTTGTCGTATTGGTCTAGCTGTATTTTATTTCCGCTGCAGTATTCTTTCCCCGTTGTACGGGAGTGTGTTGTATTCGACCCCTGCATGGGCACGTATTGTAATTGAGTTGTATGTATTTATTGAAGGACCAAATCGGTCTACTGAGTCATTTTAGCCTTAAAGGCATTGTTGAGTTGTTCGATTTTGTTACCAGTCTGGTAGAACCTTGACGAAAGGTTCTACGGCGTGTAATATCCCTGAGCGGATTGGGGGTGTTACATAAATGGTATCAGAGCTTAGGTTGTGGAAACCTAGGCTGTCGGGTTTAGTGGTGTCTCTTGAGTTTTTGTCTCGTCGGATTTTGTCTGACTGAGTCGTGTCGCGATGCATCGTCTGAGTTTTGTTGGTCGTGATTAGTATCGTGGGGCGATCATCATCTTCGTGCGACCTCTGGATGTAAGTCTCCCTTCTTTGTGTTTGTGCCTCGTCTGATGCGAGTTACAGGTATGATTATGAGTTAATTGACGGAATCCTCTTATGGATTTTGATTTCGTGATATGTGGTTATTTGACTCTCATATTTCGTTCATATGAGGAGTAGTGTTGCTGGATTGTGCATGTTGGACTGTATTTCTTTTATCCGCTGCGTGAGTTCTTTTGTAATTGCTTTCGGTATTTTACCGGTGGAGTTTTATTTCGAAAACCGATTCCCTTAACCGAGTTTTTGGCATTATGGCCTTCATTGTTTTGGCGAAATCCTTATGACGGTATTTTGTATTTTGTAAATGGCTTTTGTGGGTTTTTGAAATAGTACCGTCATCGGCCTTTTTGGTGTTTTTGTAAATGGTTTTTAGCCTGGTGAGTTCCGGCAAGGGACCCACGGCGCTATAATGTTCCGTGTAATTACCTGAAATTTTTTTGGGCATTCTAGCCCATTGAATTATTTTTGAAAACCTTGAGTATCTTAGAAAATAAATTTCGAGACGTACTTTTAAAATGAATTATTTTCTCGTGGTACATCCAAGGTTCCACAATATGTTTCAAAATTCTTCTACCTCGAAGACCAAAATGTTTTGAGATATTTTTAATGTTTTAGAAACATTTTTACTTAGACCCGAGGGTCGAATATTCTGAAAGTTTTTCACTAAGAGAAAGTGTCCTCATTTTTATCAAATGGAAATGGTTCTCCAAAGTCTCGATAACGAAGTTTCACGTTTGTACTTTTTTTGAAAGGTGATACTCAAGATCAACCGGTGTTTTTCTAAATTATTTTCAAAAGGAGGTTTTCGTTTTTAAAACCTATCCATTCCCGTTTGAGGGCTGAGTATGTATGTATGATGTTCGCGTTGTCGTTATGATGTTTGCTCCCGAGTATGATCGAATTGGTGGCATGAACGTCGAGGCGTTGCCACGCATTTGTTGTACTAGACCTCTGTGAGAGGTGTGAACTGGTGTTTACTGTTTATCGCCTCGTGGTGATTTGCGTGTTGTCGCACGAGTGTGAGTTATTAAAGCTTGGATTTTTGTGCGTTTATGCACATGGGTGATTGTTTCATGATGTTTGTGATTGTGTGTTGGCTATCGTTCGGGCCATTGTAATCGTCGAACGATGCCGTTGTTGTTGTGATTTTTGTATGCGTTGATATGTTATGCTGAGTTGGCATCTCCGGTATGTTGTTTTGCGATGTTATGTTCCATTATATCTAGCATCTGTATTTTCGGTATGCCGAGCCGAGGCATTTCAACCGTGATGTGCCGGGGGAATGTACGTGCAATTTTTCCTTCCTCGCCTGTGACGCGTTTCAAGTACGGACTCGAGGGACATCATGTTCAGTTTTGTGAGTTGATTACCAAGCCTTCCGAGGTACGGACTTGAGCATTGATATCAGGACCGGCTCCGAGGAGTCCCTGAGGGGCGTGGTCTATCAGTTGTATGTTATGTTATTTCCTTACCTTGTTGTTTCGAACTTCGGATATTAAGTTCTTTTATTCGAAGTGGATCGGATTTGGAACTTCTGTGTTTTCGACTCTGTCGACTCGTTTATGCTTGTTAACATTTTCTGAGCTTGCCCTGTCCCTTGCTTTTGTTGATCGAACGAGGGTGGTATTGTTTCGGAATTACTCGTTTGTCGTTGTGACTTTTCAATTGCTATTCCCTTTCATGTGGATCTTATGTGAGTGCACATCTTGTTGTTTTCACCGGATCATGTTTTGTCTCGAGTCGAGATGTGAACCTCGGAGTTGTCGGTTGAACCTTATTGTTCTTCGTGATCCGAACATGATTGTTCGATTTTTGTTGTCTCGATCGTTGTGGTTCGATCATTGATTGTTCAGTTTTTGTTGACCCCGTTTCGTGATTGTTGAGCATTCATACTCCTTCCTAATTTCCTTAAGTTCGGGAAATTAGTATTGTTTTCGATCTTCCAACCCTTGGGCGGTGGAATTCCGTATTTGTTCAGCGATTGGCTCGCGTTTTGATTGATGTACCGTTGGGTTGGTCAATCGTATTGCTTTTCGTTCGTTGTGTTTTGTGATTGTTCGGATAATCGACTTGATTGTATTATCTGTTTGATGACGCTTGTCACTTGTTGGTTTTATTATGTCTCTGCCGGTGGCGTTGTGATGGTCGTCGTGGAGCGTGTTTTCACGCCTTATATTCCTTTGTGTTGCTTGTAACGTTTCGCCGTTGGGCGTAAGTTATGCGTTTCTTGTGTATCTCGTTGAGTTTTCCTGGCGGGATATTGCTTCTCCCTACTTGTTTTAAGTTTCCGGACGAAACTTCTTTTAAGGAGGGTAGTATGTAATATCCGCAATTTCGATTTCCGGTAATATCTTTTTTTCGGTGGAAGTCCATTTTGATGACTCGCAGATGACCGTTTCGTCATTTCGAGAATGATTAATTCTGCACTTTTTGTCATTCGAGTTCGTTTCGATATCGTTTTGTTGAGTTCCGTGTTCTTAAGCGACTTTTCCACACTTGAGTTCGATTCTTGTGAATCTCATCCGAAACTGTTGTTTCGAGTTTCTCGTAAGTTCATTTAATGTTATTATTCGTGTTGCGAGCTTTGCCTTGGTGTTTCGAGCGTGTATCGTGTATTTCGGACGTTTTGGGCCGTTTTCGTAATTTCCCAAAGTTTGGGGTAATTACTTTCCGTTGTCGAATTTCGAGCCTTCGGGCGGTCGGAATCGTGTGTTCTCTTAGCTCTTAGATTCGTCTTTGAGAGTACTTCGTAACCGTATCTTCGGTTTATATTCAGGTTTGGGTTTTGGGGTTGTCCGGGCCATCGGAGTGGCCACGGCCGAGTCACGGCCGGAGCAGGGCTTGGCCTGGTCGAGTTACGGTCGTAAGGTGCCGGTTACGGCCGTACGTGATCGACAGTCATGGCTGGACGAGTTCCGGTTATGACCGTAAGGGCTACTGGGCCACGGCCAGACGGTGCCGTGCAAGAGTCGGACGAATGCCGATTCTGGCGTAGTGACTGGCCGTACGGCCGTAAGTGCCGAGTTACGGCCGTAAGGCCCTGTCGGTTACGGCCGCAAGCGATCGGCAGCGCTGGGCAGATTTCGACGAATGCCAGTTACGGCCGTAACCCTGTCGGCATATATAGGCTAGGGGGCTCGGCCAGACCTCATTTTTCCACTTTTTCTCATTTCTTGCGGCAGCTGGCGACGGGGGTTCGGGAACTCGAGTTCTTGGCCGGTTCTAATCATTTCTAAGGCATTTTGGAGGATTCTTGTCGATTATATCATCGTCCAATCCGTGTTCTTCGTCCGAATCAAGGTATTTTGGCTTGAACCCTTGTTTGTGAAGATTTTGGGGATTTTCCTTTTGATTTCGATTCCAATCCATTTTTGTTCAATTAATTGTTGTATAAACGTTGTTTTGAACATGTTCTACGGATTGAATACTCGTATCTTGGATTCGTTCGACCCGAGGGGTGATTTATTTGTTCTTGGAGGGTCTCGAAGATTTAATGTTCGATTAAATGTTCGAATGAGTTCCCTTCGATAGTTTGTTGGGATTTCCATTGTTTTGACCTTGATTCTCGTCGTAACCATGTGTTATTGTTCCTTTCGGAGGTTTATAGGTACTCGAGGATTCCGATGTTGAATCTCGTTGGTGATTGATGATTCGTGTGGTGTTATTCTCGTAGTAATTGCGGTGCTATCGCGTTCTTGATAGTGTTCGGGAGTTCGGAGCCGTTCGACCGTATTTCATCCGTCGTCTTGTTGTGATCATGGTTTCGAGGCAAGTACCTTGTTCATACGCTTCTCGTTTTGTGGATATGATGATCGGTGGTCGTCTTGGTGTATTTGTTTGGTTATTTGAAATGATTTTCCAAGAGATTCGTTTTGGCCTCGTTAAGGGCTCTTTTTAAAAATGTGTGTGTGTTTGTGAACGGTGTGTTTTGGGGAATTGATTATGATTTGATTGTTTTGAACGTTGAGGGCTTTGGTGATACCCCTGTTGTTTAAAGTTATGGAATCACGTATTCCGCGTTAATCGTATTGTGTTGTGATGAGTTTGATAACGGTGTCGAGTTAGTGGCCATCTCTAGTAAGTATTCTTGATGAGCTTACATTCTTAGCATATTAGTATTGCATGAGTAATATGTTTGTGTGTATGGTCACTACGGGTTAGATCCGACGGGGTCTCGGTAGGGGTCCACAGAGACGTGGATCGACGAGCTTGCTTTTAACCACTACGGGTTATATCCGACGGGGTCTCGGTAGGGGTCCACAGAGACGTAGATCGACGGTTAATTGTGGTGCATTTTACAAATGTGTTTTTGAGATTGGTGTTTCTGGAAACGAGTGTTTTGATCGGTTTTTATGATTGCATGCATTGACTAAGTGTGTAAGAGGTAAGTTGTTCGTTTGACCTACTTGGCTAGGATGACACTAGAGTATTTTGTTGTGTGTGTTAAATCCTTTAATTGTGGAGTTTGGATGATGGAAAACGAACCTTGTTGTCATTCTCGTGTACTGTGAGTTGATGAAATTTGGGGCTAAAATCCCAACGTTTTGGTAAAGGTCATTTTACGGACCTTTTGGGTGCGGTGATTGACACGTTTTTAGTGTAACTATCGCAAGTGCACGATATCGTATCAAGTAGTAAAGTGGACTTTTTGAGTCCGGTTTATCGATCCCACAAGGAAGTTTGGTTATAATTTGAATTATACACTATTAGTCTATTTTTATAGATACTAAGATAAGTGAAACACACAATTAAAAAGTTTGGTTTAATAATTGCAAAGAAAATGCAATATTAGTTTTAATATTTTAAGGAAATAAAAATATTGCAATAATAATAGATTGATTAAACGATAAAATGAAATAGTTGGGATTACAAACTTAGTTCGTCATTAGTTATAAAAGATGTATAGGAGATCATAAGATGAATTTACTTATTATGTTGTGTAGATTCGATTTTCCTTAAAAAGACGGTTTCTCTTTCGAACTATAAAACGCCCCTTACATATTGAATCAATCCACTATATTTCTATGTTGATGACTTCAATACATAGCATTAGGATTTATGAAAATAACTCAAAGAATCATCTAAGGACTAGAGGTATATTTCTATCCCCTAGAACAACTTAGAGTGAAGATCATTTGATCTAATCAAACATATTTTCTTTCGAAACATATGAAGACCATAAATATCGTCATTTATTGGCCAAATAAATAAAGATTGTTAAAAAAATGAAAATCACACACAATAATAAGTAATTCACAATAGATCTTTTATACAAACATAAATAATATGACTAACCTTGTTTATAATCCCAACTAAAGGTTACTTAGCCCATGAAGGGTTTATTATACATATTACAAGCTTTTGTGGTCATTATTAGTTGAATCAAGAGAAAAAATTGATCCTAACTCCCTTAGTAGATAAAGGAGATAGAAACAATAAACTCTCTGAACAACATATGCTATACCACACTTACAAAGATCACTGAAGAACACAAGTGTGTTCTTCACACAAAAAGAAAAGTTTACAAAAAATGGAAAATTATAAGATGAATGATGAATGATGAAGGATCTAAGGGGTCTATTTATACACCTAAAGTCATCTAATAGCTCCAAAACTCCAAAGATTATTACATTAGATAGGATCAATGCCACCATCCTCAATAATACACAAAAGTATAAAAATTAGACAAATCATAACAATCTGTCAAGAGTTACGGCCGTAACATTCAGGAGTTACGGCCGTAACAAGGATGACTTACGGCCGTAACTCCTGAATGTTACGGCCGTAACTTGGCGTCGTCAATTTTTTCACTGGTTGCTTTGAGAGTTACGTTTTCAACCCAGAATTTCTCAGACTTTGCGCTTTTGCCCCAAATCTTCTTCGGATGATAACTTTTGATATATAACTCTGATTTTGAATCCGGAAAGACTGCCGAATTCGTCTCGGAAAGCCCTACAACATGAATATATTAAAATTCAACAAAGAGAATATTTAATAAACATGTTATTTCTTGAGTAAATCAGTTATTTAATCCGATCATCATCCGATAAAAATAAAATTATTAAAACTAATTAATTAAAAGCAAAAAACGAGTAGACTAGCTCAATTATGGGTGAATTTTATCGATACAAACCATGGATAAGTATACAAAACTGACACTTATCAGTGATCCCTTTCGTCTTTCGAGTTTTGGAAAGAGTAGGATTTGACAAATCCTAAATTGTTTTCTATTAAAACTCCCGAGGGTATTTCAAACCATTTTGCAAACCATTCTCGTTATTCGTGATCTTTCGGATTTGGAAAGTTTTACTTAAACTCTCGTCTCGGGAAGTATTCGTTTCGTTGTATTTAAATTTTTGAGAATTCCTGGTTATTATTGTTCTTAGAACTTGACTTGTATGGCTCGTATTTTGCACTTGTACTTGCACTAGCAAAATAGTGGAATTTTGCTAACCCCTGAGTAATCGGGAGGTGGATGTCTGTAATGCATTCAGGTTTTGGAGCATAGCACAGGGTCGGCATGAAGGATGATGAAATATGAACAATACTAATCACACGAGGACCCGTATGTTGTCGTATTGGTCTAGCTGTATTTTATTTCCGCTGTAGTATTCTTTTACCATTGTACGGGAGTGTGTTGTATTCGACCCCTGCATGGGCACGTATTGTAATTGAGTTGTATGTATTTATTGAAGGACCAAATCGGTCTACTGAGTCATTTTAGCCTTAATGGCATTGTTGAGTTGTTCGATTTTGTTACCAGCCTGGTAGAACCTTGACGAAAGGTTCTACGGCGTGTAATATCCCTGAGCGGATTGGGGATGTTACAGAAATCACCCTCGGGGTACTGTTGTGTCTAACACCCTCGAATACTGTCTTAACATCAACAGACGGGCATAATGTTACTCTCCTTTCGGAGCATTCGACTACAGCTCTATGCTTGTCTAACAAATCCATACCCAAAATGACGTCAAAATCGCTAAGTTCCACTATGTGCAAGTTGGCTAAGAAGCTATGTTCATTAATATCTATCTTCACATTGTTAGTTATCGAGTCTACACGCAATACTCCCCCCGCAGGCATGCTAACTAACAAAGATCTAGGGGCTTTACTACTTCTACAACCAATCATAGTACAAAGCTTCCTAGAGATGAATGAATGAGACGCACCCGTATCAAACAGCACCAAAGCAGGAATATTTACAACTGGCAACATACCTAACATGGTTTGGGGTTCAGTCTCAGCTTCAGCCTCGGCCATGCTGTACACTCGAGCTCTGCCTCCGGAGCCTTGACCTTGCACATTATTGCTTGGGCCTTTTCCCTTCTTCGGACACGCTGAGTCCATGTGTCCTTCCTCATGGCAATAGTAGCACCGCCTCTAACCAAGCATACATGCACCTTTATGCCCTTTGCCACAAGTAGCACATCTGGGGTTATCGGACTGTGGTTTCACCCCTGATGATCCAGTCTTAACAATCTTCTTGTTACCACCTTCTTGCTCGTGCCATTTGCGCTTGCTATTTGTTGCAACTGGTGGTGCCCTTGCCTTCTCCACGTCTAAACTAGCAGAAATGTCCTCGGCCCTTGAAACGGCTTCATTGTACCTCAAACGACCATGACCAGCCAAATGGTGGCGAATCTGGTCACGAAGCCCATCTCGAAATTTCTGAGACTTCATGTCATCCGTCTCGACCATGTGAGGATCGAAACGGCACATATGGTTAAACTTGCACTCATACTCGGTGACCGACATTCCACCTTGGGTTAGATCAAGGAACTCCTTCTACATCTTGATCTTGTATGCTCTTGGGTAGTACTTTTCCATGATCGTCTTCTTAAACTGATCCCATGTGAATGTGTCCTTCTCGTCTTGGGTCTTGAGCCTCCACACTCCCATCCACCATGTCCGAGCATCTTCTTCAGGATCCTCCTCTCGTTCTTCTTCTGGATCTTCTTCGGGATCCTCCTCCGAGTCTTCCACATCCGTGGAGTCGGCATCCCAATTTGCAGTTGGAATCTCCTCTCGAGCATATAAATCCAATAGGCGTCCAGCGACAAATTGGAAATCGTCCGCAGCCTCTCGCTCTTCAAGCGATCTCTTGATGGCCTTTTTCCAAAGCTGGAAGATGCAGCAACTCCAGTCTTCGGATAATTTCTCCATCAAGTGCTCTATCTGGCGAGTGATGGAACCTTGCTTCCCAGATTTTAGCCACTCACTTAATCTATTAATGACGTAATGTGGCGCATTTTCTGGTAGAGTAGGGTCGTCCCACCAGTCCTTATGCGCTAGGAGACGAGTCAAAAGTAGCTGGGACCTTCTTACGTGGAGTCATTCTAGGTTTGGCCATTCTAACAGTTCGTACATACATAAATAATTATATAAGTAAAATAAAATGACATATGCATGATTAATGACTAAAATTCGGTACCTCAGGTGGAGTGACGAAGAGGCGAAGCTGAGAGCATATGATACTTTTACATTTTAGCGAGTCTACAGAAAGGTAAAACTTGGCTCTGATACCACTATGTAACGCCCCAATTTTCTAGCGTAAATATTGGGGAAAAATAAATAAAAAGTAAATTTTGAGAAAAATAATTTTCTTGAGAATATAAAAATTCTCGCCTACAAAGTCAAGTCGCTACAATGTCGTGAAAATTAAATACCTTTAGATAAGGTAACATTTCATAATAATTACTAAGTAAAATTTTGCGGCGGAAGAATAATCATAATTTATAGAATTCAAGATTCCCCAAATGAGTTTCAACATAGTTTGACAAAGAAAAAAAAATCATTTAAATAAATTCCTTCTCATATGCCCCTCGGCTCGCTCCTTTGTCCCTCTGGCTTGGTTCAACCTGTGGGATCAATAAAGGTGGGGGTGAGCTTCCTTCAGCTCGTGGAAATCACACTGATCACAGTAATATACAATCTCATGGAAAACATAACATGAATAAACTATCACATCTTTCCTCAACATGAATGCATACTCACAATATTACGTACAGCATGAATGAGCACGCATAACACGAATATTGAGGTTGCGCAGGTGCCCCCGCAACAACATAAAACATACACGCAATACCACATATAACGTGAATCGAACATGTATGTGAATACTGGGTTGAGCAGGTGTCCCCACACAACATGAAACATACACGCAATACCACATATGTGAATATTGGGTTGAGCAGGTGTCCCCACACAACATGATAACCTCTTACACGAATACAGGTGAGCCTGATTTACAACGTGTATCATAATTTATAAACATGAAATGAATATCACATATGCAGTCCAATCAAAGCAATTAAAGTGATAGTGAAAATTTCCACCTTAATAAATGATGATGTCTGACTGAAATGAATGTGCTCGACTCACAGTCCTAAGCCTACGATCCTTGACAAAGTCTACATATAATAATAATAATAATAATAATAATAATAATAATAATAATAATTAAAATCCTTACAATTTATTATTTATATAATAAATGAAAGGATACGAATATCACTATATAATAACTGAAAATAAATTATAATTGCTAATTAATATTAACCGAAGAGTTAACATTATTAATGACTGAAATTAAAATACTTATGCATAATTTCAGATTAATTAGTAATATTAATTGGAAGTCAACATTTTAATGTTTGGGTCAAAATAGGACTGTAAGTGAAGGTTTTAAAATTGAATCGGGTCAAATTGTAGGAGTTGAAAAGCTGACTGGATTAGAATCGAATTAATTAAAACTGTCTGGGGCAGAATTGAAAGTTTCTGAAAATTTGAAGGGCTAAAGTGCAGAACCCTAAAATTTCGGGGTGTAAATACCCTACTACCCTGTGTAATACCAAGTTGTAATTCAGTCATTATCGTTCAGTAATTTCATTCGGTAATTGTCACTATGTAATTTTTCACTTGTTAATAATCATTCATCCGTGTTCACCGTTCGGAATAACTTCGAGTTGTGTATCGATATCGTTCATTGTTTCAACCTTACTCGAGAATCGAGACAAGAGTATTATCTTGATTGTTGTAATTGATTCATTAGTCGATGTTGACGTTGGAATTCATGTCATTTCAAATCTCCTCATTGTTCAAATTGTGTTTTGTTGGGCGAACCCTTGAAATTATTGCTTGGAACCACTGTTTTGGGGTTTCCGCACTTCCATTTCGTGTTATTGTTTCCCAAATATTGATTCCTATTTCTTTTATTCTCTTCCCGGGTCATCTTTTCATCATTTTAGGACCCAATGGGGTGTGGGCCGCGGCACAAGGGAGTGTGCGCCGCGGCACACACTTGTTGCATTTTCGGCCGACCCGAATGTACCGGGGGCCGCGGCTCATGTCGGCAGGGCCGCGGCACACTGCCGAGTCACTGCCGCGGCACACTCGTCCGGGCCGCGGCTCATGCCGACAGGGCCGCGGCACACTGCCGAGTCACTGCCGCGGCACATTCGTCTGGGTCGCGGCACGCTGCCGAGCACTAGGGGCAGATTTTGGCCCTGTGCCGCGGCACACTTCGGCCGGGCCGCGGCACACAGTGCAGTCTACACTATAATTGCATTTTTTTGTGAGGAACAACCCATTTTTCCCATTTCTTCAACCTATATCTGGGAGAGAGGGCTTGAGGGGGAGACTTTCCATCATCTATCACTTGAGTGTTTGATTTTCTTCATCTCCTTTCGATCGTGAAGCCCGGATAGTCGATCTAACGCGTGTTCTTCGGATGTGCTTGGATCTTCAAGAGGTAATTTCTTCAACATCTTTGAGTTCGATTTTCTATTGAGATATGTTGTTTTGGATGTTAAAATCATGTTGTATGAAGTGATATACGCATGATTATGGATATGTTTGATTATTCATTGGATTATTGAAGGATTATTCAAGAACACTTTGAATATTGAATTGGATTTGGGGGTTTTTGATTAATTATTGTTGAAATCACGAATTTGGTTATTCATATTGGATTATTGATCGTATTGAAGATGTTTTGTTGGTTTTAAGCACTTCTTGGGGATTTGATGTTGGTATTATTGAAGTTTGGTTGTAAACAATCGAAGTTTGGCCACAAAGTGTTCGATATAATGCCCCAATGAACTTGGTTTAGTCGTATCGACGTTTTGAGTTCGTTATATTCGTGTTTGATTCGTATGTTGAACGGATTGTTGGTGATTATGTTATTCAAGGTTGTTCGAGCGACCGACATCTCATTTTAGGACATTTGTTCGTGGAAGGATAATTGTCACCGGTGTTGTGTAAGTTAATTCTTACTCGGTTAAAAGGATATTCATTCCTTTTGTTGTTGTTCATTCATAATCATAACTCATTCATCATTGTATTAACCGTATTGAGATTTGTAATTGTCGAATAATCACTTCATTCACGAGGAACGACGATTCCAATCATTTCATTGAGTTATCAATCACTTCACTGTTATTTCCATCTCGGTGAGTCATTCTTGACCTGTCGAATTATTATTCATTGATATTCATTGTGGTCATTCTCGTTCATATGACCTTCTGGGTTCATATTGCGTGGCCGGGTGCGGATGTGTGGAATTTTTAGTCGAGCACACGATGGTCATGTATTGGGTTCACCGATACATTGGACCGTGCACACGGTAACGCTTACCTCCGTGAGACTAATTAGGTACAAGGACGGGTGTGTCCGGTCATTCGTCTTGTACACTTGCACAGAACATTACGGGCGTACTATGATACTCCTCTTCAGCGTAATTCGTAACTAAGGATATTTCATAACTTCAGATATATCATGATTGTGCATTTTCAACCCTTGAGGATTGTTGTTCTGTGTAACTGACCCCGTTGGGGGATTTTGTTTTCAGGTCACGGCAAGGCAAAGGCACGGGAAGAGCATGTTGACGGCGAGGAGTCCCAATGATACTAGTAGGGGGACCCAGTCATTCCAGTCATTTCAGTCATTTGAGTCATTCTTATTTCTCTTCATTTGTATTTTCTGCTGCAAAATTCCGTTTGAGATGTTTATTTATTCAGGGTGGTGTATTTTATCTTCATATAAAATATACTAGTATTCTGTATTGTCCTGGTGTATTGTACTTAAGCTCCTCATCGGAGTATTTGGTAATATAATGTGGTTCGGTACTACAATTTTATTTTTTAATTCATTAGTTTCATTCGCCTGGTGGGTCCCAGTCGGGGGTCCACGACACTGTAATATCCGCCTAGTTTGGGGTGTTACAGAGTTGGTATCGGAGCGTGGTTTTGAATACTACCCTCCGAGTCATGTCTCGTTTGAAATCATCGTCATCGGACTAGTATCATTGGACTTTCGCGTCACGTGTGACCTGTGCAAATGCCGAGCCAATCAGACCGAAAGAACTGTAAGACTTCTAACGCCATGGTATAATTTCTGGCAATAATCATTCATTCATAATTCATCAGTTAACAATCCTCAAACATCATCTTCATTTTGATCAGGACGATCATGTTAACTCATTAATCACTCAATTCATTTCATTACTCAGTTGTTGATCTGGAAGATCATATCATTAATCTTGTTAACTTGTTCAAGATAATCATTTCAAGAATTTCACCAGATAATCATGTCGTCTCAGTTAATCATTCATGTAATCACTGTGCTAGAGCGCGTATGCTCATTTTCATCATTTCATGACGTAATCATAATGTGATATCCATGCGAGAGATATAATCATCATGCGATTTTCCTACTTCAGTATGGAGAGAGCAGGCCGAGGACGCGGAGGACGAGGCCGTGGTGCGGGCCGAATCCCGAGAGCTCGTGTCAATACACGTGCGAATGCGAGAAATAATGCTAATTCATTGAGCAGCGACGCTGCCACTCATTCACCTGGACGTGATCATTCACTATCGGGGAGTCGTACCCGGGGCACAGCTCAGTCAGAAGGTGTTTGGGTTGACCCACTCGCTTTTATGCAGGGCATGATGGCCCAAATGACTCAGATGGCACAACTGATGGAGACGATGCATAACTCAGCTAATCAAAATCAAAAGGCTCCTTCGCCGCCACCTCAGAGGCAAGAGAGGAATGTGAGCAGTATCATCGACGACATCTCTCGCCAAAGGCCACCTACTTTTGAAGGCTCATCTGAGCCGGCGGATATTGTTCATTGGCTCGAACATTTCGAGAAGTTATTTGCGATGGTAGAGTGTCCCGAAGGACACAAAGTTTCAGTTGCGGCTAGCGCTCATTCTTGGTGGTTATCGTTGAAGCCCACCGACAGATCATGTACTTGGGATTAATTCAAGACTCTCATGATGGAGAGGTATTATCCGGCCCCACTCAGAGAGGCCAAGCTGTCATAATTACTCACTCCCGACCCCTCAGCAGACGAGGATGTTCTCGTCATTGCCGAGAAATTTCAGGAACTTCTTTCGTTCGCCTCATCTATCATTCACTCCGAGGCGGATAAGATTAAGTATTTCAGCAAGAGGCTGAAACCTCGTATGAGACTACAGTTGCTTAATCATCATTGTACCACTCTGGCCGAATTCATCGAGAAAGCTCTTACGTATGAGCTTACCGCTAAGGAAATTGCTAAGAATCAAACTTCATCTACTGGCAAGAAGTCTAAAAACCGTAATTAGTCCGACGGCAGTCAGGCCACTTTCAAGAAGCCTCGTGTGGGCTCTACTTTTTCTGAGCGACCTCCTATGACACCGAAACCCGTGCAGTCTCAGTCCCGAGCGGCCAGCTCAACCATCACCTGTTTCAATTGTGGAGAACCGGGTCACGTCAGCACCAAGTGCCCGAGGCAGACTAGCACGTGCCATAATTGCGGAATTGCTGGGCATAAGGCCCGTTTTTGCCGAAGAGACTCCAAAAATACTCCGGCGGCATTTCAGGACCCGAAGCAGTCAGCCATTCAGAATCAAGCTACTCAGTCAGCGTCGTTTAAAACGACAGGAGCGAATAAAGGTGGAGCCTATAGCCAGCAGACGGGAGCGTCCGGTGCCGAGACTAGCAAGCCCCGAATTTATGAGATGAAAAAGACCGACGATCCAGAGGCCCGGATGATCTCAGGTACACTCGATATTCTATCTCAACCTGTGTACCCTTTTTGATACTGGTGCATCGCATTTATTCATTTCCGAGTCATGTTTGAGTAGACTACGTCTGGGTAGTGCTACTAGTTGTGAGCCTTATGTCATTGGTCTACCTGATGGTAGACGAATTATCGGAAATCGTGAGATCCAGAATTGTCCGATTCAGCTTCATGGCCGTGTATGGCCAGCGGACCTAATCGTGGTAGATTTGCCGAGAGACGACGTCATCTTGGGTATTGATTGGATGGATCGTCATGATGCCATCATTAGTGTCCGTAAGCGTATGGTCACTATCATTTCAGACGATGGGGTCGAATGTGTGTTTCAGTGAGGTAATCCCAATTGTTCTGGAAGAGTTATTAATTTGATGAAAGCAATGAGATTACTCAATCAGGGATGTATTGGTTATTGGTGCTATATGACTAAAACCGAGAAATCGTCAATAATGTTGGCGGATATTCCAATAGTGAGAGAATATGCCGACGTATTTCCAGACGAGTTACCTGGTTTGCCTCCACAGAGAGATGTGGAATTCACAATTGAATTGGAGCCTGGTACATCTCCAATATCGAAGGCACCATACCGGATGGCCCCGACCGAAATGCAGGAGTTAAAGAATCAACTTGAGGAATTGTTCGAGAAAGGTTATATCCGACCGAGTGCGTCCCCGTGGGGAGCACCAGTGTTGTTTGTCAAGAAGAAGGATGGTTCATTTCGCTTGTGTATTGATTATCGGGAGTTGAACAGGGTGACAATCAAGAAGAAGTATCCCTTATCCCGTATTGATGATCTCTTAGATCAACTTCAGGGAGCTTCAATATTTTCCAAGATCGACCTAAGATCTGGATATCATCAGTTGCGAATTCGAGAGTCGGATATCGCAAGGACAGCGTTTCGTACACGCTATGGTCATTATGAGTTCGTAGTTATGCCGTTCGGGCTAACTAATGCACCTGCGGTATTCATGGAGTTAATGAATCGGATTTTCATCGACTTTTTGGATCAGTTTGTTGTTGTCTTCATCGATGACATTTTGATTTATTCTCGTGACCGAGAGGAACACGAGGTTCATCTTCATCAGGTTCTCAACGTGTTAAGACGAGAGCAACTTTACGGAAAGTTTTCCAAATATGAGTTCTGGATGTCCGAAGTAACTTTTATCGGGTATGTAATTTCATCAGATGGAGTGCGTGTTGATCCTCAGAAGACGGAGGCTATCCAAGATTGGTTACCTCCGAAGAATGTTAAGGAAATCCAAAGCTTTCTCGGATTAGCCGGTTATTATCGGCGGTTTGTGGAAGGATTTTCTAAAATTGCTCAACCAATGACGAACCTTTTGCGAAAGGATAAGAAATACACGTGGTCCGACGCGTGTCAACGGAGTTTTGAGGAACTCAAGAGCCGGTTAATTTCAGCACCTGTACTTTCCTTGCCGCAAGGGATGGAAGGATTTGTGGTTTATAGTGATGCGTCCGGGCAGGGTCTCGGATGTGTACTCATGCAGAATGGGAAGGTTATTGCCTATGCTTTGCGGCAATTGACACCTTACGAGGTTAATTATCCGACCCAAGACCTGGAGCTAGCAGTCGTGGTTTTTGCGTTGAAGATTTGGCGTCATTACCTTTATGGCGTCACCTGTCAAATTTTCACCGATCACAAGAGTTTGAAGTATATATTTACTCAGAAGGAGTTAAATTTGCGACAGAGACGGTGGTTGGAACTAATCAAAGATTATGATATCGAGATACTTTACCACCCGGGCAAGGCGAACGTTGTCGCCGACGCATTGAGTCGTAAGTCCGTTCAGGAGCAGATGCTTGCTCGTTTAACAGTTCAGAAGGAGCTTCAGCAGGAATTCCTTAGACCCGAGATCGAGGTCTGGCTTCAGCGAGTACAAGGGCAACTTTGCATGATACAGATTTCATCGCCACTTGAGGAGGCAATCAGAGAGAATCAGGGCTCAGACCCATCATTGTTGCGCATCCGTGAGGATGTGGCTCAGGGGAAAGCCCCTGGATTCGTGGTCCACGAGGATGGACTTTTGAGATTTAAGAATCGGTTGTGCGTACCGGCGAATGACGAGTTGAAAAAGTCGATTTTGAGAGAAGCTCATGCTACCCCTTATTCTGTTCATCCGGGGTCTAGCAAGATGTACAAGGACTTGAAACAAAATTACTGGTGGAGTAATATGAAGCGAGAAGTCGCAGAATTTGTTTTGAGATGCTTAACCTGTCAGCAAGTCAAGATAGAACATCAGCGACCGGCGGATATGCTGAAACCTCTTCCTATTCCAAAATGGAAGTGGGAAGACATTTCTATGGATTTCATCACGAGTTTGCCGATGAGTCGTTGTGGCATGAATACGATCTGGGTGATTGTGGACCGCTTAACTAAGTCAGCTCACTTTCTCGAGATTAAGGATACTTGGGGTCCCGAGAGACTTGCCCAGTTATTCATCAAAGAAATAGTGAGATTGCACGGTACTCCTAAGAGTATCGTTTCTGATCGTGACGGGCGATTCGTGTCTCATGTTTGGAAATCAGTTCATCATGCCATGGGAACTCAGCTTAATTTCAGCACATCTTTTCATCCTCAGTCCGACGTACAATCAGAGAGGACTATTCAGACACTGGAGGACATGTTGAGGGCATGCGTCCTCGATTGGAAAAACGATTGGGAAACCCAACTACCATTGATCGAGTTCACGTATAATAATAGTTGGCATACTTCGATTAAGATGGCACCCTACGAAGCCTTGTACGGTCGTCGTTGTCGATCTCCTTTATGTTGGGACGACTTATTAGAATCAATCGGCACCGAGCCCGATATGCTTATAGCCGCCTGTGAGAAGGTAGCTTTGATCAGGAGTCGTTTGTTGACCGCTCAGAGTCAACAGAAACCTTATGCAGACAATCGTCGCCGACCATTAGAGTTCGAGACAGGTGACCACGTGTTGGTCAAGGTATCCCCGAGTCGAGGTATCTTCCGTTTCGGGAAGCGGGGAAAGTTGAGTCCAAGATTTATTGGACCGTTTGAGATTTTGGAACGAGTAGGCGAGCTAGCTTATCGATTGGCCTTACCTCCGGTGTTGAGCCGAATTCATAATGTGTTTCACGTCACTCAGCTACGGAAGTATGTTGATGACCCGAGTCACATACTTCAGTTCGACGAAATCGAGATCGCAGATGATCATTCGTATGAGGAGCGTCCCATACGAGTCTTAGAGCGGCGAATCAAACAGTTGAGGAATAAGGCGATTCCTTTGGTTAAAATTCAGTGGTCTAGACACGGAGTCGAAGAGGCTACTTGGGAAACCGAGGATAGTATGCGGGAGAGTTATCCCGAGTTGTTTGACCCTTAGTTTCGGGAACGAAACTCTTTTAGGGGGGGTGTATGTAATACCCGGTTGTAATTCAGTCATTATCATTCAGTAATTTCATTCAGTAATTGTCACTATGTAATTTTTCACTTGTTAATAATCATTCATCCGTGTTCACCATTCGGAATAACTTCGAGTTGTGTATCGATATCGTTCATTGTTTCAACCTTACTCGGGAATCGAGACAAGAGTATTATCTTGATTGTTGTAATTGATTCATTAGTCGATGTTGACATTGGAATTCATGTCATTTCAAATCTTCTCATTGTTAAAATTGTGTTTTGTTGGGCAAACCCTTGTAATCATTGCTTGGAACCACTGTTTTGGGGTTTCCGCACTTCCATTTCGTGTTATTGTTTCCCAAATATTGATTCCTATTACTTTTATTCTCTTCCCGGGTCATTTTTCATCATTTTAGGACCCAAGGGGGTGTGGGCCGTGGCACACACTTGTTGCATTTTCGGCCGACCCGACTGTATCGGGGGCCGCGGCTCATGTCGGCAGGGCCGCGGCACATTGCCGAGTCACTGCCGTAGAACACTCGTCCGGGCCGCGGCACACTCATGTTGCAATTTTTGGCCGACCCGTCTGTACCGGGGGCCGTGGCTCATGCCGACAGGGCCGCGGCACGCTACCGAGCACTGGGGACAGATTTTGGCCCTGTGCCGCGGCACACTTCGGCCGGGCCGCGGCACACAGTGCAGTCTGCACTATAATTGCGGTTTTTTGTGAGGAACAACCCATTTTTCCCATTTCTTCAACCTATATCCGGGAGAGAGGGCTTGAGGGGGAGACTTTCCATCATCTATCACTTGAGTGCTTGATTTTCTTCATCTCCTTTCGATCGTGAAGCCCGGATAGTCGATCTAACGCGTGTTCTTCGGATCAAAGTGCTTGGATCTTCAAGAGGTAATTTCTTCAACATCTTGGAGTTCGATTTTGTATTGAGATATGATGTTTTAGATGTTAAAATCATGTTTTATGAAGTGATATACGTATGATTATGGATATGTTTGATTATTCATTGGATTATTGAAGGATTATTCAAGAACACTTTGAATATTGAATTGGATTTGGGGGTTTTCGATTAATTATTGTTGAAATCACGAATTTGGTTATTCATATTGGATTATTGATCGTATTGAAGATGTTTTGTTGGTTTTAAACACTTCTTGGGGATTTGATGTTGGTATTATTGAAGTTTGGTTGTAAACAATCGAAGTTTGACCACAAAGTGTTCGATATAATGCCCCAATGAACTTGGTTTAGTCGTATCGACGTTTTGAGTTCGTTATATTCGTGTTTGATTCGTATGTTGAACGGATTGTTGGTGATTATGTTATTCAAGGTTGTTCGAGCGACCGACATCTCATTTTAGGACATTTGTTCGTGGAAGGATAATTGTCACCGGTGTTGTGTAAGTTAATTCTTACTCGGTTAAAAGGATATTCATTCCTTTTGTTGTTGTTCATTCATAATCATAACTCATTCATCATTGTATTAACCGTATTGAGATTTGTAATTGTCGAATAATCACTTCATTCACGAGGAACGACGGTTCCAATCATTTCATTGAGTTATCAATCACTTCACTGTTATTTCCATCTCGGTGAGTCATTCTTGACCTGTCGAATTATTATTCATTGATATTCATTGTGGTCATTCTCGTTCATATGACCTTCTGGGTTCATATTGCGTGGCCGGGTGCGGATGTGTGGAATTTTTAGTCGAGCACACGATGGTCATGTATTGGGTTCACCGATACATTGGACAGTGCACACGGTAATGCTTACCTCCGTGAGACTAATTAGGTACAAGGACGGGTGTGTCCGGTCATTCGTCTTGTACACTTGCACAGAACATTACGGACGTACTATGATACTCCTCTTCAGCGTAATTCGTAACTAAGGATATTTCATAACTTCAGATATATCATGATTGTGCATTTTCAATCCTTGAGGATTGTTGTTCTGTGTAACTGACCCCGTTGGGGGATTTTGTTTTCAGGTCACGGCAAGGCAAAGGCACGGGAAGAGCATGTTGACGGCGAGGAGTCCCAATGATACTAGTAGGGGGCCCCAGTCATCCCTGTCATTCCAGTCATTTCAGTCATTTCAGTCATTCTTATTTCTCTTCATTTGTATTTTCCGCTGCAAAATTCCATTTGAGATGTTTATTTATTCAGGGTGATGTATTTTATCTTCCTATAAAATATACTAGTATTCTGTATTGTCCTGGTGTATTGTACTTAAGTTCCTCATCGGAGTATTTGGTAATATAATGTGGTTCGGTACTACAATTATATTATTTAATTCATTAGTTTCATTTGCCTGATGGGTCCCAGTCGGGGGTTCACGGTACTGTAATATCCGCCTAGTTTAGGTGTTACACCCTGCTCAGCCGACAAAGCCATTTCCTCACCTCTCATAATCACCACACCCCCTCTCTAACGCTTTGTTCCCGAGTTTTAGTAAAGGAAAGAAAAGAAAGGGAAGGAAAATATTGAGAGAAAAGAAAGGGAGGGGAAGGAAAGGAAAAACTACTTTTGTGTTCCCGAGTTCGTAGGAAATGTAAGGAAAATTAAAAAAAAATGTGTTCCCGAGTTGAAAGGAAGAGAAAGGAAAACAACAACTTTACAATTTTACCCCTAATTTTTTTTTTTATCAAAGAATACAGAATTTTTTTATGGAAGTCTCAATCTTCCTGGTAAAGTTTTCTCTCAAGATCTCCATGATGACAAACAAATATGACGAGTCCGATCCATTCATATTTATAAAATCGTGATGAAAATCGAGAAAAAAAAAGTTTTTTCTCAAGAAGAAGAAGAAGTACACTGCAAAAAGCGGGAATAGCGGGACGGAGACAACTACTTTCGCCAGCTACTACACGTTCCCGATTTTTATCTTGCTGAGAGAAGAGCCAAGAAGAAGAAGATGATGAGATACGTGATATAATAGGGTTGAAGGGAAGGGCAAATCTGTCAAAATAAAAGATATGTATAATAATGTGATTCCTTTCTCTCCAAAACTCTCCAATTTGGAAGGAAAATTTGGAAGGATGATTATCCCCCAAAATCTTTTCTTTTCTTCCCACTTCCTTCCCAAAAAAAACTAGGGAACACATTTTAATTTTTTTTCTTTCCGTTTCTCTCCAATTCCGTTCCTTTCTCTCCTTAAATAAGACTCGGGAACAAAGCGTAACTCTCATCTCCCTCTCTCCCTACCCTGCTGCTTCTCGATCGGGAGGGATTCCCAAAATAAAAGACACACACACATGGAAATTTACACACACACACGGAAATTTACACACACATCTAGAAATTTATACACACACACACACGGAAATTTACACACACACACACTGATTCACGGCGGGCGAAAATCGCCGGTGGTTCGGCTCGGGTTTCCGACGAATGCTTCCGATTGGTTTCAGGTAAGAAAATATATTGAGTTTTGATGTCCGATTTTGAGTTCGGTTTTGAAGGCTTCGGGTTCCTGAATATGGTTTTGGGTTACGGGTTTGAGTTCTCGCCGAACTTGGATGAAAAGTTAAGTTAGATTCGGGTTCGGCCCGGATTTGGGTTGATGAATTCGGGCAGTTTGGAACTGATTGATTCGTTTGGAAAGATGAAAATCGAGGTGGATACACAATTTCGGGTCTGAAGTTTCGATTTTTGTTTTGGTTTTGATTCTGATTTGATGATTGTTGAATTCGAAAAATTAAATTTTGGTTTGATCTGTGATAATACTGCAGATAATGAATTTAAGTTCGAATAAAAAAAAGAATAGAAGGTTGTATTCGGATTCAAGGCAGGAGAAAAAGATGGTGAGATTTACCTCGATGGATTGAATGAACGCTGGATGAAACGCGACTGGGAATTTGATCAGACGACGAATTCGATCGGATCCGATTTTCTTCTCCTTCTTCTTTGTAGTAAATTCTGTGTTGTATTGTATATTTTTTATATATATTTTTTTTGTTGCTGAACGATGCGAATGACGGCTGGAAAGTATATTTTGTATTGTGTATTTGTACTGCAGTGACAGTATATTTATACTGTCTGGGATTAGGGTTAGGGTTTAAGTTTTGGGCTTGCATTAATTTTCTGGGTCAACACAATCTATTTTGGGCAACGGTAAAAATAATAATAATAATGCTAATAATAATAATAATAAAAATAATAATAATGATAAAATTAATAATAGCAGTAGTAGTAATATTAATAACGTCGATAATAATAATAATATCGAGAGTAATATAAATGATGATATAGAAATAATGAAGATAAAAATATTAATACTGTTAATATTAATATGGTTCCTATTATAAATATTATTATTATTAATAATAATAATAATAATACCTTCAATTATCATACTTAAAAAATGACTAATATTAAATGTTCTGAAATTAACTTGAGAAATTGACTCGGGTTTAGAACATATGAGATATCATGAAAATGTCTGATCTTATTAAATGATATTACATGAAGTTGACTTGTACGTGTAGTGAAAGTAATTGTACAACAATTATTCACTCGGTAATGAAATGAGATTAAATGAAATAAAATGCATTATTAATATTATTAGTAGTAAATGACTACTTGAAAATAACTGGAAAAAAAGTGACTCGGGCTAGGACTTGTGATACGTCGAAATAAATGTTCTTGATTTTTTAAATAGAATTAAATAACATGATATGCATTATAATATCATTATAATTAATAATATTGCATTATGAAAATATTGGGTATTACATATGGGACATTCTCGAGCTGTCCGGCTAGTGCTGCTAAGTTGTAGCACTTACGGCCGTAATCAGCTGTGTTACGTTCGTAATCCTTGATAGCTTACCACTCTAAGCTGCTCATCATATAGTCGTATGCTTAGTTCGTGAAAACATGTTGCTTTCAGTGGCCTACTTACGGTCGTAAAAACTGATGATACGGCCGTAAGTCACACGGGTTATGACCATAAAGATTGTGTCTTACGGTCGTAACACCGCTCCGGTATAAGACTGGGTAGTAGCGTTTTTTATCACTTCCTCATTTGTTACCCTAAAATTGGCATGAGAACTCTTGGGGCGACTTTGGGGGCGATTTCATGCGATTTGTCGTCATCTATCATCATCATGGGTTGATAACGAAGACTGATCATTATGTAATCTCTCTTCCTTCTGAATTCGAGGTAAATTCCTAAAAACCCTAAATTGGGGATTTATGTGAAGTTTTGTTAAATTTGCCCGTTTAATTCTGTTTCGAGCATGTGAATTTTGAGATTATGATTAATATACTTCATATGTGTGTTACCCCATATGATTTCATGTCTATTCGTGTATTACCTGATTAGAGGGGATTTGAGTGGTTCTCAACCCTATTGTATAAAATTGAAATAATGTGATTCATATGTGGGGTTTCAGGTGTCTTTCTATTCAGAATCCGTTCATTGTTCTTAATCGTGTCATATTCATTCTATTAAGGGCTAAAACTTATCCTTAGATTGATCGTGTTTGAATACCCTATTTTCCAACTCTAGCGATGATGTCTCAAAGGCAACTATCTTAGATTGATCGTGTTTGAATACCCTATTTTCCAACTCTAGCGATGATGTCTCAAAGGCAACTATTTATGTATGATTGTATGTTTATGTACATCATAAAGTGTAGGATCATTTATGTGAATATATATTCACACAAGGACTGATCGACAGGTCCTTTAAGGGGTTTGTTGCCTCAGGTACTGAACAACGAACACTTTAGGTTAACCACCTCGGAACGGTCTGATGAGGCCTTCGAGGATTCGTGATCTCTGGTTTGATCCACGATTAACTATGTACATCCTTAAAATGTGGCATGATATAAGATATAAATATTCCAGAATGCTTATCTTGCATTTTCAGAAATATATATGCTTACTTTATTGTTCAAGTGATATTAATGCATATGTAAAATACTTACACTAGCTATTCCACACTTAACCCCATTTGGAAAATAAATTTCATGTATTTCAGATACCAGCTCGGTATGAAAATGATGGACGAGAGTGACGCGGTGATACTTTCATTTCTTTGTTGGTTATGTCTTCTTTGTAATATCGTATTTAGTATGATTTTTAACATTTGAATACTACATGATGCTTGTTGAAGTCTTGATATTCCTATTATGAGATGAATCCCCGTCGACTCTCATCCATGAACTTTGATTATCATTGTGGGTATTGACTTTTATTATCATGTTTATTGTGTGTTACAACCTTGCCGGTCAAATGTTATGAAAATGTTTTCGTAACACCATTTTGACATACTTTAATAATAATAATAAGACAAAGTGAGAATTAAATTAATTTTTCACATACTTTAATTTTATATATCCACTGGTAAGAGCAAAAATACCCTCACTTTTCATCGAGTGTAAATCTAACGTAACAACGATCGTTGCACACGATTACATCCATCCCACCATGTACAATAATCATGTCCTTGCATAAAATCTGCATCCCACCAAACACCAAACTAATCCAAAATATGAAAAGCAAAAAGCATGTCCTTGCACATGATCACATTCTGCCATGGACAAGGATTGTATCCAAAGTCGGAGCTATGCTTCGATCAATTTTAAAGATATTAGTAGGCTGTATTTAGCACTATCTTATCAACTAACTTATAAATTTCAGGAGTTTATTCAACCATTGACTAAACAAACTAATTTCATAAACGACTATCTTTTCAAATCAACTAGCTTATAAGCTAGCTGATTGATAAGTTAATTTGTAGTATCTTCACAATCAATAACTTCTTATTGATTTATAGTAATAAAAAACACAACACTAATGCAAGTTCTATATAATACTATGAAAAATATTGAAATTAATAATAATAATAATAATAATATTATTTAGATAACAATAAAAATAATAAAAACAATAATAATAATAATAAAATTAATATTAATAGTAATACAAGTATAAATTCCACGCACATAATGTTGCTAGAGGTGTGGGTGTCCAATTGATTTCTCGGCTTCCCACTAATTTTTTGTAAACACTTTGAGTTTTTAATAATAATAATAATAAAAACAACAATAATAATAATAATAAAATAGTAATACTCCAAGTATAAATTCCACGCACGTAATGTTGTAATACAGGTTCAATTTTTCTCATAATGAATCGCTACAAAATTTTTGCACTGAATCCGCAAAAATATAAATTACTAACATACTATGTTTGGAGAAAGTGAAACTGAAAATATCCGCACACAATAATAGACGCTACAGATAATTTATAAAAATGAAGATATAGAACTAAGAGATACGGATCACGAAACATGTGACCTTATAATAAAAGAATGAATACGTGGGCTTGATGAAAAAAGGGAACTCCTGATCAAACTTCAAACGTATTAGCTGTCAATTCAATGGCAATAATTTTAAGAATTTATATCAAAAAGAACACAAATTACCCATCACTTTTGCACAGCAACAGATAATCAAGGATACCCAACTAGTAACAACTGAATAGGAACATTTGGTCCAGACAAAAGCTTCACGAACCATCCACAAAACAGAACACATACAAAGGTTATCCTTCACGAAGGATCCACGATAACAAAAACACATTTAAAGCGTTAATCGTCATTTCCGTTCAATAGAGAACACCAGCAACAGAAGTCTGAATGCTCCTACTCGACAACAAAACACATGAAACTAATACTAGGCAAGTTTCTTAATATCTACGACATACTGAACTCCAAACCAGCACCAACACAACCAAGGCAAGTTTAAGCACGCTCGCCTCTGATCCTGCGAGCCAGCTGGATATCTTTAGGCATTATGGTAACACGCTTGGCATGGATGGCACACAAGTTCGTGTCCTCAAACAGACCCACAAGATAGGCCTCAGCAGCCTCCTGCAGCGCCAACACAGCATGGCTCTGGAAACGGAGATCAGTCTGCAGCCAATCAATCGCCAAAACACCAAATCAGTCCATATAGTTTAGATTTGATCAAACCATGAAAAAAAAACACATAAATTGGATAATTATTCACCTTGAAGTCCTGGGCGATTTCACGAACAAGCCTCTGGAAAGGCAACTTTCTGATCAAGAGCTCCGTACTCTTTTGGTACTTGCGAATTTCACTATGTTGAAATGTAAATGAGAAGTGTCAACAAATCATATCATAGAACTGGAAAAAATAAAAAATATTACATCACATGATAAGATAGCACTTGTTACTCACCGCAGAGCAACAGTACCAGGTCTGTAACGATGGGGCTTCTTAACACCACCAGTGGTTGGGGCAGACTTACGGGCAGCCTACAAAAAATACATGTCTGCTATTAGACCAACATAATTGTAACATATCAAAAACATCCAGGCAGAACATGTGGACAGAATTAAGAGATAACAGGTCAGAACCTTGGTAGCAAGTTGCTTCCTAGGAGCCTTCCCTCCAGTGGACTTGCGAGCAGTTTGCTTGGTACGGGCCATCTGCAGACATTTAAAGGCAAAAAGGACAATATATGTTGTGATAATCAAGATTAAAAGTGCTTTTTGTATATAAACTCATTAAAACCTACAATGTTGCCATTGTAATACTAACTCAGTACAAAAAATTGCAAGATATACACTATTAAATAACAAAACATCACACGAAAAGAACCTCAAAAGAAAATTTTCTTTATACATGAAATGGAATTAATGGAATCCAACATAAATTCTTAAAGAATACTTGCAGACAACAAAGCAAAGGAATCGTAATCAACTACGAGGCGCTTCTCAAATCTGTTTCATTCCGAGATTTTTACACTTTCTGAAACATAGACGGATACAAACATTTGGAAGGCCAAATTTACGACACGAATCACATTCCTAACTGAAGCTCACAAAGCCATTTGCCCACCACCTAAACCCTAATTGCAACAAAACAAGGGTTTGTAAATCAAAACATACACCAATAAATTACACGCAGACGCTAATAAATAACAATATAAAGGGGAAAGCAGAACCAAAATAATCCAAAACTGAAAATCAATATTGTGCACAAGAAAAAGGCACAAATGTAATCGTCTCTGTACGAGTTTCTCAAATCGGTTTCAATCAAGAGCTTTTCACAAAATTAAAACTTCTCCAAAAAATAGACATATTAAAAGACAAATTATACTATATCCATTAACACTTTCCCGTCAACAAATCCCTAACTAGGGAATCACATACGCATAATATGAAACACTGCCCAGCACCCTATCGCGCAAAAATCAATCGTTGATATGAACATAAAAACAAAAACAACTACGCCAACAAAAATAAACCCTAATTCCAGAATCTCAATACTGAAAATGTCGAAATCACATGATATCATTAAATCACACACGAATTAAATAGCAGAAATAATTACGAAAGGAGAAAGAAATACTACATAACTTATTTCAGCAGAACTCTTCTTGCTCTCTCTACCTTCTCTCTCTAACTCTCGTATCGGATGAGCAACAATAAAGTCTGACGGAGATGGAGACTCTTGCCTATATATAGGGAGTCCAGAGGTTCGGAGCTGAATCTGACGGTCAAAAATAATTATCAGTGTGTGTTTTGTGGCGAAATCTAATGGCCTTAGATGGGGTACGTTGTGTTTCTTTCTGTGTAATGTACGGCCTGGATGAGAAGGTGAAGGCATGACACGGATCGAGATGGCTCATTACATGAATGCTACTTGTTGATCTCGGGTTCGAACAATTAGTGATGACGTGGATGTCTTAGTTAATTATAGGGGCCCCATGGGGATTCATTCTCCTTGGAGGGCTCTTGTGCTGATATTTGTGCTAATTACTCCCGCCTCTTTATTTCTACAGCCTGGTCCGCCGATTTAAGGACACGTTTGGCGAGTTTGATGCGAGGCAAGGCGAGGCGATGCCAAACCAAAGCAAACCAAACATACACAGTATATCCCGCTCAGAGTAGGGTCTGGGGCGGGTAAGATGTACGCAGACTATGTCCCTACTTATTACGGTAGGGAGGTTGTTTCCGTGAAGACCCCCAGCTTAGTGCACAGCAGAATCTTGTGTGACAAATACAAAGGAAAACATATGATTCGAAAAAGCTCGAGACCATACCTGAGCCCATGGCTTGATCCACATGGGACTTACCTAAGCGGAATTTGGCTACTTCACTCCCGATGAACGCTACTCTAACAAAAGAGAGGTTGGATCTGCGCACAACTCCCTGTCAAAAATACACCACACGCAAAGACAATAGGATAAAATATACAATAAAAGTAAAAATGCAGTGCTCTAGGTCAAAGCTAACCGAGACAACCCAACTCTGAGGCTCTCAACTACAGCACCGCTCCCTACAAAAGAATCCACAACTCTGATCTGGCGCCTCCAAGCGCACCTATCAACAGTCATGGACTCGGAAAGGTTTAAGGCCTTCAAATCTAATCTCAGTTGCTCCTCCCACGTCCTCCTGGCCTGCCTCCTCCTCTCTCCGCAACCATTAAACTCTCGACCCTCCTCACCGAGCAGATGCCCGCTCCTCTGGGACGTGGCCAAACCATCTCAATCTCCCTTCCCTAACTTTCACCGAAATGGGCGCCACTTCAGCCACAAGGCACGAAAACCCCGTTCGCAATACTATCTAACATTGTGCGACCACACGACCAACGTAACATTCTCATTTCAGCCACTTCCAACTTGCTCTCAAGCGACTTCTTCATCGCCCAACATTCGGAGCCATACAACATTTCAGGTCGGATTGTCGCTCTATAGAATTTACCCTTCAACTTTAGAGGGACTTTCTTGTCGCACAGGACCCCTGTCGCTGCTCTCCACCTTAGCCACCCCACCTTGATGCGATGTGTGACATCATCTTCACACTCACCTTCCTTCTGAATGATCGAACCCAAATACTTGAACTTATCCGTATGGGGTACGATCTGATCCGCAATCATTACCTCAACATCTTCCTCGTTGGCCTCACCACTAAAGTTACACCAGAGATACTCGGTCTTAGACCGACTCACACGCAAGCCCTGTGATTCTAACTTAGCCCTCCAAAGCTCCAACTTCGAGTTCACCTCCCTCCTCGACTCCGCCACTAACACAATGCCGTCAGCAAAAAGCATGCACCACGGGATGCCATCTTGAATCCCTCGCGAAATGACGTCAAGGATTAGAGCGAAGAGAAGAGGGCTTAGCGCCGACCCCTGGTGTAGCCCTATCTCAACCGGAAAATACTGGGTGTCACCAATTGGGGTCCTAACGCACGTCCTAGCTTGGGAGTACATGTCTTGGATCGCCCTAACGAACGGCAACGACACCCTCCTCTCTACTAGGCTCCTCCAAATAACATCGCGCGGAATGCTATCATAAGCCTTATCTAGATCTATGAACACCATATGGAGGTCCTTACGCCGCTCTCTAAACTTCTCCATAAGGCGTCTGACGAGATGAATGGCCTCAGTCGTGGACCTCCCCGGCATAAAGCCAAATTGGTTCTCTGAGATCTCAACTTCTCTTCTAACCCTGCATTCCACCACTCTTTCCCAAAGTTTCATAGTATGACTGAGGAATTTAATACCCCTATAGTTACTACAACTCTGAGCATCGCCTTTGTTCTTGAAAAAAGGCACGACAATACTATGCCTCCACTCTGTCAGCATCTTAGAGCCTCTGAGGAGGACGTTGAACAGCTCTGCTAGCCACTGAACTCCGACTTCCCCCAGACAAAGCCACACCTCAATAGGGATCTGATCCGGGCCTACAACCTTAGCTCTACTCATTTTCATTAGGGCACCCTTTACTTCCTCCTTGCTGATGCTCTCACAGGAACTAAACGAACGAGCAGAAGATAGACTAACTCCTTGCACCACCGAGTCACTACCTCTAGCCTCATTGAAAAGTTCGAAAAAATACCTATTCCACCGCTCCTTAATAGCCACATCGTTCACTAACACTTGACCCAAATCATCCTTAATAAACTTAACGGGACCCAGGTCGCGCCGCCCTCTTTCCCTAGCTTTCGCTAGTTTAAAAATAGCATTCACTCCTTCTTTGGTGTCTAGGCGCTTGTACATCTCTTCGTAAGCCTCACATTTAGCCTTAGCCACTGCCTTCTTAGCCTCTCTTTTCGCCACCTTGTACGCTACAATCTTCAAGATTCTCTCCTCCCCAGCACTAACCGAATTAAGTTATTTTTTATTCGATTTAAGTTTGATCAATAAAAAGATGGTTCGAATTTAGTTTATTAATATACAAATTATTTGAGTGGATCCGTGAGATTAATGGTACTTTCTCGTTTCGTCCAAAGTGCAATAGGTTGCTATAAAGGTGTACCTTTCAAAATACAATATTTCATTAAATATCTCAAATCACATAAAATAATCATATTTTATTTTTTAATCGCAATCACATACTCACGATCAATACATGTTATTTTTTAATCTACACATATATTTACCATTAATACTTACAAAATTTATATATCTATTACATTCAATCATTCTCCTAAAATATACCAATTTTACTAAAAATATTGCGCTTCAACTGGGATGAAAAGAGTATTATGTCTTCGACGAATATGTTTAGACTTTCTTATTATTATTATTATTTTTTTTTAATACCGAGGTTCCAAGCTTACACCTGACTAGTCCTCGGGATAACAGCCCCGGCCCCACAGTACTGCTACCAGTTAAATCGCGAGATGTGTATCTGGCTCCCAGGTTCTTAAATATCCTCAACTACCGCGCACAAGGAGTCGTCCCCCAAGTGATTGCTCCATGCTGGACCCCCCAAATCCAACCGCAGGTTCCCACCGAAATCTGGCCTCCCACACTGCCGCTTGAAGCCCTCAATATTTAATTGTCCCCCAAGTGACTTTCTTATTATTTGTATTGATATGTGCTCTATCAGTAGCTATTTGGAGGATTAAGCGAAATCGTCAAGAAATTCTTCAAGTATTTTAATATACCTCCATTCAATCTAATGTTTATGATTGTTTACTCTATATCTATATCCACTTGTTAACCAAATAGGTCAATGTGTACAATACATCATACTTCATATTACTCGTGAGTGTTCAACTTGAGTCATTAGTTCAACTTTGTTAGCTACTAGAACCATCGTACGTATTGAATTTTTTGAACACTTATGTGACAAGATAATTTCATCTTGAATTCTATTAATTCTAAGCATGGGGATTATATCATGAATGCTCATGGCTTTCATGTCAAAAATTCTTTTTAACATCATCTTGTATCCATGCTTAAATCATGACTACTGCCCATGATTAACATGCCGTCTGCATAATACATATTATACCATATGCATTTGATGTACCTTTGACATAAACACATTTGTCAAGCTCGTTCATTCTAAAACCATTTGATAACATAGTGTTGTCAAACTTGGCATGCCACTCTTTTAGAGCTTGTTTAAGTCCATACAATGAATTGATCAGTTTACACATATTTTTCTCTTGACCCGGTGCAACAAACCCGTCAGATTGTTCAATATTTCTTTATCCAATTCTCTATTAAGAAGTATAGTCTTCGCATTCATTTGGTGAATCTTGAGAGTGTGAAAATCTACAATCGAGATAAGCACCCCAATAGAAGTAATACTGGTAAATGGTGAGTAAGTGTCAAGGAAATGATATCCTTCTATTTGTTTAAACCCTTGGCAACCAAACGTTCTTTGAACTTACCAATAGATCCATATGCTTTATATTTCCTTTTGATGATCCAATTGCTTACAATGGAAGAAGATCAACCAACTCCTAAGTATGATTCGTGCAGAATTGACTCTATTTCACTATTAATAACTTCTTCTGATGGAGCATCTGTGCTGGATACTGCTTCTTTGATGGAACTCGATCGACTCACTATCCAACATGTACGTGATAAAATCAGGTCCGAACGAATTTACTGTGTTTATAAGATATGCTAAGAGCTTGTGCCTTAGATGTAACACCCCCAGAGCCATCCAAGAATATTACAGCGTCGTGGACCCCGAGATGGAACCCACAAGGCTGAAGGAAATTTTCGCAAATATTTACAAACGTCCAAGAGGCTAACGACGGTATTATCTATTTAAAACATTCGAAGACTTTATAAAACTCGTTTATCAAAACCGTCGTAAAATCTCATTTGAAACCACAAGGCCCGAAATGCCAAAACTCAACAGTTTAAAAACATACGTTAAGCTATCGCTTACACGTAGCGACAGAATAGATTTAGAAAATGATTGCCAAAGTAACCTAAGTTACCAGATACCAAACGGCCATTTAAAAATACTCACGCAGCTGATAAAGATAAATAATTAAAATACTCTAGCAGCGGAATACAACAACTGATCAGAAACTCAATACACAAACACATGTCCTAGCTAGTATCCTCCGGGAAGCTCATCTCTTCATGACCGCTACAAGCTTGATAATCCAAGAACCTAAAAGGAAAGCCCATGATAATATCCAACAATGATAACCATCACATCACGTCAATAATTAAATATCAATGGAAATACTAAGTAAGAATACGACCAATGTAATCTTACTATCGTAACTTTACGAAAATCCACGATTCGTATCCTAAACAACAAAATAAGATAATACCAAAATATCTGTACGGTATCTCAACAATACCCAAGGTTTTCAAAACATTATCATAACTCGCGATACGGATATTATACCAACTCTGGCCAATTCAATCCATCGGATAACGTCGACAATTCCAATACGATAATCGATTGTCCATCAAAGACAAGTACCAAGGAAATATGGAACATACCTCAAGATACGAAATACCATTACAATCACGTCAGTCTAATCCGAGATCAGATCAACACAACATACGGACATGATCCTAACACAAGACCCACAAATACATACTCATATGACAACGTCAATATGATCACAACAATAACGACAATGTATACTTATGGCAAACCCATAATATACATATGCACAACAACAATACATGGCAATCCGATGATCCAGCGTTCACTGCCTAGATCCCCCGATGATCCCGTCAGACCAACCCGAGGTGGAAAACCCGTCCGATGATCCAGCGCACGCTAGCATAGATCCCCCGATGATCCCGTCGGACCAACACGAGGTGGACATATGACAACAATGCATAACTGCACAAAACAACAGTACACAATACATGACAACAACAATGCACAAATGCATGACAACAACGATACACGAATGTATCACGACATGATCGACACAAATGATAAAACTGATTAGAGTACTTGCCCTGAGTCCTAATAGAACGATCTCAATATCTAAACCATCACGAACCATTATCCTCAATACTCGACGGTCTAAAGTATCACAGATTGCAGATAATTCATATCTTCGTCTTTATCACAATATATCCTCGATATACAAGTATACCAATAACAAAAGTAAATCATATACATTATGATTTAGATTCCCAAAACTCGAATACGATTTATAATCCCAAATCTCCTGTGATTACGATTATAAACATTGCTATAAGAATTATACATGAATGAAACGAAACCATTCATTAAATACTATAAACTGAGCAAGTAATAACTTACCTCGATACCGATACAACGACGAGGAAGCTGTTACCAAATCCATTGCCGGCATCTACAAGTTCCTCGATCCCGACCAAAGCAATTCACGAACATCCTCGAACTCGACCGCAACACACGGTTATAATCACCGATCAATATTCTCAACCTAGTAATTCGATAAACAACAAGTTCAATAACAATCAACAATCGATAAAATCAATTCACAAACCCAACGGCTCAACAATATCTCGGTTAGCCACAAGTCTGATCAAATCAACTTAAACGATCACGAATTCATAACCGAAACAGAATATACTACCCTGTCTGTTGACTTAGCGCACATTAATTACTTAATGTAGCGTGCGTTAAGTTGCTCCCGTTAGCGTGCGCTAATGACATGCAGTTGCATGTATTTCGGATACCGATCAACATATGGCGATTATCAAGAACACTAAGTGATCTTGAACCAAGTTCAAAGCTATTAAAACAACGAAACTCGATATCCTTTAACATATAGGTAATCATCCTACTCTTAATCTAATTTATATATTCACATATCATCTTCTTCCTCAAATATCAACATCTTGAACACCAAGAACCTTAACAACACTTCCCTAATCTACCATTATAGAGATTAATCATCAACACTGACGTCAACATCCGCAGAGGAGGAGAAGGATTAACCAACTTATCTCAAGAAAATGAACTATACAATTCAAATCACACGAATCAAATTAATATCATCATACTCCGGTAATCCATCTTATAATCATGCTTATTAACTTGTTTATATGATAATCATTAACTCAAGAACATCAATCTTTAATCCAAAACGAAATCCAAAGGTGAAGAGTGATTACCTTGTATAGACAAACCATGAAGGAGAACAATCAACTTCATTTCAAGAATCATCAATAACTTCAAGAACAAGACTTTAATACATGTTCCTCAGCTTAATCTTGTTAAAGATCATCATCTCTCAGTGTTTGGAACCTCAAACTTCTCTCTAAAAACTCTCTCTTGAAATAAAGGAAGGAATGGCCAAATGAACATAATTCACATCTGCAATCATATATATATTGATTGTTATTAGCGTGCGCTACTTTTCCTTAGTAGCATGCGCTATCATGGTCCAGAGGCAACTGTTCTGCTTCGCACATCAGCTTACGTACGTAATGCCCATGCAATAACGTACGTAAATTACACTGTCTAGCGTGCAATTTCTTAGACCTTAGCGTGCGCTAATCGTAGTTGACTTGCTACAGTCCGCACCTACCCCCGTGTCCCCACATGCCGAAAGCACTGACGAGGATAAGATTCCTTTTTGTCCGATCTGTAATTAGTGTGCGCTAGTCCTTAGGTTTTAGCGTGCGTTAGTACTACATTACAACATCCGTTGACTCATCGGCACATGCGCCGAAAGTGGCCGGGTCCACACGTAGATTCCCTCTGAGCTGTTCTGCACTAGCGTCGACTAACATATGCCTGTAGCGTGCGCTATACCTGTACGATAGCGTGCGCTATACCTGCACGATAGCGTGCGCTATACATGACTATTAGCGTGCACTAACAAGGTTATATTTAGCCATTTTCAGCTACTCTTGTCCAACGTCTCGACATGCAGAATACGAACATACGGCATACGGAATACATATACTCAACACATTATATCCTCAAATGCAACTATCGACCAAATACGACAATTATACCAATGCTGACATCTCAATCTTTAATTTATTTTAGCCATACTGTACAGATTCCACGCTGTAAAATATAACTCGGATAAAATAATATTAAACATGTAATACGCGGTTGTAATTCAGTCATTATCATTCAGTAATTATCACTCAGTAATTATTCACTCATTAATGATCATTCATCGTTCATATTCATTCATTGTATTCATCGATCAGAGTAATTATATCGTACATCAGTTATTATCCGTCGTCATACCTGGTTGGAGGATCGAACCATGGTCATCATCATTGTCATCTTCATGGTGGGCTGTGTGTGAGGAGTAGCGCACGCTACGTACTCTCTTTAGCGCGCGCTAATTGAGTACGGGTAGCGCACGCTACCTCTCCGTATTACTGGACTGCAGCCGAGTTGGTGTAGCGCATGCTACGAAAGCTAAGTAGCGCACGCTAGTAAGTTCGGATAGCGCCCGCTATGCAGTCAGTGTAGCGCGCGCTAAGGCCGATCAGGCAGAGTCCAGTGGGTACTGGACTGATTTTGGAATAATTCCTAGCGCACGCTATGAGTGGATTTTAGCGTACGCTAATGGGGCAATAGCGCATGATGATTATTGGGCATAGCGCGCGCTATCGCGAGCAGGTCAGAGGACAGGAGGTTCTGGACTTCAGTCACTGGACATCAGGTATTTAGCTAGCGCACGCTAACATTTGGAGTTAACGCATGCTATCGAGAGGGCGTTAGCGCACGCTATCAAGTTCGTAGCGTACGCTAACGAGGCAGTCAGAGTTCACTGGACTGTCCGGTTAACCCGTTAGCGCACGCTAAATATCAGGTCGTAGCGTGCGTTAAAGTGGAATTACTATAAATAGGACAGTCCGGCTCAGATTCATCATTTTCACTTCTCACTTAGATTCCGGGTGATTTTGGGCGATTCAGAGAGATCTTTTCGAGCTGCACTCGTTTATCATCATCTTCAAGCTTATCATTTGGATTTATCATCATTTCATCCTCTCCAACACATCAAATAAAGGTAATTATTTCTTGGATCTAGAATTTCGGGTTTTGGGCATTTTCCTTCCGATTTCTTCGTGTAAGCTTGGATTGTTATTGGAATATTTTAGATATGGATTATATACCTTGAATAAATGTATTCCTACGGATTTATTGATATGTTTTTCGAATTTTATTAACATTTGGAGAATTAATCAAGAACCCTTAATGTTGACTTTGGTTATTTTTGGGGGTTTCCGATTATAGTTGCCGTAACTTCGAGTTGTGGTCTCCTATTGGAATATTGATATCATTGAAGGTGTTTTGTTGGATTGAACTACTCATTTTGGAGTTGGTTTCGATATATTTGGGTTTTGGTTATAATCAAGGGTTGATGTTCGCTAAATGGTTGTTTGAATGCCTCAATGAGTTTGGATATTGTTGTATCGACCTTTGAGTTAGTCGTAATTCATGCTTGATACGTATATTGAGAAGATTATTGGTAATTGTGTTATTCAAGGTTGTTCGAGCGACCGACATCTCTTTTTAGGATGTTGTTCGAGGAAGGACATTTCAACATCGGTATTGTGTAAGTGAATTCTTACTCGGTTAAAAGAATATTCATTCCTTACATTCTTGTTCATTCATACATGTAATTCACTCATAATATATCGTTCATGTCGAGACTTGTATTTATCAACTCATCATGTAACTCACGAGGAACGATGGTTCCAAAATCATTTCATTGAAGCTATCACTCGTTGTATCATTATTTCATCTCGGTGAGTCGTTCTTGATCCTTATCGGATTCTATTCATTACTCCTCACCTTGGTCATTTTTATTCTGGTGATCTTCCGGAATTATATTGCATGGCCGGTTGGCGCATGTGTGGAATTTTAGTCAGGCACACTATGGTCATGTGTATACGCGGGACTCCGGACACATTGGACTGTGCGCATGGTAATATGTATACGCGGGACTCCGGACACATTGGACCGTGAGACTGATTAGGCCAATAGCGGGTGTATATGCGGGACTCCGAACACTCTTCTATTTGTGCTCTTACGCACTTTATTCGGGCATACATTGATGCTCATCATTCAACTTAATTCATTAATTCATTTATGTGATTGTTGTATATTGTTCAACTCTTGAGGATTGTTGTTCTGTGTAACTTACCCCGTTGGGGGATGTTGTTTTCAGGTCATGTCAAGGCTAAGGCATGGGAAGAGAACGTTGACGGCGAGGAGTTCTAGTGATACTAGTAGGGGGGCCCAGTCCTTTTCAGTCATTCGTGTTTCTTCATTTTATTTCCGCTGCAAACTTCCGTTTGAATACTCATTTTATTCAGTGTTGTATATTTTATCTTCATATAAAATATACATGTATTCGGTATTATCCTGGGTGTGTTGTAATGAAACTCCTCAAATTTGATGATATAATGTGGTTCGGTACTACAATTATATTATTTAAGTCATTAATTTTCATTCGCCTGGTGGGTCCGAGTCGGGGGTCCATGGCACTGTAATATCCGCCTAGTTTGGGGTGTTACAGAGTTGGTATCGGAGAGTAGTTTTGAATAATACCTTCCGAGTCATGTCTCATTGAAATCATCGTTCATCAGACTAGTATCATTGGAATTTCGCGTCATGTGTGACACGTGCAAGAGCCGAGCCCCTCAGACCAAAGAACAGTAAGATTTCTGACGCCATGGTATAATTTTTGGCAATAAGAATCACTCATTCATCATTCAACAGTCAACAATCCTCATTTATCATTTTCATTTGTGATCATGTCGATCATGTTAACTCATTAATCACTCAGTTCATTTCACTGTTCAGTTGTTGATCTTGAGGATCGTATCATTAATCTTGTTAACTTGTTCAGGATAATCATTTCAAGAATTTCATCAGATAATCTCATCACTTCAGTTGATCATTCATGTAATTATTGTGTTTGAGCGCGTGTGCTCATTTTCATCATTTCATAACGTAATCATAATGTGATATTCATGCGAGATATATAATTATCTTGTCACTTTCCCACTTCAGTATGGAAAGAGCTGACAGAGGACGCGGGGGAAGAGGCCGCGGTGCGGGCCGAACCCCGAGAACTCGTGTGAATATACGTGTGAATGCGAGGAATAATGCTAATTCATCGAGCAGCGACGCCACCACTCATTCTACTGGAAATGATCATTCACTGTCAGGGAGCCGTACCTAGGACACAACTCATTCAGAGGGTGTTCGGGTTGACCCACTCGCCTTTATGCAGGGCATGATAGCTCAGATGACTCAAATGGCACGCCTCATGGAGACGATGCCGAACTCAGCTACTCAGAATCAACAGGCTCCTCTATCGCCACCTCAGGGGCAGGAGAAGGATGTGAGCAGTATTATTGGCGACATCTCTCGCCAAAGACCACCTACCTTCGAGGGCTCGTCTGAGCCGGCGGATATTGTTCATTGGCTTGAGCATTTCGAGAATTTATTTTCTATGGTGAATTGCCCGAAGGGCATAAAGTTTCTGTCGTGGCATACTACCTGGGTAAGAGCGCTTATTCATGGTGGTTATTGTTGAAGCCCACCGACGGATCATGTACTTGGGATCATTTCAAGACTCTCATGATGGAGAGGTATTATCCGGCCCCACTCAGAGAGGCCAAGTTATCGGAATTACTCACTCCCGACCTCTCAGCGGACGATGATGTTCTCGCCATCGCCGAGAAATTTCAGGAGCTTCTTCCTTTTGCCTCGTCTATTATTCACTCCGAGGCGGACAAGATCAAGTATTTCAACAAGAGGTTGAAACCTCTTATGCGGATGCAGTTGCTTAATCACAATTGCACCACTCTGGCCGAATTTATCGAGAAAGCTCTTACTTATGAGCTTACTGCTAAGGAGATTGCTAAGAATCAAACTCCATCATCTGGCAAGAAGTCAAATAATCGAAATCAGCCTGAAGGCAGTCAGGCAACTTTCAAGAAGCCTCGAGTGGGCTCTATTTTCACTGAGTGACCTCCTATGGCGCCCAGACCCGCGGAATCTCAGTCATGAGCGGCCAGTTCGGCCATTACCTATTTCAACTGTGGAGAATAGGGTCATTACAACACGAAGTATTTGAGGCAAACCGTTACGTGCAATAACTGTGGAATGGCGGGGCATAGGGCCCATTTTTTCCGAAAGGACTCCAACCTACTCCGGCGTCATCTCAGGCCCCGAAACAGTCAGCGGTTCCGAATCAGGCTACTCAGTCCGCGTCGTTTAAGACGACGGGAGCTAACAAAGGCGGAGCTCACAGCTATCAGCCGGGAGCATCCGGTTCTGGGGCTGGCAAGCCCCGAATTTATGAGATGAAGAGAGCTGATGATCCGGAAGCCCGAATGATCTCAGGTACACTCAAAATTCTATCTCAACCTGTGTGTACCCTTTTTGATACTGTTGCATCGCATTCATTCATTTTCGAGTCATGTTTGAGTAGACTACGTATGGGTAGTGCTACTAGTTGTGAGCCTTATGTCATTGGTCTACCTGATGGTAGAAGAATTATTGGGAATCATGAGATTAAGGATTGTCCGATTCAGCTTCATGGCCGTGATTGGTTAGCAAAGCTAATCGTGGTAGATTTACCGAGAGACGACGCCATCTTGGGTATTGATTGGATGGATCGTCACGCTGCCATCAGTAGTGTCCGTAAGCGTATGGCCACTATCATTTCAGACGATGGGGTCGAATGTGTATTTCAGGGAGGTAATCCCAGCTGTTCCGGTAGAGTCATCAATTTGATGAAAGCAGTGAAATTACTCAATTAGGGGGGTGTCAGTTATTGGTGCTATATGACCAAGACCAAGAAACCATCAGTAATGTTGACGGATATTCCTATAGTGAGAGAATATGCCGATGTATTTCCAGACGAGTTACCTGGTTTGCCTCCACAGAGAGATGTGGAATTCACGATTGAGTTGGAGCCTGGTACGTCCCCAATATCGAAGGCACCGTACCGGATGGCCCCGACCGAAATGCAAGAGTTGAAGAATCAATTAGAGGATCTAACCGAGAAGGGTTATATCTGGCCGAGTGCATCCCCGTGGGGAGCACCTGTGTTGTTTGTCAAGAAGAAGGATGGTTCGTTTCGCTTGTGTATCGATTACCGGGAATTGAACCGGGTGACGATCAAGAATAAATATACTCTACCCCGTATTGATGACCTTTTGTATCAACTTCAGGGAGCTTCAGTATTTTCCAAGACCGACTTAAGATCTGGATATCATCAGTTGCGAATTCGAGAGTCGGATATCGCAAGGACAACGTTTCGAACACGCTATGGTCATTATGAGTTCGCGGTAATTTCGTTTGGGTTAACTAATGCACCTGCGGTGTTCATGGAATTAATAAATCGGGTTTTCATCAACTATTTGGATCAGTTCGTGGTTGTCTTCATTGATGACATTTTGATTTATTCTCGTGACCGTGAGGAGCACGAATCTCACCTTCATCAGGTTCTCGATGTGTTGAGACGAGAGCAACTTTATGGAAAGTTTTCCAAATGTGAGTTCTAGATGTCCGAGGTGACGTTTCTCGGACATGTAATTTCATCAGACGGAGTTCGTATTGACCCTCAGAAGACGGAGGCTATCCGAGATTGGCAACCTCCGAAGAATGTTAAGGAAATCCGAAGTTTCCTTGGATTAGCTGGTTATTATCGGCGATTTGTGGAAGGATTTTCTAAAATTGCTCAACCCATGACGAACCTTTTACGGAAGGATAAGAGATACACATGGTCCGACGTGTGTCAGCAGAGTTTTGAGGAACTCAAGAGCCGATTAATTTCAGCACCTGTCCTTTCTTTACCGCAAGGGACGGAAGGATTTGTGGTTTATAGTGATGCGTCCGGACAGGGTCTCGGATGTGTACTAATGCAGAATGGGAAAGTTATTGCTTAGGCTTCACGACAATTGAGACCTTACGAGGTTAATTATCCGACCCACGACCTGGAGCTAGCAGCCATGTTGTTCGCATTGAAGATTTGGCGTCATTATCTTTATGGCATTACCTATCAGATATTCACCGATCATAAGAGTTTGAAGTATATATTTACTCAGAAGCAGTTAAATATGCGGCGGAGGCGGTGGTTGGAACTAATCAAAGATTATGATATTGAGATATTATACCACCCAGGCAAGGCGAACATTGTCGCCGACGCCTTGAGTTGTAAGTCCGTTCAGGAGCAGATGCTTGCTCGATTAACAATTCAGAGGGAACTTCAGCAGGAATTTCTGAGACCCGAGATTGAGGTCTGGTTACAATGAGTACAAGGGCAACTTTGCACGTTAGAGATTTCATCGCCACTTGAGGAGGCGATCAGAGAGAATCAGGGTTCGGACCCATTTTTGTTACACATTCGAGATGATGTGACTCAGGGGGAAGCCCCTGTATTTGTGGTCCACGAGGATGAACTTTTGCGATTTAAGAATTGGTTATGCGTACCGGTGAACGACGAGTTGAAAAACTCGATTTTGAGAGAAGCTCATGCTACCCCTTATTTCATTCATCCGGGATCTAGCAAGATGTACAAAGACTTGAAACAAAATTACTGGTGGAGTAATATGAAGCGAGAAGTCACGGAATTTGTTTCGAGATGTTTAACCTGTCAGCAAGTCAAGATAGAACATCGGCCGACGGTGTATGAAACCTCTCCCTATTCCAGAGTGGAAGTGAGAAGATATTTTAATGGACTTCATCACGAGTTTGTCGACGAGTCGTCGTGGCATGAATACAATTTGGGTAATTGTGGATCGTCTAACTAAGTCAGCCCATTTCTTTGAGATTAAGGATACGTGGGGTCCCGAAAGACTTGCCCAGTTGTTCATTAAAGAAATAGTGAGATTGCATGGTACTCCTAAGAGTATCGTTTCTGATCGTGACGGGCGATTCATGTCACATTTTTGGAAATCAGTTCATCGTGCTATGGCAACTCAGCTTAATCTCAGCACAGCTTTTCATCCTCAGTCCGACGGACAATCAGAGAGGACTATTCAGACATTGGAGGACATATTGAGAGCATGTGTCCTCGATTGGAAAGATGATTGGGAAGCCCAACTACCATTGATCGAGTTCACGTACAATAATAGTTGGCATGTTTCGATCAAGATGGCACCTTACGAGGCCTTGTACGGTCGTCGTTGTCGATCTCCTATGTGTTGGGATGACTTATCAGAATCAATCGGCACCGAGCCCGATATGCTTATAGCCGCCCGTGAGAAGGTAGCTTTGATCAGGAGTCGTTTGTTGACCTCTCAGAGTCAACAAAAATCATACGCAGATAACCATCGTCGGCCATTAGAGTTCGAGGCGGGTAACCATGTTTTGGTCAAGGTATCCCCGAGTCGAGGTATCTTCCATTTTGGGAAGAGGGGAAAATTGAGTCCGAGATTCATTGGACCGTAAGAGATTTTGGATCGAGTAGGCGATCTAGCTTATCGATTGGCGTTGCCTCCGGCGTTGAGCCGAATTCATAATATGTTTCACGTCTCTCAGTTGCGGAAGTATGTTGCCAATCCGAGTCACATACTTCAGTTCAACGAGATCGAGATCGCAGACGATCATTCGTATGAGGAGTGTCCCGTACGAGTCTTAGAGCGGCGAATCAAACAGTTGAGGAACAAGACGATTCCTTTGGTTAAAATTTAGTGGTCTAGACACGGAGTCGAAGAGGCTACTTGGGAAACCGAGAATAGTATGCGGGATAGTTATCCCGAGTTGTTTGACCCTTAGTTTCGGGGATGAACTCTTTTAAGAGGGGGTGTATGTAATACCCGGTTGTAATTCAGTCATGATCATTCAATAATTATCATTTAGTAATTATCACTCAGTAATTATTCACTCATTAATGATCATTCATCGTTCATATTCATTCATTGTATTCACCGATCAGAGTAATTATATCGTACATTAGTTATTATCCGTCGTCCTACCTGGTTGGAGGATCGAACCGTGGTCATCATCATTGTCATCTTCATGGTGGGCTGTGTGTGAGGAGTAGGGCACGCTATGTACTCTCTTTAGCGTGCGCTAATTGAGTACAGGTAGCGCACGTTACCTCTCCGTATTAGCGCACGCTAATGTGGTTCAGGCCTGCAGTCCAGAAGGCACTGGACTGCAGCCAAGTTGGTGTAGCGCACGCTACGAAAGCTAAGTAGCACACGCTAGTAAGTTCGGATAGCGCCAGCTATGCAGTCAGTGTAGCACGCGCTAAGGCCGATCAGGCAGAGTCCAGTGGGTACTGGACTGATTTTGGAATAATTCCTAGCGCACGCTATGAGTGGATTTTAGCGTATGCTAATGGGACAATAGCGCACGCTGATTATTGGGCGTAGCGCGTGCTATGGCGAGCAGGTCAGAGGACAGGAGGTTCTGGACTTCAGTCACTGGACATCAGGTATTTAGCTAGCGCATGCTAATATTTAGAGTTAACGCACACTATCGAGAGGGCGTTAGCGCACGCTATCAAGTTCATAGCGTACGCTAACGAGGCAGTCAGAGTTCACTAGACTGTCCGGTTAACCCGTTAGCGCACGCTAAATATCAGGTCGTAGCGTGCGCTAAAGTGGAATTACTATAAATAGGACAGTCCGGCTCAGATTCATCATTTTCACTTCTCACTTAGATTCCGGGCGATTTTGGGCGATTCAGAGAGATCTTTTCGAGCTGCACTCGTTTATCATCATCTTCAAGCTTATCATTTGGATTTATCATCATTTCATCCTCTCCAACACATCAAATCAAGGTAATTATTTCTTGGATCTAGAATTTCGGGTTTTGGGCGTTTTCCTTCTACTTTCTTCGTGTAAGCTTGGATTGTTGTTGGAATATGTTAGATACGGATTATCTACCTTGAATAAATGTATTCCTACAGATTTATTGATATGTCTTTCGGATTTGATGAACATTTGGAGAATTAATCAAGAACCATTGATGTTGACTTTGGTTATTTTTGGGGGTTTCCGATTATATTTGCCGTAACTTCGAGTTGTGGTCTCCTATTGGAATATTGATATCATTGAAGGTATTTTGTTGGATTGAACTACTCATTTTGGAGTTGGTTTTGATATATTTGGGTTTTGGTTATAATCAAGGGTTGATGTTCGTTAAATGGTTGTTTGAATGCCTCAATGAGTTTGGATATTGTTGTATCGACCTTTGAGTTAGTCGTAATTCATGCTTGATATGTATATTGAGCGGATTATTGGTAATTGTGTTATTTAAGGTTGTTCGAGCGACCAACATCTCTTTTTAGGACGTTGTTCGAGGAAGGACATTTCAACATCGGTAGTGTGTAAGTGAATTCTTACTCGGTTAAAAGGATATTCATTCCTTACGTTGTTGTTCATTCATACATGTAATTCACTCATAATATATCGTTCATGTCGAGACTTGTATTTATCAACCCATCATGTAACTCATGAGGAACGACGGTTCCAAAATCATTTCATTGAAGCTATCACTCGTTGTATCATTATTTCATCTCGGTGAGTCGTTCTTGATCCTTATTGGATTCTATTCATTACTCCTCACCTTGGTCATTTTTGTTCTGGTGATCTTCCGGAATTGTATTGCATGGCCGGTTGGCGCATGTGTGGAATTTTAGTCGGGCACACTATGGTCATGTGTATACGCGGGACTCCGGGCACATTGGACTGTGCGCATGGTAATGTGTATAAGCAGGACTCCGGACACATTGGACCGTGGGACTAATTAGGACAATAGCGGGTGTATATGCGGGACTCTGGACACTCTGCTATTTGTGCTCTTACGCACTTCATTCGGGCATACATTGATGCTCATCATTCAACTTAATTCATTAATTCATTTATGTGATTGTTGTATACTGTTCAACTCTTGAGGATTGTTGTTCTGTGTAACTGACCCCATTGGGGGATATTGTTTTCAGGTCATGGCAAGGCTAAGGCACGGGAAGAGAACGTTGACGGTGAGGAGTCCCAGTGATACTAGTAGGGGGCCCCAGTCCTTTTCAGTCATTCGTGTTTCTTCATTTTATTTCCGCTGTAGACTTCCGTTTGAATACTCATTTTATTCAGTGTTGTATATTTTATCTTCATATAAAATATACATGTATTCGGTATTATCTTGGGTGTGTTGTAATGAAACTCCTCATCGGAGTAATTTGATGATATAATGTGGTTCGGTACTACAATTATATTATTTAAGTCATTAATTTTCATTCGCCTGGTGGGTCCGAGTCGGGGGTCCACGGCACTGTAATATCCGCCTAGTTTGGGGTGTTACAATACAACAGTAGTAGAAATTCCAGATATTACATACTACACCACTTAAAATAAGTTTCGTCCTCGAAACTTGCAATCCTTCATAGAAAAACAAGCAAACCATTAAACCAAAATATTTCGAAACCATGACAACAACAATCAATCATCATTATTACCGAATATCCAAACAGTACACTTGCAAATGCGCAAAGTCGACGATATCCTGAGATAATAGCAATCACAATTCCATGAGTCTCAAAAAAAAAATATCATCTTCGGATGAAATAATCTATCTGTGTCAAAACCTGTCTGCCTGATCGCACAATTAAGTCCAAATTCTGATAAAACCGATAATACACGATAGATCTGTGAAACAACTGTCCAACACAATAGCAACAAATCCCGAACTATCGACACAAAGTCTGAACGCTCAGATGATCACCAGCAATGATCAACCCATAAATTAATCGAGAATATCATTGACATGATAAACTCTTATATGACCAATCCAAAGGTCAAAATGCAACCGAGAATACCATCAACATGATAAACTCTAATATTACCAACTAGAGGTCAAAACACAATCGAGAATATCATCACCATGATAAACTCCAATATTACCAACGAACGATCAACGATAATCGGGAATACCCTCACACGGTAAGCTCCAACATGATCAACATAGAACCGCAGAAATCGATATACGAAAGAACAAAATTCTCAAAACATTAAACAAATCACATACAATGAATCTCAACGAAACACAACCGACTGGTGAACATTCCTCTCGGCATACGAACAACCAATCGCAAATCGATGAACATACCAATACATACAAGGAGTGGGAACGACCACACATTGTCCAAAACAACCAGTTTGGGGTCACCATCCCCAAATCTACACTTACAAAGAAATCATTCAAAAATCACTATGGTAAAATCGCGCTACTACCGTACCAATGGAATCACATAGCACATATGTCCCAGTTTCACAAAATCCAAAGTTCCAAAATTACATCATGTGAATGAATCTACAAGACGCAGCATATTTCTCTTATCCGATAAATCTATCGATCATCCCTGGATAACCAAACTACCATACTAAAGTTCGAATCTCTTTTCCTCGTACCATCGATATGATATCCAGTTTATGAGTCACACTCATAACTTCACCATGATATGCACCATGCGCTAAATTCGTATGTATATCAGTCACATTTTCAAAATGAGTTTGAAATCATATAGTCTTGTCAAGAAGACAAATTTTCGAAAGTTCTTTCAAGAATTTCAAAACTCAAAACATAAATCTTGGTAAGACCACAAAATCAATTTCCAAAAAATTAAATCGGCTCACTGGTGCCAAGTATTCGATAATAATTCTTTTCGAATACGCATGATTAAATAAAATGAAAGTATGCAAATGATTGACCACATCCATACTACTGTATACCAATTCAGCTCGTCACCAATATCCACTGATATTCCATCGAAAAACCACACGATAGAGTTCCAAAATCTCAATATATAAACTCCGACCCAAAAACTCCTTTTCCACATATGACTCGCAATGTCAACCATTAACCCATCCTGGATTACCTCAAATATGCTATGACAAAACATTGAAACAAATCAACACAGCGAAAGACTTCCCGAGAGGTTTCATTTGAACAAGTAAATCAAAACCTCAGAAGGTAGTAATAAAATAGGTAAACAATTGGTAGAGTGTTTTACAAATCTCGAGAGTTTTTAGAAACCATAAAAAAACCTTTTGAAACATTAGGGTCTCAGCCCGTATCTCGTTCCGCATTACAAGAAGTTTAAAAAGTAGAAAACCCTTTTTCGGACCCCAAGTCCTGAGTTATAGAACCATTTCAAAATCGATTGGGTCTCGGCCCAAAAATCATTTTCCGCAAAACATCCATAAAACATTCATTTTGAAAAGTATCATTTTCAAATGCTCAAAAACAGTCCGTATATCTCAAAATGAACTAACATGACTACATGTTCTCCTGAACAATCCACAATATTTCTCCCAAATGCACAACTCCGTTCCAAAACTTAATCGACATATTAATTTCCAAAATCATAACTTCTCAAGATCATCAATTCTGTCCCAACCCTGTCACCTTATACCGTAATGCATAATATTCTGCTGAATCTCAAAGCATATCAACTTAGAACGGCAATAAATCTTGATAAAATTTAAAAATCTAAATACTTACAGATCGTGAAGCCGACGATTCCCCGTGATACTGGCACATGTCTCGACTCAAGAAAATACTCGACACAGACATTTACAAGACACACATTTTATCAAAACCGTCGTAAAATCTCATTTGAAACCACAAGGCCCGAAATGCCAAAACTCAACAGTTTAAAAACATACGTTAACCTATTGCTTACACGCACCGACAGAATAGATTTAGAAAATGATTGCCAAAGTAACCTAAGTTACCAGATACCAAATGGCCATTTAAAAATACTCACGCAACGGATAAAGATAAACAATTAAAATACTCTAGCAGTGGAATACAACAACTGATCAGAAACTCAATACACAAATACATGTCCTAGTCAGTATCCTCTGGAAAGCTTATCTCTTCATGACCGCTACAAGCTTGATAATCCAAGAACCTAAAAAGAAAGCCCACGACGGGGTCAGCCATAATATCCAACAATGATAACCATCACATCACGTCAATAATTACATATCAATGGAAATACTAAATAAGAATACGACCAATGTAATCTTACCATCGTAACTTTATGAAAATCCACGATTCGTATCCTTAACAACACAATAAGATAATACCAAAATATTTGTACGGTATCTCAACAATACCCAAGGTTCTCAAAACATTATCATAACTCGCGATACGGAAATTATACCAACTCTGGCCAATTCAATCCATCGGATAACGTCGACAATTCCAATATGATAATCGATTGTCCATCAAAGACAAGTACCAAGGAAATACGGAACATACCTCAAGATACGAAATACCATTACAATCACGTCAGTCTAATCCGAGATCAGATCAACACAACATACGGACATGGTCCTAACACAAGACCTTCAAATGCATACCCATATGACAACGTCAATATGATCACAACAATAACGACAATGTATAGTTATGGTAAACCCATAATATACATATGCACAACAACAATACATGGCAATCCGATGATCCAGCGTTCATTGCCTAGATCCCCTGATGATCCCGTCAGACCAACCCGAGGTGGAAAACCCGTCCGATGATCCAGCACACGCTAGCATAGATCCCCCGATGATCCCGTCGGACCAACACGAGGTGGACATATGACAACAATGCACAACTGCACAAAACAACAGTACATAATACACGACAACAACAATGCACAAATGCATGACAACAACGATACACGAATGTATCACGAAATGATCGATACAAATGATAAAACTGATTAGAGTACTTGCCCCGAGTCCTTCGCAAACGATCTCAATGTCTAAACCATCACGAACCATTATCCTCAATACTCGACGGTCCAAAGTATCACGGATTGCAGATAATTCATATCTTCGTCTTTATCATAATATATCCTCGATATACAAGTATACCAATAACAAAAGTAAATCATATACATTATGATTTAGATTCCCAAAACTCGAATACGATTTATAATCCCAAATCTCCTGTGATTACGATTATAAACATTGCTATACGAATTATACACGAATGAAATGGAAACTATTCATTAAATACTATAAACTGAGCAAGTAATAACTTACCTCGATACCGATACAATGACGAGGAAGCTGTTACCAAATCCATTGCGGTCATCTACAAGTTCCTCGGTCCGGACCAAAGCAATTCACGAACATCCTAGAACTCGACCGCAACACACGGTTATAATCACCGATCAATATTCTCAACCTATTTATTCGATAAACAACAAGTTCGATAACAATCAACAATCGATAAAATCAATTCCGAAACCCAACGGCTCAACAATATCTTGGTTAGCCACAATTCTGATCAAACCAACAAAAACGATCACGAATTCATAACCGAAACAGAATATACTACCCTGCCTGTTGACTTAGCGCACGTTAATTACTTAACGTAGCGTGCATTAAGTTGCTCCCGTTAGCGTACGCTAGCCAGTAGGCTTAGCGTGCGCTAATGACATGCAGTTGCATGTATTTCGGATACCGATCAACATATGGCGATTATCAAGAACACTAAGTGATCTTGAACCAAGTTCAAAGCTATCAAAACAATGAAATCCGATATCCTTTAACATATAGGTAATCATCCTATTCTTAATCCAATTCATATATTCACATATCATCTTCTTCCTCAAATATCAACATCATGAACACCAAGAACCTTAACAAAACTTCCCTAATCTAACATTATAGAGATTAATCATCAACAATGACGTCCCCAGTGAGAAAGTACTGGGCAATAGGGACCTTACGGTCCTCGGGACAGTTGGGGGAAACGATGACTTTAGATATCTCCTTGATCCACGCCTCCCAGCCGATCGGGTCTGATGCTCCCGAAAACTGAGGAGGATGCATCTTGATGACATCTTGGAGCCAACGGTCTGCTCCGCCCCAATTAGCATGGGCCGGATCCGGGTTCTGAACCACCTGAGATATCGCCGCCATTTGGTTTACCATTTGTTGCATAACAGCCGCAATACCAAGGTCGGCGTGATCCTGAGAAGAAGCATGACTGTGACGGTCACCGGTACTGCCGGCTCCCGAAGAATGCGACGTGGCCGCCCCACCGGCCGCCCCACGTCCCCGTCCGCGTCCACGGCCACGTTCACGACCACGACCACGGCCCCTTCCAGCATCCATGCTGGTGTTAAGAGGTGGCAAAAAACAACTCGATGATAAGTAAAAGAGGGAAAATAACCACAGTTCAAGAAATGGAAATACGGTACGAGAAAACAAAGAATCGAGTAAGAAAACTTACGAACACTGGAAGTACTGAGATGCCGGCAGCGGTGTGACAATGTGCACAAAAAAACACAACTAGACCCAAATAATCGACAAGCCTAGGTATCCATAAACCGTGCTCTGATACCATTTTCTGTAACACCCCCGAGATATTCGAAGTATATTACAGCGCCGTGGACCCCTACATGGGACCCACCAGGCTAAAACAAGGAAACACCACTCGACTAACTATCTCAGTTAGCGAGGACACACACATTTAAATAATACAACATATAAAGATACGACTGGAGCAACCAGCGTAATAAACATCAACCGAACAATATAGCAATTTGAGTTAATACAAAACGAAGTTCGGAGTGAAAAACCTAAGTACTCGCGAGTACAATCTATAAGTTTATAAGTGTGGGAAACAACCATATCGAAATAGGCACGAGGAATATGAAGACTCGAATGCACATGTCAACGACCCTGGCCAACATCTTCGCACTGTCCCAGCGCTCGCTCGTCCGACAGAACATAACCTGAAAACCATAACAAGAATTTCCCCAAAACGGGTCCCCAACGGGGTTAGCAATTACGCTAGTACAAGTAATCAAGGCAAACCATTCGCTTACACGTTTCATAGTACAATGCACCAAATCATTTCAAAAACCAAAACCAGACATGTCTTTTCCGGAAACAAACAGTCAATCACATTTACCTAGGACCGGGACGAAGCCACGAATCCCATTCGAGGCCTATAAGGACCCTCTCGAGATGGCCATATCATAAAACAAATCACGCACGTGCATCGCCTAAGACCGGGACGAAGCCACAAATCCCACTCGAGGCCTCTAAGGACCCTCCCGAGCTGGCTAGCTAAACAAACTCATGAATCCAGGGCTCAAACCATTGGACTCCCTCCGTGATCCCATCGGACCCTCCCGAGGTGAGCAATCACACACAATATACATTACCATTTCACGTTAAGCATAAAGGTTTCCAAAAATACTTGCCTCGAATAATTGATGACGCAACGAATGGAAAGGAAAATCACCGACGAACGCTAGGAACCAACGGAACCGAACCTAACGATTCGAAGAACATAATCACAACCAACTCTAAACGAATACAGAAATGGAATACACCCGAAAACCCGCCTATGATTCATGTATATTCGTATAAAAATAACAACGAGGGTGGACCACAACCGAACCCTCTCGAATATGCAACAACCACGAAATATACCATGAATCCCTAAGGAAAACAAGAATACTAGAAAGATTAATCATATTCAACATGAATTAATCAACCGTATGGAACGAATCGAAGAAAAACCCGAAACCCCCCAATTTACTCAAAAGTAGGGTTCTAAAAATATTTACTTTGGATTAGGATGAAAGATTCGTGTTGATGTTGTTATAATACACCAAGTGTAACACCCCAATTCACAAATGGGACATTACACGCCGTAGAACCCTCGTGAGGTCTATCAGGCTAACACATGACACATAACCACAATGAAATCCCAAAAGATGCACTCAAAAGTAAATAAGGCCGTGGCCTCGGCCAAAACATTTCAACGGAGTACATGAAACAGAAGGCAAATATCAATTCATTGCCCACGCAGGGGACTTAAACCAAGTTTAGAAGTAAACAGTCTAACTCCAGTACTCGACAAATGCAATGACAAAACATAAAAATACAGACTCGAGCCACATCATCATGCCAGCCCATCCTTTGTGTGCGCATCCCGTGCCAGCTCCTCAGCTCGGCCAGTACCTGAAATGCATAAAACGCATTTCCCCCATTTAAGGGGTTAGCATTCGAATAGCTAGTGCAAGTACACAATTACACAACATTATATATAAATACGAATTTTACACAATCATCTCAATCAGAAATCATTTGCCATAAATATTCCTAAATACTACATTGGTAATCAAATCAGTTTCAATCATCACGATATCGCAAAATCAAAACTGGTATCCCGTGGCCGTACCCCTCAGTATCGACCCCCAGACATCCCGTCGAACGCTCCGGGTGGGATACCACTTCCGTGGCCGTACCCCTTAGTATCGACCCCCAGACATCCCGTCGGACACTCCGGGTGGAATTTCAACCACACGCACACCCAAGTCCACTTCCGCGGCCGTACCCCTTAGTATCGACCCCCAGACATCCCGTCGGACACTCCGGGTGGAAGGAACACAACTCACGCACCCGAAAACCACAATTCATCATTCATTTCGAAAACACAACATACATAACGAAATGTAATACATGTACTTGCCTTGAATAAGGCGAAACGAAGGAAATGACGAAGGAATAGGTTTCGGTCCGAACAATCCTCCCAAATCCATTCCTAACACAATAACGGTATACAACAAGTCTCAATAATGCGGAAAGGTAAGAATTAATCCTAATTCTGGCCATTGGAACAATTTGTCGGTCAATACGAGGTCCAAGACGGTTATAATCTAACAATGGAGAAACTACGAGGTTAAATTCGTTAAACTATAATGGAATCAAGGGATTTACGATTACACAATCGTAATCTAATAATTCATCGAGTCTAAATCGGATTAAAGGAAGAATTATGCCGAAAATCCCGAAATCTCAAAAAAACTAGGGTTCAACGAAGTATACCTCGATTCGGATAGAGAATGATGATTATGATGATGATTAACCTCCCTTGGTACACAATAATCAATCTCCAGAGGAACTCTAAGGATTGCTCTGGGCAAATCGCTCCAAATCGCTCAAGGAAACTCACGTTGCGCACAAAGGGGTGAGAAGGAACGAAATAATGCGACTGAGGTTAAGTCAGGATTTAAAACGCCTGACAGTGTGTTACGTACGTTAACACGAGCTGTTAACGTACATTATAAAGTTTACGTACGTAACCTCTCAGAGGTTAACGTACGTAACGAACAATCTGTACTCATTTGTGAAAACCATAACGTACATTACCAATAGGGTATAGCCTACGTTATGATGCCTCTATAACGTACGTAAGGAAGCATGCATAACGTACGTTATGCATGCAGCAGTCCCACACTGCTAAACACTTAATTCTGCACAGTCGATACAACGACGAAACGCAACGCAAGGATAGAATCAAAAGTGTAAACATGAGGTATCCATAACAACGAAGCTGAGTTTTGAAAGAAAATACACTACCAACTTCCGAGGAATCCAAAATACGACAAGGAGGATAAAAGCACCCTAAACTTCTAGGAAAATACAAAATGGCCCAAACATCCGAAAATTCATGATACAACGTCGGATTAACAAACCGAAAGTCTCAGCGCGACCAACTCAACCATACAAACTTATGAAAACCGAGCAACAACGAAAATGAACGAGTTTAACGAGAATCGAATACACATGCGATAAAATATAACTCAAGATGAAATTACGTAAAAACATCATCGAGACTCGACCAAACGGAGAAACTCCAAGAACAAAACAGGTTCAGAATTCCAAAATAGTGCTAAGCGAGTTGTCCGAAATGAACATACACCAAAAATAGAAATCACGGATATTACATTCTCTCCCCCTAAAAATAAGTTTCGTCCTGAAACTTACAACGCGAATAACTCGGGGTATCTCGACCTCATACTCTCTTTCGTCTCCCATGTGGCTTCCTCGGATCCATGCCTCGACCATTGCACTTTAACTAAGGGAATGGTTTTGTGCCTGAGTTGCTTCACCCGACGCTCTAAGATCTGAATCAGCCTCTCCTCGAAGGTAATGTCGGGCCCCAACTCGATCTCTCCAAAATCGATAATATGGATATGGTCCGATACGTATTTCCTAAGCTGGGAAACATGAAATACGTTATGCACGTGGCTCGGGACGGCGGCAAGCCTAACCGATACGCAAGCTCTCCAACTCTCTCTAAAATCTCGAACGGTCCAATATATCTCGGACTAAGTTTACCCTTCCTACCGAAGCGGTAAACTCCCGTGTTGGCGACACCTTAAGCAAGACATGATCTCCCACCTCAAACTCCAACGGCCGGCGACGCGTATCGACATAAGACTTTTGCCGACTCTGGGCCATCAACAACCTATCGCGAATCAGAGCAATCTTCTCTCTCGTCTCAACTACCATATAGGGCTCGGTACCAATCAGCTCGGACGCATCGTCCCAACACAACGGTGATCTGCACCTCCTCCCATACAATGCCTCGAATGGTGCCATTTTGATCGAGGCGTGCCAACTATTGTTGTACGTGAACTCGATCAATGGCAAGTGCGACTCCCAATCATCCTCCCAATCTAAGGCACAGGCTCTCAACATATCCTCCAGTGTCTGTATCGTCCGCTTAGACTGTCCGTCTGTCTGAGGGTGGTAGGATGTACTGAGTCTCAACTCGGTCCCCAAGGCCCTATGAACGGCCTGCCAAAAATGTGATATAAACCGTCCATCACAATCCGAAACAATACTCTTAGGAGTCCCATGCAATCTCACGATCTCTGCAATAAACACTCGTGCCAGTCTCTCTGGCCCCCAAGTGTCCATAATACCCAGGAAATGAGCTGATTTGGTCAGTCGATCGACAATAACCCAAATCATGTTCATTCCAGTCCGAGTCCTAGGCATACTGGTAATGAAATCCATAGAAATATCCTCCCATTTCCACTCCGGGATAGGAAGTGGTCGTAAAAGCCCCGCGGGTCGCTGATGCTCGATCTTAACCTGCTGACAGGACAAACATCTCGACACAAACTCGCTAACGTCTGTCTTCAAATTACTCCACCAGTAGTTACTCCTCACATTCTTGTACATTTTACTCGTACCAGGATGTATGGAGTAAGGTGTGGTATGAGCTTCACTCAAGATCTTCTGTCTCAGCTCAATAACACTCGGTACACATAGTCTGCCGCGAAATCTCAAAACTCCGTCATCCTGAACCAAAAATCCAGGGGCTTTCCCCTTTCTCACATCCTCCCTCAGCTGGACCAAAAACGGATCATCATACTGTTTCGCCTTGATATCATCAGTCAAGGACGAAGTGATCTCCAACGCACATAATCGACCCCGAACTCTCGAACCCAAACCTCGATATTCGAAAATAAAATCCCGCCGGATCCTGCTCTGTGGCGCAAGTACCTCTAACATCTATAACGCCACCGGCTTTCGGCTCAACGCATCAGCCACTATGTTAGCCTTACCCGGATGATAAAGTATCTCTAGGTCGTAATCTTTAATTAGCTCCAACCACCTACGCTGTCTCATATTCAACTCTTTTTGACTAAAGATATACTTCAAACTCTTGTGATCCGTAAATATCTTACACGATGACCCATAGAGATAATGCCTCCAGATCTTTAAGGCGAAAACAACCGCAGCTAACTCCAAATCGTGCGTGGGGTAATTCGCCTCATACGGTTTCAACTGGCGGGACGCATAAGCAATAACTCTATCTCTCTGCATCAAAACGCATCCGAGCCCGAGGCTCGAAGCATCACTATATACCACGAAATCTTCGTTCCCTTGAGGCAACGCTAACACAGGTGCGGTAGTTAGTCGTCTCTTCAGCTCGTCAAAACTACTTTGTCTGTCTGCGGTCCACTCGAATTTCTGAGTCTTCTGGAGTAACTGAGTGAGTGGTCTAGCGATCTTGGAAAATCCCTCAACGAACCTACGATAATAGCCAACAAGACCCAGAAAACTCCTCACCTCCTTCACATTCTTAGGAGGCTCCCAAGCCATCACTGCCTCTATCTTCTGCTGATCTACCCGAACTCCCTCTGCTGAAATCACATGCCCGAGGAACATCACTTCCTTGAGCCAAAATGCACACTTAGAGAACTTTGTGTACAACTGCTCAGCTCTCAAAATGTCTAGTACAATCCGGAGATGTAAGGCGTGCTCCTCCCGACTCCATGAATAGATAAGAATATCATCGATAAAGACGACTATGAATTTGTCCAGATACTCAATAAAAACTCTGTTCATCAACTGCATGAACACTGTTGGGGCGTTGGTTAGCCCGAAAGGCATAACCACAAACTCGTAATGGCCATATCTCGTCTGAAAGGCAGCTTTCGGTATATCGATGTCCCGAATCCTCAACTGGTAGTAGCCCGATCGCAAATCAATCTTCGAAAAGACTGTCGCCCCCTGAAGCTGATCAAACAAGTCGTCAATCCGGGGCAAAAGGTATTTATTTTTGATGGTTAACTTGTTTACTTCTCGATAGTCGATGCATAAACGAAGTGATCCATCCTTCTTCTTAACAAAAAGTACAGGCGCGCCCCAAGGCGATGCGCTCGGTCGAATATACCCTTTATCTAACAAATGTCCCAACTGATTCTTCAATTCTAACATCTCTGACGGTGCTATACGGTACGACACTCGAGAAATAGGGGCCTCATTCGGATCTAGATCAATAGGAAACTCCACCTCTCGCTGTGGTGGTAATCCCGACAAGTCATCCGAAATACGTCAGGTATTCACTAACAACTGGAATTGACGACAAATGAACTCCACCATCTTTCGCCTTCAGAGCATAACACCAGTAGCCGACACAACCATGGTTCAGAAGTTTCATCGCCTTCAAGGCACTAATCACACTCCCCGATCTACCCGGCTTACAACCGACGAGAGTATGCTCGGTGCCGTCCTCGGCCACTATTGAGATGGTACGAGTCCGATAGTTCATGATAGCACTGTGACGATCCAACCAATCGTCCCCGAGGATCAAATCCTCACCCTTAAGGTCTATAACAATTAGATTCGAGGGCCAATCCCGGCTCCTAATCCTCACTGGGCAATCCCTAACTTCCCGGTCCCCAACCATACGATCCCCACTGGGCGTACTCACTACAAACGGTTCACACTCAAACAAGCAGTTAAAACCAATACGACTCACACAATCCGATACAATAAAGGAATGGGTAGCACCCGAATCAAAAAGCACTGAAACTGGATGAGTAAGGATCTGGGTGGTACTTGACTCCACCGGAACGTCTGCCTCCTCTGTGCGCCTCATCTGATACAATCGGGGGTGAACTGAACCCGAACTCGATGCTGCACGGCGATCCGGCTGACCCCGACCCCTACCACGACCCGAACTCTGCGGAACATGAGTAGCTGGAGTGTTGTGATCCCTCTGATCGGCAGTGGTATTCGGAACTCTATTCGCCCTGGTGGCCCTCTCACAATGAGCTGCCCGATGCCCGGTCTGCCCACAAGTAAAGCAAGTAACTGGAGGAGAAGGGCAATCCTTCATCAAATGGTCATATTGGTTGCAGTTAAAACAAACCCTGCCACCAGAAGCAACGGACTGGACTGAACGATTACCCTGAGATCACCCAGCCTGATGAAACGGTCTCTTCCCAGGTGTAGGGGCAGACTGTGCTCTCGGAAATCGGCCACTCTTGCCGGCTGAAAAACTGCCAACTGTTTTCTGTTTCTTGGCCTCGGTACCCAACTCTGATTCCAGTGCGGCCATCTCGATCGCTATAGCACGATCCTGATATTCCCTCAAAGTGGCACACATGAGCGGTGCCATACTCTACGTGATATGCGGCTTCATGCGCATATTGAAGTAACGGATTTTATCAGCCTCCGTCCTCACTTGATCTCTCACGAAACCCAACTGCTGATTGTAAGACATAATGGCCTGAGAAATCGGCACATCCTGGGGTGTGGCAGTGAAAAACTCCACAATTCTGCGTTCTTTGACTGGCGGCGGACAATATTCTGCTTCCATAGCAGCCCTGAACTCCTCCCAAGTAGCTCGACGGTCTCTAGGCGCAATGGCCTCCCACCATTCCGCAACTTCCTTATCCAGGAGTACTGGGCAATATGTACCCTCCTGTCTTCGGGACAAGCTACGGCATCGAAGGTCCTGGACAACTGAAAGAGCCAATTCTCCCAACCGAGGGAGTCAGAAGATCCGGAGAAACGAGGAGGGTGCATCTTAGTCACCGTCTGAAGCCACTTGCTAGCTTCCTCTTCAGGTGTCGGGGGCGGATTCTGGCGTCCACCCTGAACTATCTAAGTAAGTTGGGCTACTAACTGCTGAAGTACGGCAGTAGCCCCGGCGTCGGCATTATTACCCGACAGCACTGAGTGAGAGGCTGAGTCCGCAGAGGACTGAGAAAGTGAGCCCTCTTCATTATCAGCACCCCGACCACGGCCTCGGCCGCGTCCCCTAGCCGGTCTACCACGACCTCTCAACATACTGAAGAAAATATGAAAGGAACAAGATCAGAAAGATTCACAATTGACAAGGTTGGTATCACAATTCACAATTCCGAACAACGCAAGAAAATGAATTACAGAAAAATAAGAGTTCGAGGAGACTTACAGCCACGGGTCGCACGAAAAGATGGTAGCATGATGATATTAGGCTCAACGACTGACTCTAATGACGCAACTGACAGATCCAAAATTTACCGACAGCCTAGGTATTCAAAACCTAAGCTCCGATACCATAAATCTAACACTCCAATTCACAAATGGGACATTACACGCCGTAGAACCCTCGTGAGGTCTACCAGGCTAACATATGGCACATAACCACAATGAAATCCCAAAAGATGCACTCAAAAGTAAATAAGGCCGTGGCCTCGGCCAAAACATTTCAACGGAGTACATGAAACATAAGACAAATATCAATTCATTGCCCACGCAGGGGACTTAAACCAGGTTTAGAAGTAAACAGTCTAACTCCAGTACTCGACAAATGCAATGAAAAAACATAAAAATACAGACTCGAGCCACATCATCATGCCAGCCCATCCTTTGTGTGCGCATCCCGTGCCAGCTCCTCAGCTCGGCCAGTACCTGAAATGCATAAGACGCATTTCCCCCATTTAAGGGGTTAGCATTCGAATAGCTGGCGCAAGTACACAATTACACAACATTATATACAAATACGAATTTTACACAATCATCTCAATCAGAAATCATTTGCCATAAATATTCCGGAATACTACATTGGCAATCAAATCAGTTTCAATCATCACGATATCGCAAAATCACAACTGGTATCCCGTGGCCGTACCCCTCAGTATCGACCCCCAGACATCCCGTCGAACGCTCCGGGTGGGATACCACTTCCGTGGCCGTACCCCTTAGTATCGACCCCCAGACATCCCGTCGGACACTCCGGGTGGAATTTCAACCACACGCACACCCAAGTCCACTTCCGCGGCCGTACCCCTTAGTATCGACCCCCAGACATCCCGTCGGACACTCCGGGTGGAAGGAACACAACTCACGCACCCGAAAACCACAATTCATCATTCATTTCGAAAACACAACATACATAACGAAATGTAATACATGTACTTGCCTTGAATAAGGCGAAACGAAGGAAACGACGAAGGAATAGGTTTCGGTCCGAACAATCCTCCCAAATCCATTCCTAACACAATAACGGTATACAACAAGTCTCAATAATGCGGAAAGGTAAGAATTAATCCTAATTCTGCCCATTGGAACAATTTGTCGGTCAATACGAGGTCCAAGACGGTTATAATCTAACAATGGAGAAACTACGAGGTTAAATTCGTTAAACTATAATGGAATCAAGGGATTTACGATTACACAATCGTAATCTAATAATTCGTCGAGTCTAAATCGGATTAAAGGAAGAATTATGCCGAAAATCCCGAAATCCCAAAAAAACTAGGGTTCAACGAAGTATACCTCGATTCGGATAAAGAATGATGATTATGATGATGATTAACCTCCCTTGGTACACAATAATCAATCTCCAGAGGAACTCTAAGGATTGCTCTGGGCAAATCGCTCCAAATCGCTCAAGGAAACTCACGTCGCGCACAAAGGGGTGAGAAGGAACGAAATAACGCGACTGAGGTTAAGTCAGGATTTAAAACGCCTGACAGTGTGTTACATACGTTAACACGAGCTGTTAACGTACGTTATGAAGTTTACGTACGTAACCTCTCACAGGTTAACGTACGTAACGAATAATCTGTACTCATTTGTGAAAAACGTAACGTACGTTACCAATAGGGTATAGCGTATGTTATGATGCCTCTATAACGTACGTAAGGAAGCATGCATAACGTACGTTATGCATGCAGCAGTCCCACGCTGCTAAACACTTAATTCTGCACAGTCGATACAACGACGAAACGCAACGCAAGGATAGAATCAAAAGTGTAAACATGAGGTATCCATAACAACGAAGCTGAGTTTTGAAAGAAAATACACTACCAACTTCCGAGGAATCCAAAATACGACAAGGAGGATAAAAGCACCCTAAACTTCTAGGAAAATACAAAATGGCCCAAACATCCGAAAATTCATGATACAACGTCGGATTAACAAACCGAAAGTCTCAGCGCGACCAACTCAACCATACAAACTTATGAAAACCGAGCAACAACGAAAATGAACGAGTTTAACGAGAATCGAATACACATGCGATAAAATATAACTCAAGATGAAATTACGTAAAAACATCATCGAGACTCGACCAAACGGAGAAACTCCAAGAACAAAACAGGTTCAGAATTCCAAAATAGTGCTAAGCGAGTTGTCAAAATGAACATACACCAAAAATAGAAATCACGGATATTACATTCTCTCCCCCTAAAAATAAGTTTCGTCCTGAAACTTACAACGCGAATAACTCGGGGTATCTCGACCTCATACTCTCTTTCGTCTCCCATGTGGCTTCCTCGGATCCATGCCTCGACCATTGCACTTTAACTAAGGGAATGGTTTTGTGCCTGAGTTGCTTCACCCGACGCTCTAAGATCTGAATCAGCCTCTCCTCGAAGGTAATGTCGGGCCCCAACTCGATCTCTCCAAAATCGATAATATGGATATGGTCCGATACGTATTTCCTAAGCTGGGAAACATGAAATACGTTATGCACGTGGCTCAGGGACGGCGGCAAGCCTAACCGATACGCAAGCTCTCCAACTCTCTCTAAAATCTCGAACGGTCCAATATATCTCGGACTAAGTTTACCCTTCCGGCCGAAGCGGTAAACTCCCCGTGTTGGCGACACCTTAAGCAAGACATGATCTCCCACCTCAAACTCCAACGGCCGGCGACGCGTATCGACATAAGACTTTTGCCGACTCTGGGCCATCAACAACCTATCGCGAATCAGAGCAATCTTCTCTCTCGTCTCAACTACCATATAGGGCTCGGTACCAATCAGCTCGGACGCATCGTCCCAACACAACGGTGATCTGCACCTCCTCCCATACAATGCCTCGAATGGTGCCATTTTGATCGAGGCGTGCCAACTATTGTTGTACGTGAACTCGATCAATGGCAAGTGCGACTCCCAATCATCCTCCCAATCTAAGGCACAGGCTCTCAACATATCCTCCGATTCAGACGTCCGCTAGAACATCCGTCTGCTCGAGGGTGGTAGGATGTACTGAGTCTCAACTCGGTCCCCAAGGCCCTATGAACGGCCTGCCAAAAATGTGATATAAACCGTCCATCACAATCCGAAACAATACTCTTAGGAGTCCCATGCAATCTCACGATCTCTGCAATAAACACTCGTGCCAGTCTCTCTGGCCCCCAAGTGTCCATAATACCCAGGAAATGAGCTGATTTGGTCAGTCGATCGACAATAACCCAAATCATGTTCATTCCAGTCCGAGTCCTAGGCATACTGGTAATGAAATCCATAGAAATATCCTCCCATTTCCACTCCGGGATAGGAAGTGGTCGTAAAAGCCCCGCGGGTCGCTGATGCTCGATCTTAACCTGCTGACAGGACAAACATCTCGACACAAACTCGCTAACGTCTGTCTTCAAATTACTCCACCAGTAGTTACTCCTCACATTCTTGTACATTTTACTCGTACCAGGATGTATGGAGTAAGGTGTGGTATGAGCTTCACTCAAGATCTTCTGTCTCAGCTCAATAACACTCGGTACACATAGTCTGCCGCGAAATCTCAAAACTCCGTCATCCTGAACCAAAAATCCAGGGGCTTTCCCCTTTCTCACATCCTCCCTCAGCTGGACCAAAAACGGATCATCATACTGTTTCGCCTTGATATCATCAGTCAAGGACGAAGTGATCTCCAACGCACATAACTGACCCTGAACTCTCTGAACCCAAACCTCGATATTCTGAAAAATAAAATCCCGCCGGATCCTGCTCTGTGGCGCAAGTACCTCTAACATCTATAACGCCACCGGCTTTCGGCTCAACGCATCAGCCACTATGTTAGCCTTACCCGGATGATAAAGTATCTCTAGGTCGTAATCTTTAATTAGCTCCAACCACCTACGCTGTCTCATATTCAACTCTTTTTGACTAAAGATATACTTCAAACTCTTGTGATCCGTAAATATCTTACACGATGACCCATAGAGATAATGCCTCCAGATCTTTAAGGCGAAAACAACCGCAGCTAACTCCAAATCGTGCGTGGGGTAATTCGCCTCATACGGTTTCAACTGGCGGGACGCATAAGCAATAACTCTATCTCTGCATCAAACGCATCCGAGCCCGAGGCTCAAGCATCACTATATACCACGAAATCTTCGTCCCTTGAGGCAACGCTAACACAGTGCGGTAGTTAGTCGTCTCTTCACTCGTCAAAACTACTTTGTCTGCTGCGGTCCACTCGAATTTCTGAGTCTTCTGGAGTAACTGAGTGAGTGGTCTAGCGATCTTGGAAAATCCCTCAACGAACCTACGATAATAGCCAACAAGACCCAGAAAACTCCTCACCTCCTTCACATTCTTAGGAGGCTCCCAAGCCATCACTGCCTCTATCTTCTGCTGATCTACCCGAACTCCCTCTGCTGAAATCACATGCCCGAGGAACATCACTTCCTTGAGCCAAAATGCACACTTAGAGAACTTTGTGTACAACTGCTCAGCTCTCAAAATGTCTAGTACAATCCGGAGATGTAAGGCGTGCTCCTCCCGACTCCATGAATAGATAAGAATATCATCGATAAAGACGACTATGAATTTGTCCAGATACTCAATAAAAACTCTGTTCATCAACTGCATGAACACTGTTGGGGCGTTGGTTAGCCCGAAAGGCATAACCACAAACTCGTAATGGCCATATCTCGTCTGAAAGGCAGCTTTCGGTATATCGATGTCCCGAATCCTCAACTGGTAGTAGCCCGATCGCAAATCAATCTTCGAAAAGACTGTCGCCCCCTGAAGCTGATCAAACAAGTCGTCAATCCGGGGCAAAAGGTATTTATTTTTGATGGTTAACTTGTTTACTTCTCGATAGTCGATGCATAAACGAAGTGATCCATCCTTCTTCTTAACAAAAAGTACAGGCGCGCCCCAAGGCGATGCGCTCGGTCGAATATACCCTTTATCTAACAAATGTCCCAACTGATTCTTCAATTCTAACATCTCTGACGGTGCTATACGGTACGACACTCGAGAAATAGGGGCCTCATTCGGATCTAGATCAATAGGAAACTCCACCTCTCGCTGTGGTGGTAATCCCGGCAAGTCATCCGGAAATACGTCGGGGTATTCACTAACAACTGGAATTGACGACAAATGAACTCCACCATCTTTCGCCTTCAGAGCATAACACCAGTAGCCGACACAACCCTGGTTCAGAAGTTTCATCGCCTTCAAGGCACTAATCACACTCCCCGATCTACCCGGCTTACAACCGACGAGAGTATGCTCGGTGCCGTCCTCGGCCACTATTGAGATGGTACGAGTCCGATAGTTCATGATAGCACTGTGACGATCCAACCAATCGTCCCCGAGGATCAAATCCTCACCCTTAAGGTCTATAACAATTAGATTCGAGGGCCAATCCCGGCTCCTAATCCTCACTGGGCAATCCCTAACTTCCCGGTCCCCAACCATACGATCCCCACTGGGCGTACTCACTACAAACGGTTCACACTCAAACAAGCAGTTAAAACCAATACGACTCACACAATCCGATACAATAAAGGAATGGGTAGCACCCGAATCAAAAAGCACTGAAACTGGATGAGTAAGGATCTGGGTGGTACTTGACTCCACCGGAACGTCTGCCTCCTCTGTGCGCCTCATCGATACAATCGGGGTGAATCAACCCGAACTCGATGCCGCACGGCGATCCGGCCGACCCCGACCCCTACCACGACCCGAACTCTGCGGAACATGAGTAGCCGGAGTGTTGTGATCCTCCGATCGCGGTGGTATTCGAACTCTATTCGCCCGGTGGCCCTCTCACAATGAGCCGCCCGATGCCCGGCCCGCCCACAAGTAAAGCAAGTAAGCTGGAGGAGAAGGGCAATCCTTCATCAAATGGTCATATTGGTTGCAGTTAAAACAAACCTCGCCACCGTAAGCAACGGATCGATCAACGATTACCCGAGATCACCCACTGATGAAACGTCTCTTCCAGTGTAGGGGCATCGCGTTTCTCTCGAAATCGGCCACTCTTGCCAATGAAAAGCGCCAATCAAGCTTTCTGCTTGGCCTCGGTACCCAACTCGATTCCAAGTCGGCCATCTCGATCGCTATAGCACGATCCTGATATTCCCTCAAAGTGGCACACATGAGCGGTGCCATACTCTACGTGATATGCGGCTTCATGCGCATATTGAAGTAACGGATTTTATCAGCCTCCGTCCTCACTTGATCTCTCACGAAACCCAACTGCTGATTGTAAGACATAATGGCCTGAGAAATCGGCACATCCTGGGGTGTGGCAGTGAAAAACTCCACAATTCTGCGTTCTTTGACTGGCGGCGGACAATATTCTGCTTCCATAGCAGCCCTGAACTCCTCCCAAGTAGCTCGACGGTCTCTAGGCGCAATGGCCTCCCACCATTCCGCAACTTCCTTATCCAGGAGTACTGGGCAATATGTACCCTCCTGTCTTCGGGACAAGCTACGGCATCGAAGGTCCTGGACAACTGAAAGAGCCAATTCTCCCAACCGAGGGAGTCAGAAGATCCGGAGAAACGAGGAGGGTGCATCTTAGTCACCGTCTGAAGCCACTTGCTAGCTTCCTCTTCAGGTGTCGGGGGCGGATTCTGGCGTCCACCCTGAACTATCTAAGTAAGTTGGGCTACTAATCACAAGTACGGCAAGAGCTCAGGCCGGCATTATTACCCGACAGCACTGAGTGAGAGGCTGAGTCCGCAGAGGACTGAGAAAGTGAGCCCTCTTCATTATCAGCACCCCGACCACGGCCTCGGCCGCGTCCCCTAGCCGGTCTACCACGACCTCTCAACATACTGAAGAAAATATGAAAGGAACAAGATCAGAAAGATTCACAATTGACAAGGTTGGTATCACAATTCACAATTCCGAACAACGCAAGAAAATGAATTACAGAAAAATAAGAGTTCGAGGAGACTTACAGCCACGGGTCGCACGAAAAGATGGTAGCATGATGATATTAGGCTCAACGACTGACTCTAATGACGCAACTGACAGATCCAAAATTTACCGACAGCCTAGGTATTCAAAACCTAAGCTCCGATACCATAAATCTAACACTCCAATTCACAAATGGGACATTACACGCCGTAGAACCCTCGTGAGGTCTACCAGGCTAACATATGGCACATAACCACAATGAAATCCCAAAAGATGCACTCAAAAGTAAATAAGGCCGTGGCCTCGGCCAAAACATTTCAACGGAGTACATGAAACATAAGACAAATATCAATTCATTGCCCACGCAGGGGACTTAAACCAGGTTTAGAAGTAAACAGTCTAACTCCAGTACTCGACAAATGCAATGAAAAAACATAAAAATACAGACTGAGCCACATCATCATGCCACCATCCTTTGTGTGCGCATCCCGTGCGGCTCCTCACGGCCAAGACTAAATGCATAAGACGCATTTCCCCCATTTAAGGGGTTAGCATTCGAATAGCTGGCGCAAGTACACAATTACACAACATTATATACAAATACGAATTTTACACAATCATCTCAATCAGAAATCATTTGCCATAAATATTCCGGAATACTACATTGGCAATCAAATCAGTTTCAATCATCACGATATCGCAAAATCACAACTGGTATCCCGTGGCCGTACCCCTCAGTATCGACCCCCAGACATCCCGTCGAACGCTCCGGGTGGGATACCACTTCCGTGGCCGTACCCCTTAGTATCGACCCCCAGACATCCCGTCGGACACTCCGGGTGGAATTTCAACCACACGCACACCCAAGTCCACTTCCGCGGCCGTACCCCTTAGTATCGACCCCCAGACATCCCGTCGGACACTCCGGGTGGAAGGAACACAACTCACGCACCCGAAAACCACAATTCATCATTCATTTCGAAAACACAACATACATAACGAAATGTAATACATGTACTTGCCTTGAATAAGGCGAAACGAAGGAAACGACGAAGGAATAGGTTTCGGTCCGAACAATCCTCCCAAATCCATTCCTAACACAATAACGGTATACAACAAGTCTCAATAATGCGGAAAGGTAAGAATTAATCCTAATTCTGCCCATTGGAACAATTTGTCGGTCAATACGAGGTCCAAGACGGTTATAATCTAACAATGGAGAAACTACGAGGTTAAATTCGTTAAACTATAATGGAATCAAGGGATTTACGATTACACAATCGTAATCTAATAATTAAATCGAGTCTAAATCGGATTAAAGGAAGAATTATGCCGAAAATCCCGAAATCCCAAAAAAACTAGGGTTCAACGAAGTATACCTCGATTCGGATAAAGAATGATGATTATGATGATGATTAACCTCCCTTGGTACACAATAATCAATCTCCAGAGGAACTCTAAGGATTGCTCTGGGCAAATCGCTCCAAATCGCTCAAGGAAACTCACGCGCACAAAGGGGTGAGAAGGAACGAAATAACGCGATCGAGGTTAAGTCGATTTAAAACGCTTTGACAGGTGTTACATACGTTAACACGAGTACATTAACGACGTTATGAAGTTTACGTCGTAACCTCTCACGGGTTAACGTCGTAGCGAATAATCTGTACTCATTTGTGAAAAACGTAACGTCGTTACCAATAGGGTATAGCGTATGTTATGATGCCTCTATAACGTCGTAAGGAAGCATGCATAACGTCGTTATGCATGCAGCAGCCCCACGCCGCTAAACACTTAATTACGCACAGTCGATACAACGACGAAACGCAACGCAAGGATAGAATCAAAAGTGTAAACATGAGGTATCCATAACAACGAAGCTGAGTTTTGAAAGAAAATACACTACCAACTTCCGAGGAATCCAAAATACGACAAGGAGGATAAAAGCACCCTAAACTTCTAGGAAAATACAAAATGGCCCAAACATCCGAAAATTCATGATACAACGTCGGATTAACAAACCGAAAGTCTCAGCGCGACCAACTCAACCATACAAACTTATGAAAACCGAGCAACAACGAAAATGAACGAGTTTAACGAGAATCGAATACACATGCGATAAAATATAACTCAAGATGAAATTACGTAAAAACATCATCGAGACTCGACCAAACGGAGAAACTCCAAGAACAAAACAGGTTCAGAATTCCAAAATAGTGCTAAGCGAGTTGTCCGAAATGAACATACACCAAAAATAGAAATCACGGATATTACATTCTCTCCCCCTAAAAATAAGTTTCGTCCTGAAACTTACAACGCGAATAACTCGGGGTATCTCGACCTCATACTCTCTTTCGTCTCCCACGTGGCTTCCTCGGATCCATGCCTCGACCATTGCACTTTAACTAAGGGAATGGTTTTGTGCCTGAGTTGCTTCACCCGACGCTCTAAGATCTGAATCAGCCTCTCCTCGAAGGTAATGTCGGGCCCCAACTCGATCTCTCCAAAATCGATAATATGGATATGGTCCGATACGTATTTCCTAAGCTGGGAAACATGAAATACGTTATGCACGTGGCTCAGGGACGGCGGCAAGCCTAACCGATACGCAAGCTCTCCAACTCTCTCTAAAATCTCGAACGGTCCAATATATCTCGGACTAAGTTTACCCTTCCTACTGCGGTAAACTCCCCGTGTTGGCGACACCTTAAGCAAGACATGATCTCCCACCTCAAACTCCAACGGCCGGCGACGCGTATCGACATAAGACTTTTGCCGACTCTGGGCCATCAACAACCTATCGCGAATCAGAGCAATCTTCTCTCTCGTCTCAACTACCATATAGGGCTCGGTACCAATCAGCTCGGACGCATCGTCCCAACACAACGGTGATCTGCACCTCCTCCCATACAATGCCTCGAATGGTGCCATTTTGATCGAGGCGTGCCAACTATTGTTGTACGTGAACTCGATCAATGGCAAGTGTGACTCCCAATCATCCTCCCAATCTAAGGCACAGGCTCTCAACATATCCTCCAGTGTCTGTATCATCCGCTTAGACTGTCCGTCTGTCTGAGGGTGGTAGGATGTACTGAGTCTCAACTCGGTCCCCAAGGCCCTATGAACGGCCTGCCAAAAATGTGATATAAACCGGCCATCACGATCCGAAATAATACTCTTAGGAGTCCCATGCAATCTCACGATCTCTGCAATAAACACTCGTGCCAGTCTCTCTGGCCCCCAAGTGTCCATAATACCCAGGAAATGAGCTGATTTGGTCAGTCGATCGACAATAACCCAAATCATGTTCATTCTAGTCCGAGTCCTAGGCATACTGGTAATGAAATCCATAGAAATATCCTCCCATTTCCACTCCGGGATAGGAAGTGGTCGTAAAAGCCCCGCGGGTCGCTGATGCTCGATCTTAACCTGCTGACAGGACAAACATCTCGACACAAACTCGCTAACGTCTGTCTTCAAATTACTCCACCAGTAGTTACTCCTCACATCCTTATACATTTTACTCGTACCAGGATGTATGGAGTAAGGTGTGGTATGAGCTTCACTCAAGATCTTCTGTCTCATCTCAATAACACTCGGTACACATAGTATGCCGCGAAATCTCAAAACTCCGTCATCCTGAACCACAAATCCAGGGGCTTTCCCCTTTCTCACATCCTCCCTCAGCTAGACCAAAAACGGATCATCATACTGTTTCGCCTTGATATCATCAGTCAAGGACGAAGTGATCTCCAACGCACATAACTGACCCTGAACTCTCTGAACCCAAACCTCAATATTCTGACAAATAAAATCCCGCCGAATCCTGCTCTGTGTCGTAAGTACCTCTAACATCTATAACGCCACCGGCTTTTGGCTTAACGCATCAGCCACTATGTTAGCCTTACCCGGATGATAAAGTATCTCGAGGTCGTAATCTTTAATTAGCTCCAACCACCTACGCTGTCTCATATTCAACTCTTTTTGACTGAAGATATACTTCAAACTCTTGTGATCCGTAAATATCTTACACGACGACCCATAGAGATAATGCCTCCAGATCTTTAAGGCGAAAACGACCGCATCTAACTCCAAATCGTGCGTGGGGTAATTCGCCTCATACGGTTTCAACTGGCGGGACGCATAAGCAATAACCCTATCTCTCTGCATCAAAACGCATCCGAGCCCGAGGCTCGAAGCATCACTATATACCACGAAATCTTCGTTCCCTTGAGGCAATGCTAACACAGGTGCGGTAGTTAGTCGTCTCTTCAGCTCGTCAAAACTACTTTGTCTGTCTGCGGTCCACTAGAATTTCTGAGTCTTCTGGAGTAATTGAGTGAGTGGTCTAGCGATCTTGGAAAATCCCTCAACGAACCTACGATAATAGCCAGCAAGACCCAGAAAACTCCTCACCTCCTTCACATTCTTAGGAGGCTCCCAAGCCATTACTGCCTCTATCTTCTGCCGATCTACCCAAACCCCCTCTGCTGAAATCACATGCCCGAGGAACATCACTTCCTTGAGCCAAAACGCACACTTAGAGAACTTTGTGTACAACTGCTCAGCTCTCAAAATGTCTACTACAATCCGGAGATGTAAGGCGTGCTCCTTCCGACTCCGTGAATAGATAAGAATATCATCGATAAAGACGACTACGAATTTATCCACATACTCAATAAAAACTTTGTTCATCAACTGCATGAACAACTGCTGAGGCGTTAGTTGCCCGAAGGCATAACCACAAACTCGTAATGGCCATATCTCGTCTGAAAGGCGATTTCGGTATATCGATGTCCCGAATCCTCAACCGGTAGTAGCCCGATCGCAAATCAATCTTCGAAGACTGCCGCCTCGAAGTTGATCAAACAAGTCGTCAATCCGGGGCGAAGGGTATTTATTTTTGATGGTTAACTTGTTTACTTCTCGATAGTCGATGCATAAACAAAGTGATCCATCCTTCTTCTTAACAAAAAGTACAGGCGCGCCCCAAGGCGATGCGCTCGGTCGAATATACCCTTTATCTAACAAATCTCCCATCTGATTCTTCAATTCTAACATCTCTGACGGTGCTATACGGTACGGAGCTCGAGATATAGGGGCCGCATTCGGCTCTAGATCAATAGGAAACTCCACCTCTCGCTGTGGTGGTAATCCCGGCAAGTCATCCGGAAATACGTCGGGGTATTAACTAACAACTGGAATTGATGACAAATCAACTCCACCATCTTCCGCCTTCAGAGCATAACACGATTAGCCGGCACAACCCTGGTTCAGATGTTTCATCGCCTTCAAGGCACTAATCACACTCCCCGAACTACCCGGCTTACAACTGACGAGAGTATGCTCGGTGCCGTCCTCGGCCACTATTGAGATGGTACGAGTCCTATAGTTCATGATAGCACTGTGACGATCCAACCAATCGTCCCCGAGGATCAAATCCTCACCCTTAAGGTCTATAACAATGAGATTCGAGGGCCAATCCCGGCTCCCGATCCTCACTGGGCAATCCCTAACTTCCCGGTCCCCAACCATACGATCCCCACTGGGCGTACTCACTACAAACGGTTCACACTCAAACAAGCAGTTAAAACCAATACGACTCACACAATCCGATGCAATAAAGGAATGGGTAGCACCCGAATCAAAAAGCACTGAAACTGGATGAGTAAGGATCTGGGTGGTACTTGACGCCACCGGAACGTATGCCTCCTCTGTGCGCCTCATCTGATACAATCGGGGGTGAACTGAACCCGAACTCGATGGTGCACGGAGATCCGGCTGACCCCGACCCCTACCACGACCCGAACTCTGCGGAACATGAGTAGCTGGAGTGTTGTGATCCCTCTGATCGGCAGTGGTATTCGGAACTCTAGCCTCCCTGGTGGCCCTCTCACAATGAGCTGCCCGATGCCCGGTCTGCCCACAAGTAAAGCAAGTAACTGGAGGAGAAGGGCAATCCTTCATCAAATGGTCATATTGGTTGCAGTTAAAACAAACCCTGCCACCAGAAGCAACGGACTGGACTGAACGATTACCCTGAGATCACCCAGCCTGATGAAACGGTCTCTTCCCAGGTGTAGGGGCAGACTGTGCTCTCGGAAATCGGCCACTCTTGCCGGCTGAAAAACTGCCAACCATTTTCTGTTTCTTAGCCTCGGTACCCAACTCTGATTCCGGTGCGGCCATCTCGATCGCTAGAGCGCGATCCTGATATTCCTTCAAAGTGGCACACATGAGCGGTGCCATACTCTGCGTGATATGCGGCTTCATGCGCATATTGAAGTAACGGATTTTATCAGCCTCCGTCCTCACTTGATCTCTCACGAAACCCAACTGCTGATTGTAAGACATAATGGCCTGAGAAATCGGCACATCCTGGGGTGTGGCAGTGAAAAACTCCACAATTCTGCGTTCTTTGACTGGCGGCGGACAATATTCTGCTTCCATAGCAGCCCTGAACTCCTCCCAAGTATCTCGACGGTCTCTAGGCGCAATGGCCTCCCACCATTCCGCATCTTCCTTATCCAGGAGGTACTGGGCAATATGTACCCTCCTGTCTTCGGGACAAGCTACGGCATCGAAGGTCCTGGACAACTGAAAGAGCCAATTCTCCCAACTGAGGGAGTCAGAAGATCCGGAGAAACGAGGAGGGTGCATCTTAGTCACCGTCTGAAGCCACTTGCTAGCTTCCTCTTCAGGTGTCGGGGGCGGATTCTGGCGTCCACCCTGAACTATCTAAGTAAGTTGGGCTACTAACTGCTGAAGTACGGCAGTAGCCCCGGCGTCGGCATTATTACCCGACAGCACTGAGTGAGAGGCTGAGTCCGCAGAGGACTGAGAAAGTGAGCCCTTTTCATTATCAGCACCCCGACCACGGCCTCGGCCGCGTCCCCTAGCCGGTCTACCACGACCTCTCAACATACTGAAGAAAATATGAAAGGAACAAGATCAGAAAGATTCACAATTGACAAGGTTGGTATCACAATTCACAATTCCGAACAACGCAAGAAAACGAATTACAGAAAAATAAGAGTTCGAGGAGACTTACAGCCACGGGTCGCACGAAAAGATGGTAACATGATGATATTAGGCTCAACGACTGACTCTAATGACGCAACTGACAGATCCAAAATTTACCGACAGCCTAGGTATTCAAAACCTAAGCTCCGATACCATAAATCTAACACTCCAATTCACAAATGGGACATTACACGCCGTAGAACCCTCGTGAGGTCTACCAGGCTAACATATGGCACATAACCACAATGAAATCCCAAAAGATGCACTCAAAAGTAAATAAGGCCGTGGCCTCGGCCAAAACATTTCAACGGAGTACATGAAACATAAGGCAAATATCAATTCATTGCCCACTAGGGACTTAAACCAGTTTAGAAGTAAGCAGTCTAACTCCAAGACTCGACAAATGCAATGAAAAACATAAAAATACGGACTGAGCCACATCATCATGCCACCATCCTTTGTGTGCGCATCCCGTGCGACTCCTCGGCCATGCAGACTAAATGCATAAGACGCATTTCCCCCATTTAAGGGGTTAGCATTCGAATAGCTGGCGCAAGTACACAATTACACAACATTATATACAAATACGAATTTTACACAATCATCTCAATCAGAAATCATTTGCCATAAATATTCCGGAATACTACATTGGCAATCAAATCAGTTTCAATCATCACGATATCGCAAAATCACAACTGGTATCCCGTGGCCGTACCCCTTAGTATCGACCCCCAGACATCCCGTCGAACGCTCCGGGTGGGATACCACTTCCATGGTCGTACCCCTTAGTATCTGCCCCCAAACATCCCGTCGGACACTCCGGGTGGAAGTTCAACCACACACCCAAGTCCACTTCTGCGGCCGTACCCCTTAGTATCGACCCCCAGACATCCCGTCGGACACTCCGGGTGGAAGGAACACAACTCACGCACCCGAAAACCACAATTCATCATTCATTTCGAAAACGCAACATAAATAACAAAATGTAATACATGTACTTGCCTTGAATAAGACGAAACGAAGGAAACGACGAAGGAATAGGTTTCGATCCGAACAATCCTCCCAAATCCGTTCCTAACACAATAACGGTATACAACAAGTCTCAATAATGCGGAAAGGTAAGAATTAATCCTAATTCTACCCGTTGGAACAATTTGTCGGTCAATACGAGGTCCAAGACGGTTATAATCTAACAATGGAGAAACTACGAGGTTAAATTCGTTAAACTATAATGGAATCAAGGGATTTACGATTACACAATCGTAATCTAATAATTCGTCGAGTCTAAATCGGATTAAAGGAAGAATTATGCCGAAAATCCCGAAATCCCAAAAAAACTAGGGTTCAACGAAGTATACCTCGATTCGGATAAAGAATGATGATTATGATGATGATTAACCTCCCTTGGTACACAATAATCAATCTCCAGAGGAACTCTAAGGATTGCTCTGGGCAAATCGCTCCAAATCGCTCAAGGAAACTCACGTCGCGCACAAAGGGGTGAGAAGGAACGAAATAACGCGACTGAGGTTAAGTCAGGATTTAAAACGCCTGACAGTGTGTTACATACGTTAACACGAGCTGTTAACGTACGTTATGAAGTTTACGTACGTAACCTCTCACAGGTTAACGTACGTAACGAATAATCTGTACTCATTTGTGAAAAACGTAACGTACGTTACCAATAGGGTATAGCGTATGTTATGATGCCTCTATAACGTACGTAAGGAAGCATGCATAACGTACGTTATGCATGCAGCAGTCCCACGCTGCTAAACACTTAATTCTGCACAGTCGATACAACGACGAAACGCAACGCAAGGATAGAATCAAAAGTGTAAACATGAGGTATCCATAACAACGAAGCTGAGTTTTGAAAGAAAATACACTACCAACTTCCGAGGAATCCAAAATACGACAAGGAGGATAAAAGCACCCTAAACTTCTAGGAAAATACAAAATGGCCCAAACATCCGAAAATTCATGATACAACGTCGGATTAACAAACCGAAAGTCTCAGCGCGACCAACTCAACCATACAAACTTATGAAAACCGAGAAACAATGAAAATGAACGAGTTTAAAGAAAATCGAATACACATGCGATAAAAAATAACTCAAGATGAAATTACGTAAAAACATCATCGAGACTCGACCAAACGGAGAAACTCCAAGAACAAAACAGGTTCATAATTCCAAAACAGTGCTAAGCGAGTTGTCCGAAATGAACATACACCAAAAATAGAAACCACGGATATTACATTCTCTCCCCCTAAAAATAAGTTTCGTCCTGAAACTTACAACGCGAATAACTCGGGGTATCTCGACCTCATACTCTTTTCCGTCTCCCACGTGGCTTCCTCGGATCCATGCCTCGACCATTGCACTTTAACCAAGGGAATGGTTTTGTTCCTGAGTTGCTTCACCCGACGCTCTAAGATCTGAATCAGCCTCTCCTCGAAGGTAATGTCGGGCCCCAACTCGATCTCTCCAAAATCGATAATATGGATATGGTCCGATACGTATTTCCTAAGCTGGGAAACATGAAATACGTTATGCACGTGGCTCAGGGACGGCGGCAAGCCTAACTGATACGCAAGCTCTCCAACTCTCTCTAAAATCTCGAACGGTCCAATATATCTCGGACTAAGTTTACCCTTCCGGCCGAAGCGGTAAACTCCCCGTGTTGGCGACACCTTAAGCAAGACATGATCTCCCACCTCAAACTCCAACGGCCGGCGACGCGTATCGACATAAGACTTTTGCCGACTCTGGGCCTTCAACAACCTATCGCGAATCAGAGCAATCTTCTCTCTCGTATCAACTACCATATCGGGCTCGGTACCAATCAGCTCGGACGCATCGTCCCAACACAACGGCGATCTGCACCTCCTCCCATACAATGCCTCGAATGGTGCCATTTTGATCGAGGCGTGTCAACTATTGTTGTACGTGAACTCGATCAATGGCAAGTGTGACTCCCAATCATCCTCCCAATCTAAGGCACAGGCTCTCAACATATCCTCCAGTGTCTGTATCGTCCGCTTAGACTGTCCGTCTGTCTGAGGGTGGTAGGATGTACTGAGTCTCAACTCGGTCCCCAAGGCCCTATGAACGGCCTGCCAAAAATGTGATATAAACCGGCCATCACGATCCGAAATAATACTCTTAGGAGTCCCATGCAATCTCACGATCTCTGCAATAAACACTCGTGCTAGTCTCTCTGGCCCCCAAGTGTCCATAATACCCAGGAAATGAGCTGATTTGGTCAGTCGATCGACAATAACCCAAATCATGTTCATTCCAGTCCGAGTCCTAGGCATACTGGTAATGAAATCCATAGAAATATCCTCCCATTTCCACTCCGGGATAGGAAGTGGTCGTAAAAGCCCCGCGGGTCGCTGATGCTCGATCTTAACCTGCTGACAGGACAAACATCTCGACACAAACTCGCTAACGTCTGTCTTCAAATTACTCCACCAGTAGTTACTCCTCACATCCTTATACATTTTACTCGTACCAGGATGTATGGAGTAAGGTGTGGTATGAGCTTCACTCAAGATCTTCTGTCTCATCTCAATAACACTCGGTACACATAGTATGCCGCGAAATCTCAAAACTCCGTCATCCTGAACCACAAATCCAGGGGCTTTCCCCTTTCTCACATCCTCCCTCAGCTAGACCAAAAACGGATCATCATACTGTTTCGCCTTGATATCATCAGTCAAGGACGAAGTGATCTCCAACGCACATAACTGACCCTGAACTCTCTGAACCCAAACCTCAATATTCTGACAAATAAAATCCCGCCGAATCCTGCTCTGTGTCGTAAGTACCTCTAACATCTATAACGCCACCGGCTTTTGGCTTAACGCATCAGCCACTATGTTAGCCTTACCCGGATGATAAAGTATCTCGAGGTCGTAATCTTTAATTAGCTCCAACCACCTACGCTGTCTCATATTCAACTCTTTTTGACTGAAGATATACTTCAAACTCTTGTGATCCGTAAATATCTTACACGACGACCCATAGAGATAATGCCTCCAGATCTTTAAGGCGAAAACGACCGCATCTAACTCCAAATCGTGCGTGGGGTAATTCGCCTCATACGGTTTCAACTGGCGGGACGCATAAGCAATAACCCTATCTCTCTACATCAAAACGCATCCGAGCCCGAGGCTCGAAGCATCACTATATACCACGAAATCTTCGTTCCCTTGAGGCAATGCTAACACAGGTGCGGTAGTTAGTCGTCTCTTCAGCTCGTCAAAACTACTTTGTCTGTCTGCGGTCCACTAGAATTTCTGAGTCTTCTGGAGTAATTGAGTGAGTGGTCTAGCGATCTTGGAAAATCCCTCAACGAACCTACGATAATAGCCAGCAAGACCCAGAAAACTCCTCACCTCCTTCACATTCTTAGGCGGCTCCCAAGCCATCACTGCCTCTATCTTCTGCCGATCTACCCGAACCCCCTCTGCTGAAATCACATGCTCGAGGAACATCACTTCCTTGAGCCAAAACGCACACTTAGAGAACTTTGTGTACAACTGCTCAGCTCTCAAAATGTCTACTACAATCCGGAGATGTAAGGCGTGCTCCTTCCGACTCCGTGAATAGATAAGAATATCATCGATAAAGACGACTACGAATTTATCCACATACTCAATAAAAACTTTGTTCATCAACTGCATGAACACTGCTGGGGCGTTGGTTAGCCCGAAAGGCATAACCACAAACTCGTAATGGCCATATCTCGTCTGAAAGGCAGATTTCGGTATATCGATGTCCCGAATCCTCAACTGGTAGTAGCCCGATCGCAAATCAATCTTCGAAAAGACTGTCGCCCCCTGAAGTTGATCAAACAAGTCGTCAATCCGGGGCGAAGGGTATTTATTTTTGATGGTTAACTTGTTTACTTCTCGATAGTCGATGCATAAACAAAGTGATCCATCCTTCTTCTTAACAAAAAGTACAGGCGCGCCCCAAGGCGATGCGCTCGGTCGAATATACCCTTTATCTAACAAATCTCCCATCTGATTCTTCAATTCTAACATCTCTGACGGTGCTATACGGTACGGAGCTCGAGATATAGGGGCCGCATTCGGCTCTAGATCAATAGGAAACTCCACCTCTCGCTGTGGTGGTAATCCCGGCAAGTCATCCGGAAATACGTCGGGGTATTAACTAACAACTGGAATTGATGACAAATCAACTCCACCATCTTCCGCCTTCAGAGCATAACACGATTAGCCGGCACAACCACGGTTCGGATGTTTCATCGCCTTCAAGGCACTAATCACACTCCCGAACTACCCTTACAGGCGACGAGAGTATGCTCGGTGCCGTCCTCGGCCACTATTGAGATGGTACGAGTCCTATAGTTCATGATAGCACCGTGACGATCCAACCAATCGTCCCCGAGGATCAAATCCTCACCCTTAAGGTCTATAACAATGAGATTCGAGGGCCAATCCCGGCTCCCGATCCTCACTGGGCAATCCCTAACTTCCCGGTCCCCAACCATACGATCCCCACTGGGCGTACTCACTACAAACGGTTCACACTCAAACAAGCAGTTAAAACCAATACGACTCACACAATCCGATGCAATAAAGGAATGGGTAGCACCCGAATCAAAAAGCACTGAAACTGGATGAGTAAGGATCTGGGTGGTACTTGACGCCACCGGAACGTATGCCTCCTCTGTGCGCCTCATCTGATACAATCGGGGGTGAACTGAACCCGAACTCGATGGTGCACGGAGATCCGGCTGACCCCGACCCCTACCACGACCCGAACTCTGCGGAACATGAGTAGTTGGAGTGTTGTGATCCCTCTGATCGGCAGTGGTATTCGGAACTCTAGCCTCCCTGGTGGCCCTCTCACAATGAGCTGCCCGATGCCCGGTCTGCCCACAAGTAAAGCAAGTAACTGGAGGAGAAGGGCAATCCTTCATCAAATGGTCATATTGGTTGCAGTTAAAACAAACCACTTACGAGAAGCAATTTGGATGAGCGATTACCACGAGATCACCCGGCTGATGAAACAGTCTCTTCCAGTGTAGGGCGGAGTGCTCTCGGAAATCGGCCACTCTTGCCGGCTGAAAAACTGCCAACCATTTTCTGTTTCTTAGCCTCGGTACCCAACTCTAATTCTGGTGCGGCCATCTCGATCGCTAGAGCGCGATCCTGATATTCCTTCAAAGTGGCACACATGAGCGGTGCCATACTCTGCGTGATATGCGGCTTCATGCGCATATTGAAGTAACGGATTTTATCAGCCTCCGTCCTCACTTGATCTCTCACGAAACCCAACTGCTGATTGTAAGACATAATGGCCTGAGAAATCGGCACATCCTGGGGTGTGGCAGTGAAAAACTCCACAATTCTGCGTTCTTTGACTGGCGGCGGACAATATTCTGCTTCCATAGCAGCCCTGAACTCCTCCCAAGTATCTCGACGGTCTCTAGGCGCAATGGCCTCCCACCATTCCGCATCTTCCTTATCCAGGAGGTACTGGGCAATATGTACCCTCCTGTCTTCGGGACAAGCTACGGCATCGAAGGTCCTGGACAACTGAAAGAGCCAATTCTTCCAACCGAGGGAGTCAGAATATCCGGAGAAACGAGGAGGGTGCATCTTAGTCACCGTTTGAAGCCACTTGCTAGCTTCCTCTTCAGGTGTCGGGGGCGGATTCGGGCATCCACCCTGAGCTATCTGAGTAAGTTGGGCTACTAACTGCTGAAGTACGGCAGTAGCCCCGGCGTCGGCATTATTACCCGACGGCACTGAGTGAGAGGCTGAGTCCGCAGAGGACTGAGAAAGTGATCCCTCTTCATTATCAGCACCCCGACCACGGCCTCGGCCGCGTCCCCTAGCTGGTCTACCACGACCTCTCAACATACTGAAGAAAATATGAAAGGATTAAGATCAGAAAGATTCACAAGTGACAAGGTTTGTATCACAATTCACAATTCCGAACAACGCAAGAAAACGAATTACAGAAAAATAAGAGTTCGAGGAGACTTACAGCCACGGGTCGCACGAAAAGACGGTAGCATGATGATATTAGGCTCAACGACTGACTCTAATGACGCAACTGACAGACCCAAAATTTACCGACAGCCTAGGTATTCAAAACCTAAGCTCTGATACCATAAATGTAACACTCCAATTCACAAATGGGACATTACACGCCGTAGAACCCTCGTGAGGTCTACCAGGCTAACACATGACACATAACCACAATGAAATCCCAAAAGATGTACTCAAAAGTAAATAAGGCCGTGGCCTCGGCCAAAACATTTCAACGGAGTACATGAAACATAAGGCAAATATCAATTCATTGCCCACGCAGGGGACTTAAACCAAGTTTAGAAGTAAACAGTCTAACTCCAGTACTCGACAAATGCAATGACAAAACATAAAAATACAGACTCGAGCCACATCATCATGCCAGCCCATCCTTTGTGTGCGCATCCCGTGCCAGCTCCTCAGCTCGGCCAGTACCTGAAATGCATAAGACGCATTTCCCCCATTTAAGGGGTTAGCATTCGAATAGCTGGTGCAAGTACATAATTACACAACATTATATACAAATACGAATTTTACACAATCATATCAATCAGAAATCATTTGCCATAAATATTCCGGAATACTACATTGGCAATCAAATCAGTTTCAATCATCACGATATCGCAAAATCACAACTGGTATCCCGTGGCCGTACCCCTTAGTATCGGCCCCCAGACATCCCGTCGAACGCTCCGGGTGGGATACCACTTCCACGGTCGTACCCCTTAGTATCGACCCCCAGACATCCCATCGGACACTCCGGGTGGAATTTCAACCACACACACACCCAAGTCCACTTCCGCGGCCGTACCCCTTAGTATCGACCCCCAGACATCCCGTCGGACACTCCGGGTGGAAGGAACACAACTCACGCACCCGAAAACCACAATTCATCATTCATTTCGAAAACGCAACATAAATAACGAAATGTAATACATGTACTTGCCTTGAATAAGACGAAACGAAGGAAAGGACGAAGGAATAGGTTTCGGTCCGAATAATCCTCCCAAATCCGTTCCTAACACAATAACGGTATACAACAAGTCTCAATAATGCGGAAAGGTAAGAATTAATCCTAATTCTACCCGTTGGAACAATTTGTCGGTCAATACGAGGTCCAAGACGGTTATAATCTAACAATGGAGAAACTACGAGGTTAAATTCGTTAAACTATAATGGAATCAAGGGATTTACGATTACACAATCGTAATCTAATAATTCGCCGAGTCTAAATCGGATTAAAGGAAGAATTATGCCGAAAATCCCGAAATCCCGAAAAAACTAGGGTTCAACGAAGTATACCTCGATTCGGATAAAGAATGATGATTATGATGATGATTAACCTCCCTTGGTACACAATAATCAATCTCCAGAGGAACTCTAAGGATTGCTCTGGGCAAATCGCTCCAAATCGCTCAAGGAAACTCACGTCGCGCACAAAGGGGTGAGAAGGAACAAAATAACGCGACTGAGGTTAAGTCAGGATTTAAAACGCCTGACAGTGTGTTACGTACGTTAACACGAGCTGTTAACGTACGTTATGAAGTTTACGTACGTAACCTCTCACAGGTTAACGTACGTAACAAATAATCTGTACTCATTTGTGAAAAACATAACGTACGTTACCAATAGGGTATAGTGTACGTTTTGATGCCTCTATAACGTACGTAAGGAATCATGCATAACGTTTTATGCATGCAGCAGTCCCACGCTGCTAAACACTTAATTCTGCACAGTCGATACAACGACGAAACGCAACGCAAGGATAGAATCAAAAGTGTAAACATGAGGTATCCATAACAATGAAGCTGAGTTTTGAAAGAAATACACTACCAACTTCCGAGGAATCCAAAATACGACAAGGAGGATAAAATCACCCTAAACTTTTAGGAAAATACAAAATGGCCCAAACATCCGAAAATTCATGATACAACGTCGGATTAAAAAACTGAAAGTCTCAGCGCGACCAACTCAACCATACAAACTTATGCAAACCGAGAAACAACGAAAATGAACGAGTTTAACGAGAATCGAATACACATGCGATAAAATATAACTCAAGATGAAATACGTAAAAACATCATCGAGACTCGACCAAACGGAGAAACTCCAAGAACAAAACAGGTTCAGAATTCCAAAACAGTGCTAAGCGAGTTGTCCGAAACGAACATACACCAAAAATAGAAATCACGGATATTACACCAAGAACTCAAGGAAGATGATGGTTGAGATGATTGGAGGAAGAAATCGCCAAGAAATCGCCCAAAATCGCCAAAGCCGCGGAGGAAGGAGGTGAAATGAGAATTAAATCCGTCCAAGGTCAACTCCTGGGTATACATAGCCACACAGCTTAGCGCGCGCTAATGGCTAAGGGTTTAGCGTGCACTACCCAGTTATTTCACACTCCAGAACTCACTGTCCTGTACCGTTAGCGTGCGCTACTACTATTTAGCGTGCGCTAACAACGACTCGGTAGCGCGCGCTATCGAGCTATAGCGTGCGCTACCTGGGCACCTGAACGAGTCCAGAACAAACTGTCCAGTACTGGACAGTCACGCTAGCGCACGCTACCATACATCTTAGCGTGCGCTAGTCCCCCAACATTAGCGTGCGCTAGACAACATAGCGTACGCTAATCCGCTAGTCCAGAGGGCTGGAATCAGAACTGCCACTCCTAGGGCTAGCTCGCTAGCGCACGATACGAAGCAGACGTAGCGTGCGCTACTAAGGGATCTCTGGCATGCGTGTTGGTCCCAGAATGATGAAGACTATCCTCACTGTAACAACACGAGTCTTTTCTAGCGTGCTTTGTCTTCACTCACGCGCACCCTGAGAAACTTCCCAGGGGGTCACCCATCCCATAACTACTCTAGGCCAAGCACGCTTAACTTTGGAGTTTCTATGAGATGGCTACCAGAAAAGAAGATACATCTTGTTGGTATGAGTAGTCCAAATCAATTCATTTAACCACTTTCTAGTGCAGATCTCACAGGTCGAATCGCAAGCCGCGCCTCGCGCATTTTTAAGCCCATGCAGGCAGGATGCTGGACCGAAGACCAACAATGCGCTATGCAGAAAAATTAGCGCGCGCTAGGCACGGAATATGAATGGCCCAAAACACCGGAATATGAACGAAACATCAAACAGAACATCTCAAAACGCATAATAACATAGAATGGATCCATGGCAACCCCCAAACGGCAGTTCCGCATAACAATTACGAGAATCAGATCAATAGATGACGGAAGAAATACACTGAAAGATACACGAGGGTCGCTACAAACGAGAAATACACCGAAAAATGAAAATACCGGGAAAAGAGAAATGCGGATATTGCAGTTGAGCCTCAGGATCGTGCCGTTCCTTGGGATGAGTTCAAGAAGTCGATGGAAGCAGAGTTCTGTCCGGAGCTGATCCGAGAGCAGAGGATCCGAGATTATTATCTAGCCGATCCGCAGGATGTACCCATGTCGCAGGCTATTATCGATTATAGTCGACAGCTCGCTTACGTGAAGGGGCAGGTGAGGACCGAGGAAGACAAAATCCTTCATTTTGATATGCGGATGAAACCAGAGATTCGACAGTACATGTCGGGTTTCACTTGTGCTATGAGAGAGTATCAGAATCGAGCTACGGCGTACGAGATGGCATCGTTATATACTGGGACTTTGCATGAGACGAAGAGGCAGAGGATGTCTGGAGATTTTTCGGATAGTGTGGGAGTCGGAACTTCTTCTCGTCGAGTTTCGCGTAGTCCTTCGGTGAAACCTTCATTTTCTTCGTTCGGTGGAACTAAGAGTTCCAAGTCGTATTCTTTGACTCCTAGTCAGACTGGTAGGTGCTTCAATTGCAACGTTGTGGGTCATGTGCAAGCTAATTGTCCTTCGCAACGGATTACTTGTTATAATTGTGGACTCGAGGGCCACAGAGTTCAGTATTGTGAATTATTCCATGAGGTTTCCCAGAATCGTGTTTCGGCATCGGTATCGGGATAGGTTCATCGAGACCATTGAGATTTTGTCGGCCGTGCTTTGTTGTTTGTGACTTCACCCTTTTTTTTAAGTTTCGGGACGAAACTTCTTTTTAGAGGGGTAGAATGTAATACCCGTGATTTTCTTTTTCGGTAAATTTTCGGTTTTGGCATTTTTCTTGTTTCCAGAACTCGCTTGCGACTGTTTTGACATTTTGATAATGTTTTGTTCTTCGTGTTTGGTCATCCGAGTTTGTTTCGGTATCGTTTTGTTGAGTTCCGTGTTCTTAAGCGACTTTTCCGCACTTGAGTTCGATTCTTGGGAATCTCGTCCGAAACTGTTTTTTCGAGTTTCTTGTAAGTTCATTTAATGTTATTATTCATGTTGCGATCTTTGACTTGGTGTTTCGATCGTGTATCGTGTATTTCAGACGTTTTGGGCCGTTTTCGTAATTTCCCAAAGTTTGGGGTAATTACTTTCCATTGTCGAATTTCGAGCCTTCGGGTGGTCGGAATCATGTGTTCTCTTAACGTTTGGATTCGTATTTGCGAGTACTTCGTAACCGTATATTCAATTCATATTCAAGTTCGGGTTTCGGGGTCGTCCGGGCTGTCGGAGTTGGCGACAGCCGAGTCATGGCCGGGCATCTTGGGGCCAGGCCACACCTGGCCGGTTACGGCCGTAAGGGTCCCGGCAGTTACGGCCGTAAGGACCTTTACGTACGTAAGACATGGCCGGTCACGTACGTAACAGTGTCGGCAGTTCTGGGTAGTTGGCTCAGCCATGGCCGGTTACGACCGTAAGCCATGGCCGATTACGTACGTAAGGCGGCCGGCAGGCTGCCTATATAAGGCTTAGCAAACGGGTTTTACACCCATTTTCTCACTCGTTTCTTCCCTTCCGCGAATGGAGGTTTGGTGTGCGCGGAGACATGTTGTCAGGCAATGAATCCATGTAATCCTAGAGTTCATATCATCAATTATCCATCCTATAACATCCTTTGATCGAACGAATCAGGTCAGATTTCTTAGAAATCTTAGTTTGGGAAAATTGGGGGTTTTGTTTGGTTTTGTCCGATTTAACTGTAATAACTTAGATTTATGATGGATTGATGATTATTTAGATGTATTCTATCATTTCCATTGTTATTCCATGGTTAGATTGTATAGATTCGTTGTTTTGGTCGAGTTCTTAATCGACGCCTTGAAGGTGTCCGATAGAAGGTCTTATAGGGGGAGTCGGGCGTTATGCGATTATTATTCATCGTACGATTGTTGAGCTATTGTTGATATGACTTAGGGACGAAATCCTTGTGAAGAACTCGAGTCGGAACCCTCCCGTTCGTTGTCTTCTTCGGGGTCCGAGCTTCCCGGTTGAACCGTGTTCTTCGGAGTGTTCGGTAGCGGTCATTAAGTCGAGATTTCCCGTTGCTCCACGTGCGTTGGACTTGAGGCGCGTATCTTGTCTATATTATTTATACTTTGAGAATGTGATGTGTCGTGAATTTAACGTGGACTCGTTAGTGACGGTATATTTAACCATAACTTACTTTTAAATGAAGATGTGATTTTATGAAGGTAATTACGAACGTAAAGTTGAGTTTCAAGAAGAATGATAACTACCTCTTCATGTTATTTTGTGCTTAAATAAATACTAGAAATGAGTAGTTAACCGAAGAATTGTGGAATCGCGTAATACTTGTATTATTTGCTCCTTGGCCTTTTTCCTGAATGATGGTGTGCTGTAAATGTTGTGCCCTTGTTGAAGTTATGATGCGTTAACCTATGTGTTACGTGGTTGCGGTTGTGGTAAATATTATACCTTTGTTATTGTGTATAGTAGAGAGTTGAGATGTTATCCGGGTAGGGGTCCCGTCGAGGCCTCCGGAGGCGCGTGCTTGCGAGTATGGCCAGACGTACGTTGTAACCATAAGGTTATCAGTTCGGGTATGTCTGGGGAGGGCTCCGAGAATCGGCACTTGCGAGTGCGATGTCATGATAACTTATGGGCGTACTTGAATGATGTTATCCGGGTAGGGTCCGTCGAGGCCTCCGGAGGCGCGTGCTTGCGAGTACGGCCAGATGTTACGATTTGACCATAAGGTTATCTAATCGGGTAGGTCTGGAGAGGGCTCCGAGAATCGTCACTTGCGAGTGCGATGTCAAGATAACTTATGGGTGTGTTTGAGTTTATTTTTAATGAGCTAAGTCGGGTGGGACCCTTCGGGGCCACGGAGACGTTTTGACTGTTGATGTGATATCTCTGAATTGTTTATGTTTGAATATTGAATCCCAAATATATTGGTGAATATAGTTTTTATCTTGAGGTTTGAGTTGAGAATAAAATCATTTGTATGATTTTGAAAGAAAACCTTTTAGAAAGGAAAAACATTCATATTTCAGGATTTTACACTGAGACCCCCGAAATCTCTAAATAATCTCTTACAGTGATTTATGGAGTAATCCCCATGGTTTGTTTTAAAGGAATAAATTTTCAAAAGACTTTAGACTCGGGGATCGTGTTACTACCTTATTGAAATGTTATTTTCATAACGATTGTATTCTTGATGTATAATTGTATAGCTTGGTTAATTGCTAGCGATTCCATCGCTAACTCCTCGTTGGGGATTTTGTTATTTATTCCAGGTGTTCTGACTGGAGAGTGAGCAACCACAGGATTGGCTCGGAGGATGATGCAAAGCAGCGATACTAGTCACAGTTGTAGTCTGTTGTCTGTCAGTGATCTGTCGGTTTGAGTTCTTGTCATCCTCGAGGGGATGGACATTTATGTACTATGTGATCGAGTTGTATTTTAGTTTCATCAGATGTACGGTTATGCTGTGTTTTGAGAGACCTAATCGGTCTACGATATTATGTTTTGGTCAAGTTGACCGCATGTGGGTTTTGATTTGTAGTCTCCTGCCTGGTAGCTCCTTGTGGAAAGGGGTCTACGGCGTGTAATATCCCCAAGTGGATTGAGGGTGTTACATGAATATCCTTGAAGAATTGTGAATCGGAGGTGGGGTTTCGGGAGTTCCTTCTTGTGAATTGAGTATTAAATGTTTATTATCGTATTCTTTATGAATTATTTAGGGCCGGAAGTGCGTTCTTGGACCAACTGAGCTTGAATACCTTTTCCCTTCGATTCAACATGTCTCAATGACAAGTATATGTTTATGATTTTACGCTCTTGACTTTGAAAGTGAAGTGTATGTGTTGTGTGTGAGTATATATTCACTCCGGGATGGGCCTACGGGTCCTCTGAGGGGACTGACCGATGGGTCCTTTGAGGGGTCACTACTTCTGGTACGATCCACGGTTAATCACGTATATGTTTGAAATGTGGAATGATCTGAGATTTAGTTATTCCAAAATACTAGTCTTGAATTTTGTGAGATGATGTTATGCTACTTTACCGTTCAAGAAATATTACTTCATATTCGATATACTTGCACTAGCTATTCCACGGCTAACCCCATACGGGAAAATACATTTCATGTATCTCAAGTTCCAGACGAGCAGACGAGTGGGTACCAAGTGTTAGAGCAAGATCGGAATATGCGTCATGTTGCGGAAGTGTAAATTAAATGTGCGGAAATTAAATGATGCACGGATTTATAGAGGTTCGGCTATAAACGAGCCTACGTCCTCTCTCGGTGTATTTTTCTATAGGTTCAAGATAAAAACCTTTGCATCTCTCTTTTATCGGTCGAGGGATAACCGTTACAATCACGTCTTCTATTGGTCCGTGATAAACCACTTGTACTTGTCTTTGTGTCGGTCCAAGTTAAACCGTTTTCCTTTTCTATTGGACAAGGAATCAACCACTCTATCTTTCTATGGGTACTAGATAAACCTCACGAAGATATCGATTGCGATTCTAATAATGCCAGATCCTTGATCCTAACAACACCGAATCCAATCATATCTTTTCTTTTACCTCTCGTGTATGTGTTGAATGTATAAACACTCAAACTAACAATATAAGCTCAATATCACAACAACAATAATATCAATATGAATATCTGATCAATGAGATGTTTGCTTGAAGTTGTTGTGGTGAAACAATACCATAGGAATGGTATTTATAGGCTCCAAAGCCTTACTAGCCGTTAGCCTCCTGACACTCCATTACGGCCGCTATCATTCTTCCCTTACGTACGTTAATAGCGTTACGTACATTAACAACAATACTTTACGTACGTTAGCTTAGCCCAGTTTCAGTCCAGTAGCTTTCGTTTCCTCCTTTACGTACGTTAACCAAACATACATTACGTACATTATATATAGTCAATATCCGGTGCTCGCTGACCTATGCCATGACGTTATCTCCAACGTTCATCTCGTTTGAACTCAGAACCATCACTTTATGTACGTTATCCACTGAACATTACGTACGTTATTGACATTCTTTTACGTACGCTAAGTTATACTTTTTACGTACGTAAGCATGCATTTTCCAACTTTTTGCACTTCGTCTTCTTCGATGCTTTGCTTCGTCTTTTTGTTGTTTTGTTTTGTGTAGCAACTTAATCATCAAAAAATTATTAAAGCATGTATGGAACAAAATGTTTCAACAATGTCCCCTTTTCTGATGATTACAAAACAGCACTTCGTCAATGGGATTTACCTGCAAAAATACAAATATATGTATATGTGTACAGACCAAAGTTTTCGACTTTGTCCGTTTCGTTAGTTTCTTCTCTCATTTCTTTTTCGACTCCTTCTTTCCTTTTATTTTTCTTTTCGAATTTTCAAATTTTCATCATCTTCTCGATGTCTCGTTATTTTTCTTTTCAACTTCATCTTTTCGACTTTTCTTCGATTTTTCTCCCCCTTTCAGGGTTAATCCCATTCTTCAATTTCTCCTTTCTTTCCCCCTTTTTATTTTCATCAAAAAGTGTCATAAAAAATAAATATAATGATACCAAATATAAAATATGCATGATACTAAATATAAAATATGCATAATACCAAATGATGAATATAACAATATGCATGAATAGGGTATAAACTCCCCCTGAAAATATTATCAAAAATTATTACTCCCCCTAAGTAAAATGTTTTGATAAAAAAAATCAATTTTTGGGATCCAACCGAGAGTTGGTTTCTCATTTGAAATATAGACAATATTTGAAATATTTGTTCCTTTAGGAACCCAAATCTTTTTAATTTTAATTGTCTGGCGTGGGCTTTTACAGTTACAAATGTGATGCCCGATTTTCAAACATTTTTCACAACGGGGTATCTTTAAATTTAAGGATTCGTTTTTAGAACGAGGTGTGAATCCCAACCCCTATTTATTTAAAGTAAACTTTTGCATCGAGAGAATATTTTCAAATTTCTCGTTTTCGAGAGAAAAATTCTTTGTTAAATTTTTGAGCTCAGTTTGCATTTTAACAAGATCATCCTTTAAAATATTTTCATTTCCAATGCATTTTAAATGATTGATTTCAACAAATTTTCCCTTTTCAAGAATTTTGGAATTCTCATTTTTCAATGATTTATTTTTAAATTGAAGGGATTTAATTTCGAATAAAGCATTTTGATAGTCTGTATGCAATAAATCAAATGCTTCAAAAAGTTCGTCGTAAGAATTACTTACTTGGCTTTCGACGTCGCTATCGTCGAATGAACTTTATGCCATAAGAGCGAGATTATTTTGATTGATAAAATCATCATCTTCGTCGTCATCGCTCCATGTTGCAACGAGGACCTCCTTCTTAGGTTTAGCTCGGCAATTCTTAGCAAAGTGGTCTGGTTTTCCACATAATCGACAAGAGTTATCAAATTTCTTAGATTTGCTCATTTCGATGTCCTTCTTTCTCCAGTTTAATAAGTGTTGGAACTTATTAATATTCTTGGCATAATATGCCGATTCTTCATCGCTATCATCCACCGGAATTTCTTCTCTCTTTGACATCTTAGCCTTTAAGGATATTGATCGTTCCTTCAGCTTTGGCTTGACACTTCGTGAATTTAACACTATCTCATAATTAATTAGCGAACCAACAAGGGTGCTAAAATCAAGCGTATTGAGATCTTTCGATTCCATAATCGCAGTCACGGTGCCGTCCCATTCACTAGGTAGTGATCGTAAAATTTTCTTGACTTTTTCACTACTAGATAATGGTTAACCGAATGAAGCAAGTCTATTTGTGATGACCGGAAATCGGTTGAGCATGTTGGTGATGGACTCGTCACCTCATCATGAATAGCTAGTAGTCATGGAGAAGCATATTGATCTTCGTCTCCTTGACTTGAGTTGTCCCTTCATGTGTGATTTCAAGAATTTTCCATATTTCTTTAGCACTTTCACACGATGAGATTCGATTGACCTCTTCCGGATTTAAGGCACAATATAAGATTTGAGTAGCCTTACAATTTAGATGGTCGTTCTTCCAATCCTCGTCATTATATTCTTCGAAACTCTTAAGAGATCCATCAGGTTTGATTGGAACTTTCGGGCCAAGACAAATGATCTTATAAATCTCGATGTCATACGCTCGGATGAATATTGACATATTTTTCTTCCATGTCATGAAATTTGCGCCATCAAAAATGGTGGTCGGTTAAGAGCAAGGCCTTCGACTGAAGCAAATTGAAACGCCATTTGGATCGACTTCTCGGATGTTAAGCCATGTATTGGAGGTACTGCTCCGATACCAATTGTTGGAGCAAGATCGGAATATGCGCCGTGTTGCGGAAGCGTAAATTAAATGTGCAGAAATTAAATGACGCACGGATTTATAGAGGTTCGGCTATAAACGAGCCTACGTCCTCTCTAAGTATATTTTTCTATAGGTTGAAGATAAAAACCTCTACACCTCTCTTCTATCGGTCGAGGGATAACAGTTACAATCACGTCTTCTATTGGTCCGTGATAAACCACTCGTACTTGTCTTTGTGTCGGTCCAAGTTAAACCGTTTTCCTTTTCTATTGGACAAGGAATCAAGCACTCTAGCTTTCTATGGGTACTAGATAAACCTCACGAAGATATCGATTGCGATTCTAATAATGTCGGATCCTTGATCCTAATAACACTGAATCCAATCATATCTTTTCTTTTACCTCTCGTGTATGTGTTGAATGTATAAACACTCAAGCGAACAATATAAGCTCAATATCACAACAACAATAATATCAATATGAATATCTGATCAATGAGATGTTTGCTTGAAGTTGTTGTGGTGAAACAATACTATATGATGGTATTTATAGGCTCCAAAGCCTTACTAGCCGTTAGCCTCCTGACACTCCATTATGGCCGCTATCATTATTCCCTTACGTACGTTAATAGCGTTATGTACGTTAACAACAATACTTTACGTACGTTAGCATAGCCCAGTTTCAGTCCAGTAGCTTTCGTTTCCTCCTTTACGTACGTTAACCAAACATACATTACGTACGCTATATATAGTCAATATGTCCGTTGCTCGCTGACCTATACCATGACGTTATGTCCAACATTCATCTCGTTTGAACTCAGAACCATCACTTTACGTACGTTATCCACTGAACATTACGTACGTTATTGACATTCTTTTACGTACGCTAAGTTATACTTTTTACGTACGTTAAGCATACATTTTCCAGCTTTTTGCACATCGTCTTCTTTGATGCTTTGCTTCGTCTTTTTCTTGTTTTGTTTTGTGTAGCAACTTAATCATCAAAACATTATTAAAGCATGTATGGAACAAAATGTTCCAACACAAGGTCGGTGCGAACATGATGGGCAAGAGTGATGCTGTGTCTTTTCATTTTCCTTACTATTTATGTTCTCCACCTGGGATGTTTTACCGTTCACGAAATTTAGTACTCGAGTACTATGGGATGTTTTCTTGTTGTTTTCGCTTATATTGTCCTGGGACTAATTCCCAATGACTTTTACCCCTGTCAAACCTGATTACTACTTTGGACGTCAATTCTTATCGCCTTCCGTTTGATTGTGTCTGGACCTTGTCGGTCAAAGCTCATGGTTACGTGGAGGGGCTCACGACGCTATAATATACCGTGAATATCTTGGGGTGTTACAGGCAAGCGTGTGAAGACATGTTTCAACTGTAGCCATATTGGCCATACACAGAAGAATTATCGTTCGTCGTAGGTTAATTATTTCAAGTGTGGTCAAGTGGGGCACCAAGCGGTGCATTGCGAGACCGTCGATAAGATGTCAGAGAACCAGAGTTTTGCTTCTACTCCATAAAGATCCCATTGGTGCTAAGTGAAGGTTAATTGAATGTTTTTTTGTGGTTTGAATCTCATGTGGAGATTCGTTACTTGTAGTTTGAATGCTTTTGTTTGTTATTTGAACTTTGATGTTTCTCGTTTTAAGTTTCAAGGACGAAACTTATTTTTAGTGGGGTAGAATGTAATACCCGAGAATTTTATTTTTGTTGTCTGGAATTATTTGACGTTTTGTGCTGGATATTTCTTGTCGTGTCTCGTCGTATGATTGTTTTCTTTATGGATCGTTAGAGCTTCGTTTCAAATCGCTAGTCGCGGTATATTGTCGGGTTGTTGGGTTATCGTATCAATTTCACGATTGTACTGTTGTCAGCACATGTTACGTACGCTAACAATTTTCATTACGTAAGTAACTGATGAAGGCTAATGTACGCTAGGTACAGAGTTAATGTACGTTAACATACCTGTTGGTTGAGGCAGTAGCCTCTGGAGAGGCTTTAACGTATGTTGCATGAGGCACAAATCCCTTGTTTGTGTACGTAACACTGGGATGATTGCGAACGTTAACATACCTACAGGATCGAGGCAGTGACCTCTGAGTAGAGGATTACATACGCAACATCATGTCGTTTGCGTACGGTAGTGTTTTTACATATGTTAACCAAGCGACGTTGCGTACATAACATACGACGACCTATATATATGGGGACTGTCTTGCGCCATTTCCTTCATTTCCTCTTCATTCTCTTGGTGCGGCCGGTCAAGGCGATTTGAGGACTAGCGAGGGTAGATGTTGTTAGGGTTGTATACTGGAAAGCATACTTTATGCTTGTATATCTTATTTCCCTGTAGCTACCTATGAGAACATTAATTACATTTAATCACATGTTTTGCATATTTATTCACGTTATGGTGTGAAAATTAAATGTATAATTATTTTATATTGTAGATAATGTGGTGTGTTGGTGTCACACGGAAGATCACATTATCGGTGCCTTATAAAATAAAATAATAGTTCACAACCTATATAATTATTAGACAAATTATATGAAAGGTTGTAGTGTATGTTTGAGATTAGTTGGTCTTGACTATTAGCATACATTAGCGTATTTGCATATGTTGAACTAGATCGAGGTGAGATAGTATCTTCTGTACTGACTGTAAGAAGAGCGTAAATCTCGGATAATTATTATTTCTTAATTCTAAGTATATAATATTTAATTGTGTATTTATAATGCTTATTGCTTTGATTTACCATGGGTGAGAGTCAAAATGATCGACTCAATAAGCTTCGTATCTTGGGCAATAATGTTATTTATACGACAGTTATTATTATACTAGAAATCGTGTCCCGACTCGTGCAGGTTGATGATGTCCCCTTGAGGAGTTTGATAATGATTATTATATTAAACTCTGCAGGTGGATTTAATTCCGATATAAAAATAAGGTTCGAGTGGTACTACTCTTGGATAAGATATTAATTAATTAAAGTTGTTAGTAGCTTATAATTAATTAATGGACATTCGATCTTCAACATGGCAAAATAATATATTTAAATAAGGAGCCCGATTTCATAAATTGCGATTTGGATTGGAAGTGCAATATTAATTCTTTAGTGGATTGAATTGATATTAATAGACTCAATATATTATGAAAGATCCTAATAAGGAAATTTGAGATCTATTAGGAGTCCTTCCCTAATCCTCCTTAAGATCCCTAGTAGTAGTAGTCAAAAAGCCTATATATAGGACTTATGGGATGGTCGATTTTTGTACTCTTTTGCAAGGTTGTGAGATCAAATTTTTCTTCTTGTGTTTAATTATAGATCTACACTTGTATCTTTGATTCTACAATTTAGTTAACACATCAAATTTTCTAAGAGTATTCATGCAATACTAGAAAATAAAGAAAAATCGAGTGACCACATACAAAAAGGGTTCGGCCGATCCATAGAAGTCCAAGCAAGGTCCAGTAGTTCGTTGCCCATACAACGTCCGGGTTAAGACGGATCATACTCTAAAAGGTCTAAAGATAGAAATACAAGGTGATCAAGACAAAAGCAACCACTTAACTTAAAAGGTAATATCATATGATCTTTTAGATCTAGATTAGAATATCTCAACTCCAACATATTTATTTAATAAATTTAAATAATATTTAAATTGCTTATTAATCTCAGTAATTAATTAATTAGCATGCCTAAATAGATCTTATGCTCGTGGATGCATAAAACGCGTTTATCAAACTTTCCCAAACTTCACTTCCGCTACGTTTTATATTCCAACAATTGGTATCAGACCCGGAATTTTAGGTTTTTGCTATTTTAATTAATTTTGGTGATTAATTGATAGCAATTTAAATATTCATGCGATTTGATGTTGGTGTATTTTGCTAGATGTGTTCTTGTAGGGAATATGATCCAATTATCATGGTTTATGTGAATGGTTTATTTATTTATTTTTATTATTTATGAAATTATTGGTTTTGGCCCGGTTTGAGGCATGTAATGGTTTTTCCCGTGAAAAAATCCACAGGTAGATCTAGGTGTTTTATTTTTTCGTGTAATCTTGCTGTAATTTCGATCTATTTTATTTTGTGTAAAATTATAATCGAATTTGGAAAAGACAGGATCACGAAGAAATAGAGCAGAACTGGGACTGTCGGACTGCTGGGCAGCCGCGACCGACAATAGCGAGCAGGCACTACCGAGCAGCACACGGCTGCCTGCCGAGCAGCGCCGAGCCTGCTACTGAGGGCCAAGGACAGCCTGGTCCGAGCCGGTTCGCCGATTCGGGTCGGGTCGTCCAGTTTTGGTCCAGTCCGTATCGCCGTCGTTCGTTAATTCCGCTGGAGAGTCGGGATTTAGAATTAACTTTTTTTATGTAATTAATTTGCATAAAAGTGAAATTTTAGTTTTGGAAATCCACGACCTGGCCGGGGAGGAATGACGAGATGCTTGATTCAGTGGGAGAGATCGAGTCGAAGGCTTTCTCGGATTCAACTCAAGGAAGAAGACCATGATAATTATCCCAGGCTTATGGTTGTTGCAGTGGAAGTCGTGCAGTTGAAGATTAATGATAAATTATTAGTCTTCAATAATGTATTATTAGTACCAGATTTTAGAATGAATTTAATTTCAGTTTCTAAATTAAAATGCGATGGTTATTTAGTTTCTTTTGATGATGATGTTATTATTAGGAAAAGAAACAGTGAATATATCTGCAAAGGTATTTTTAATGATGGATTGTATGTCGTTAATACTACACAAATTCCCATGCACAAATCACTTAACTCTTTGTCTAAACCTAAAAAGAGAAAAGAACCTTCAAACATAAACCAAACATACCTGTGGCATTTACGGTTAGGGCATGTAAACCTTGGGAGAATTCAAAGATTGGTAGATGATGGCCCATTGGATGATCTCCAAGTTGAGTCATTTCCAATTTGCGAATCCTATCTGAAAGGTAAGATGACCAAAAGAGTTTTTAAAACCAAGGGGAAACCGTGCTCAGAACGTGTTAGAATTGGTTCATACGGATGTATGTGGTCCAATGAATATCCAGGCTAGGGGTGGTTTCGAATACTTCATCACGTTTATAGATGATTATTCGAGATATGGATACATCTATTTGATGCGACGTAAGTCTGAAGCCTTTGACAAGTTCAGAGACTTCAAGGCTGAAACGGAGAAGCGTCATGGGAAGAGTATCAAGTCACTATGATCTGATCGTGGTGGCGAATACCTTAGTGGAGAGTTTTTGGATTTCTTGGTGAATGGGGGGATTTCGTCCCAGCTCACTGCGCCGGGAACTCCACAACAAAATGGTGTTGCTGAAAGAAGGAATATAACTCCTTTAGAAATGGTTAGGTTAATGATGAGTTATTCGGATTTACCTATTTCTTTTTGGGGATACGCCTTAGAAATAGCGGCGTACATTCTAAACCTGGTGCCTTCGAAATCAGTTCTGAAAACACCCACAGAGCTGTGGAGTGGGCGAAAGCCCAGTCTAGGACATGTTCGGATTTGGGGTACTCCGGCACATGTGCTGAATAAGGAAGCTGATAATTTGGCATCTCGTACAGAAGTACGAGTGTTTGTAGGATATCCCAAGGGAACGAATGGTATCTTGTTCTATAGTCCCTATGATCAGAAGGTCATTGTTAGCACCAATGCCCGATTCCTGGAAGAGGATTATATGATTAGTCACAAGCCCATGAGAGAGATAATTCTGGAAGAGCTGAGGGGTGAGACTTCGTCTATACCAATTGTACAAGCACCAACTAACACTGCACCACATATCGATTATGAGACTTTTACACCAACTCAGGATTTGCCTCGTCGTAGTGGGAGGGTTGTTCGTCAACCGGAACGATTCATAGGCATGGGAAAGTCTTCGGACTCAATCCCTGGCGAAGATGAATCATATCTCTGGACCTACAAGGAGGCAATACAATATAAAGATGCTGATGTTAGGAGTATGCCCTCGAATGCCACTCAGAGGTTGTTGAGTGAGGGCATTGTACTTGTAATTATGTAAACCATTTATATAAGGCAAATGATTGTTTCTTTATTTACTGGTAGTTACTGGCATTCCTAACTCGTAAATAAACATATAGAAATTAGTCCGTGTATTTGAGAGCAAAACGTTCCACTCCTTATTGGATAAGGGGGTCGGCACTGGAAAGGTTTATAGCTCAAATACTTAATCGTTCGCAAGTCGATGAAACTTGACTGGGCGTTAAGTTTATGTAAAGACTTGTATGACGTGTTCTTTGACATGGAGAGTGCCTGTCGAACACTAATGGTTAGTGGGAGCACACGTTATAGGTATGCTAATTAGATTAGTATACTCGAACCGACTCACCCTCGATTCGTCACATGGATTTCACTCCGGGACTGTCAATGACGGAATCGAAAGGTTGTGATAGGTATTCGTGAACCTTCGACTTGAGGATTTAGTAGGGATGTGCTTGTGACGTCAAGATTTTCATTAGAGTAGTTCGACCACCGTAAACCGGAAGGCGGGGTCAACCTCGACGCGTGCATCTTGACGGCAAGTAGCAGTCCTGAATACCAAGATAGAATTCTTTCTCCCGTTAGTGAGCGGGTTATATGTCCTATGCGGTTATTGGCGAGATGAGATCATAAGTCTTTGGCCAAAGCATTGGAGCCGATTGTATTAGATACACGGACTCGATGATCTCGATTTGCATTAACGCATGCATAGCGTCAAGTACAGATAGGGTTTGACTGACCGTGACCCTAAAACTTGATCGGGACATTTGAAAGAAGGGTTTATACGTTTACTGGTATTCACGACAGAATGGTTCTTGAATGATCCCAATCATTCGTTCTCAGTTGGGGTACAGTGTAGGCCGCCAGGCTGGCTAGGTGGTGCTACTACTCTTTGGTTCCTCCCATTGCTGACTGAGACGGACCTACCGAGTCGCGCATTAGGATTGACGACGGAATGAATCGAGCGTAATCTCTCATTATAAATATTAGATATTGGATATCTAATTTGGGACATTGGATGTCAAAATCGATTTATTGGATAAATTGATTTACGGCCTAATGGATTAAATAAATTACTGGGTGATTAATTTAATTCGTGAATATAATTATTTCTTGGAGAAATTAATTATATTATTATGTATTTAATGTGATTAATTGATTGGATTAATTAATCGACACAAATACATCGAATGGAATAGGAGTTTATCTGTTTGGACTCACGGGAGTCCGAAACGAATCGAACTCATCCGATTCCTTCTAGATGGCCACCCCATCACCTACTCCCTTACTTTGTCTTGGTCTACACTTTCAAGGATGGTGGACTAGTGACCAATCAAGGGGACAAATATCACACCTTGGTGATATTGTCTAAAGTAGGAGATCATGGGGAGTTGAATAAGAATATAAGTGGAGACAAACTCTCACTTGCAATAGCTTAATTCGGTAGTGAGCTTTGAAGAAGTGAGAGAGAAAATTATTTTTCTTAGTCTTCATCTTCATCTTCTTCTTCACTTTTATTCTTGAGTTTTCTTGGAGAAAATTCAAGATACATTAAGAGAGATATATTATACACTTAGAGTGTAATAACAAAAGCTTCACCACTTGATTCTAGCCGTAACCTTAGAGGTTAATCAAGTGTTGTTGTTCCGGTCGTTTTTCCGGCGCGTGGCAAGTAGAGACGCGGTGTTTTCGGCGTTGGATCGTTCAAGGGCTTGGAGCGGATTGAACTCGTAGAGATCAAACTAAAGCTTGGGGAATAGCTCAAGAGAAGGTTTCTATTTAATCAACGGACTTCGAGGGTTAGTTTCTTACGACTCTTGCTTTTCGTTTATATATTCGTATATACGTAGCTCGATCGATTCTCGTAGGGATTCGGATCGAATTAATTTTCGTTTTACCGCTTCCGCTGGGCCTTCGTTTTTAGGCACCGAATCCCAACAGTGGTATCGGAGCGTAGGTCTTGCAATCGTATATACGATATTGGCATTTGGAATGCTCGATTAAATGGTGAATGATTTGGAATCATTTTAGTCATAATCGTGGTATATGTTTTTCGTTCGTAATAATTGTATTTTTCGTAAGTTTATGTCTAAATATAAATCTTAAATTTCTGGGAAATATGATTTATATTGAAGATATGAAAGTCGGAAAATATTGATATTGGATATCCGATCGAAAATCTAGCCCCGAATCGTCGTCGGACGACTTTTTGGACAAAAAGGGTAATTTGGCCGAGAGTGACTCGACCGTGTCCTGGGTGACACGGCCGTGTCCGGCAAAGATGTGGCCAAAGCATCGCTGGAGACCCGACCGTGTCGAGACACGGGCGTGTCCGCCGAGTGACTCGGCCGTGTCTGGTGACACGGCCGTGTCCTGGCATCTGCCAAGTCATCGCCAGCGACCCGACCGTGTCCCGGTGACTCGGTCGTATCTTGGCCGGCATCTTCCGAGCGTGACTCGCCAAGCGGCGTGATCGCCGGTAGCCGCCGAGGTGACTCGGTCATGCCGCCCGTTTTCACCCCGGCTCGATTTTTCCGTAATCTTAAAAATTAATCTCCCGCATGTTAAATGGATTTAATATGATTAAAATGATTTATGGTATTTCATTTTATAAGGGAAATTTGATTAATTGGAATATTTATGTTCGATCAATTATTTTGAACGTTATTATATTACCGATTGTGTGAATCGATTGGATCGGTTCGTATTGTTGATTGGATCAATGTATCTCTACGCTTTCCATTTATATAGTATTTATTGAATGAATGCTTTTGAATGGGGATGTGGTTCGTGGACTTAGTTTTGAATCGTTTGTTTTATTCGATTGGGTTGTAAAGGCCGTTTTGAGCCTATTTATTTTACTTGAAAAATTTGTATCTAGGATGCAATTTTCAATGTAAAATTTATATGTAATGACGAAGACCGGAGGAAGATCCATTTCGATAAGACGAAGATTCAAGACGAAGACTTGTAATTAGATTACGGAGTTTTTGTTTTCTAGGAACGGTCCATGAACCACATGTTGGTAGCAACTAGGTTGTGATTGGTTGTTTCATATTGTATGAATGCCACAAACGCGCTTAAACGATTAATGTGCAAAGTGTAACGTTAATCGCGATAATTCTCCCACAACAAATAATTAAGTTTATAAGGTTTCAAGGTTTTCCTTCCTCCATCGAGTTTTCGAAATTGAAATCCAAACCGGATGTGCTATGCTTCCGAGTTATCGGGGTAGTCGTCGGGAGGACGGATAAATTACGGAGCGCATTGGATGCCTTCGGTTGGAGCAAATTTTATCCCTAGAAACCCGATAGGTTGCCGGATAAGATTCAATTGCGAAACAGATTTGCGTCGATGGTATAAACTTAACTTGTTCACGAACCATAGAAACCGTATAGGTTGAGGGGAGTGAACAAGGGGAAAAAGAAGATCGAATCATCCATTAGATGGGTTGGTGTTGGACACCACTTTATGAAAATTAATAGACTAGAAACCTGTTCGGTTGCCCTCTATTAAGATTTATAAAGAACTCGATCACCACTATGAAGTAGAGCGACGATACTTCCGGATTTCACATGGGAGTGTGTTATTCCGATAAAAATAGTGGGAGCTGGGTAACAAGAATAGAAAGGACCTTAATTCTATACTCGGATCATAATATAACAAGTCACTAATTAATGCTATACTTAATGCGGACATAACTCAATATGACAATGAATCCACTCGCAATTCTACTCGAAAAGAACACCTTAATGGGACCTAACTTTGTGGATTGGCTCCGCATCGATGATTGTCCTCGGTATAGAGGCACTGGGATACGTCTTGGAGACGGACATTCGGCGCCTCCTATGCGGACTCGAGCCAATCGAGAAGAGATTGAAAACCACGAAAAGTGGGTTAAGGATGACGTGAAAGTCCGTGCTTATATGATGGCTTCCATGTCTAATGAGCTTCAGAGAGCTCATGAGAAAATGACTTCGCTAGGCATTCTATCTCACTTAACCGAGCTTTATGGTGAGCACACAGAATCGCTAGATATGAGATATCCAAGCAAATGTTCGGTGCAAGGATGAAGGAAGGTGAGAAGGTTGGGAACACGTCCTCAAAATGATATCCATGATCGAGAGATTGGAGGCTCTTGATTTTAAAATGGATACTTCTCCAAACGACCTTATCCTACAGTCTCTCCCGATTCCTTCTCACGCTTGTTATGAACTTCAACTGCAATGAGATTGCATGTAATTTAGCTGGGCTAATGAACAAACTTGTGACCGCTCAGTCTCAAATGAAGACTCCGCGGATGAAGGAGTCTGCTCTTGTGATTTCTTCTGGACCTCGGAGGTCTAAAAATAAGAAGAAAAAGACCAAGAAGCAGACTGGACCACAAGCTAAGGACCTTAAGGGTAAGGGCAAGGCCCCAATGGTTCTGAAGAACAAGAAGAAAAAGGATACTTGTCTCAAGTGCGGTGAGCTGGGCCACTGGGCTAGAGACTGTCCGATTCTTCATGGCACTTGGTCTACGAACTTTTAGTTTTGGAAACAAATTGTTTTGCTATGTATTTTCTACTTCTGGATAATCGGATTCTCGTGCTAGTTCTCATATTTGTACCGTGAATCGGGATCAGAACAAAGTAGGAAGCTTGGAGCTGGAGAAGTTATGATCACAGTCGGAAGCGGGCATAGTGTCGAGGCGACCGACATAGGATCACTTCTTTTGGGTTTAGAATCCGGTTTTGTTTTGACTTTAGAAGATGTACTTGTTTTGCCCAAGGGGCACAAAACATTGTATCCATTCGGTCATGGACCGAAAAGGCTTTTCATTTTTCATTGGTGATGGTTCCTGCAAAATTTATTTTAGAAATAAACTAGTGGGTACTGCTACATTGTTGAATGGATTGTATCATCTAAATCTCAGCAACAAAGTAGTTGTGAATACTATGACTAGAAAACGTGGTAGGGATGAAACCAATCAAGTTTTGAAATGGCATCTTAGACTTGGTCATGTTGGTCAGACCAAGGTTTACAAGATGGAAAAAGATGGACTTATGGGTCCATTGGGATCGGATCCCTTTCCTACTTGTGAATCTTGCCTTAAAGGCAAATGACTAAGTCCCCTTCACAGGACTTTTGAAAGAGCCGATAAATCGGGATTAATCCATACCGACGTATGTGGTGCTTTGGAAGCAGCGCATGATGAATATCAATATTTCATTACATTTATAGAGGATCATACTAGGTATGGTTATGTATACTTAATGAAACATAAATCCAAGGCCTTTGAGAAATTCCAGGAATTCAAGGCCCTAGTCGAGAAACAAACTGGTAATCATATCAAAGCACTTCGGTCGGACCGAGGTGGCTAGTATATGAGTACGGAGTTTGACGAGTTCCTTAAGGAACATGGAATAGTTTCACAAATAACACCTCCAGGTACTTCTCAGTTAAATGGTGTGTCAGAAATAAGGAACCGGACCTTGTTGAACATGGTCTGCTCCGTGCTGGGCTATACTGACTTACCGATTTACCTGTGGGGGTATGCACTCTGACGCCGCTTATATCTTGAACAGATGTCCTTCCAAATTCGTTCCTAAAACTCCACATGAGATGTGGGAGGGCAGGAAACCAAGTCTTAATCATATTAGGATTTGGGGATGTCCCGCCTATGTCAAGAAGACTAAGGTGGAAAAGTTGGAAGCTAGGTCTGCGAAGGGACATTTCATTGGATTCCCGTCTGGGACGATGGGATATCTATTCTACATGCCCGAAGATCGAAGGATCATTGTTGCTTTACAAGCACACTTCTGGAAGATGAGTTCATTCGGGAAGGCGGAGCGGGTAGAAGTATTTCTTTAGAAGAATACAATGAAACTCCTCGAGAGACACTGTGCAAGAAATGGAACCGAACTTTCAAACACAAGTACAACCACCTCGTAGGTCTAGTAGGGTGTCTCATTTACTCGAGAGGTATGGGCTTGTGCACTTGGAGGAGCCGGGTCTCCATGAGGTTCCAAGTGATAGCCAAGAGACCGACCCGACGACCTATGACCAAGCGATGGTGGATGTAGACTCGCGAAATGGCGTGAAGCTATGGAAGCCGAGATAGACTCGATGCATGTCAATCAGTCTGGACTCTAGTAGACCGCCCCAAGGGCATAGTGCCTATTGGGAACAAGTGGATCTACAAGAGAAAGACCGATGGTGATGGCAAGGTTGACGCCTATAAGGCCGGGCTAGTGGCAAAGGGTTATACCTGAAGGAAGGAATCGACCACGATACCTTCTCGCCCGTAGCCATGATCAAGTCTATTCGCATGATGCTTGCTATAGCCGCCTACCACGATTATGAGATATGGCAAATGGACGTAAAGACGGCTTTCCTTAATGGATTCCTCGAGGAGGAAATCTATATGGAGCACCTAAAGGCTTTGTATCCGAAGTCGATATTCGAAAGTGTGCAAGCTTCAGCGTTCCATTTATGGATCAAGCAAGCGTCGCGTAGTTGGAATCTTCGTTTTGACGAGGCGGTCAAAGAGTTTGACTTCGTGCAAAATGAAGAGGAACCTTGTATACAAGAGGGTTAGTGGGAGCAAGATCGCATTCTTAGTACTATATGTAGATGACATTCTACTAATAGGAAATGATGTGGGAATGCTCGATTACGAAAGCTTGGCTTTGAGTAATTTCTCCATGAAAGACTTGGGAGAAGCTACCTATATTCTTGGTATTCGACTCTACCGGATAGAGCGAAGAGAACAATAGGTCTTTCCCAAGCCCTCTATATAGATAAAATCTTAAAGCGATTTAAGATGGATGATTCTAAAAGAGGTTCCTACCGATGCGACATGGAATAAAACTCACCTTGAAGATGTGTCCTCAAAATGAGGAACAACGAAAGGAAATGAGTAATATACCATATGCTTCGGCCGTGGTAGCCTTATGTATGCTATGTTGTGTACAAGACTGACATTGCGCATGCCGTAAGCGTGGTGAGTAGGTTTCGAGCAAACCTGTAGGGAACATTGATCGCCAGAAAGAACGTTCTCAAGTACTTGAGAAGGACTAGAGATATAGTTCGATGTATGGTGGTGGAGAATTGGATGTGGTGGGATTCACCGATTCGGACTTCCAAGGACCGAAGGACGACTCGATGTCCACTGCTACATATTTACTCTTAATGGAGGAGCGGTATCTTGGCGTAGTGCCAAGCAAAGCACGACCGATTCCACTGTCAGCCGAGTATCAAGCGGCCTCGGAGGCTTCCAAGGAAGGGTTACGGATTAAGAAGTTTCGGGAGAACTTCAAGTGATACCATGTGCCGAGTCACTGTCATCTGCGACAACGACGGAGTCAGCGCAGCCAAGGAGCCGAGGTTTCACAACAAAGACCAAACATATTGAGAGGAAGTATCATCTCGTAAGAGAATTTGTTCGCAAGGGATACATTGTCTGCATAGAGTAGACTCGGCCGACAACGTCGCCGATCCACCGACTAAGCCACTATCTCGGACTAGCTTGGAGCGTCATCCGGAGAACATGGGTATTAGATACCATAGTGTGTGGCATTGAGTGCAAGTGGGAGATTGTTAGGAGTATGCCCTCGAATGCCACTCGGAGGTTGTTGAGTGAGGGCATTGTACTTGTAATTATGTAAACCATTTATATAAGGCAAATGATTGTTTCTTTATTTACCGGTAGTTACTGGCATTCCTAACTCGTAAATAAACATATAGAAACTAGTCCGTGTATTTGAGAGCAAAACGTTCCACTCCTTATTGGATAAGGGGTCGGCCTTTGGAAAGGTTTATAGCTCAAATACTTAATCGTCGCAAGTCGATGAAACTTGATAGGCGTTAAGTTTATGTAAAGACTTGTATGACGTGTTCTTTGACATGGAGAGTGCACGTCGAACACTAATGGTTAGTGGGAGCACACGTTATAGGTATGCTAATTAGATTAGTATACTCGAACCGACTCACCCTCGATTCGTCACATGGATTTCACTCGGACGATCAATGACGGAATCGAAAGGTTGTGATAGGTATTCGTGAACCTTCGACTTGAGGATTTAGTAGGGATGTGCTTGTGACGTCAAGATTTTCATTAGAGTAGTTCGACCTGTAAACCTAAGGCGGGGTCAACCTCGACGTGCATCTTGACGGGCAAGTAGCAGTGTCCTACGAATACCAAGATAGAATTCTTTCTCCCGTTAGTGAGCGGGTTATATATCCTATGCGGTTATTGCGATGAGATCATAAGTCTTTGGCCAAAGCATTGGAGCCATTGTATTAGATACACGATACTCGATGATCTCGATTTGCATTAACGCATGCATAGCGTCAAGTCTGTATAGGTTTGACCGACCGTGACTCTAAAACTTGATCGGGACATTTGAAAGAAGGGTTTATACGTTCTTGGTATTCACGAGAATGGTTCTTGAATGATCCCAATCATTCGTTCTCGATGGGGTACAGTGTAGCCGCCAGCCGGCTAGGTGGTGCTACTACTCTTTGGTTCCTCCCATTCTTGATCGAGACGGACCTACCGAGTCGCGCATTAGGATTGACGACGGAATGAATCGAGCTTAATCTCTCATTATAAATATTAGATATTGGATATCTAATTTGGGACATTGGATGTCTAAATCGATTTATTGGATAAATTGATTTACGGCTAATGGATTAAATAAATCTTGGGTGATTAATTTAATTCGTGAATATAATTATTTCTTGGAGAAATTAATTATATTATTATGTATTTAATGTGATTAATTGATTGGATTAATTAATCGACACAAATACATCGGAACGGAATAGGAGTTTATCTGTTTGGACTCACGGGAGTCCAAACGAATCGAACTCATCCGATTCCTTCTAGATGGCCACCCCATCACCTACTCCCTTACTTTGTCTTGGTCTACACTTTCAAGGATGGTGGACTAGTGACCAATCAAGGGGACAAATATCACACCTTGGTGATATTGTCTAAAGTAGGAGATCATGGGGAGTTGAATAAGAATATAAGTGGAGACAAACTCTCACTTGCAATAGCTTAATTCCAGTAGTGAGCTTTGAAGAAGTGAGAGAGAAAATTATTTTTCTTAGTCTTCATCTTCATCTTCTTCTTCACTTTTATTCTTGAGTTTTCTTGGAGAAAATTCAAGATACATTAAGAGAGATATATTATACACTTAGAGTGTAATAACAAAAGCTTCACCACTTGATTCTAGCCGTAACCTTAGAGGTTAATCAAGTGTTGTTGTTCCGATCGTTTTTCCGGCGCGTGGCAAGTAGAGACGCGGTGTTTTCGGCGTTGGATCGTTCAAGGGCTTGGAGCGGATTGAACTCGTAGAGATCAAACTAAAGCTTGGGGAATAGCTCAAGAGAAGGTTTCCATTTAATCAACGGACTTCGAGGGTTAGTTTCTTACGACTCTTGCTTTTCGTTTATATATTCGTATATACGTAGCTCGATCGATTCTCGTAGGGATTCGAATCGAATTAATTTTCGTTTTACCGCTTCCGCTGGGCCTTCGTTTTTAGGCACCGAATCCCAACAGCTGACTCCTCGCAAGTAGCAATTGAATCGGAAATGAGATCTATGGATTCCAATCACGTGTGGGAGCTAGTTGTAACACCCCCAAGACGATCAGGGCATATTACAGCGCCATGGACCCCATACTGTGAAATCCACCAGGCTAACGTACCAACAAGACATTCGACAACGACATAAAATCATCAACAAAATGACAATTTCTCAAACTACGACATTCAATTTAAAGACTAAAATCCGACAAATACAATCTGACATCGAATCCATTTCCCAAAACGGGAACACAACATTAACAAATTCAAAAAGGAAGTACTCGAGTACTTAAACCAATTTCATAATACAGAAATTCCAAAACAAGACATCAATAATAAACGACAGAATAGAACACCAACAAATGACTACTGAACAGCATCATGCTTGCCCATAATTTTCAGCGGCTCGTGTGCTCGCTTGTCTCCAAGACCTGTACCTGAAATACAAAAAGTATTTCCCCCATTTAAGGGGTTAGCGACAACTGCTAGTGCAAGTACAATCCATTTGAACTACCATTCTAATCAGATGAAAATATGTGCCAAAAATCATTTTAGAAATCATTTATATTCCGGAATATTTTACGGTGCACAAGCACAAAACAGATTTTCTCCAACAAAACAATTCAAAGTTAACCTTGGTACGAGACTCACGGCCACCGTACCCCGCAGAGCCCCGTCGGACATCCCTGGGTGGTTAACCATAGTTCGCGACACGAAACTCACGGCAACGTATCTCTAGAGGCCCTGTCGGACCAATCCATTGGTGAACATACACATATATATATCCACACAACCACGAAAGGCCATAATTCCAATACTAGAACGCGTAAACAAATGTAAAGTACTTGCCTTTAAGACATCTTCGACGAAATGGGGACGAACAATGACTACGAATGATCCGGAAGGAAAACGATCATTCCTAAACGAAGGGTTAACATAACTCAGTCCTATACGACAACAATAATCAAAAGGAAAACTCCCACAACCCCGCTTACACACTATGACAATATACAATCAATTTGATACGGGCGAGGGTTTATGCAAAATCTCCCCATATCGACAATTCACGGATTAAATTTGAGGAAAACGGATTGTGAATCACTCAATAACAATAATCGATGAGGAATATCGCAATACACGTGAATAATTCGAGATTAATCAACCAAAACCCGAAAAACCCCCAAATCTACAAAGTTAGGGTTCCTGATGAAAATACCTCGGATTGGAGTGGAGAAGATGGATTAAGATGATGATGTACTAAGCTTGAAACACAAGAATCGGTCTGCAATGAGACTCCACGGATTAGTCTCCACAATTCGCCCTAAAATCGCCAAAATCGCCCAATGGAAGTGAAGAGAAGGAAAAATGACGGAAAAGGGGGTTGTTGTCCTATTAATATAAAACATAGTTAGCGCACGCTAACCATCAAAGCATAGCGCGCGCTAACGGGGATCACAAGCAGTCCAGAAGCAGCCCGGCGTCGCTAGCGTGTGCTAGACATGTTTAGCGCGCGCTAAATACTACCCGATAGCGTACGCTACGGAAGCCTTAGCGCACGCTACCTGATGCTCAGTGCACAGGACATGAATTCAGAACCCCCACTGCCCAGTACGCTGAAATCGTTAGCGCATGCTACAAACACCGAGTTAGCATACGCTAACCACACAACGATAGCGCACGCAAGGAATCAAGGAGTAGCGTGCGCTACTCACGCAATGATTGATCGCACGGTCAAGACACTGCTGCAGACGATTTAAAATCGAAATGCAAGGCAGGGCCAGAATCCAGAAACATAAACACGGACTATTCAAGATGACGGAGCTAAGCGTTGAAATAAAATACAATTCCGACCACCGGGGAGTCCGTAATGCGATAAAGAAAATGAAATTCCCTAAACTTATAGGAAATTACAAAAATGGCCCAAGTGCCCGAAAATCAAGATACGACGTCGGATTAACAAACTAAAAGTCTCAACACGACTAACTCAACCATACGAACTCATACAAACCAAGAAACAACGAAAACAAACAAGTCTTACGAGAATCGAACGCACAAACGACGAAACATGTCATAAAAAGGAATCATGTAAAAACATCACCAAAACTCATCCAAATGGAAAAACTCCAAGAATAAAATAGATTCAAAATTTCGAAATGGTTACAAGTGGGTTGATAAAAATAGACATACACCAAAAATAGAAACTGTTAAAAATAGAAAGGTACGGATGTTACATTCTCCCCCTCTAAAAAGAAGTTTCATCTCGAAACTTAAGAATCAAAAAGCTCGGGGTACCTCGAACGCATATCCTCCTCCAACTCCCATGTTGCCTCTTATACACCGTGCCTTGACCATTGCACTTTAACCAAAGGAATAGTTTTGTGCCTTAACTGTTTGACTCGACGCTCTAAAATTCTGACGGGCCTCTCCTCAAATGTAACATCCTTATCAATCTCCACGTATCTGAAATCAATAATGTGGGATAGGTCCGGAACATACTTCCTCAACTGAGAGACGTGAAATACACTATGCACATGACTCAACGACGGAGGTAATGCCAAACGGTACTGTTGCGATTTTTCGTTAACGCAAGTGCACGTTATCGTTGACAAGTAATAAAGTGATGAGTGAGTATCGTTCCCACGAGGACTGAATCACTAACTACCGATTTTTATGTATTCTAGTTTTATTTGAACAATCGAACTTTGGGTTGCAATTAATTACTAAAAGAATTAATAAAAGACTAAACCGTATAAACGATCGATCAAAGAAGGAAAATCAAATGATGAATAATTCTAGGATTATGAATCCACCTCAGTTTATCCGAATTTACTCTCGATTATCTGAAATTAATGATTTTCCCAATTTATTGAAGGCGAAGATTGCTAAAATACTCTACCGCCTCTCCCGAGGTCAATAGATTTTTCTAAAGGCGAATAACGCACTCTATCCCTAGGTGAATTAATTCGTCAATAGGCAAAAAGCATAAAATCCTCAAAAGGCCACGTAGTTCCTATGAGTATATTCCTATCTCACAGAATAAAACGGTCCTCACCAATAGTTCCTCACCAACTCTCCTCTCCCGATTCGAGTAAGGTAATTAAAACAATCCAATTATTGGCCAGACAATTGAAAGCATTAATATCAATTGGGAAAACTCAATAGAAAAGGGAATTATATAGATAATCTAAAGCAAATCCGTCAAAACTTAGGTTTCATCAAAATCCTAGAACAAGGGTTTTAGCCTGACATGCTAAATAATGAAAATACAGAATTAATAAATAAAAGCATGAAAATCAAACGCAGATGAAGAGCTCGGATTCCTCCGTTCTTCTGGCTTCCGCCCTCTGTCCTTGATGTCTTCTGCTTCTCTCTTCCGCGATAGTATTCCGTGATCCTAGATTTCCCAAGCCTCCAAGATGATTAATTAGGGTCTTAAACCCTTATTTATAGCTCCCAACAGCCTCCAAATCGCGTCCGTGTGAGTAGGTCGAGAACTGGCTTCAAAACGACCCAAACCCGCGCGGAGCACACCAAAACCGCCCTGTGTGCCGCGGCTCACTTAATCTGTGCCGCGGCACATGGCGTCCAGATTAAAACCCGGGCGCTGTGACTTTCTTCTGGGCCGCGGCTCACCTGGTCTGTGCCGCGGCATAGAGTACAGATTACTCTGGTGCCCGCTGGTCCTCTTCGTGTGCCGCGGCCCACTTGCCTTGTGCCGCGGCCCACGGCCAAAATTCGCCGTTTTCGACCGTTTTGCCTCGTTTTAGCTTCCGGACTCCAATCTCCTATCAAACATGCGAGAATAAGACATTAAAAGCTCATTTATGCAATTTTACTCGCCAAAATAATACAAAATAATGATAAATAAGCGTATAAAAATACGCCTAACAAATACCCCCAAACTTGAGCCTTTTCTTGTCCTCAAGCAAAAAGAATTAATTTCAACAAAAGAATATCGTGAATAATCGTGCAACTCATAGTGCTCAACCTAATCAATACTACCCTGAAATTCTCTCTGAATAATACGAGTATCGTAATAGAGAGCTACACTCAGAACACTGATTCTGCAAAGTAACCAAGTTCAGTCCTAATCACTCGTTCATGAAGAAAATCCAGCTCAAAGATTAACAAACGTGAATCTAATCGACCGTCAATATGAAAGGTTAAAATAAACGAGCTAATTCGCCCCGTTCCACAGTCTAATGGCAAAATTTTCACGAGTTTCATCAAAAATAACCCTCGGACAGTATTCCCTTATATGTATGCTCAAGAAATTGATTCGAGTTGACCACTAGGTTCGGATCTCGAGATGTTTCATCGGGATAATCCTAGGGTGGAACTTCTATTCTCATGTATTGGGAAACCGTTTGACGTAAAAGACACTCATGGGGCACATGGATGCTTCTAGTTACTAAGTTCCCCTCCACAGCGGAGAAACAACTCGAATAGCTATTCCCGCATGTCCGATTCAAGGTCGCTGTTTTACGCGAGAATAAACAACGGGTCACGTGAATACCCCCGGTTACTAGGCTTCCCTTCTTCGGTACATGCGAAATCTCTAAACCACTAGTCTAATCAGGGTCGTCGTTTTACGCGAGAGTAAACAACGGGTCACGTGAATACCCCCGGTTACTAGACTTCCCATCATAGAACAAATATTCTCTCGACTTTTGGGGAAAAACTGTCCGACTCTAAACTAAAATCAAATGCCAACACGACTTATGTCACTGGACGACTAGCTAACCTAAAAATGTAACCAAACGTATCAACGGCGATTTGAAAACACGTATGTCTCCTCTCTTATCCGCTAAGATCTCTACAAAAAACGAAAAAAATTTCGGACCTAAATGAAGACTTAGCAGAAACAGAAATCACTGACTACAACTCGACTAAAACTTGACCGTTTCTTCAGAGAGAAAAACAGTGTCGTAACATCAGTATTACACAAATAGAAGCACGAAAAATTCACGAATAAGAGTAAAATCATGACAAGCAAGGCTATCGACAAAAAGATAACTAAAAATAACAAAAAGTGCAAGCGAAATAAGTACAGCAGTAAATGTAGCAACATAAATAGACCCCCCCCCCCCAAACTTAGGACGTACATTGACCTCAATGGACAAAATATAATATGCAATAAAAGTGAAAGGTCAAGTACTCCCCTACAAATAGCTCACGAGCTGGTGCCGGCGTCATCCGGCGAGGAGGGTGGTGTGGCTGGCCGAGCAGGTGCAATAAATGGCCCGTCCGGGTGCAAAATGTAGGCCGTCCATGCGGCAAGGTGCTCCTGGTGGTAGGCGTCCCTCGCTGCCAGACACCTCGCCTCACGCCGGTTGGCCCGACGGGCCTGCTCGCAGCAATGATGCTCTCCCTCTCCGTCCGCCTCTCCTCTCTCATCTCATCCAGAAGGCTCTCTCTCTCTCCTTATCTCCTCTCTCTCCTCATATCCTCTCTCTCTCTCCTCATATCCTCCCTCAGCCCGTCGAACATCGCCTGCAATCTCTCTCTGTCGGGTGGTGGGCCAGCATCTGCCTAACCCTGTGTCAGCAGAAGAGGCTCGGGGGACCCCTCGTGGGCCTCATCCAGTAGAAATCCTCGCCCCCGAGCGTGCGCCGGCGCTCCTCCCCACTGGTCAAAATATGAGATAATGCGGTGGCCGATCGGGGCCTGGGGAGCTAACATCGGCTCGTCGTCTGACCACGTCATCCCTGACTGCCGACACAGAGCGCAGATAAGAGAGGGGTGCTTCAACCCCGTCTTGGCCCCTCCCTGAATACACTGGAAGATAGATCGGACCAGGAGAGGAGCCACATCGAATCGCAGCCCGGAGGTGATAACATATAATGTCCGGGATCGGGAGAGAAAAACAGTGCGGATCTGAGAAGTAGGGTCTACACGGGCGCAGATAAAGTATAACCATGCTCGCCCGAGTCGGCTGAGTCGGCTGAGTCGCGAGCTCTTGAAGTAGAAAGTGGAAGAAGCCGGTGCGCGCCGCTCCCAGTCCGAGTCGGGCTGTGTAAGAGTCTCGAGCAGAGCCTCCTTCGTGAGGCTATCCATGACTCGCGCATAAGCCGTCTCATAAACTACCGGCAGCTCAAACAACCTCCGAATAGCAGCCACAGAAAAATCTACCGTAATGCCTCTGACGACGACCTGCGTCCGAGAGTCTAGCTGCGGTATCATCTGGCCTGCCCGAATGTGCTTCAATAACGCGCTGGCATAGAACTCCTGCACTATCGAGATCACCGCTGGCTTGGGGGGTGCAGCGAAACGAGCCCACCCCATCTCGTCTATCATGGTCAGTAGTTCCCCATCCTGGGGGGCTGTAGTGAATCCCCTCTCCGGGATCAGAGGTCGCGGGCGAATCTTCTCGTTGAAGATTTTGTGGATCTCCGGGTCGGAGAACTGGTGCGCCTCCGAATCGGCTCGACTGTGAGAAGTTTCCCCCTGAGTGGGGGACGACTGAGTCCTGGCCCTCTTGCTCAGGTTTTTAGTCCTAGCTATAGCGAGTCCTGAAAAAAATTAAACACTGGAGTTTACTTACTCGAACAATAACGAGAATAATCATCACTCGGTTAAGGATATCCAGCCGTAAATCAAGAATTTAACGAGCTAGCACAGCCGTGAGAGAAAAATAAAATTGAGCTTTAACGTTCAAACTAGACGTAAGGGTTGGGGTTGTTGTAATTCCAGATCGAATACGTTGCACACAGATTCAAAATATTGACCTAACAAAGAAAATTTTTCATTCAGACATTTCATCAAACACTTTAAAGGCATGAGTTCAATTGAAGAACAAATAAGATAATAGCTCGATAAAATCCCCCAAAACAACAACACGAATCATTCGTCATGACAATCGACATATTCTACTTAGTCATAATAAAAAATAACCATTAAAAATCGATCAAAAATCATCATGTTATCAACTCAACTTGATAGGAATTTTGAAAAAAAAGAAAGAACATAATCAATCCTCAAATGAATAACACAACTTCTCCTTTCGATTCATAGAACAATTGAGATTACAAGTTTAGACATACCTTGCTTGGATTGTGAAGAGTGCAAGAAAAATTGCAAGAGGAAGAAGGGAGATGAAGGTCGGCCGATCGCGCGCAAGGGAAGGGAAGGGAAGTGTACTTGGGGTAGTCGGCCGAATGAGAGTTATAAACTACCTGGGCTGTTCAAATTCCACAAGGTGTGCCGCGGCACAGCTCAAGTGAGCCGCGGCACAGAGTACAGCGTGCCTGGGTATGGATGTTATGTCGACGTGTGCCGCGGCGCATAAGGCGTGTGCCGCGGTACAGAGTACAGCGAGCCTGGGCATATCTGGTGCATCTTGTGTGCCGTGGCTCAGAAGCAACGTGCCGCGGCTCAGCCATCAAGTGTGCCGCGGCTCAGTAAGGTTGTGCCGCGGCACATAGTACAGAAAGTTAAGCTCTCTCCTTCGATTTGTCTGTGCCGCGGCTCACAATACTTGTGCCGCAGCTCAGGCATAAATTTCTCCCCTGGGACTTTTCCTGCACAGAATTTTTAGAAGAACACGTCAAGAACGAGATGGACAGCAAATCAAAGCAAAAAAAATGATGAAACATAAATATTCAAAAATGCAAGAAAAATACTGAAATGCAAAAATCTACAACTAAAAACTCGGGTTGCCTCCCGAGAAGCGCTAAGTTTATAGTCTTCAGTCGGACCTATTTAAACATCAGTTCGCTTTTCGCAAACTCCATTTGATCTCCGCCCCGTTCATCGAACCGTTAATATGGGTTTTAAACTTTTGACCATCGGTCCTTAACGATTCAATTTTTGGTTCGGACACCCAATGTTGTTTGCGGAAAGGTTTTGACGAGAACAACTTTCCGAAACACCCGTTTTTCTCATAACTAGATGTCCGTTTGACTTCCGGCTTATTTTCCTCTTTCACGAACGATCTTATGACAGCAACAGACTTTTCCGATTATGGCTGGTCAGATGGCGATGATGGCATGTTCACATGCTTGAGAAATGCGACTCGTTCTACATCTTTCTTAAAAGTTGGACCATCTGAAATGGAATCTGAGTTTTTCGACCGATGATTTTTTCGGTGTCTTTCTTTCGCAATGGCCTCCACACTTTCAGTTTGTGAGCTCTTATCAACACCTCCCGGACATGAAAAGGATTTGAACACTTGGAACGTGACATGCTCGTCTTGAACCCGCAGAGTTAATTCCCCTTTTTCCACGTCTATAAGAGTTCGACCGGTCGCTAAAAATGGTCGTCCCAAGATAATTGGGATATCTTGATCTTCCTCCATGTCGAGAATAATAAAATCCGCTGGAAAGATAAATTTATCCACTTTTACTAACACGTCCTCAATCACTCCCCTCGGATACTTAATAGATCGATCCGCTAATTGCAGGGAGACCGTCGTCGGCTTTGCTTCTCCAATTCCCAGCTTTTTAAAAATAGACAGAGGCATGAGGTTAATACTGGCACCGAGATCGCACAACACCTTATTAAAGGAGAGATTCCCCATGGTGCACGGTATGTTGAAACTTCCCGGATCCTTCAATTTTGGCGGAAGCTTTCTCTGAAGAATCGCGCTGCACTCCTCTGTCAAGGCGAATGTCTCAAACTCCTCGAGTTTTCTTTTCTTTGACAAGATCTCCTTCATGAATTTAACGTAGCTTGGCATTTGTTCCAACGCGTCGGCAAATGGAATGTTAATATGAAGCTTCTTGAACACGTCAAGGAACTTAGAGAATTGCTTGTCCGCCTTTTTCTGTTGTAATCTCTGCGGAAACGGGACGGGTGGCACATATGCCTTCGGATTATCCGGAAACGTTATCGAGGGTCTCAAATCTTGTGATTCCTCCGTCGCTAAATTTTTCTTCTCCTCGATTTCACTTCTCTTTTCACTTCTCTCGGGCTGGCTACACACCTCCTTCCCGCTTCTCAAACTGATCGCATTTAGACTTTCTCTAGGATTTGTCTCGGTCGTACTTGGCAATGCTCCCTCCGGGCGGGCTGTCAACACATTAGCAATCTGGCCCAGTTGGACTTCCAAGTTGCGAATGGAAGCGGAATGATTTTGCAATGTTGCTTCTGTACGGGTCATGAATTGACTCGTATTTGTTGCCAATTTCGCAATTGCTTCCTCGAGAGAGACTTTTGGAGCGGGAGGAGGCTGCTGTTGGTTTTGAGCGAATGGAGGCTGGTTCGAGTTCTGTCCGTTTCTCTATGAGAAGTTGGGATGATTACGCCATCCCGGATTATACGTGTTGGAGTACGGATTATTTTTCCGGTTCCCGTTTCCTACGAACTGAGCTTGTTCAATTGGGGGCTGCTTGAACGGGTTTCCGACTTGGCACTCCGCGCTAGGGTGAGATCCGTTACACCAATTGCAAGACTCAATGGTAACGGGGGAAGGAGCGTGCGAAAAGGCTTGAAGTTGTTGCATCAAGGCGGCGACTTGAGCTGATAAGGTGGAGATCGGATCATTGTTTGAGATTTCCATGACTCGCTTCGGATTTAATCGTTCGGACGGACATTGATATGCATTTGCGGCCATAGCTTCCAACAAAGAGTGTGCCTCGGCCATCATTTTTCCCATTAAAGCTCCTCTGGCAGCTGCATCCACGAGAGTGCGTGTAGAGGCACTCAAACCATTGTAGAACGTCTGAATCTGAAGCCAGTCCGGAAGGCCATGATGCGGGCATCTCCTTAGCAAATCTTTATATCGCTCCCACGCCTCGTGGAGCGACTCCATATCATATTGACCAAAAGTGGTGATCTCGTTTCCTAACCTTGCCGTCTTTGAAGGTGGGAAGAATTTAGCAAGGAAGGCTTGCGCTAATTCCGCCCATGTCGTGATCGAGCCTGGCGGTAAAGAATTCAACCAAAATTTTGTTTTGTCCCTCAAAGAGAAAGGGAAAAGCCGTAATCGGATAGCATCATCGGTGACACCATTGTTCTTGAACGTGTCACAAATCTCGAGAAACGACGAAATGTGTGCGTTGGGGTCATCATTCGGCAATCCACAGAATTGGCTCGCTTGCACCATCTGAATAATTACAGGCTTGATTTCGAAATTGTTTGCCTAGATAGTGGGACGTCGAATCCCCGAAAAGTTTGCGTTAATCTGCGGCATAGCATAATCTCGAAGTGCTAATGCCGGTTGAACTTGCTGAACAGGATTATCACCTCCGTGATTTTCGATATTTTCAGCCATGGTAACTGTCGTCTGTAACTCTCGTTTCTCCTTTTTGTTTCTTCGAAGAGTGCGCTCGAGTTCGGTATCCAAAGGTAGTAGGCCTTCGTTACCGAATTTTCTCATGCACTACCCGAAAGATCCTGAAAGGACAAACAAATAAAATAAAGTAATATACAATAAAATAAATAAAACAAAATGTTTAAACTAAGACTAGAAATACTGAAATCGATATTAGTAAAAATTTCAGTCCCCGGCAACGGCGCCAAAAACTTGTTGCGATTTTTCGTTAACGCAAGTGCACGTTATCGTTGACAAGTAATAAAGTGATGAGTGAGTATCGTTCCCACGAGGACTGAATCACTAACTACCGATTTTTATGTATTCTAGTTTTATTTGAACAATCGAACTTTGGGTTGCAATTAATTATTAAAAGAATTAATAAAAGACTAAACCGTATAAACGATCGAACAAAGAAGGAAAATCAAATGATGAATAATTCTAGGATTATGAATCCACCTCAGTTTATCCGAATTTACTCTCGATTATCTGAAATTAATGATTTTCCCAATTTATTGAAGGCGAAGATTGCTAAAATACTCTACCGCCTCTCCCGAGGTCAATAGATTTTTCTAAAGGCGAATAACGCACTCTATCCCTAGGTGAATTAATTCGTCAATAGGCAAAAAGCATAAAATCCTCAAAAGGCCACGTAGTTCCTATGAGTATATTCCTATCTCACAGAATAAAACGGTACTCACCAATAGTTCCTCACCCGATTCGAGTAAGGTAATTAAAACAATCCAATTATTGGCCAGACAATTGAAAGCATTAATATCAATTGGGAAAACTCAATAGAAAAGGGAATTATATAGATAATCTAAAGCAAATCCGTCAAAACTTAGGTTTCATCAAAATCCTAGAACAAGGGTTTTAGCCTGACATGCTAAATAATGAAAATACATAATTAATAAATAAAAGCATGAAAATCAAACGCAGATGAAGAGCTCGGATTCCTCCGTTCTTCTGGTTTCCGCCCTCTGCCCTTGATGTCTTCTGCTTCTCTCTTCCGCGATAGTCTTCCGTGATCCTAGCTTTCCCAAGCCTCCAAGATGATTAATTAGGGTCTTAAACCCTTATTTATAGCTCCCAACAGCCTCCAAATCGCGTCCGTGTGAGTAGGTCGAGAACTGGCTTCAAAACGGCCCAAACCCGCGCGGAGCACACCAAAACCGCCCTGTGTGCCGCGGCTCACTTAATCTGTGCCGCGGCACATGGCGTCCAGATTAAAACCTGGGCGCTGTGACTTTCTTCTGGGCCGCGGCTCACCTGGTCTGTGCCGCGGCACAGAGTACAGATTACTCTGGTGCCCGCTGGTCCTCTTCGTGTGCCGCGGCCCACGGCCAAAATTCGCCGTTTTCGCCCGTTTTGCCTCGTTTTAGCTTCCGGACTCCAATCTCCTGTCAAACATGCGAGAATAAGACATTAAAAGCTCATTTATGCAATTTTACTCGCCAAAATAATACAAAATAATGATAAATAAGCGTATAAAAATACGCCTAACAGGTACGCTAACTCGCCAACTCTCTCCAATATCTCGAAAGGTCCAATGTACCTCGGGCTGAGCTTCCCTTTTTTCCCAAAACGAAAAACTCCCTTCGATGGAGACACTCTTAACAGAACATGATCTCCCACCTCAAACTCCAAAGGTCGACGCCTAACATCCGCATAAGACTTTTATCGACTCTGAGCTGCCAACATTCTCTTTCTAATCAATTCCACTTTCTCCCTCGTCTCCAACACAAGATCCAGCTCGGTGCCAACTAGATCGGACGGCTCATCCCAACATATTGGCGATCGGCAACGTCGGCCATAAAGTGCTTCATACGGTGCCATCTTAATCGACGCGTGCCAGCTATTATTATACGTAAACTCAATCAAGGCCAGATGCTCCTCCCATTCACTACTCCAGTCTAACGCACACGCGAGTAACATATCCTCGAACGTCTGAATGGTACATTCGGACTGTCCGTCGGTATGAGGATGGAAAGATGTACTCAAACGCAAACGTGTTCCCAATGCCTTATGTACCGCCTGCCATAAGTGCGATACAAACCGGCCATCTCTGTCCGAAATAATAGTCCTCAGCGTACCATGAAGTCTCACTATCTGCGCGATAAAAATACGTGCCCATTTTTTTGGACCCCAAGTATCCTTGATGCCCAGAAAATGTGCCGACTTAGTCAGTCCGTCCACGATCACCCACACCATATTCATTCCGGTCTTCGTCCTCGGCAAGTTCGTGACAAAATCCATGGAGACATCTTCCCACTTCCATTCCGGAACGGGAAGTGGTTTCAACAAACCGGCAGGCCGCTGATGCTCAATTTTGACTTGTTGACAAGTCAAACACTTAGCCACAAACTGAACCACCTCATTCTTCATGTCGTTCCACCAGAAATTCTTTCTTAAATCTTTATACATTTTACTCGAGCCCGGATGGACTGGGTAAGGTGACGCGTGAGCCTCTCGCATAATACTCTACCTCAATTCCAAGTCGTTCGGAACACAAAGCCGACTTTGGAATCTCAACACACCATCCTCATGTATCATGAATCCCGGGGCTTTCCCCTTTCCTACATTCTCGAAGCTAAATAAACATCGGGTCCTCTAACTGTCCCGATTTAATGTTGTCGACTAGAGACGACGAAATATCAAGTGTACGCAACTGCCCGGAACTCTCTGGTAGCACGATCTCAACGCTCAACCTCATTAACTCTCGCCAAAGTCAACTGGTCCGTAAGCAACTCAAGCGCCCGAAGCGATACCGATTTCCGGCTCAAGGCATCTGCCACCACATTTGCCTTGCCCGGATGATAGAGAATCTCGAGGTCGTAATCCTTAATCAACTCCAATCATCTCCTCTGCCTCATATTTAGCTCTTTCTGTGTGAAAATGTACTTCAGGCTCTTGTGATCGGTGAAAATCTGACACGACGAGCCATACAAGTAATGACCCCAAATCTTCAACGCAAATACAACTGCGGCCAACTCAAGATCGTGCGTAGGGTAATTCAACTCGTACGGTTTCAACTGATAGGAAGCATAGGCAATCGTCCTCCCATGCTGCATGAGTACACATCCGAGCCCTTGGCCCGAAGCATCACTAAAAACTGAGAAACCCTCATTATCACTCGGTAAAGCCAAAATAGGAGTGGTCGTCAACCACTTCTTCAACTCCTCAAAACTATTCCGCCTCTCATCGGTCCACACAAACTTCTCTGACTTCTGTAACAACTGAGTCAGCGGTCGAGCGATCTTAGAGAACCCCTCAACAAATCTACGGTAATATCCGGCCAAACCCAGAAAACTACGGACCTCCTTCACGTTCTTGGGCGGCGCCCAATCCAACACTGCCTCTACCTTATGTGGGTCCACACGAACACCCTCGGCCGAGATCACATGACCGAGAAACATAACCTCCCGTAACCAAAACTCACACTTTGAGAACTTCGCAAAAAGTTGCTGAGTTCTCAAAATATCTAACACGATATGCAAATGACGGGCGTGCTCCTCCTCGCTCCTCGAGTAAATCAGGATATCATCGATAAAAACGACTACACACATATCGATGTACTCGATAAAGACTTTGTTCATAATCTGCATGAACACGGATGGGGCGTTGGTTAGCCCAAAAGGTATAACCACAAACTCGTAGTGACTGTATCTCGTCCGAAAGGCCGTCTTCGGAATATCGGTATCCTTGACTCGGAGCTAATAATACCCCGAGCTCAAATCAATTTTCGAAAACACGGTCGCCCCTTGCAACTGGTCGAACAAATCATCAATCCTCGGGAGCGGATACTTGTTTTTAATAGTCACTTTGTTCAACTCATGATAGTCGATGCACAAACGAAGTGACCCATCCTTCTTCTTCACAAACAGGACCGGTGCGCCCCAAGGCGAAGCGCTCGATTGAATATACCCCATGTATAGTGACTCTCCCAACTGTTTCTTCAACTCCAACATCTCAGCAGGCGCCATGCGATATGGCGTCTTAGAAATCAGTGCCGCACCCGGCTCCAAATCAACAGTAAACTCGACCTCTCGATCCGGCGGCAAACCCGGCAACTCATCTGGGAATACATCAGGATACTCACACACTACCGGAATAGACGAGAGCTCGACTCCCCCTTCTTTCGATCTCAAAGCATAACACCAATAACCCATGCAACCTCCCCGAAGAAGTCTCACCGCTTTCAAAGCGCTGATCAGAAATCTCTGGATACCCCGCTTACGCCCCACAAAAGAATGCTCGGTACCGTCAGAGGCTAACATCGAAATGGTTCTCGTTCTATAATTCATGATCGCCCCATGACGATCCAGCCAATCCTCACCAAGAATTAGATCCTCGTCTCTAATATCTACCGCAATCAGATTAGAAGGCCAATCCCTCTCCGCGATACTCACAGGATAATCTCTAATCTCACGGTCCCCCACGATGCTATCCCCACTAGGCAGTTTAACAACAAAAGGTTCACACGCAACTAGGCAATCAACATGCAGATGATGCACACAATCCAGATATATGAAAGAATATGTAGCACCAGAATCGAATAATACGGAGACAAGATGGTCAAGGATGTGAACGGTACCTGTATCCACCGTCGCGTCTGGGTATCCCGCTCGTCTCATCTCATATACTCGGGGTGGAACAGACCCCGCACTAGAAGCTCCCCCTCTAGAAGGTTGTCCACGTCCTCGACCTCTACCAAAACTCTGTTGTGGCTGAGAAGCTATCGGTGCCTGATTTACACTCGGTTCCCCCGCAGCTGGGGCTGATATCTGAGTAACTGGTGCCCGAGCAGCATCTGTACAAAACTTGGCATGATGCCCCATCCGACCGCAGGAATGACACTGAATCGGAGGCCTATCACACTCACTCATAATGTGTCCAGGGCGACCACAGTTAAAGCAATTAGGACCACGCACTGAACCAGTAGGAGCAGACTTAGAACCGTTTCCTCGTCCAAATGATGGGGACTGACTCCCGAAGACTCGCGAACCAGACTGAGTCTTCTTATACCCTCCAGACTTGCCTTCCGAAAACTGGCCGGAGGTCTTCTGCTTCTTTCCCTCAGCTTTCGTCTCTGTCGTAGAAAACGACATCTCATAAGCCATCGCCTTATTCTGATACTCCTTCAAAGTCGTGCAGCCCAGACCAGACATGTAGTGGCGCACCCTCAGTTTCATCCGCATATCAAAGTGGCAGATCTTATCAAGCTCATCTCGGACTTGGTTTCTCACATAATGAAGTTGTTGGTTATAGTCCTTGATAGCTTGAGAAATAGGAACATCATGGGGCTTAGCCTAAAAGAAGACTCGGATCCTCCCCTCTTTCACTGGCCACGGACAAAACTCGTCTTCCATCAGCTCTCGAAACTCTGCCCATGTGGCTGCCCGGTCACGCAGTTTCACCGCTTGCCACCACGTTGCCGCCTCTTTAGCGAGGAAGTACTGAGCGATGGGTACCTTCCTCTCCTCAGAGCAGTTAGCAGCCTCGAATACTTTCTCCATCTCAAACAACCAACTCTCCCAACCGGAAGGGTCATAAGCACCATCAAACTGCGGTGGACGCATACGAATCACGTCCTGAAGTAACTTATCATTACCGGATCCAGTAGACGGAACCGGGTTAGCATTAGCCTGGTCGAGCAAAACGGACTGGGTCAGTAGCGTCATTTGGTTTGCTACTTGCTGTAAAATGTTCGTCACTCCAACATCCTCATGCGCATTACCGGAGCTAGCAGACTGATCCTTAATTCTGGAACTAGGTGGAACACTGTTCGACAAGGAACGCATCGCCGAATCAGTTCCCGAGTTATCGGACATGGCCGCCCCACCGGCTGCGCCACGTCCCCTACCGCGTCCGCATCCTCTACCCGCAGGAATTCTGAAGAAGTAGTAGGTGAGTACAATTCAAACGCAAAACGCAACAAAATACCAAGAAAGGAATAGAACAGAACAACGTAACGAGTCAAGTTAGGAAAACTTACGAGCACCGGCGTACTGAGATGATGGCATAGCAGTGATACTGTTCAAAAAACGACACTCGACTAGACCCAAATAACCGACACCCTAGGTATCCATAAACCTAAGCTCTGATACCATATTCTGTAATATCTCTAAGACAATCGGGGCATATTACAGCGCCGTGGACCCCACACTGTGGAATCCACCAGGCTAACGTACCAACAAGACATTCGACAATGACATACAATCATCAACAAAATGACAATTTCTAAAACCACGACATTCAATTAAAACGGAACACAACATTAACAAATCCGACAAATACAATCTGACATCGAATCCATTTCCCAAAACGGGAACACAACATTAACAAATTCAAAAAGGAAGTACTCGAGTACTTAAACCAATTTCATAATATAGAAATTCCAAAACAAGACATTAATAATAAACGACAGAATAGAACACCAACAAATGACTACTGAATAGTATCATGCTTGCCCATCATTCTCATACGGCTCGTGTGCTCGCTTGTCTCCAAGACCTGTACCTGAAATACAAAAAGTATTTCCCCCATTTAAGTGGTTAGTGACAACTGCTAGTGCAAGTACAATCCATTTGAACTACCATTCTAATCAAATGAAAATATGCGCCAAAAATCATTTTAGAAATCATTTATATTCCGGAATATTTTATGGTGTACAAGCACAAAACACATTTTCTCCAACAAAAAAAATTCAAAGTTAACCTTGGTACGAGACTCACGGCCATCGTACCCGGCAGAGCCCCGTCGGACATCCCTGGGTGGTTAACCATAGTTCGCGATATGAAACTCATGGCAACGTATCCCTAGAGGCCCCGTCGGACCAATCCCTAGGTGAACACACACACACACACACACACACACATATATATATATATATATATATATATATATATCCACACAACCACGAAAGGCCATAATTCAAATACTAGAACGCGTAAACAAATGTAAAGTACTTGCATTTGAGACATCTTCGACGAAATGGGGACGAACAACGACTACGAATGATCCGGAAGGAAAACGACCGTTCCTAAACGAAGGGTTAACATAACTCAGTCCTATACGAAAACAATAATCGAAAGGAAAACTCCCACAACCCCACTTACACACTATGACAATATACAATCAATTGATACGGGAGAGGGTTTACGCAAAATCTCCCCGTATCGACAATTCACGGATTAAATTCGAGGAAAATGGATTGTGAATCACTCAATAACAACAATCGATGAGGAATATCGCAATAGACGTGAATAATTCGAGATTAATCAACCAAAACCCGAAAACCCCCCAAATCTACAAAGGTAGGGTTCCTGAATAAAATACCTCGGATTGGAGTAGAGAAGATGGATTAAGATGATGTACTAAGATTGAAACACAAGAATCGGTCTGCAATGAGACTCCATGGATTAGTCTCCACAATTCGCCCTAAAATCGCCAGAATCTCCCAATGGAAGTGAAGAGAAGGAAAAATGACGGAAAAGGGGGCTGTTGTCCTATTAATATAAAATATAGTTAGCGCACGCTAACCATCAAAGCATAGTGCGCGCTAACGGGGGTCGCAAGCAGTCCAGAAGCAGCCCGGCGTCGCTAGCGTGCGCTAGACATGTTTAGTGCGCGCTAAATACTACCCGATAGCGTACGCTACGGAAGCCTTAGCGCATGCTACCTGATGCTCAGTGCACGGGACATGAATTCAGAACCCCCACTACCCAGTACGCTGAAATCGTTAGCGCATGCTACAAACACCGAGTTAGAATATGCTAACCACACAACGATAGCGCACGCAAGGAATCAAGGAGTAGTGTGCGCTACTCACGTATGATTCAGATCTTGCACAGACAAGAATCCGCCGCAGCATGCATTTAAAATCAAAATGCAAGGCAGGGCCAGAATCCAGAAACATAAACACGGACTATTCAAGATGACGGAGCTAAGCGTTGAAATAAAATACAATTCCGACCACCGGAGAGTCCGTAATGCGACAAAGAAGATGAAATTCCCTAAACTTATAGGAAATTACAAAAATGGCCCAAGTGCCCGAAAATCACGATACGACTTCGGATTAACAAACTAAAAGTCTCAACAAGACTAACTCAACCTTACGAACTCATACAAACCAAGAAACAACGAAAACAAACAAGTCTTACGAGAATCAAACGCACAAACGACGAAACATGTCATAAAAAGGAATCACGTAAAAACATCACCAAAACTCGTCCAAATGGAAAAACTCCAAGAATAAAATAGATTCAAAATGTCGAAACGGTTACAAGCGAGTTGATAAAAATAGACATACACCAAAAATAGAAACTGCTAAAAATAGAAAGGTACGGATGTTACACTAGTAGAGCTACCTAATGGGGTACAATCCATTGGGAGTAAATGGGTCTACAAGCAAAAGAAATAAGGTGACGGGAAGGTTGAAACCTTCAAAGTGAGGCTTGTTGCGAAAGGTTACACTCAGAAAGAGGGTATCGATTATGATGAAACCTTTTCGTCGGTAGCCATGCTTAAGTCAATCCGGATTCTTTTAGCTATAACTACGCATTTAGATCTGGAAATTTGGCAAATGGAAGTCAAGATTGCATTCTTGAATGAGAGTCTAGACAAGGAAATCTATATGCGCCAACCAGAGGGATTCATTGCTGAAGGAGAAGAGCAATTGGTGTGCAAGCTTAAGAGATTCATTTATGGACTTAAGCAAGCATCTAGATCTTGGAACACTCATTTTGATGAGGTTGTCCAGTTATATAAATTCGTCCAATGTCCAAGTGAGAGTTGTGTGTATAAGAAATGCGATGAAAACGTGTTGGTGTTTCTTGTACAATATGTAGGCGATATCTTTCTGATTGGAAACAATACAACATGAAATGTTTGTTATCGTTCTTCAAGAAACTCAGCTTTATGTTCGTATTTACTTTCATAGAAATCACATATTCATTTGAAAGTAAGTTACGGTTAAATATACAATCACTAACAAGTCCACGTTAAATTCACGACACATCACATTCTCAAAGTATAAAGAATATAGACGAGATACTCGCCTCAAGTCCAAAGCACGCAAAGAAATGGGAAAGCTCGACCGGAAACCCTCGAATCCTCGAACTAGGTCGAAAACACAAGAATAACATAATTACTGCAAGGTCGATCGCAAGGAAGATGCAAAACATACGAAATTCTCATCAAGAATTCGTACAAACATAGGATCGAACACTTGGGGTTCAATACTACCCCAAGAACATCACTCGAACCCGAATACGATAAGAAATACGAATCAAATCCTAGGGATAGAATCAATACAACCGATTGATGATATACAACAACACGATTCATGAAGAACAACTCGAATCTTAAAGATTCTCAAAATACATAGAAAAGGGATTCAAGATAATTATCTCGAATCAAATACAAAGAACACGGATTTATGATGTTAATAAACACCAAGAACTCAAGGAAGATGAAAACTTGGAGTTACAAGACTCCAAAATCGCCCCCAAATCGCCCACAAATCGCCACAGCCGTGGAGGGATGAAGAAAGGATGAAAAATGATGAACACGGTCAATCCCTGGGTATATATATACCCGCACTAGCATAACGTACGTTAAAGAAGAAGGTTAACATACGTTAGCAGTCTTACGTACATAAGGCAAGCAAGATTACGTACGTAATCGATGGGCAGAACTCATTGTCCGAAACTGTGAAGACCCTTACGTATGTTATGAGTAGGGCTTAATGTACGTAAGGCACATGAAGTAAACGTATGTTATGCTCATCGCATAGCGTACGTAAGGCACTTAGCAGTTCCAAACTGCTAAGTACAGCTCATCGAGTACGAGCGCGACGAAACCGCGAAACGACAACAACAACACAAGACGAAGACATGCACACGAATAGTGTGCAACTACGAACTCAAGCGCTAAAATAAAACACAATTCCGACTACACGGAGGTTTGAAATACGACAACGGGAGTGATTACCCCCAAACTTTGGAAAATTACAAAATGGCCCAAAACATCCGAAAATCACAATACGAAATCAAACAACCAAACCGAAGTTCAAAACCCATCTAACAAAGTTAAACAGACTTATAGAAAACATGAAACCATAGTTTCGAATCACCATCACACGAATTGAACCAAATAGCGGAAAAAGTCGCTCAAAATACGGATTCGGGTAAAACAACCCCGAAACAAACTCGGATGACCAAGTACGCAGAACAAAACATTATCAAAATGTTAAAATGCTCGCAAGCGAGTTTCTGGAAATCAGAAAAATGCCAAAAATGAAAAATTACAGAAAGAGAAAATCACGGGTATTACACTTGTAGGTCATTGTCATCTCTGCCTGAGTCGGAGTGATGGCTCGGGCTTCGTGGCTTGTCACTTCTGGGTGTCCGTAACTTCCAGAACAAACAGCTCTTCTTCCTTCCAGTATTCCCAGTTGTACAGGGAGTCGTATGGGGCGACCTTGTATGATTTATATATCTTGAAGCGCTCAAATGCTTCATCTATATGGACCTGGGGGAAAGTGTTGTTTATAATATCCGTTGGGGAGGGACTCCGAATAGTAGAGGGTTCTTCTGTCCGGTTTGGATTCTCGACAGATAAGGGAGCCTATGGAGAAGTAGGATCCATGACAGGGTGGGATGCCCTATCGGGAGAGGGACTCCATACAAGGGTGGGTACCCTGTTTGGAGTGGTGATCATCGGATCTAAAGGGGAATCCGATTCACCGGTTCCTTCAAGCTTCATAAATGTCTGGTCATCCGTCATAGCCGTTATAGGCTCAGGATCTGCTTTAGGAGCAGCCAGAGTTTCTTCCAGAGGGGTTGCGCCCTGTGGGATTTCTGCTACGGTAGATGCAGCATGCGGAATTGCCTCAGTAGCTGCTGTAGCCACCGGGATTTCTGTAGGGACAGCTTCCGTTTTTGAAGACTTCTTGGTATTCTGCTTCTTCTTTTTCTTCTCTATAGCTGTAGGCGAGCTGCTGTCGGGAACATTCCTTTTTCTTGCTGACAGTCTTCTTCTTACTGTTAACAGATTTGGATGGGATATCAGCAACATCCCTGGGATCATTAGATGTTAGGAGGGAGAATGGACTTGGCCTGTTGGCGAGAAGTGACTTCTTGTTGAAAATAGATGGCTTCGAGCCACTAAGTTATTTGGTGGCGAGTATTTTCTTAGCATTTGCTGACTGCTGCATGCCACAACTAGTCAGAATGTAGTTCAGTTTGAGGCCAAAAGATTTCCGGGCAGACTCTGGTTTCGACGCTTCCCAATGAAGCCTTTTTAAGATGATCTGGCACCAGTTCAACCTCTCTCCAGTCATGATGGCCACCATTATCCAGAAACGCAGACTCGTGCACATCTCGAATGCTCCAGTTCGTTTCTCAACCACCCTGGAGCAAAAATCATGTAAATAAAGGTAGGTCAGCGTGAAGTTTTTCTTGTGGAGGGAAAGATGAACTTGAGAAGGTTGGGAGCTCCCAGTGAACATATCCCAATAGGCCTTCAAAAGCTCCTCAGACCCGAATGATTACAGCTCCTCCAATGTCAAAACATCAGAAGGCAGTCTATACAAACGTTCAAGGAGTTCCCAATAAATGGTTATCTCATTCTCTTGCACGGTGCTGAAAATAGCAGTGATGTCAGAACCCTTCTTGTTGGATGCATACTGAAACTCAGCATCAACATAGAACTCTTCTACGATCTGCTGATCGTAGCTTTCCGGATGCAGGCTACCCAAATGGTATAGGCCGGTTTGCTTCACACTGGATATAACTAAGTTCATCCCCGCCATATCTTCATCCTTGGAAATGATGAGCTCTTGCAGAACTGAGCGTGCAAAGATCCTTCCATCGATAATCAAATCCCTCTTCTTCACTGATAATGATGAAGTCTTGGAAGAAGACATTATTGCAGAAGTGAATAGAAAAAGAAGTAAGTAGAAAGCTTGAAAGCATGTAGGCTGTATGCTGTAGGCTCGGTAATATGCAGAAAGCGTAAAGAGTCTGTGGATCAGCATACTGACCCTTTTGTAGGGTGCGGGGAAGCTAAGTTACAATGACCGGCCAAATTTAAGGGATTGGAACCGTCTTTGAATGAACGTATAAGATGGATTTTAATTTAACTTGTATGCCTAATCCGTCCATTTTTGAAATTAATGAGCGGTCCCACTTATGACATAGTTCGTCCTCCACTATTGCACGGAATACGGTTTGAATTTGAAATCGCGGGTGTTAAGGCATTAAAGTCCAGGTATCTCTTCAGTATTGAAAGATAAATCATTTTAACTCCAAACAGTGCATGTGACTTAAAACAGTTTGTTATGTTCAAGAGTATGAATTTAGATACAATTAAAATATTAATTGATATCCTACAGTTTATGTGTTTTACCCGCAAAAATACAGCGTTCGCCTTAAAAGGTACATACAGGGTTCAATTCTTATAGTAATTTTGGATTAATACTATATTCTTTGGTCATAATGGATTCCCCCTTAATTAATGCACACGACATCTGTAGGAAGGTTATAATCCCTTCTTCTTCCTACAGTAAGGATATAACTTGGAGTTCTGAGTGTACAATTAATTAAAATGAATACTTTATTCATGGGTCTTATAGCATTCCGCCTCAATTGATGAGTAAAATGTAAAAACTTATAGAGAGTCGGGCTGTAGCATTCCCAATTCTTGGCGAAGCATGCAGAATCTGGTGGTGCTAAAAGGTTTTATATAGATGTCAGCTAACTGGATGGCTGCATAAATCTTTTCGATCCAAACATCTTTATTCTCAACATGATTCCCTGATGAAATGATGCTTAATATCAATATGTTTAGTTCACAAATGCAATACAGGATTGTGCGTGATTGCAATTACACTCATGCTATTGCACATAATTGGAGTCTCTCTTGCGTTGATGCCATAATCTTGTAATTGTTGTTGCATTCAGAGAATCTGCATACAACAACTTCCAGTAGCATAGTATTCTGACTCAGCTGGAGAAAGCGAGTTGGGCAATTGCTTCTTACTGAACCATGACACAAGTCTTGGTCCAAGGAAGTAAGTGCCCCCTGAGAACATCCATTATCGAAGTACCAGATGTCTCTTGCTGATTTTTGGATCCATAGTTGTTATTGCTTTTTAGGTACCCAAATTTGCCTGGCAGCAATTGGTTTGTTGTAGGTTACTTTTGGTCCTGTTTTGTGATATTTACGTGGGGCAGACACGCAATCGCTGTAATCCTGATTATTATGCATGTAAAATCTAGTGTTTTGGCACCAGCACAGTTTCCGTCTCAGAGGAGGAACCATTTTCTTTGGCCTTAATGCTTCCCTTATAGGTTTCCAGTTGGATTTCCAGATCTGTTAGTGATGGAACTACGCGGCAGCTTCCTAGATGGATATCTAGGTGCACTGTGCTTTTGATAGTACTGCAATGCTGTTGGGAAAAACAATAACCCTGTATCGAATCAGCCGGGATACCCGATCCCTGTATCGATTGTTATTTATTATTGAGAAGGTTTTGACATATATGCCAAATATACAGTAAGGAAACTGTATCGAGGATTCAAGGCTTTATCCTATATCGAAAACCTGCCTCGAATCAGCATCAGTGAAGCTCGTCAGTACAGCAAGAAGACTTGCAAAAGATCAAGTATGGAAACTGTCTCGATGCCCTAAATACAGTCATCCTCCATACAGTTCACAAAAGGACAAGAAAGAACACAAGTCAAGTCCCGTTGAACAAAGAAGTATTTAAATACTCAAGGATAAAGTATTTAAATACTGTCAGTCTTCAGATCTTCAGAATCCCGCGAAATCCGGATCATGTCATATTCCCGTTGAAGGAAATCTTATTCAAACGGACATCTCAACGGATACTTTCTTCAGAGGCTATATATATCCTTGAAGACATTGAAGATCAGTTACAACAAAAAGATCAACCAACTGAACGAACCCAAGTAACATAACTCACAAAGCTATCAAAGTTATCATCTGAGCAAACATATCTCCAGAGCATACTGCAAGTTAGAACGAAAGAGATATACAGTGCTCAACATCAAGAACAGCTATCATCAGCTCAAGAACGTGATATTCAAAGTCATTGTTCTTACCAGTTACCTACCTTTTACCTCTCGTAAAACCGAGCTCGTGTGAACTCAACAAGTTATTCTCGACTGTGTGGGACGAATAAGGACGAAGCTTGAACCGTGTGTGAAGAAGCTAGTCAAGAAGGAAGCTTTAACCAACTGTGTGAACGGTTGAAAGCGACATTCTTGTATCAATCATGTGAACGATACAAGGATAGGTTTGTTTATAATTACGTAGTTGTGTACGCAGAATTATATAATAAACTTTACTCCTGTGTGGAGGACCGGTGGACGTAGAGGGGTTTACCTCGAACCACTTAAATTAATGTGTTATTTATCTTCTCGCTTTTACCGCTTGAAATAAGCGTGATATATTAAGTATACACCTAATACGTCGTTGTCAGTATCCACGGCAACTAATCGTATCCAAGTCTTCCGCTACGCACTCGTATTTAGATTCCATACGCTTGTTGTTTAAACGATTTCCCAAATCGTATCCAAGATACTTAAGTGGCCAACAAGTGGTATCGAGCGGTTGATTCTAAAAAGAATCGGTCGTATTTCTTTTAACCGAATCAGATTCAAATCACTTATTTTCAAAACAGTTTCTTTCATTCCTATATTATCAGTATGGATACTTCTATGATTAACAAAGTCCCTATGTTCTCTATTAACGAATTTGACGACTGGAGAATTAGAATGGAAGCTCATCTTGCAGCAATGCACGAAGAGATGATTTTTGTTATACAGGATGGTCCGATCAAGATCATGAAGGTCAATCCAGCCGAAAGGATTGAGGGCCAAGCCCATGCTGAAATGCTCGAGAAAGAACGCGAGCAATGGACAACCGATGAAAGGAAGCGAGCCAATCTCGACAACGTGGCTAAGAACGCGTTATTTGTCACTCTTGACAAAGGCACATTCTCAAAGGTAAAGAGCTGCAAAACAGCCAAAGAAATCTGGGATAAACTCAAGTTAATTTGTGAGGGAACTGAGCTCAAAAGAAAACAAGATTTCAAAACTTACTCAAAGAATTTGAATCTTTTGAAATGAAACCAACTAAACACTTGAGGAACTTGACCTCGATTTACCTGGTATTGTTGGTGAACTTGAAGCGTTGGGCAAGATTTACACCCAAATGGAGAAGAACTTAAAAATTTTCAGATCTCTCCCAGCCCGATGGGACATTAAGACCACACTATGCGTGTATCCTGTAATCTTAATGAAATATCCACTTTTGATCTCTTCTCCGACCTTAAAGCATTTGAGTATGACATTGACAAGAGAGAAAGTCAAGAATCTCCTTTCAAAGTCACAAAAGTCATGCAGTATCGAACCGTCGACACAAAGATGCCTAGCTCGTCGGCCTTGGCCACAAGAGCGCTGACAAAGGACGACATCCTGTCACAAGATGAAATGGCGCTTCTAATGCATAAATTCAAAAGTTCATTAAACATCTGAAAGACTCCTACGAGCCCAAACTCACAACAAGGTAAGTACCGAAACATCATCCGGTGATGCTAACTCGTGCTATAATCACAGGAAACTGTGCCATTATGCAAACAAATGTCCTCATTCCAAAGTCCAAAGATTGCCTGAGGCCGAGCAGCAAGAGAGAGATGAAAGAAGACGTGCTTGGAAAGACAAGCTCAAGGCCCTGATTGGAGAATCAGAAGCCTCCCCCACACCATCCAAATCAGCAGAATGTCTTCAGGTGGTCACTGAAAGTGATTCATCTGACGAGGAGTTCGATGATAAAGCATACATGTGCTTTATGGTCAAAGATGTTCCAGAAGGTGAAGACAGCGACGATGAGGTAAGTTCAACCTCAGTTATTCCACCTAATGCATCTCATACTTTCGAAAATATGATGAATGAATTCAAAAACATTCAAAAGGCCCATGAGACTTTAAAAACTGAGAATATACAGCTTCAATTAACAAATCTAGAGCTGAAAGATGAAAATGACTCAATGAAAATAAACTATGAAAATATGTCTCTCGATCGTGAAACCAAAGAAGGTCGATTTTGAAAAACTCATGGAGAGAAATCATCAACTTGCTCATGAACTAAATGAGGTTAAAACCCATAATGAGAGCAAGACAAATGATTTGGTTCTACTACAAACCAAAATTACAACTCTCGAGAAGCGAGAAACCGAACTTGAGACCATTCTGAAGTCTTTTGAAAAATCGTCCAAAAGAATGGAAGAAATTCTGAGCACTGGGCAACATGCTCATGATAAAAGTGGCTTAGGATACAGCTCATGTTCGAATAAAGGTAAAACTAGTCTTGTGTTCGTCAAGAGTGTGGAACACATTCTGAATCAAGATACTCCTAGTCCCATAAAGGAACTCATTGCATCGAGAAAACCGAAGGTCGCCATTCCGCCTCCACAACTCTACTATTCGAGACAGTGGAACCAACAACCACTCGAAGGCGTAATCTAAAGCATGCTCCACAAGCATATCATCAAAGCCGAATCATTCGTAAAGAAGACGGTATCCAACCACCAAAGGCCCGCACAACAAGACACTCGATGCAGGCGCCTAGGTATTGGATACAGGAGCCCCGTTATCCCTCAAGACAAAGCAGATGCCGGCCAAGATCAACAACAAGATTGGGAATCCAACCGGAGACCCGTAAGACAAGCCGTTAGGCCTAAGAAAATGGCTCCACCTCCTAGACGGCACTCGTCTTGGAATAATAATAATAACCCCGATTTTTACATGCATAGTAATTATCATGATTATAACAACTACGGATATGCCCCGTAGATGCCGCAATCTTGTGCAGTACATCCTACAAGAAACCAATTGCTGTCAGGAAAATCGGGTACCTAAAGGAACTAACATATATGGACCCAAAATCAAAGGGGACCTAAATCTACCTAATTTCTTTGTTACAGACATTCTAGAGGAGGATACCAGGTACTTCGATAGTGGATGCTCGTCACATGACTCGGAGACAGGAGCAAGCTATCTCGATTTTGTAGAAGGTCGCGGTCCAAAAGTTCGCTTCGTGATAAGTCTAAAGGAAGAACAAGAGGGAAAGGAAACCTACTTGTCGGGAAATTCAAGGTCACCGATGTTGCATATGTTGAAGGCTTACAGATAATCTACTTAGTATTAGCCAGCCTGTGATAAACAGCTTCTCGGTGAAGTTCTATATAGATCGTCAGAAGTCAAGAACACCCAAACCAAGGAAGTTGTGCTTACAGGAAGCGGATCGTAATATGTACATTGCCGATTGGAAGCCTATGAGCTCCTCAATTCCATGTTTTGTTGCCAAAGGCACTGCAGATCTTAGCCGGCTATGGCACAAGAGGATGTCTCACGTCAACTTCAAGACGATCAACAAGCTTTCAAGACAGGTATGGTTAGAGGTTTGCCGATGTGTCATTCAAGAAGGACGGCGTCATGCGGTCCATGCCGAAAGGCAAGCAAATCAAGTCAACCCGAAAAGCAAATCCTACCTTTCAACCCAAAGAGTGTTGGAAATGCTACACATGGATCTCTACGGTCCTGTAGACCCGAAGTTCGGGAGGCAAGAAATATTGCATGGTTGTTGTTGATGATTATTCCGTATGCTTGGACGATCTTTCTTAGCAAGAAGAAGGAAACAACATTAAGGCCGCCCGAGCTCCCGAGGATGTTGCGAATGAAAAAACATCGAGTATCGTGTGCATTCGTTCGGCAGAGGTACCGAATTTACTAACCGCTTTATAGAGCAATACTGTCGGAGAATGGAATACAAAGACGAATACTCACCGCCGTACACCTCAACAAAATGGTGTTGCCGAGCGAAAGAATAGGACGTTGAAAGAAGCAACAAGGACAATGATTGCCGCAAGCAAATTGCCACAGCGTTTCGGGTGAAGCAACCAATACAAGGCTACACTCAAAACCGCCAGTATCGTCAACAAGCACCACAACAAAACAAACTTACGAGGTATGGAATAACAAAACTCCATTAGTTTCGTATTTTCACATTTTGGATGCGGGTGTTATGTTTTGAACAATGGGAAGGACCAACTTAGAACCTTTGATGAAAAATCGGATGAAGGAATATTCGTAGGATACTCCTCCGTCAAAGAAAGCTTTAATCTTTAATAAAAGGAGGTGACGATCGAGGAATCGGTTCATGTAGTGTTCGACGAACCACACCATGACCCTACAGAGTAGATGATATCACTCAGGACATTCACCATCTATCTATCTTGGATCCACCTACACCCATAGAACCTGTAGTTGATTTAGAAATCAACCCCGCAGCTGTAAGAATCGATGTGGATGAAGCTGACGCTATTCAAGCCGTACCACCTACGTAAACTTTCGATACGGTATGGGATCCTGAACTAGAACCCGACCAAGATGGTTGAGAGATCACCCGCAAGAGCTGATCATTGGAAACATTAATGCGGTGTTTCTACTCGTAGGAGAATACAGAGTACACAAGGAAATGTACTTTGTGCACAAGAAGAATCTAATGTCAAGTCTCACGGTTTCTGAATGGAAATCTCAATCCGAACTTAGGAGACTCAATATGTGCACTATCGCTGTATTCTTAGCCCGGTCCGAACTGTTTCGACCATAGACGCTCTTAACAACTCTCATTGGATAACATCTATGGAAGAAGAGCTTAACGGTTTGAAAGAAACAATGTATGGTATCTTGTACCCAGACCGACACACCAATCGGTTATAGGAACCAAATGGGTATTTCGAAACAAAAAGGATGGAAATGGACTTATCATAAGGAACAAATCCAGACTAGTAGCACAAGGCTATTGTCAGGAAGAAGGAATCGACTATGATGAAACCTTCGCCCCTGTAGCGAGACTAGAAGCCATTAGGATATTTTTAGCCTTTGCCGCCCATAAAAGTTTTATCGTATACCAAATGGACGTCAAGAGTGCTTTCCTGAATGGAGAGCTTACAGAAGAAGTCTATGTTGAACAACCACCAGGGTTTGCCAACACAGACGGTATCGATCTAGTTTACAGGCTAAGGAAAGCCCTGTACGGACTTAAACAAGCCCCTAGAGCCTGGTATGAAACCCTGTCCCAGTATCTAATCAACAACGGATTTGAGAAAGGTGCTGTCGACAAAACCTTGTTCAAGATACAGGAAGGTGATGACCTTCTAATGGTACAAATCTATGTCGATGATATTATTTTTGGTTCAACTAACCTTGCTCTATGTCAGAGGTTCTCACATCTCATGCAAAGCAAATTTGAAATGAGTATGATGGGGGAACTTAGTTATTTCCTAGGTTTGCAGGTAAAGCAGTTGCCTACAGGTATATTCATCAACCAGAGAAGTACAAAGAAGGAGCTTCTCAACAAATTTGGAATGAACAATTCCAAATCTTCGCTAACCCCATGAGCACTTCCGTGCAAATTAGTGCTGATGAAGCCGGAAAGCCGTTTGACCAATCACTCTACAGGAATCTCATCGGTTCGCTCCTGTACCTAACGGCTAGCAGGCCCGATATCCAGTTTGCTGTTGGAGTGTGTGCGAGATACCAAGTTGCACCTAAGGAATCACACTTCAATACAGCTAAACGAATCCTGAAATACGTTAAAGGAACACTCGATGCAGGATCGTGGTATCCTAAGGAAGGCGGATTCGATTTAGTTGGATACAATGACTCGGATCTCGGAGGCGCAAGCTAGATAGGTAGAGTACAAGCGGAACTTGTCACTTTCTCGGACCTAGACTAGTATCTTGGTTCAGTAAGATGCAATTGGCAAATTCTCTTTCCACGGCCGAATCGTAGTACTATGTCTTTGGTAGTCGCCGTATGCGAATCCTTTGGATGCAGCAACAAGCTGTCGATTATGGAATCGATGCTAGAGAGACTCGATCATGTGTGACAAAGACGAGTGCAATGCAATCACGCACAATCTGTTTTGCACTCGCGCACTAAGCATATCAACATGAAGCATCATTTTATTAGAAATCATGTCGAGAACAAGGATGTTCGCCTGGAAAAGGTTCATACGGACATCCAGTGGCCGACATTTTCACCAAGCCTCTTGACACGGCAAGATTCAACATGCTAAGAACAGACCGGGGATACTACAAAGACTCCTGTAAGTAAATTTCTGCTTTTACTCAACAATTGAGGGGAATGTCAGAAGACCCGTGAATACGATATCAACATTAATTATCTCGTACACTCGAAACATCAATACAAGATCAGTAGCAAACGAAGGCATATGAATCCTACGGTGATGTGTGCAATAATTAAGGGGGAATATCAGGACCCATGAATACAAGATTAATCCAAATATTGCCGTATGGAATTCAAAACCTATTAGTACCTTTTTAAGGGGGAACGTATCGACGGAGAACAAAGACATACTATAGGATTTCGATTCAGTATGTAATATAATATTATTTCCTTTTTAAAATAATTTTTGTCCACGTGCCCTGTTTTTATGTCAAACGTCATGTTCATTAAATGCCTTACACGACATCTGGACAACTGAATCTCAAAAGCCGCGATGTTTTTAAATTGTTTATTATTTTTAAAACCGCCGTTTTAGGCATTTAGGGTAATCAACCAATGTCAGAAGTGGGACCCGCTGTATTTTAAAACCTTTTAATAGATTAGCGTACCAGTTACACTAAATCCATCCTGACCGTCGATTTCAAAACCGGTTCCCATCCCTTAAAATCTGACCATTCGTACTCTGCAAAACCCTATTTCGCCGCCCAAGTATAAAAGGACTGTATCTGCCATTAGAGACTCTTTACGCTTTCTGCAATTACAAGAGATCTCAAGCAAACAGCCTACATATTTTCTGCATAATCACTGCAAATTTCTACTATTTTCTTCCACCTTCGTTTTAAGAAAACATCCATGGCTAGTCAATCTTCTTCCCCTGTTCTGAAGAAAACCTCCAACATCATTGATGGCCGGATCTTCTCGAAACCTGTCATCATCGAGCGTATCATCTCTGAAATCAACGACACCGAACCAATGGAGTATATTATTACTCGTCTTGAGCAACAAGGTCTTTATCGCTTCGGGAGCAAAACCGCCGACAAATACGACGCCCATCTGGTTGAGGAATTCTACCTCAACGCCGCCGTTCGTTTTCTGTCACTAGCCCAGGAGGACATGTTGCGACATCACCGCAATATCCAAGGAGTGCAAATCTGCATCAATAGCGACCTACTCCAGAAAATCTACAGGCTCCCCGCAGACGGCCTGACCATGGACCAGCTTGAGACATTCGGGTCTCAAGAACTGATTACCAAGTTTCATGGACTTTTACGGGTCCAAAGTGGTTGACATGGTGACAACCACTGTCACAAGAAAAATTTTCTTCTTTATTTCGTTTATCTGCATGACTTCGCTCCAATCATTGAAAATCGAACCGGTGCGTTCGAAATGTGCACGAATCTAAGGTTCAGAATGATGGTAGCTATTTTGACCTGTGAAAAGGTCAATTGGTGCCAAATCATTTTGAAACGTCTTCAAGAAGAGGTGTGCAAGCCTGCCACCCAAAAGAAATCATTTGGTTTAATGCTGAACTACATCCTGACGAAGTGCGGAGTGATGCAATCCGCCGATGCCAAGAAAAATAGCTCACGGATATATTTAGGAGGCGTCAAGCCCACTGCTTATAACCAGAGCACCATGCATGCCAACCATCCGCAAACCAGGCACATGCCTATTTCTGACAACCCCAGAGATGTAACCGTGAAGGTCCCAGAAATGGAATCTTCAAAGAAGAAGCGCAAGCGTTCTCACAGCAAAAAGCACTCTGCTGGTGAGAAGTCCAAGAAGAGACTCCGGAGGCTCTCAAAAATCAAAACCAAACACTCCGAGGATGTCTCGCCCGTGGCGCAACCCACTAAAGAACCCCAGGGCCCAATCCCTGCGGAAGAGGTGTCTCATACTGCATCGACAGTAGATCCCGAGCCCTTGGCGGCTACGACGGATATAGAGACATCTGCCAACATTCAAGACGTTAGCACGTCGGCTGCCCATTTGGAGCCAAAAGCTACTTCTCCTCTGCGGGATCCCACACCCGTGCAGGATCCAATTTCCTTCGGGGCACCATCCCCTGCAAGGAGTCCATCTTCCGTGCAGGATCCCATACTGTCTAATCCTCAAACAGCCTCCGACGTGATTCGAAGTCCCTCCCCTGACTCAATCATAAATCAAACACTTCTTTCGGTTCAAATTGAACAAGCGTACGAAAGATTCCTGCAATGGAAAGGCTATAGGCTAGCTCCGTACGACACACTGTACAACTGGAGCGAATGGTGCCACGAAGAGCGGTTCGTCTCCGAAGTAACAGACTCAACTGAAATTGAGGCCCTGCTACGATGGGACAACGCCTCTTGCAAAGATCTCATTGAAAGCCACCTGCTGCACAAATCTGACGCAAGAAGAAAAGGAAAGAAGAAGTCAGAGGACTCTCCCATAAATCCAAAAACTGACGACGATGCCGACTCAGACGATGACGACGATGCTCTTCAAGCAGTCCGAGATTGAGCCGTGAAGAGGCTCAAGCCCGAGCCGCCTCTCCACCGGAAAAGACGAAGGACCTTCTAACCAAGCCAATCCACCTTCGCCACAGTAGGAGAACATTCCCGACCGGGAGGAATCAGTCCCTCCAGTCGAGGAAGATCAAGAAATTTTGGAACAGCACCCGAGCCTGCTGCGACCAAGAAGCCATTCCCGCAAGCCAACAGAGGATTCGCCTCCCGCATCCGCATCCGCCAAGAACCTTCGCCACAGGATGCTTCGAACCAACCGTCGCCGTACCACAAGAAGCTACTCCCGCCCGCAACCTTGGAATCCGAGGACAGTAACGAACCCGAGGATGTCCAACTTACTTCACGTCCATCCGTGAACGTAAGGAGGTTGAACTGCACTGAAGAATTCGCCCAGCCTGACTCTCCTATCTCTGCAGCACGAAAAGAGCGCCTGCGAGCTCTTGGCCTTCAGACTGTATTTATCCAAGACACGAAACGCTTTATCTTCATTGAAAAGGCACTGAATGGATGCACACCTGCAAAGAGAAGAAATGACCACTCTTCAACACGAAGTATCTCGAGTTGTCGACGCATTCATCCTTCTGCCAGAAGTTTTCAAGCAAGCCTTGAAGATCATGGAGGATAAACAAGAGAAACTTCTGAAGGAGGAAGCTTCAAAGACAAGAATTGCTGAAGCCAAGACCGCCTGTGCAATGATTGAGAACAGCTCTCAACTGCGTGCGCACGACAAAAGCATTCAAGAGATGTCGCAGACTCTTTCCTCCCTTGTTGAAAGAATAAACAGATCGAGACCAAACAGGACGCCGCTCTTGAAATCCCGCAAAGTCTTGATGAAGCCAAAAAGGGGGAAGAGGCGCGAGAAGCCGCAAGGAGAATAAGACCGCAACAGAAAGGGAATTTGAGGCTGCTCAGAGCAGATCATTGCCGAATTGAACAAGCTAGCACCTCAATCCCAAAGCTTTAGAATTTCGGGCTCCTGCACCAATTCCATGACCCAAATGTCCCTTGGCAAAATCTTATCCAAAGACCTTCTAAATACGTGCCGACCAACCGCAACCCAACCGCCGAAGAAGTGAAGCACTGGAGGAAGAATGAACTGATGAGATATTTTGTCGACTCATCGGGAATCCGCCATCTTCAAAAATTATAAAACATTGGCGGAAGCGCAGACAAGTTTTCAAAGATGCTAGAAGAAGGTAAGCTCCCTCTCCAAGTCGAGATGAAATCAAAACATAGAAGAGGAGATCGGGTCACCCATCCGTAAGATGGATACTTGCCTTTGATCGCTCATATGAAGGAAGAGCGATTTACCAGAACGAGGCAATGATTCACTTCAAAACTGGTGGCGCGGCACCGAGAATGAGCCAGGAAAGAGACCTTGGAGGCATGCGGATTATAGATGAGGAGATGAAATTTATGTATATTATTTTTGTCCTTGTAATTTCTATTCAACACAGCAAACTTTGTACTCAATCATTTTGAATATCAATAAAAGTTTGTTTGTCTTGAAAGATTACAACTCGTAATCTACTGTGTTTATGTATGATTACTTAAAATTGTTTGATAGGAATCTCAAGTTAGATAAACTTGATTGAAAAATAAGCTGTACGAACTAGTCTACGAACAGTTCATAGTTTCAGTTGTAATCTTAGAATACATTGTAAGATTGTGCCTGCGCGCCAATCATAAAGCTTAAGTTGTAATAAATCTCAAACTGTATCGAACATGCCTGCGAGCAGTTCATTATTGTAGACTAAGTCACTAAGTCAGACCTATTGACAAAAGACCAAGAAATCTTCCAGAAGTCATCGAAGAAGAATGCTTCATGAAGAAGGTTTTGGCATCATCAAGAAGACTCGAAGAGTTGAAGTAAGTTAGTCTTGGCAAATTGTCAAAAAGGGGGAAATTGTTGGGAAAAACAATAACCCTGTATCGAATCAGCCGGGATACCCGATCCCTGTATCGATTGTTATTTGTTATTGAGAAGGTTTTGACATATATGCCAAATATACAGTAAGGAAACTGTATCGAGGATTCAAGGCTTTATCCTATATCGAAAACCTGCCTCGAATCAGCATCAGTGAAGCTCGTCAGTACAGCAAGAAGACTTGCAAAAGATCAAGTATGGAAACTGTCTCGATGCCCTAAATACAGTCATCCTCCATACAGTTCACAAAAGGACAAGAAAGAACACAAGTCAAGTCCCGTTGAACAAAGAAGTATTTAAATACTCAAGGATAAAGTATTTAAATACATCGGTCTTCAGATCTTCAGAATCCCGCGAAATCCGGATCATGTCATATTCCCGTTGAAGGAAATCTTATTCAAACGGACATCTCAACGGATACTTTCTTCAGAGGCTATATATATCCTTGAAGACATTGAAGATCAGTTACAACAAAAAGATCAACCAACTGAACGAACCCAAGTAACATAACTCACAAAGCTATCAAAGTTATCATCTGAGCAAACATATCTCCAGAGCATACTGCAAGTTAGAACGAAAGAGATATACAGTGCTCAACATCAAGAACAGCTATCATCAGCTCAAGAACGTGATATTCAAAGCTGCTGTTCTTACCTGGTTACCTACCTTTTACCTCTGTGTAAAAACCGAGCTCTGTGTGAACTCAACAAGTTATTCTGACCTGTGTGGGACGAATAAGGACGAAGCTTTGGAACTGTGTGTGAAGAAGCTAGTCAAGAAGGAAGCTTTAACCAATCTGTGTGAACGGTTGAAAGCGACATTCTTTGTATCAATCTGTGTGAACGATACAAGGATAGGTTTGTTTATACTTACGTAGTTGTGTACGCAGTAATTATATAATAAACTTTTTACTCCTGTGTGGAGGACCAGTGGACGTAGAGGGGTTTACCTCGAACCACTTAAATTACTGTGTTATTTATCTTCTGCTTTTACTGTTTGAAATAACTGTGATATATTAAGTATACACCTAATACGTCGTTGCTGTATCCACGGCAACTAACTGTATCCAAGTCTTCCGCTACGCACTCAGATTTAGATTCCATACAGTTTGTTGTTTAAACGATTTCCCAAACTGTATCCAGTATACTTAAGTGGCCAACAAATGCATACCTTTGATACTTAGATACAACCTTCTTTCTGGATGGCTGCTGACGTTGTTGGTATGCTCGGGGAGCATATTGTTGGTGATTAGCATTAAGGTCTATGAGGCTGGGGTTTACACTACTTATGATATGAACTTGGTGGCGGAATCGCAGCCTTTGCTGTCCTAGGAGGAGCAACTGTGACCTTTACGTGACTCGGGGCCTCTTTGGGTTCAGGAATGAGTTCCACTCGCTTGGCAAATACCGTACTAGATTTTCTCTTGTGAGAGAACGAGTCATATCCTAAGCCACGTTTATCGTGGGCATGCTTCCAGTACTTAGAATGTCTTCCATCCTTCTTGATGATTTTTCAAATGATTTAAGGAGGTCTCGATTTCTCCTTCTCATTTCTCGAGAATTTGTATCTTAGCTTCTAACAAAGCATAATAATTTGTCTTGCAATTATTATGAGTTTTTACCTAATTTAGTTCTGTTGCAAGTTGATGATTGCTTTCCATGAGTTTTTCTTGGGTAATTTTGCTATTTTCACAGTCTAAAGAGATGTTTTGATAATTATTTTCCAGCAAATCATTTTCATCTTTCAGCTCTAAGTTTGAAATGGAGAGCTGTATGTTTTCCTGTTTGAGCATCTCATGGGCTTTCTGAATGGTTCCAAACTTATTCATTATATTTTCAAAAGTATGCGATGCATTAATAGGAATAGTTGAGGTTGAGCTTACCTCATCATCGCTGTCATCATCATCCTCTTCTTCTTTGTCCATGAAGCACGTATATGCGGTATATTCTATTTCATCGTCGGAAGAGTCATTGTCAGTGATTGCCTGAAGGCACTCCTCGGTCTTGGTCGATGTGGGTGAGGCTTCTGATTCTCCAATCAGGACCTTGAGCTTATTTCTCCAAATGCGGATTTTCTCATCTTTCTCTTGTTGCTCAGCTTTGGGCAACTTCTGTACTTTGGGATAAGGACACTTATTCGCATAATGTCCTGGTTTCCTGCAGTCGTAACACAGGTTAAAATCTGCAGATGAAGGTGATTCAAAACTCACCCCTATTAGATGTCTTGGGCCTGTATGAGGCATTTCCAGATTTATTGATGAACTTCTAGAATTTATCCATGAGCAGGGCCATTTCGTCTCGCGACAAGATGTCATCGTCGCTGTCTGCTACCTTGTATGCCGATTTGGATGTGTTGTGTGTGGAGCTGTGTCTCCTGTCAGATACGGCAGCCAGTGCCGTAGTCTTGGCAGGTGACTCTTCTGTCTTCTCTCTCGTGTCAATGTCATACTCAAAAACTTTGAGGTCAGAGAAGAGATGAAAAGTAGATATATGTCATTAAGATTATAATACACACGCATAGTTGTGGTCTTAATGTTCCATCCGGCAGGGAGTGATCTAAATATTTTCAATTTTTTTTCCTTTTGGGTATACACTTTACCTAATACTTCAAGTTCACCTACAATGCCGGTAAATCTGAGGTCAAGCTTCTCAAGAGGCTCGGAAGATTTCATTTCAAAAAATTCGAACTGTTGAGTTAATTTAGAAATTTTATTTTCTTTCGAGATCTCAGTTCCCTAGGAAATTAGCTTGAGTTTCTCCCAGATTTCTTTGGCTGTCTTACTATTTTTTACCTTGGAGAATATGCCTTTGTCGAGAGCGACAAACACAACATTGTCGAGGTTCACACGATTACGATCGTCCATTGTCCATTGCTCACGCTCCTTCTCGAGCACTCCACATAAGGTTGTCCACCGATTCTTACGGTTGTGTTGACCTTCATTATCTTTATCGGTCCTTCCTGGATGACGAAGATCATTTCTTCATACATCGTTGCAAGATGAGCTTCCATCCTAATTCTCCAATCATCGAATTCATTAATGGAAAACATAGGGACTTTATTGATCATATATGTGTCCATGATAGAAGTAAGATAAATGATGAAGATATGAAAATAAAGTTTTCAAAAGCTAGTGATTTGTGTGGATCTGATTCGGTTCAAATTGACTGATTCTTTGTAGAATCAACCGCTCCGAAATCACTTGTTGGCCACAGTATACAGTAATAATAGCTTAGAAGGGGGGGTCGAATATGCTGTATCTTTTTCGAAGTTATTTGCGTAGCGGAAGTCTAATGTTAAGTTGTTGTATATACAGCAACTGAATAATCTCCTGTTAGCTTGGTGTGTACAGGGTTTTCACAATATGTATACTTAAATCACACAGGCAGATAGAAAATAGTAAATGACAGAATGTAAATATACACTGATTAAAGTGGTTCGAGGTAAACCCCTCTACGTCCATTGGTCCTCCACACAGGAGTAAAATGTTTATTAAAATCATGGCATACACAACTATGTGACTTTAACTAAACGCATCGCTCTATCATTTACACAGATTGATACAGCGCACAGTAGCTTGGGCCGTTTCACACAGATTTGCTTGGCTTCTTCGACTTGCTTCTTCTCACGCAGATTGAAGCTTGCTATTTGTCCCACACATGTGAGAGATAGCACGGCTTAGTCCATACGAGGCTAAGTTAAACTCAATGATAGGTTTGGTATGACAAGATCTAACAACAGCTATATGCTTGATCAGCGGTAAGTGTGTTGTTTACGTTGAGGACTCTGTATATTTCTTCTCTTGATGAAGCTGTATGCTCGAAGAAATATATTGCTCTTGTAAGCTTGATATTCAGATTGTCAGAGTGTTAATGCGTTAGATCATTATGTGAGCAGAGTCCTCTTGCTTGGGGCTATTTATAACCTTGTAAATAGATTCGTTATAATGTATCCGTTAGCGGCTTCAAAATGTTTGGATTAAAGGCGATTTACATTTAATACTTCACACATTCTTTTTTACTGGCATTAAATGCTCTTCAGACTGTAGTCTCTTCGACCGCATTAAGGCTCTATTCTTTTGAGCTGAAATTTGCTGAACTGAACTGAATTTTGCTCAACTGAACTAAACTGAAATTATTTATATCACAAAAAAATTAATTATACGTATAATAATTTTAAATTTAATTCATTTAAAATAATAATAATACCAATTATGTATAATATTGTTAAATTTAATTGATATAAAATAATAATAATTATGTATAATATTTTTTAATTTAATTAATTTAGAAAAATTATAATAATAATTATGTATAATATTTTTTAATTAACTTCATTTAAGAAATAATAATGATTATGAATAATAATTCTTAATTAAAACAATGAAACAAATGCAGATCGAAAGAATGCGATGTTCGTCGTGCGGCAAAGTATTGCATTACAAATTTGGGGATCTAATAGCGTCAATGATGAAATGCAAGAAAAATAAATTGTAGTAGTAATAAATAACTATTCTTAAAAAAGTTCGTAATGTACTTGTATAAATATTTTACTCCATGCTACATCTTATATTTATAATGATTGACTCTCTCCTCATTATATTGCTAATAATATTAGATAATATATATATATATATACAACAATGATAATAATAAAAGTTATAGCTTCGATCATCAATAATAATACTACGATCGATAAATTGGTAGATTGCTATTAAATAATAATTATTAGATTACAACAACAACTAAAAACAATATAAACAATAATACTACTACCGATAAATTAAAATAATGAGATTAATAATGAAAGTTTGTATATAGTATTGTTGATAATATTAATATTAATAATAATTAATATTATATAACAATATATACACCAATAATTATTCTTGATATATATATATATTATTCATGATAACTAATATCAATAATAAAAATAATTTGCTGAACTGAACTGAACTGAACTGAAAAGTGCTGAAATTAAGCCCAAAAGAAAAGAACCTAAATGATGTCCTATCAGCATTAAATGCTACTTTAACCGTAAATACTTTGTGAATAAATAATGTTTGCTTTCTCAACGGTTTAAAGTTTTCTTTAGTCCTCTTGGATATGTGTTTTACTTTTCTTAAGTAAAACACTTACAACATGTTTGATGTATCCAACAACTCAAACTGGCATTGCCCTCGCTGTTGGAACCACATAGTCGTCGTCTTCTGGTCAGGCATTTCTCCATTGGCCATCCTCTTTTGCTGTATCTTGACGATTACGCTGTAGGAAAGGACTATTGACTTTGCTGGAAGATCTTTCGCTGTATGGACAGGCTGTATGATATTCTCCTAACAGCTTCCATATTTAGACCGATATTCGAACTTTGCAGATCTTGTTATATGAGGCAATTATCAAAACACATAGAGGATTTTTCCCAAGAATACTAATCAATCGAGAGTCAGAGTTCTTTATATTATTGAGTTGTATCTTGTTTCCGCTACTATATTGACCCTGCGTGGGTATATGATGTAATTTCTTCAGGTTTATGTTACTTATGTCTTGGGTATGACCTCATCGGTCCGTATATTTTGAGTTTTCGACCTTATCGGTCTGTATTGTCATTTAATTTGATCGCGGTTGGTCAAACATCAAGTTGACTTTTGCATTACATACTGGTAGATCCTTATGAGAAAGATCTACGACGTGTGACGTTCTCTTATGATTTTGGAGGTGTTACACTTGAAAAATGCTAGAACTGAGTAAAGTACTATATGAATGCGTAAGGCTATGTTTTGTATGCAAAATGCTTGTATCAGATATGCAACCTACAACGATCTCATATATACTCCCCCCGAATAAAGATCATTTTATTTAATTTTTCTAGGGTCCTCGAGAATAAATTCAGTTTATCACAATTCTAGAATCTATAGTATGAGTTTATCTCACGACAGTAAATTATCCGATTATGCTCGTTTTGGAGTGAAAAAATTGCTTAAAATTTCAATAATGATAGAGGAACATACAGAGTCACATACAAATGTTAAAAATATAAGTAAAATATCTACTCACTTTAATCAAGTAAATCCACTTTATCTTTTTTTTAGCACTCGTGTGTTCCTCCATCATTGATGTAAAAAATTGAGATTGTAGACACAAGTTCATGAGCAAAGTTGAAACTACTACCAGATTGATTAATGATGTCGAACAATTTTCTTATGCGGCCAATTTTATGTCAAATTATTTCTCAAAATTTCAGAAATAATACCCGGCATACTAATTTTAAGGGCAACAACATACTTCCGAATCCAATGTTTGTTACTACTATTGACCTCCTATGGCCAGTCAATGTGTCACACAGTCAGCCATTCAGTTATGCATTTAAAAGTTAGTACCACGTTTGAGTTGTGTTGGTTATGACTAATTATACACATTTGAAACAACAAAACATAGACACTCACTTTTTTACATGCAATTAGATCACTAGTACAAATTTTAAAACATGCCCTAATAACTAAGATTGATGGTCTAATTCTAATATAAAAAGTTATTTTTTACCAAATATGCAAAAGGCTGTGTAATTAATTTCAATTTACAAATTAGAGTACGAAATTAGTAATTTAATAACATACTAAATTTAATGGATGACGGTTGTCGTAAGGGCGTCACCCCGACTGATCATAGAAAACAATTAAGGAGAGAAGGAACACAAACCGCTATCCTTCTACGAACCAGCAAAAGGTTGAGAGAGGAAACAAGCCAATGTTTGAAAAGACGAAGGCGTAAGCCTAAACATTAGCCTGCCAAAAAAGCGAGGCATAAGCCTTGAGACGCCAGGTCGTAAGCACTACATGCTTTTTTTCAAGTATAGAATAACACCTAAATAATAATTTCTTAATCAAATAAGCTTCAAATACGTAATAATACAACGTTATACAAGTTCCAATAACTATGCATCCACACAAATTCTATAAGCAAGTCTTAATTACGCAAGTGATGTATCGACACGTGTACAAATATAATTATTACGTGACACGTCAATACGCCATCCACGGTGGGCGTCATAAGGAGCTCCCTCAGCTGGTTTTATCGACAAGAAGACACAAAAATAAAGACCTCAACCTGTAACTAATAAAAATTATAATTTACAAAAGGTATGAACAAATTACGTCTACATTTTATAATATAAGGTAACAAACTATTGAAAACCAGATTACAGGAGAAACAGCAAATATGCACCAGCACCAGAAACAACATCCCACATGAAGAAAATGACCATGAAACACTTGAATCTCGAGTAAGCACATCATTGATATGCTTTCAACGGCTCCAAGAAAATAATTGTAGTTCTAAAGAATCACTATATATGTAAGTCTTCCAATTACCCTTGCCGCTTAGACAAATCCTCTGCACGTCCCCTCTCGTAACCTATAATACAGATTATCCTTCCCCACTCTGGCATACAATTTTCCTTTCTTTTTCCGTAGAGCGCGTTTATGAAAAGCTAAAACAATCTGAAACCTTGAGGTGACTTGCTAGATGGGTTATTGCAGGTTGCACGGCTTTGGAGTCGGCAGCTACTGATTTCGGAAGATCAGGTATGCAAACGGGCAAGTATTGGTGGTCTTTTTCTCGTAAGCAAAACAGAGTGAGGACAGCTCGGCAGAAAATAAATCTGGAGACATCAAATAATATCTCAACCATCAACTTAGGCAATTCTCTCTCTCTCTCTCTCTCTCTCTCTCTCTCTCTCTCTCTCTCTCTCTCTATATATATATATATATATATATATATATATATATATATAAATGAAGATGAGTAGTGGCAGAGATAAACAAAATTCGTAGAACCGCGTGCATTCATTTGAAGAAAAAAAAAAATTGCCGCCCAGTGGATTTATACACAACACTGGCATAAAACATATGTACCAATTTAAAAAAAAATAGAGGTGCAGATATGGACAAAGCAAGATCCCATTATTTCTTTTTCTCCTTCGAATTAGCTTTCAGTTATAATTTGTCCAACATTCTATACCAGTCAATCCTAAGGAAGATAGGGACATAAACTCGGTACCTAAGAAGCAGCCGGCGTAAAAATGGATCAGATAGAAGTTGAGCCCAAACCAGATCCAGGTCAGTGGAAGTACAGAGGATTCCCTCCCATTTAGAGAGTGCAGTGGACAGTATACTTTCCATGGTGCGGTACGTATCCTGAAAAAATAGTCATTAATCAGAAACTGAGAGATCATAGTACCAGATAAGCTAGTTTCTGCATGCAGAATTTGTTTTCTTAAGAGATAACTAACCATGTCATCATTGATTAAATTATGATCGACTAATTGGCAGAAAGCCTGTAATGGTGCTGTCAGGAAGAAAGTGAACTGACTTCCATGTGACATGTCAATATCACCTGGATTCTTGAATGAAGGCCTCAAATGAGAAAGAAATAAAGCAACAGGTTCACCCCTTTCCGCTCCGTGTAGAACCTGAACGGCGGTCAGAATATCAGCCCACAGCAAGAATTATTTGCTCACAAGCTAAATGGCGTAACTATATTGTCGGTCTAAAGGGACACATCACATGCTTTGTTCACTAGCAATGAAGTACTTTTCAAATGTTCATTGAATGTAACAAATTACTGATGGAGTTGACGGGTTAGGGAGCCTTTAAACGAAGCGAATGTGCTGGGATGAGTTACACTCTAAAAGTTATAACAAACCTGCCTTGAATGCATGGCTGCTATCACTATCAATTATCAGAAAAAGAGGCTTCCTGGTGAAAGGTATTATATCACCAGGGAAGAGGATATTTGAACCTGCAACATAAACACTACATCGTAAGCTAAAATTAGAAGACAAAACCAAAAATAACTTCTCGTGGGTAAAAGTTATCTCACAGCATAGAGAAGTAATACAGCAAATACATTGTTATAGGGTAAAAGTTATCTCACAGTATACAGAAGTAATACAGCAAATACAATGTAGTCCTACCTCCGTTTCTGCATGGACCTAACGATAAATAATTCTCAAAAAACTGATTTGATCCCTCCTTAGTAGTATGATTTTCAAATAAACCATTATTCTGTTCATGATGGTTATTAGCAGGGGCACCAGTCAGAGAGTATTTTCTCGAAATTCTAGAGTTTTCCATATGTGACGTACTACAATGACCGATACTACCTGCACCCACAACATGATATCAGCTAGCAACTTAGCATGCTTAAGTCCATCTCAGATAAGCAAAAAAATGTGAATTTTGAAAGGCAACCTGAGGTGGACAAGTATATTAGCATAACACTGTCTGGTGGAAGCTCCTCACAAACTGTTGCGATCACCTGTCAGTAAAGGCACAACCGAGGAAATCATAGGCAAATAGTTTATTTTGAAAAAGTCAGTGTATGCTATCAAACTTTTTGTTTGAATCAATAAAAACAACAGTAGATGGTAAAACTATCATGTTAAGGTCCTGGCACTCACTGCTAGCAAATGTGTCACAGATGGACGATAGAGCAAAGCTTTCTTAGGATTCGGAGGCAAATTTGGATCCAACATATCTGCAATCAAATTTATGTCTATCAATCCAGAAGTAGCAGTATGATCAGCCAGTACACAGTTCTCTCTTGATTCCACGGAATTTTTCTGATAGAAAGATCCACAAGGTTCCCATTCCAAACACTGTAGCATTCTGAAAGTGTCTAATGTGATCTCTGCAAATTTCACCTGAAATGTTGTACAGAGCATTGCTGATAGTGAATATTTTACTTCAGCGAGATATTCCAACACCTAAAAAATCCTAAATAAAAATATTAAAATTATAACCTCATTTCTGTGATAGCTTGTCAGCAGTGCATCTCTAAACTTCAGAATTCTCCTAGCATGAAATCGGGCCACATATGGGAGTGAGGCGGGATAAGAATCAAAAATAGCAGTATAACGCAAGGGTGTAGCATGCAAGAGAGTGAAATCATCTTTCGTGAACCGCATAATCTCTTGTACCACCAATTTCCACTCTTTGAAGTCCATATCCTAGAGGAGAAAATAGTTGGTTAGACAGTTATGCAACAAAAACAACTAATGTCAGAATGACCATTGCATATACATAAACTAGGATAAAAGGACTTAGAACGTCCCAGAGAAACTATCAATTCCACATAACTTCTCAAAATAGGGAATCAGCAGATGCATATATTTTGCCAAGTGGGCAACTATAATGTCACAAGTGACAAATTTTAACACCTGTAAAACAAAACTATTTTTCATGGATCAAGAATCAGTTGAAACGATTAACCCAAAAAAAAAAAAAAAAAAAATCACCTGAAACCTACATGGTCACAACTTATGTATAGGCCAACACATACAACTAATCTTTTGGTTGTTAACTCCCTTATTTATATAAAGTTTTCTCAAAAATTCTTTCAAGATTCAGAACACAAGTTTCAAAGACAATACCATGACAAACTTGTTACTATACAGTAAAATAGTTGATCTGCACTTGTTGCAATTCAGAGCTTGATAGAGCATGAGATAATTGTTTAAAGATGATGTCCACACAAACAAAAATATAATGACTAAATTCTGTAAAATTCTACACCAAAGTAACTTCATCAATGCAGATAGTAAAATTAAATCTGATCCGTCTATGATTTAAATTGTACACCCATGGGTAGACCAGAATTGAATGTTTCTTGGTCCAGTTCAGCATCTTTCATAATCACAAACCTATTTGACTTTCAGCACGAGGAATACTCTATACAAGTTTGGTTGTTTCAGTTACTTTCGGCCCATCCTTTGTGGGGTGGGGTTGAGACCCCTTTTGTCTTTCAGTTTTCATTTGCTCAAAATCTGAACATAAAGTTTTTGCCAACTAGTCGATGTAGCAATAATACTTGCTGACAACTGATAAAACTTACCTACTTTATTAATATAACATCATCGCCATTCTTCATAATCTGTGTCAAATGTGTTTATGCAAAAGAGAAAGTAACACACATAAACAAGTTAAATGGACTAATCAAGCAGCAATGCTTGGCACTACTGCAAAGGGGTTAACAATACAAATCCCAAAGGTAGAAAACAATCAGTTTTTTCAGACCATATAATTACGAGATAATGAGCCAAAAGTTGAAAACAAACAAGCACAATGGTTCTCCCATGTAACAAATAATACTTGTACGCCATAATAGCTTGTTTTTAATATAGAAAAAGGCATCCATAATTATATCTGGACTCCACATATTCATTTTATCTTATCAAGCTAAAGCCAACTCAAGATTGTTAACATAACTGGACTCCAACATATCGTAGTTTTCCTTTAGATTATTTAATTCCTAGCAGGATAGACCGCATCCAATATTGACACCATCTTTAATATGTGTCAGGACAATCCATATTCGGTTGCAAACATTCACTAGTTACAACAAGACAGCCATAAAGTTTGCCCCTATGATCAAATGCCATTAATATCACCTAATTCTCAGATTTCATTAAGCACCTTCACTAGCAAATACTCTAGGCCCATCTTAACTAACCTCACATATACTCAATTCAGCCGTACACACGATAAAAGCTGAAAAAAGGAAAGTGGTAGCTTGTCATCAATAGACGTATAAAAAATGAAAGTGTACATACTCAAAGAGTAAATAACAGTAGTTAATCTATTTGTCGAAAGATGGGAGAACTAATGACCAGTAAGCTCCCCCAAACTTAAGGAACAAAATCCCTTCAAACTCATCACTCTTCAGGCAAAATCGAACAAGAAAACTGAAAAGAATGTGTTCTTAGACATTCAAAATGCTTAACTTCAAACCCATCAATCAGTGAAATTGAATTTAATAATTTCATTACCCGAAAGTTAATTCTACTGTCGTCGACTAGGTCCTTAAACCTTTCGGCGAGCAGCTTCACCATCTCCACGCGGTTCAGAACCAACGAAACCATCAAAAACCTGGCATAAAACCTCAATTCCTTAAACCTAACCCCTCGATCCTTGGCAGAGCCATCGAAATACATCCTGTGGAAAATCGCCTCGTAAAATATGTAGGCCTCGAGAAGAAACCTGGCCTCGCTAGTCCTCAAATACTGGTTGTAATAGAGCTGACCGATTCGGGAAGCGATCTCCCCAATTTCCCATCGCTGGAGGCCCGATTCCGTCAACTTGGCCCGATTCTCCTGCTGATACTTCCAGAGTCGCATGTAACCCTTGAAAACCTTGTGGAAGAAATGCCCGTACTGCGGCCCGCTACCGCCGTACGGATGCAGAGGCGCGTCGCGCACGCGCGCGAATTTCCGCTCCGCGCTCTCCGCCAGAGTGCGGAAGGTCTTCGGGACTACTCCCTCTTTCGACATTCGGAGTAATGAGAGGTTCCGAACAACTTCAGCTGAATTGATTTTGTATAAAGGTCACCATTTTTCTCTAGCTCGCGGGTCAAAAGGAGAAATAGCAAACAAATTTGAACGAAGTATCAAAATATTTCTCTACGTGGGGATTTAGCGAGTACTGTATTTTGGAGAGAGCGGCGCGAAGAGTGAGCTGTCAGGGTGGGGTTGTCCAAAAATCGTTTTCTATACGTTTCTAGAGTTTGATGGGATTTCAGTCGACTGTTAGGACGGTGCAGGTGGCGGGCGGCGGAGGAAAGATTCTGGATTAATTTATGGGTGACGGTGAGTGGTGGAGTTCTCTGACCGTGACGGTAAGAAGGTGAGGGAGTAGTCAGGACTGTGTGTGTATGAGAGAGAGAGAGGGAGGGAGAGAGACGACTGTTGTGTGTGTGTGTGTGTGTGTGTGTGTGTGTGTGTGAGAGAGAGAGAAGGGGGGAGGAATTGGAATGTGGAGTTGAGAATTCATTTAAGGCGTTACCGTTTGACTGTTTTGGGTCGCTATCGATCTATTTTAGTCAGTAGTAATTTTTTTTGGTTAACACAACAGACTTGATTATGAAATTGTACATGGTTGAATACCCTTAGACTAACTGCGGTTTTTTTAACTTGAATTTTATTGAATTGAATATATTAAATTAATTGAATTGAATTAAATTAAATTGGGCTGAATTGAATTGAATTAAATTAAAATAAAATTAATAAATAATAATAATTATTATTAATAATATTAGAGATAATATTCTATATATAGCAACAACGACATATATTACAATAATAATAATATCACATAACAATATTTACAACAACAATAAAATTATTTATATTACAAAAACAATAACAATAATAAAATAAAAAACTTATTCATAATACTACAAATTATATAATACTGTTGATAGTATTGAAACAATATCATAATAATAAAATAATAATAAAATTATATACATGGTTCTAAAAAAACGTTAGGTGCTAGGCGTTCGGATTGCTAATGCCTAGCGCCCAGAGAATTATTCAGGAATGAATCGGGATTAATCGGACTAGGTGGATTTATTTTTTCATTATGAATTTAATCATTTTTATATATAAAAAATTATATATATGTAAAATAACTAAAAATAATTAAAATTTAGCCATTTAAACAGATATACAATCAATTATATGTTAAAATTTGAAATACTGACAGGAATTTATAATACACAAAACAAAAGAAAAAGAAAAAAGTATAACCGCTTAGGCATCCGCCTAGTCGTCCACGTAGCTAGGAAATTTGAAATATTGATATAGGTATAAAGTAGTTCATAGTAGCCAGCCTAGACGACCGATTAATCACTCAAACACCCAGTACAAGCGCATATGCCATAATCGAAACGGTAGAGGACCTACTAGGGATTAATCGGAGGATTATAGGCTATAGGCGGGGATTTTTAGAACACTGATTATATATAATACTACTGGTAATATTGATATTAATATTAATAATTACACATAAAATTAGATAACATTATATATAATTGTTGAGGCGAATTAGCAATTTTATTGGCAAGCCTAATTTATTTCTTACAAGTTCCACAACATATTAAAAAAAAAAAAAAAGGATGAATTCAAATGTCAATTGCTTAAGCTAACAAAGATTAAAATCCAAGAAAAAGAATTTTTATTCAAACATTGATGTTGAGTTAAGTCTCAAGTAGGATTTATCCGTAGGTCAGATTCACCTCTATTAATTTCAACTTACCGGCACCACCCAAGAAAGTACATGTTTAGGACTTTGATTCAAATGAGGCTATACAGCATATAGTATAACCTTTTTCTTTTTCCTTTAAAAATGTTTTGTATTTAAATATTCACATGAGTTTTAGCTTTCAGGTCTTTTTGTTTAACTTCTTTTCATCATCCTTCAAATCTATAGTGATTTGAAATTTTAGGATTTTGAAGTCCTATGCGAGCCTATTGCCATGTTTAGGGCGGTAAACGAATCGAATTATACCGAACCATGATACGTTTGAATATACGTTTGAAAATGTTGAACCTTAGGTTTGAATACGTTTGAAAATGTCGAATCTTAGAATTTACGTTTGGATATACGTTTGAACACCTCGAACTGAGCCGAATTTTTGCGAATGGAGCCGAATCGCTTGACTAAACGTTTCAAAAAAATAAGATAAATGGTGATAAATTTGTATCTTTATCAGATTTTCAACATAGGTTTACATCATATCTAAGGCATGAAGCAAAAATATTGCATGAAACATTCACAAATTGGACTAGGACTGTGTTTTTGCTTAAATGGACTGATAGAATTGGTTGTGCTGGGGAGAGTTATTTTTAAAGGGCCTCTGCTACAATAACCGAGTCAAGCCGAACCGTTTGGTCCGGTTTGCAAATCCCAAATATTAGGGTTTGGCTTTAAGTTTGAGGGACCGAATCGAGCCTCAGATCGAGCTTTTTCGAGCCGAATATCTCGAACCGGATCAAGCTTTCAGGTCCATTTACAGCCCTAGCCTTGATTTTGGTTGAAATCTAATGCTCTTGTACCTTCTAAACTTTGATCTTAAATATTTTTTATATTGTATAATACTTGATGAAAACTATATCAATAAAGATACATTTCAAATACTATCCAATGATATATTTTTCATCAAATATTACATAACAAAAATAAATATATTTAAGATCAAACTTAAAAGGTACAACTATCAAAAAATCAAAAATGAATAATTCTTTAAAAACGGAGGGAAAAAATATTTAAAAACTAGTCTTTTATCTTCATGGTATGTCTATAATATATCTATTTTTTCATAATTTTAAAATAAATATTTAAAATATATTTATATTTAATAAATAAATTTAAATAAAGAAGGTTAGTTAATTCAATGAGATTCATCAAGAAATACTAATCAAATATTTTATGAAAATATGAATTCTCAATCAAATGTTTAACATGGAGAATAATTAATTACTACATATTGATTAAATTAAATGAGATAAGAAGTTCGTCTACTATTTAATTATTAATAGATAAAATTCTAAATAACCATCTAATATGGAAAATATATGTCAATTTTTAAGAATATAGTCTTAATTATTTCTATATTTTATGGAAATTATTATATGAAAATCATAATTTTTATAAAATAATAAATCTTGTTTAATTGTAATCAAATGATATTTTAAAAATTGACTTTTAATATAACTCATATATGTTGATGGTTCTTTATTCTATTTTTTTGAAGGCAAAATAGCTCTACTAGGGATTGAAGTTTGACATTTTTATAACTTAAGGGATTAAACTTTAAAGTGTATCCAATTAGGGATTCAAGTTTATTCTGTTATACACGTTAGGGCCTTCGTTCTTTTTAATCCGTTAAGTTTTAACGGATTATTGACATGGCCGTTAAATGTCACGTGTCAGCATTTTATTGGTCGGTAATAATAAAATAATAATAAAAATTTCTAAATTTTTATAATAATAATAATAAAATAATAAAAAATAATAAAAAATATAAATCTAAAAAATTATAAAAAAACTGGAATATTTTTTAAAAAATTGAAACTTTATTTTTTTTAAAAAAATCTGGAATATTAATATTTCAAAGTGGATGTTTTTATTTAAAGTTTGGAAATAAAAAATAAAATGTTAAAAAATCTGGATCGAATTTATAAACTATTTTTTTTTTAAATTGAAATATTATTTTTCATAAATAAATAAAAAACTGAATTAAAATATTTTTTAAAAAAAATGCTAGTTTTTGTTTTCATAATTTTTTTACTTTTCATAATAAAAAACTATTTTATTTTTTTACTAAAAATCTAAGAAAACAAATTTAAGATTAATTATAAATCAGATCCAAATATTTTAGTTTTTAATTTTTATATTTGAACTTTAAATAAAAACATCGAATTTTTAATATTAATATTCCAAATCTTTTTTTAAAAAAAATAAAGTGGCAAATTTTTTAAAAAACTTCCAGATTTTTTTAATTTAATAAATGTACCTAGTCATATTCCACGTCATTGCCATGTCATAATACCGACCAATAAAATGCTGATATGTGGCACTTAACGGCCATGTCAACAATCCGTTAAAACTTAACGGATTAAAAATAACGGAGTCCCTAACGTGTATAAACTTGAGTCCCTACTTTGATACACTTTAAAGTTTAGTCCCTTAAGTGATAAAAAGGCCAAACTTCAATCCCTAGTAGAGCTATTTTATCTTTTTTGAAAAGATTGACCCTGATAATATATAGAGTAAATATGATTTAATATATGTTTTCCGGTCAATTGTTATTTAGCTATTACAAATATACATTAATTAATATTTATTTATTAATTAATTATAGTTATTCGCTTATTTTATTTATCTTATATATAACACTACGTGATTGTATTCTCATCATATAATTATTCAATATTTGCTTTATATTTTTGCTGACTTCCTTATATTAGAGTTAATTTTATATGGTTTGCAATGATACAAGATCTCATTCCCATACTTATAGCTCATTTTGAGGAGACGATTGAGCATAGGATTTGATTTATGCCAAAAAATAACAACACGTTTGGACATCACAGTATGAATATACAAGAATGAATATATAAGTGACGATAATAAATATACAAACAGCGACCAATAAGTTAATAATTTTTATATATATTGAGAGAAAGAGAGAAATATGAGAGAAGATAAGAAAAACCAATGAAACACTACTACAAAAAAGACATTCAACATCGCTCCTTTAACATCGGTTTTGTGAAAACCGATGTCAAAAAAGACGCACAAAACCGATGTCAAAAAAGACGCGGTGGCATAATTGAAAATTTTAAAATAAATTAACACCGGTTCTGCTAAAAACCGATGTTAAATTAATAATTAATATCGATTTTTAAAAAAATCGATGTTAAATTAACATCCGATTTTTAATTTAATATTCTAGATTTTTTTTAAAAATAAAGTTTCGATTTTTTAATATATATATATATATATATATTAAATTATCTTATATTTATATAAATTTATAAATGTATATAGTATATAAATATAACACATAGCAAAAAAATACAAGAAGTTCATTTGGCGGAGTGGTAATATCACACTTCCACAAGCAAGAGGTGGTGAGTTCGAAACCCACCACAACGAAATTTAATGGTATTTGTTGTAGGTTGGTGGGGGTTGGTGCGGGGGCTGGTGCGGGTGGCTGGGGAAAGTGTCTGGATTTGTAACACCCCGAGATATTCAGAGTATATTACAGCGCTGTGGACCCCTACATGGGACCCACCAGGCTATAAACAAGAAAACTCCAGTCGACTAGCCATCTCGGTTAGAGAGGACGCACATTTAAATGATATGACATAAAAAGATACGCCCGGAGCAACCGGAGAAATAAGCATCAACCGACAATGTAACAATTTTAAAGTAATACAATACGGAGTTTGAAATGAAAAGCCTAAGTACTCGCGAGTACAATCTATAAGTTTATAATTGTGAGAACAACCAAATCGAAATGGACAAAATAAATAAAAAGACCCAAATGCACATGTCAACGACCCTGGCCAACATCCTCGTACTGTCCCGGTGCCCGCTCGTCCGGATAATCATAACCTGAAATCCATAACAAGAAGTTCCCCAAAACGGGTCCCCAAAGGGGTTAGCAATTACGCTAGTACAAGTAATCAAGGCAAACCAATCGTTTACACATTTCATAGTACATGCACCAATATCAATTTCAAAAGTCAAAACCAGACATGTCTTTTCCGGAAACAAACACTCAAACAATTTGCCTTGGGAATAGAGTAATATCATAGATCCCGCCCGAGGCCTCTAAGGACCCTCCCGAGCTGGCCACATTATAAAAACAAAACACGCACATGCATCGCCTTGGGAATAGAGTAATATCATTGATCCCGCCCGAGGCCTCTAAGGACCCTCCCGAGCTGGCTAGCTATACAAGCTCATGAATCCAGGACTCAACCCTTTGGATTCCCTCCTTGATCCCGTCGGACCAACACGAGATGAGCAAATCACACACAAAAATACATTACCATTCCACGTTAAGCATAAAAGTTTCCAGAAATACTTGCCTTGAATAATTGATGACGCAACGAACGGAAAGGATAATCACCGATGAACGCTATGAACCAACGGAACCGAACCTAACGATTCGAAGAACATAATCACAACCAACTCCAGACGAATACGGAAATGGAATACACCCGAAAACCCGTCTACGATTCATGTATATTCGTATAGAAATAACAACGAGGGCGGACCACAACCAAACCCTCTCGATTCCGCAAAACTATGAAAATATACCATGAATCCGTAGGAAAACTAATGATATCAACAAGATTAATCATATTCATCACGGATTAATCAACAAAATGGAACGAATCGGACGAAAATCCCAAAACCCCCAATTTATCCAAAAGTAGGGTTCTAAGAGATTTTACCTTGATTCGGAGATGAACGATGGATGATTAGTGATAGGTGGGTGATATGATACTTGAATATGCCCTCACAATGGAGTTTGGATCGAAATCGGACGAACCCTAGCCTCAGTCGTCGCTCCCGTCGCGAAGAGAAGAGAGAGATGTGAGAAATGAGGAAAAACTGGGCCGCTGCCAGTTTATATACTGGCAGGTGTTACGGCCGTAACACACCCCACATACGGCCGTAACATAGGAACATTACGGCCGTAACCTGACTCTCTTACGGCCGTAACTGGCCTCTGGAAAGAACTGGGCAAAATTGACGAATGACACATACGGCCGTATCAAGAATACCATTACGGCCGTATCGATACTTACGGCCGTAACTCGAACATGATACGCCCGTAACTCAGAACTGGACCAGGAGGTAAGAAACGAAGCCTTGTTACGGCCGTATGAAGGAAGCTTACGGCCGTAACTCTCGATTATTACGGCCGTAACATATACGGCTTACGGCCGTAACATGGCCTGTGACAGTCGGCCATAGTCTCGACGAGGAGACGATCGAAAAGAGAAAAATAACAAGGTGTATCCACGACCAACGGATACACTCACCACGGATTTAAGTCAGAAACCAAAACGTTACGATGAAGTGTGATTCCGAATGCCCGAAGGTTCAGGAACAACAAAGATAACAAGAATACCCTAAACTTAGGGAAATTACGAAACGGCCCAAACGTTCAAAATCCGCGATACGACGTCGGATTAACAAACCGAAACTCCCAACACGAACAACTCAACTATACGAACTCGTGAAACCAAAGAAATTACAAAAGCGAACGAGTTCCACGAGAATCGAACGTCCATGCCATAATACATGACATAAAACGGAATAATATCAAAACATCACCAAGATCATCCCAGATGTAGAAACTCCAAGAATAACATAGATTCAAAATGTCGACAAGGTTACAAGCGAACTACTAAAAAAATAAAAATACACCAAAATGGGAATATCGGAAAAAGAAGAAAAATGCGGATATTACAGGATTGGAGCTGGGTTGGGCTAGCAGGGTTAGCCGCGGTCCGATAACATTTTAAAATCGAGAAATTTAGCATCGGTTGTGGGATAACCGATGTTAAATGTCGTGATGTTAAAATTAACATCGGTTGTTATAACAATTGATCTTAATATCAATTTTAACATCGGTTATTAGAAACCGATGTTAATTTTAACATCATGACATTTAACATCGGTTCCAAAACCGATGTTAAATGTCTGTTTTGTAGTAGTGAAATTATATATTTATGAAAGCCATATACATCTATTTATAATCACAATTCTAGGGTTTTAAGGACATACTAGTCATTCACTAAATACATGACTTATTTGCAACACTCTCTTAAATGATTATCTCATAAAATGTCTGCTGGACTAGTGAGAAGAAAAACTCAATTTGAGAAAAACTTCCAAACTATTTGGAGTGGGGCTTGTGACACGCATAACTTGCTGCATCATACTGTTGTCAGGAAGAGTTTTGAGTAATATATAATAATAATAAATTTGCTCTCCCTCATATCGAGCATTCTTGTATGAATATTCATGTACCACCTCAGTAAAACCTCACGGGACAAAAGCTGAGTGATCATAAGAGTATATAGATCATTCTTATAGGATTATCCATGTATTGTCTCATCAAAACCTTGTCAAGAAACCCTATGGAAAAAACTTGATTGAAAAAAAAAGAGTACAACTACTATTCTTATTTCAAATCTTGAGGAGTAATTGATCTCTCTAACATCCTCATTATTCCATGAATATGCCTCGTCAAAACCTTATTAGGAAAAATCCGGTGGGAAAAATCATAGTGCAGGGAAAAACGTATACTATTCATGTTAATACTCCATCCTAGTTGCCTCGTTAAAAACTTTCCTAGGAAAACCAAATGGGATAAAACCTCAACCAAGGGAAAAAAAGTGCGATGCGTATTTTTATATAAATATGCTTCATGCATTTCAAAAATCCTCCGCGAATTAGCATGGGTATCATATTCGTGCAAGTTGCAATCTCGAACTCATAGGTTGGTGAGACATGCCATCTCTTCTGGAGATTTCATATTAGTTATGGTTAAGCTCATCAACCATACATATCAACTTTCTTCAGATATCGCAATAGTTTAATAATATTGGGAGATGTTGCTAGCAAGGCTTACTTCATAGATTTCTAGTGGCAGTTTTATTGAGCTCTTCAGGAGTCATAATTAAGTTTAAAACATCAACTTTTACTGCTATAATTACAAATACATTATTTATTTTTCTTTATGAAATCTCTTGGTTAGACAACATTACTGTATATCATTTCTCCCCCTGATCCACACATCATTTATAGATCACGAGTGGACAAAAAATATGCTTCATCATATCTTCTTCTCACCAAACACCACAATAATTGCATGGAAGTAGTTCGGAGAACATCATTCTTCTGTTATAGCTCACAAGTCTTTCAGATATAGTGGATGATTGATCTTATTTCAACGCACTCCCAATGCATTATTATTGCAGAGAACCATATAAATAAAAATATCTTTGCCTTTGAACATGGCGTTGAAGTTTTCAATATATACTTTCAATATTGACCATTAGAAGCCTTGGTTATATATTAGCACTTGGTTATATATTAGTTCATGTAGAACTAGTAAGATATACGAGCGCAATAATTGCACTGAGATATGGTGCTTCTGGACTATAAATCCTTTCATCATCATTTGGTATAAAGGTGTCCTTAATAGGATCAAGTGACGGATCAATCATTTTGATGAGAGTGTTTCATCCGTGTAAATGAATTTAATACCTTCTAGGTACACGTGGATTGATATACGAATAACACACTTTCTATGTGTTTGTAATCCAAGACGTACTGTAGATATTTCAAACTTTTTCGATCTCAAATTATCTTCTAAAATATTCAACTGTTAGTTGGACCTCCTCTGGAGTTCCAATCAATCTAAGATCATTCATATGTATATATGACGTTGAGTCACTGATGTACTTTTCTTTAGTCGAATAATATTAACTAAGGCGGTTATTTCAAATCCGACTGTACAAAGAATCTATATAAAGGCTCTTGCAATTTGGAGGAATACATATCCTTAGATTTTGATTTATATGCCTCGGGCATATCAACTCCTTCTAGGATTTCATGTATTCATAAGACAAGTATTTCACGTACTTGTAATCTCACTCAGTATCTATATATGATTCAATTCATGAGTGATCTTATAAAAAGACATAATCATTGTAAGCAATTTTAACTACAAGTCGTGCTTCATATCTCATGTTTGCATGAGTAATGCTTAAAATTATTGATAACTCTTCAAGAGTTCCAATCACCATAATCATATATTGTATGAATATTGATCAATACTCAACGAATTTTATTAAATATGCTATTTTGGAATGCAGGTCAAATAGCAAATTATTAACATTAATCTAAATCATATTAGATTGTTTTGTCCATTTTTGGTGAAATATTTCATTTATGACATTAATCAATATTTTCCACATTAATCAACCTAGATCATTATGATCTTTATTGTATCAAGTGATATTGTTAAATATATTAATATAGGCTATATTTCATTATAACAAATTCGTAGAACGTTCTATAATTTAATTCTCTTAAAGAGTATGCTCTTCAAGAGCGACGTATTCAGGATGTTGAATTTTGTCACTATTATTTATTTTTGATCTCCGGACATATATAATATAATTTCCACCATTTAGGTGGGCTAGCCTTAAACTCAATTGTAACACTTGCATGTGTCTTTCAAGACATCAATTTCGAGCTGGGTTTATTTAGACTCTTATGTAATATATATATATATATATATATATATATATATAATTGATTGCAATTTTTGCAAAAACGATAATAATTTAAACTTCAAGTTCATAATTTTTCAATTATTTTTCTTGATCGGTTGATACATTTCTCCCCCTAATATTGGGAATGATATTGTCTTACAATATCAATTTTATTCATATCACCCATCAATACTTCAGGTATTGTCATAATGTGACCATACCCGACACTTTTTAATATTCAATAGGAGTCATATGGCGGGTTATGTACACTGATTTATTTATCGGAATTCAAAATAATGCACTTTTATCGATATCAAATCATAAATTATTCAAATATATAAACTTTAAAGTTACTGTGATAATGATTCTAATTCAAAATAAAAATAAAGAAAACTATGTCAACCGATATAATCAACTTTTATTTTGTTGAATTTTTAATATGTTAATCTACTTCAAGAGATATCAACTATATTCTATATTTAAACATTAAAAGATAATAGTAATTCCTCCTACATGGAGAAATATTATATCTTTTCAAGAGCATTTATTTTTCTCAACTGCATATTTATACTTTATCAATGATACAAGTATCATCATCAATATTATATGTAATAATTATCATTATTACTCTTATCAAGAAGAAAGTGCAATGATTGTTATGCAATTAACCCAACATCTATAGTATGTTAAGGAAAACTGGTCAACTCAAAATAATACATTTTAAGTGTATAAATGTACCCCATGATATTTTTCATTACTTTATGATATTAATCATACAATGTATAAAATTGTACTAATATATCTTCATAATATAAACATGTAACTGAATGAAATACAGACATCGTGTAAATAAATTTTATCATTAAACGTGTAAGTTTGAACATGCAGAAATTGAAAGTATTGGATTAGCAGATTTCTGGTCTAGTAAGTGATGAGTTTTGTATATCATTTACCTTAGCAGTTTCTCTAATACAAATTTCTTTTTAAAACTGTATCTGTCATTTGTCCCATTTTTTTTATCTTGATATCATACATATTTCAATGGACATTTTAAACACTATAAGTAGACCTGGCAAATCCTTCGTGTCGTGTACTTTCGTATCGTATATTTTCGTATTTCGTGTACCAAAAGTACAAATCCATACACGGCACGAAATGAATTCGTGTCCTGTCGTGTCGTGTACCGTGCAAATTCGTGTCGTTTCGTGTCGTGTTTTAGTGTCAGGCGCATTATATAAAATAAATATTAAAATGTTATAAAAATAATAATTTTAGTATTTTAATATTATTTTTATAAATTTTAGTAGACAAAACGAAATGAATGGCAACGAAAACACGAATGCTGACACAAAATTTATGAAAGTTCACATTATATTTTTGAATTTTAAAGTTTAGTACAAACAGAATTCATAAAATGTATGTTTTATAAAATTAAATATAAAATTTATAATTATGTTATAAAATATTACATATATATATATACATACTTATTTATTTATTTATTATTTATTTATTTCGTGTACCTAGTGTCGTGTCGTGTACCCAAAGGGTAGACACAAAACCGACACTAAATCTCGATCATGTATTTTCGTGTTCGTGTATTTTTATGTCATGCACTCAAAATGCAAACGCAAACACTAAATTTTTGTGTCGTTTTCGTATCGTGTGGTAAATTGCCGGGTCTAAGGCTCTGTTCTTTTGGACTGAATGAATCGAATCGAATGGATCTGAATCGAATCAATTGAATCGAATCGAATGGACTCGAATCGAATCGAAATATATATTAAGAGTAAATAATAATAATAATGATAAATAATAATAATAATAATAGTAATTAACAACAACAATAATAATAGTAATATTATTAGTAATAATAACAATAATAATTAAGATTAATAATAATAATAAGAAGAAGAAGAATTGAATCGAATCAATCGAATGGACTCGAATCATCAATCGAATGGACTCGAATTGAATCGAATCGAATCAAAATCAAAATAAGTCCAAAAGAACAGGGCCTAACTATAAGTTATTTAGAGACTTAAAAGGTAATAGTACATAATATTCAACCTTTTTGGGAGAACATAGTGTTCTTTAGGAATCCTTAATAGTTTTGCACTATAACTTATAGTATTTTTTTTTTTAATTTCGAAAATTGGAGAGAGAAAAATTCTACTATTAGAGCATCATGCTGATAACGTGTTATAAACATTGAGAGAAAGAGAGAAGTATGAGAGAATATGAGAAACGCCAATGAAATTATATATTCATTATGAAGTCCCTATACCTCTATTTATAAGTACAAATCTATGAGTTCAATGGCATATTACTCATTTACTAAATAAATGACTTATTTACAATAATAATAAAATGTCAGGGGTCCTTTTTAGTCATCGTAGTGTGCACCTGAAAGATCAATGTACCCCTTCCTTTTAAATTCAATATAAAAAATTCAGAAATAATAAACTTCCAAATGTATATTTAGAATAATAAATTAAAGGGTCGACTAATCTCAAACAATCGGTCACTTTTTTTTTCCGGCCGCCTGGCGACCTGTTCTCCGACGGGAAGACCAGCAACCGGAAAGTTTTTAATTTGTAATTTATTCCGGGACACCGACGACCAATATTTTTTTTATCTTCAAATGTAATTTAATAATTTATTAATTTTAATCCAAACATGACACCTACGAGTTATCCACTAACAAATATAAAGGACAATGTTGTTGTTTTGGTGGTATTGTGCACCTAAGAAGACCATTTTACTCTTTCCCTCTCCTTCTTTTCCTTTTGTGTTGAATTAATAATAAAATTAAATATTTAACAACAGTTAAATCTTAAAAAGTAGTTTTAGAATATTAAATTAAATTCAATGGACAATTAATTTTCAAAACAAAATCTTATTTACGGTCCGACATACCTCCAACTGATCAATTTTTTCGGCAGCACAACAGGTTGCCGGAGACTTCTGTCGGTCGGTTATTTTTTTTAATTTAAAATCAGGCCGTCGGCCTGCTTTCTGGCAGCAAACCAACGACGGCCAATGGATCTTCGGCGGCCAGCCTTTTTTTTCTTACGCTAGGCCGGCGGACCTCCGACGACTATATATATATATGTCAGGTAATATTATAAGGAAATAACAAGATAGCAATAATAACAGATTGGTTAACGATAAAATGAAATAGTTGGGATTACAAACTTAGTTCGTCATTAGTTATAAAAGATGTATAGGAGATCATAAGATGAATTTTACTTATTATGTTGTGTAGATTCGATTTTCCTTAAAAAGACGGTTTCTCTTTCGAACTATAAAACGCCCCTTACATATTGAATCAATCCACTATATTTCTATGTTGATTGGCTTCAATACATAGCATTAGGATTTATGAAAATAACTCAAAGAATCATTCAAGGACTAGAGGTATATTTCTATCCCTTAGAACAACTTAGAGTGAAGATCATTTGATCTAATCAAACATATTTTCTTTCGAAACATATGAAGACCATAAATATTGTCATTTATTGGCCAAATAAATAAAGATTGTTAAAACAATGAAAATCACACACAATAATAAGTAATTCACAATAGATCTTTATACAAACATAAATAACATGACTAACCTTGTTTATAATCCAACTAATGATTACTTAGCCCATGAAGGATTTATTATACATATTACAAGCTTGTGTGGTCATTATTAGTTGAATCAAGAGAAAGAATTGATCCTAACTCCCTTAGTAGATAAAGGAGATAGAAGCAATAAACTCTCTGAACAACATATGCTATACCACACTTACAAAGATCACTCAAGAACACAAGTGTGTTCTTCACACAAAAAGAAAAGTTTATAAAAAATGGAAAATTGTAAGATGAATGATGAATGATGAAGGATCTAAGGGGTCTATTTATACACCTAAAGTCATCTAATAGCTCCAAAACTCCAGCATTATTACATTAGATCGGATCAATGACAGCCATCCCCTCAATAATACACAAAAAGTATAAAAAATTAGACAAATCATAACAATCTGTCAAGAGTTACTAGTAACATCCGGGAGTTACGGCCGTAACTAAGTGACTTACTGGTCGTAACTCCACGAATGTTACGGCCGTAACTTCGCTTCGTAAATTTGCTCATTGGATGCTTTGATAGTTACGTTTTCAGCCCAATTTCTCGGACTTTGCGTTTTTGCCCGGATCTTCTTGGATGATAACTTTTGATATATAACTCGATTTTGAATCGGAAGACTGCCGAATTCGTCTCGGAAAGCCCCACAACATGAATATATCAAAATTCAACAAAGAGAATATTTAATAAACATGTTATTTCTTGAGTAAATCAGTTATTTAATCCGATCATCATCCGATAAAAATAAAATTATTAAAACTAATTAATTAAAAGCAAAAAATGAGTAGACTAGCTCAATTATGGGTGAATTTTATCGATATAAATCATGGATAAGTGTACAAAACTGACACTTATCACACCCCCAAACTTGAATTCTTGCTAGTCCCGAGCAAGACTCTTTATTATTCATGCTCCAAAAATAAAAATAAAAATAAAACAAAAATAATAAAATTAATACACATATAAATTAAAATATAAAAAGAGAAAAGGAGATCAAAATGCCATTAATACACAACAACCAGCTTATACAGTAGATATAAATAAATCAAGATTCAAAATAAATCTACAAATATTTTTGAAGTTAAAACACGGTTTTAGTATTGTAATTCCAAAATGTAAGGTTTTCCCCCCAAAAGGTTGATTATTTCTTTCCCACTCGTGATACACACGACTCCCTTTAATGGTTGCTCTCGATCACTCGTTTATTTTTCGACTCAATATGAAGAAGAATTTTATTGGCGTCATCAAATATTGTGATTTTCGCAAAATTGAGTGTATTGAAATCCAGCCGCTAATTAATTCAAATCTGCTCATAAACTACATCCCTTTTAGTGATAGCTTTCACACCGTTATTTGCTAACGTGTAACTCTTTTCACTAACACAATTCCTATCTCATTTTTTTTTGAAAGGTGATAGCTTTCACACCGTTATTTGCTAACGTGTAGCTCTTTTCACCAATTTTTCTGAGACGGCAACTACGCACCAACAATGGTTAGTCCTTTATTTTTCGCAAAATTTAAGACTCCCAAAATTAGGCAGCTGTTGCTGGTCAACACTTCTCCTTTTCGTCATTTTTTTTAGGTGATAGCTTTCACACCGTTATTTGCTAACGTGTAGCTCTTTTCACCAATGACTCATTTTTTTTTTTAGGGAATAGAATTTTTGCAGAAAATCATTTTTTAGTTAAGCATGAAAAATCAAAAACTCCACAAATTAAGTAAATTTCAGTTTTATTTTTCATCAACCAATTAATTCTTCTTTTCTCAAGGTAACGAATGACTCGATTTTATATGATAATTACAAGGCTTGGGAAAAGAGATTAAGGCTCAAAAATTTTGAAATATACAATTTTTTTAACCGGTTAAAACGATTTTTAGAAACTTTGTTGTTATGGCCAGATCTAGAAATATCAAAAATCAAAATAATACATATATATATATAATATATATCTAGAAATATATATTCACTAAACCTAATCAATGCCAACTAATAAAAACACACCACACAATACACTAATCAAAATATACCACAATCAAAATCAAAATAAACATCATAGTTTCAAAAACCACAAAATAAACACACAAGTACGAAAACACCCCCAAACTTATAAGTAAAACTGTCTCGAGTTTTTTTTTTTAAAAAAAATAGAAGCAAGCGAGAAAACAGAAAACTCCCTGAAATTTTAGCTTTGTGATCCTCCAGGTGTGTCGTCAGGGATGTTTAGAAAATGGAAAAGCTTTTCAAATCACTTCTCTGTTTCTAATTGACGCTCGATTATTTCATTCTGATTTCTCAAAATTTCAGACTGGGATGTTTCTAATCCCCGAACTCTTTCAAGCAAATTTTCCTCAAAAGGCGTCAACTCATGACCCGCATCCTCCTCGGCCTCATATTCCTCCTCCTCGCTACTATCCTCTTCCGGTTCCAAACGTGCCCGTTTGCTCCTCAACTGAGTACTTCGAAAAATACTACTCCGGCCGTTCAGTCGATCCCCATGTGTTAAAATATCACCCCTCGCCGAAATTTTGACTCTCTGACTCCTGCAAATACCGGTGATAAGGCAGGGGTATGGCATCTTCTGCCTAGTCGGGACCATGCCGGCATAGTGACAAATAGTACTGTAAATGTGAGTACCCAAATCCATTTTTACCCCTCGGCGGATAGCAAATAAACCTCGCAGGTGGCCAATGGAAACCGTCGTCAGAGTCGAGGTCGGGTAAATACTCTCGGCTGCCCACATCCATAAGTACCAAGCATCATCAATTAGGTCCGCCTGGTTGTATCGGGGTTTGATCATCCCAATACTGTCATGCAGCTCGCTCACTAACGCCAAAGATAAAACCATCATCATCGGCACTGTTCATTAGGTAAGATAGAAATGTCAACCGCGTCAGTACAATTAACCCCCAAATACTTGTTAATGACGTCCGGTGAAAAATTAATCGATTTCCCATTCACAGTAGTCTGATGATAAGTAGGCGACCCTACCTGCCCAATGGACGTGTTGAAAGAATTGTAAAAGTTTAGGGTCAAGGTCGGGTTACCATTTGGGAGATCGGAAACGAATTTTTCCCAGCCGTTGTCTATGAATTTTTGGATGAACGGGCTAGTGATAGTGTCTCTATCCGAATCGCCAATAAAATCATCAAGATTGAACAATCTTTCCTTAATGCACTTTGTGTTTTGCTTTCTTTGCGGGGGTGCCGGACCTTAAGATGACGAACCGACCTTTTCTTTTCCTTTTGACGATTTCTTCGGTGCCATCCCTGAAATTTAACAAAATCAACTTCCTTTTTATCACACGACTATAATCATCAAGCAAAACTAATAAAAACATAAAAAAAATTCAAAGATTTTCGTTGTGGCATTTCGTCGGACACCTTGAGTTCATAGTTTTTTAACAAGTTTTTTCATTCAAACTAAAATCCACAAAGTCACCACAAATCAATGAATCGAATTACCACACAAATATCAACAATACTAACAACTAAACATGATTTAATCAACGAATCATACGGAAATAAGAATCGAAAAATAAATATGAAGTGAAAAACTAAAAACTAAAACTCAAAAATATATAAATTGAAACAAGGATTGAAAGAGAACTTGATGATTATGTGTTAATGTTGATAAGATAATGAATTATATTGAGGAATTTGAGTTTTTAGAAAGTAGGGATTGAGAGGGGATTTTTTTTTTTTCGGAACTGCTCTTCTCCCGCTGGGTTTGAGTATCTGATGCCCAGTCCCCCTTTTTTTTTTATAGAAGTATAGTTACGGCCGTAACATTCCCAAGTTACGTCCGTATAGTGCATTCGTTTTTCTGACCCTGTTTTAAGATACGGCCGTAACATGCAGGAGTTACGGCCGTATGTAACGTTCGTTTTTTTTTTAATACAGACTAGTAGTTACGGCCGTAACATATCCAAGTTACAGCCGTATGATGTTTTCGTTTATCTAACAGGTTTTTAAGTTACGGCCGTAACATGCAATAGTTACGGCCGTAAGTTGCTTTCGGAAAAAATATAGTGGAACAATATACGGCCGTAAGACTTATAACTTACGGCCGTATTTTTTTTTTATAAGTTTTTAGTTTGGTTTTTTAGAAAATTATAATTATTATATGTAACACCCCCAATCCACTCAGGGATATTACACGCCGTAGACCCTCTCCTCGAGGATCTACCAGGCTGGTAACAACATTTAACATCTCGACAATGCCTTCAAGGCAAAATGACTCAGTAGACCGATTTGGTCTTTCAATAAATACATACAACTCGAATACAACTCATGCCCACGCAGGGGTCAAAATACAACCACACCCGTACAACGGGAAAAATATAACAGCGGAAAATAAAGTACAACTAAACCAATACGACATCAACGGGTCCTCGTGTGATTAGTATCGTTCATCTTTCATCATCCTTCATGCCGACCCTGTGCTCTGCTCCAAAACCTGAATGCAATACAGACATCCACCCCCCGAATACTCGGGGGTTAGCAAAACTCCACTGTTTTGCTAGTGCATGTAATATCCGCAATTTCGGATTTCCGGTAAATTTATTTTTTCGGCCGGAGTTCGTTTTGACGACTCGATCATGACCGTTTCGTTATTTCGAGAATGATTAATTCTGCACTTTTTGTCATCCGAGTTCGTTTCGGTATCGTTTTGCTGAGTTCCGTGCTTTTTAGCGACTTTTCCGCACTTGAGCTCGATTCTTGCGAATCTCGTCCGAAACTGTTGTTTCGAGTTTCTCGCAAGTTCATTTAATGTTATTATTCATGTTGCGAGCTTTGGTTCGGTGTTTCGATCACGTATCGTGATTTTCGGATGTTTTGGGCCATTTTTGTAATTTCCCAAAATTTGGGGTAATTACTTCCGTTGTCGAATTCCGACACTTCGGATGGTCGGAATCGTGTGTTCTCTTAGTGCTTGGATTCGTCTTTGCGGGTATTTCGTAACCGTATCTTCTATTTTTACTCAGGTTCGGGTTTCGGTCGTCAAGCCGTCGGAGGGCTACCCAGTGAGTCACGGCCGGGAGGCTGGGCGGCGAGTTACGGCCGTAAGGTGCGATTACGGCCGTAAGGTGTCGAGTTACGGCCGTAAGCATGATCGGGCACGGCCGCATTTGGCCGGGCGGATTTTGTGAAGGCCGATTCTGGCCGTAAGGTGTGCGATTCTGGCCGTAAGTGTCCATTTAGTCTTTGGCGGATTGCAGCGAATGCGATTCTACGGCCGTAAGGCTGCAGTACGGCCGTAAGGTGTCGAGTTACGGCCGTAAGGCTGCCGATTCTGGCCAGTAACTCTGCCGGCTATATATAGCCTGGCTCGGCTAGATTTCATTTCCTACCCGATTTTTTTCCTTCTTTCGGCGATTGGCGACGGGTGCGACGGAAATGGAGTTCTTGGCCGATTCTAATCATTTCCAAGGCATTTTGGAAGATTCTTGTGGATTATATCATCATCCAATCCGTGTTCTTCGTCAAATCAAGGTATATTCTTGATTTTCCTTCAAGTTGACTTTTTGGAGAAATTGTTCTTGATTTCGTTTCTAATCCGATTTTGATACATCGATTGGTGTAGTATGATGTTATTATTCGTGTTCTATGGGTTGTATACCCATATATCGAGTTTGTTTAACTCGATTGACGGTCAGTGTTCTTGGGAATTATTGAACATTTAGTGTTCGATTAAATGTCCCAATGAGTTTCCCTTCGATAGTTTGTTGGGATTTCCGTTGTTTTGGGCATGTTCTACGGATTGTATATCCGTATTTTGAGTTCGTTGGAACCCAATCGGGATTTTTGGTTTTCTTAGGAACCTTGAACATTTAGTATCCAATTAAATGTCTCAAAGGGTTCCCTTCAATTCTTGACCGTGTTTTCCTTTGTTTTCAATTGTTAATCTCATAGTAACCGTGTTTCCGTTGGATTTCACGGAGGATTGTAGGTGTTCGGGGTTTTCCGGGTTGTGCCGTATTCGTCGGAATATTCGGGTGCCGACTATCGAGGCAAGTATCTTATTATACGACTTGTATCTTGTGAATAGTAATCACGTATGATTTGTATGACGATTTTGCTTGCCTCCGTAAATATGTTCCGTTGAGTTGGTTGTGGTTTCCGAAATTTGAAGGCTTTGTGATAATAGTGATATATTGGTATACGTGTTAGGCGTTGTGCCATTTGTGCAGGATTGCGATGTACATATGAGATGGTTGTACACGTGTTTGTTCAATGTATTGTGTACCGAATGTGTGTTGTGTTGGTTAAGAGTCGTTGTGATGATCATGATGTTTGTGTTGTTTTGGTTTACATACTTGATTGTACTTTTCGGTGTAATGTGGAATGACTTGACATTTAATGATTATGAATTGTGTCGAGTCGATGTGTGTGTGATCCAGGTAGGGTCTGACGAGGCCTCTGGAGTTCGGTACATGATGTGTACGAACAAAGTGTGTGAACCAGGTAGGGTCTGACGAGGCCTCTGGAGTCCGGTACATGACGTGTACGGACAAGGTGTGTGATCCAGGTAGGGTCTGACGAGGCCTCTGGAGTTCGGTACATGATGTGTACGAACGATGTTGTAGCCGGGTAGGGTCCGTTGAGGCCTCCGAAGTTCGGTACATGATGTGTACGAACAGTGTGTGTGGTCCGGGTAAGGTCCGTTGAGGCCTCCGGAGTTCGGTACATGATGTGTACGAACAGTGTGTGTGGTCCGGGTAAGGTCTGTTGAGACCTCCGGAGTTCGGTACATGATGTGTACGAACAGTGTGTGTGGTCCGTGTAAGGTCCGTTGAGACCTCCGGAGTTCGGTACATGATGTGTACGAACAGCGTGGGTGGTCCGGGTAAGGTCCGTCGAGGCCTCTGGAGTTCGGTACATGATGTGTACGAACAATGACCGTGTAGCAGTGATTGTTTGGGTAACATTTTAAATATGGGTCTCGGACTCATAATGATATATTATCTAGTGTGCTTTGAAACGAGAATCGGGCTAAGGCCCTAATGTTTACAAAAAGGTTTTGGTAAATTGGGACTCGAGGTCCAAAAGATTTTCTGCTTTAAAAATCCCCGAGATGATGTGTTCCTTTTCAAATATCTCTTACTTGAGTTCGAAATTCTAAAACTTCTCGGGAACATTTTGATAATGGATTTCCGTATTAAATTCGTAGTTGCTTTTTGCTTGTTACATTTCGTATGGTTTGATACTTGCACTAGTAAAACAGTGGAGTTTTACTAACCCCCGAGTATTCGGGGGGTGGATGTCTGTTTTGCGTCCAGGTACATGCAGATTCAGGGGAGCAGTCACAGGATTGGCACAAGAGGATGACGAGCTGCGATACTAATCATGAGTCGAGAGTTGTTTTGATTTTTGTTGTGTTGTCAGAGTTGATTTCAGTCTTCCGCTGTATTGTATTTCTGTAACACCCCCAATCCACTCAGGGATATTACACGCCGTAGACCCTCTCCTCGAGGATCTACCAGGCTGGTAACAACATTTAACATCTCGACAATGCCTTCAAGGCTAAAATGACTCAGTAGACCGATTTGGTCTTTCAATAAAATATACAACTCGATTACAAACACATACCCACGCAGGGGTCAAAATACAATAAACTCCCGTACAACGGGAAAAGATCTTGCGGAAAAGAAAATACAACTAGACCAATACGACATCAACGGATCCTCGTGTGATTAGTATCGTTCATCTTTCATCATCCTTCGTGCCGACCGTGTTATGCTCCAAAACCCGAATGCAAAATAGACATCCACCCCGAATACTGGGGTTAGCAAACTCACCTGTTTTGCTAGTGCAAGTATAAAATACGAAAACGAGCCATACATATCATACTCCACGAAACATGTTAATCATAAACATACTTCCCGAGGTGATTCACTTAATCAAACGATTAAATCGAAAGATGGGGTAAACCCGATAAACATCTTGTGAAAAACATTTTACGACCTCGGGAGTTTTGAATACATTGGGATTTAAAAATCCTCGGGCCTTTCGAAAACATTTAGGGACACACCCAAAAGTCATTTTCCCAAAACATAAATTCGATAACAACAAGTGGGGTCCACGACCCGATCATACCATAACAACCTGTTTCCACAGTTATTCGCGTCCGTGCTAGCAAGCCACGGACCTCGGATGCTCCGTAGAACAAACCCGAGTGAATAACCCACAGGGAAACTATATCAAATCACATGTCACCGTAACCGCAGTCACGTGACTAAAAGCACATATACTTACATAATCAAACCACAACCATAAGTTATCCCGGCATCGTGCTAACAAGCCACGAACCTCGGAGTCCCCGCAAGACATACCCGATGATAACCCCACAAGTTATCTCTGCATCGGGCTAGCAAGCCCCGAACCTCGGAGTCCCCGCAAGACATACCCGTATTGGATAACCCTACGGTTTCGCCCGACCCATACTAGCAATTATGGATCCCGGAGATTCAACAATCCTACCCGGAGGCACATCACATACAATAAGCACACAACAATAACCGATTATCAAGACAAGCAACACTAAGCATCACAACCTCCTTTCAAAGGAGTAACGACTAACATCACATCATGTCGAATACCCACCGAACAAATATACAATTCAATGCACAATCCTCGGCAAACAATTATGGTCAATGCGATCATAACGTCTCTCAACGTACGAAACTAACACACATATTCCGAGAACATATCCATTCACGAATTATACGAATTATCGTTGAAAGACAATATTTATCGAGAACATACCGATCCTTTTTAACGTTCATTAAACATTGGATTTCGCATAAAATCATTTATCAATAATTATGCCTAAGAAATATGAAATGTATGGGCAAGATACTTGCCTCAAAATCGGTACGCAAGTATTCCGACGAACACGGCTCAACCGGAAGCTTCAAACGCCCGATGCTATCGAAAAGGAAGACGACAACGAGCGGAAGGGTTCAACTCGGTTTCTTCGTAAGAAACTCGACCCTAACATCATATAATTAATAAATCAATGATCATACGATGAGGAATAATCGTAGAACGCCCGAAAACCCTCTATAACATTTCTAGGACACCTTCAAGGCGTCGGTCAAGAACTCGACCCAAATAACGAATCGATACGATCCAACCATGGAATAACAAGGGAAATGATATAATACATCTAAATAATCATTAATCCATCATAATCCTAAGTTAAATCGGATTAATCGGACGAAAACAACCAAAATACCCAAATTCCCCAAAACTAGATTTCTAGGAAATCGGACGGTCGGTAGATTGGAGGATGTTATAGACGGATGATTGATGATATGAACCTCCAAACTTCATGGATTTATTGTCCAACAACATCTCTACATGATTAGCACAACATAAGCCTCGGAAGAGAAGAAGAGAAGTGAGAAAATGTCAAGAAAACGTGCCGGGCCTTTTATAGCCGATCACGGCAGTTACGTCGTAATCGGCCACGCTTACGACGTAATCGGCCATGGCCGAACTCTCTGCACGGAAAATGCCGGAGCGTTACATATGTTACCGGCCAGGGCCTTACGTGTAACCGCCTTACGTGCGTAATGGCCGATCATTACCGCCGTTACTCGGCGAGTGGCTGCCCGATCATGCCCGGCCATGACTCGGCGGGACCAACTCCGACGGCCCGAACGACCCGAAACCCGAACTCGAGTACGAATCGAAGATACGGTTACGAAGTACTCGAAAAGACGAATCCGAGCACTAATAGAACATACGATTCCGACTACCCGAAGGCTCGAAACTCGACAACGGAAAGTAATTACCCCAAACTTTGGGAAATTACGAAAATGGCCCAAAACGCCCGAAAATCATGATACGTGATCGAAACACCAAGCCAAAGCTCGCAACATGAATAATAACATTAAATGAACTTACGAGAAAGTCGAAACAACAGTTTCGGACGAGATTCGCAAGAATCGAACTCAAGTGCGGAAAAACCGCTAAAAAGCACGGAACTCAACAAAACGACACCGAAACGAACTCGGATGACAAAAAGTGCAGAATTAGTCATTCTCAGAATGACGAAACGGTCATGAGCGAGTCGTCAAAACGGACTTCCGCCGAAAAAAAATAAATTACCGGAAATCAAAATCACGGGTATTACATTCTACCCTCCTTAAAAGAAGTTTCGTCCCGAAACTTAAAATAAGTAGGGAGAAGACGAGATACCCAAAAACCGAAAACTCGCGCCCGACGGCGAAACATTGCAAGAAATGTAATGGAACATACGGCGTGAAAACACGCTCCACGACGACCAACACAACGCCACCGATAGAGAAATAATAAAACCAACAAGTGACAAGCGCCATCAAATGGATAATACAATCAAGTCAATTATCCGAACAATCACAAAACACAACGAACGAAAATCAATACGATTGACCAACCCAACGGTACATCAATCAAAACGCGAGCCAATCGCTGAACAAATACGGAATTCCACCGCTCAAGGGTTGGAAGATCGAAACCGAGACTAATTTCCCGAACTTAAGGGAATTAGGAAGGAGCCTGAACGCTCAACAATCACGAAACGAGAACAAAACCGAACAAACAAATGATCGAGACAACAAAAATCGAACAATCATGTCCGAAACACGAAGGATAATAAAATTCAAACAACAACCCCAAGGTTCACATCTCGACTCGAGACAATATATGATCCGGTGAAAACAACAGGATGTGCATTCATATAAGATCCACAGGAAAGGGAATAGCAATAGAAAAGTCACAACTACAAACGAGTTATTCGAAATAATACCACACTCGTTCGATCAACAAAAGCAAGGGCGGGACAAGCTCGAAATGTCAACGAACATAAACGAGTCGGCCAGTCGAAAATACAAAAGTTCAAGATCCAATCCACTTCGAATAAAAGAACTAGTAGAACCAAAGATGTCGCTTAGAACAAGGTTCACAAGAATCGAACCGAACTCGAAAAAGTCACAGCGATAACCAGTTGACCCAAAACAAGATCACACTCGTTCGAGCGATGAAACCGAAATACAGGACAAGTTCAGAAAGTGTCAACAAACACGAGCGAGTCGATAGACTGAGAAAGAGGAAATGCAGGAGTCCAAAATAATACGGGTATTATATTCGACCCCTTCTAAAAGAAGTGTCGATCCCGAAACTCACAACACGAAATCAAGGTCACAACACAACAAGCAACGATGAAACATCTTTCAAAGGCCTCTCAAACCGATTAGATGATCGTCTTTGACGCGAACTCCGAAAGTCTCGGTAGCCAATTCGCAAAATCGAATTCGTGTCCTCGAGTCCACACTTAAAATGTGTTACCGACGAGAAGGACAAATTGCACGTACATTCCCCCGGCACATCACGGTTGAAACACCTCAGCTCGGCATACCGAAAATACAAATGCTAGATACAATGGGGCATAACATCGCAAAACAACATAGCGGAGATGCCAACTCAGCACGACAAAGAATCATAACACATACCATATACAACGATTACCATCGTAAAGCAATACACACACAAACACTACAGCAACGACGGTATCGTTCGGCGACCTCAACGGCCCGAACAATAACCAGCACATAATTACAAACCTCATGAAACAATCACCCATGTGCATAAGCGCACAAAAATCCAAGCTTTAACAACTCACACTCGTGCGACAACAGGCAAATCACCACGAGGCGACAATTAGTAAATACCAGTTCACACCTCTCACAGAGGGCTAGTACTACAAATACGTGGCAACGCCTCAACGTTCATGCCACCAATTCGATCATATTCGGAAGCTAACATCATAACGACAATGCGAACATCATACATACATTCCCAGACCGCAAACGAGAATTGATAGGTTTTAAAGAAAACGAAACCACATTTTGAAAAACAATTTGGAAAACACCAATTGATCTTGAGTATCACATTTTCAAAAAGTTGTACAAGCACCATTATCGAGACTTTGAAAATCATCTTGCGTTTGAACAAAAATGAGGACACCTTTCTTTTAGTGAAAAACTTTCAAAAATACTCGACCCTTGGGTCTAAGCAACTGCATTTGAAAATATCTCAAAATATTTTTGGTCCTCAATCGGAAAATTTTTGAAATGCATTGCGGCATTAGAAAACACCTTGAAAACACCGCAAGAAAATAATTCGTTTTAAAAGTACGTCTCGAATTTTAATTTTCTAAGATACTCAAGGTTTTCAAAAATAATTCAATGGGCTAGAATGCCCAAAAAGTTTAGGTACTTACACGGAACATTATAGCGCGATGTGTCCCGCCGAACCCACCAGGCTAAAAACCATTTACAAAAATGCCAAAAAGGCCGATGACGGTAATATTTCAAAAACTCACAGAAGCCATTTAGAAAATAATAAATACCGTCATAAGAATTTTGCCAAAACGATCAAGGCCATAATGCCAAAAACTCGGTTAAGGGAATCGGTTTTCGAAATAAAACTCGGTCGGTAAAATACCGAAAGTCATTACAAAAGAACTCACGCAGCGGATAAAAGAAATACGGTTCAACATACACAATCGAGCAACACTACTCCTCATATGAACGAAATATGAGAGTCAAATAACCACATATCACAAAATCAAAATCCATAAGAGGATTCCGTCACTTAACCAATAATCATAAAAATGGCTCGTGTCACACGAGGCACAACACAAAGAAGGGAAACTTACATTCACAGGTCGCACGAAGATGACGATCGCCCACGATACTAATCACGACCAACAAACTCAGACGACGCGTCGCGACACAACTCAGTCAGATAAAATCCGACGAAACAAGACTCAAACAACACGACTTGACCCGACTGGGTTTCCTCAACCTAAGCTCCGATACCATTTATGTAACACCCCAATCCACTCGGGGATATTACACGCCGTAGACCCTCTCCTCGAGGATCTACCAGTTAGTAACAACATTTAACATCTCGACAATGCCTTCAAGGCTAAAATGACTCGATGAACCGATTTGGTCTTTCAATAAAATATACAACTCGATTACAAACACATACCCACGCAGGGTCAAAATACAATAAACTCCGTACAACGGGAAAAGATCTTTGCGGCGGAAAAGAAAATACAACTAGACCAATACGACATCAACGGATCCTCGTGTGATTAGTATCGTTCATCTTTCATCATCCTTCGTGCCGACCACGTGTTATGCTCCAAAACACGAATGCAAAATAGACATCCACCCCGAATACTCGGGGTTAGCAAACTCCACCTGTTTTGCTAGTGCAAGTATAAAATACGAAACGAGCCATACATATCATACTCCACGAAACATGTTAATCATAAACATACTTCCCGAGGTGATTCACTTAATCAAACGATTAAATCGAAAGATGGGGTAAACCCGATAAACATCTTGTGAAAAACATTTTACGACCTCGGGAGTTTTGAATACATTGGGATTTAAAATCCTCGTGCCTTTCGAAAACATTTAGGGACACACCAAAAGTCATTTTCCCAAAACATAAATTCGATAACAACAAGTGGGGTCCACGACCCGATCATACCATAACAACTGTTTCCACAGTTATTCGCGTCCGTGCTAGCAAGCCACGGACCTCGGATGCTCCCGTAGAACAAACCCGAGTGAATAACCCACAGGAAACTATATCGAATCACATGTCACCGTAACCGCAATCATGTGACTAAAAGCACATATACTTACATAATCAAACCACAACCATAAGTTATCCCGGCATCGTGCTAACAAGCCACGAACCTCGGAGTCCCCGCAAGACATACCCGATGATAACCCCACAAGTTATCTCGGCATCGGGCTAGCAAGCCCCGAACCTCGGAGTCCCCGCAAGACATACCCGTATTGGATAACCCTACGGTTTCGCCCGACCCATACTAGCAAGTATGGATCCCTGAGATTCAACAATCCTACCCGGAGGCACATCACATACAATAAGCACACAACAATAACCGATTATCAAGACAAGCAACACTAAGCATCACAACCTCCTTTCAAAGGAGTAACGACTAACATCACATCATGTCGAATACCCACCGAACAAATATACAATTCAATGCACAATCCTCGGCAAACAATTATGGTCAATGCGATCATAACGTCTCTCAACGTATGAAACTAACACACATATTCCGAGAACATATCCATTCACGAATTATACGAATTATCGTTGAAAGACAATATTTATCGAGAACATACCGATCCTTTTTAACGTTCATTAAACATTGGATTTCGCATAAAATCATTTATCAATAATTATGCCTAAGAAATATGAAATGTATGGGCAAGATACTTGCCTCAAAATCGACGCAAGTATTAGACGAACACGGCTCAACCGGAAAGCTTCGAAACGCCCGATGCTATCGAAAAGGAAGACGACAACGAACGGAAGGGTTCAACTCGGTTTCTTCGTAAGAAACTCGACCCTAACATCATATAATTAATAAATCAATGATCATACGATGAGGAATAATCGTAGAACGCCCGAAAACCCCTCTAGAACATTTCTGGACACCTTCAAGGCGTCGGTCAAGAACTCGACCCAAATAACGAATCGATACGATCCAACCATGGAATAACAAGGAAATGATATAATACATCTAAATAATCATTAATCCATCATAATCCTAAGTTAAATCGGATTAATCGGACGAAAACAACCAAAATACCCAAATTCCCCAAAACTAGATTTCTAGGAAATCGACTGGTCGGTAGATTGGAGGATGTTATAGGACGGATGATTGATGATATGAACCTCCAAACTTCATGGATTTATTGTCAACAACATCTCTACATGATTAGCACAACATAAGCCTCAAGAGAAGAAGAGAAGTGAGAAAATGTCAAGAAAAGCCGCCAGGCCTTTTATAGAGTGATCGGCCGTTACGTACGTAATCGGCCATGGCTTACGTGACGTAATCGCCATGGCGAACTCTCTGCTGGAAAATGCCGGGCGTTACGTGCGTTACGGCCAGGCCTTACGTGCGTAATCGGCCTTACGTGCGTAATGGCGATCATTACCGCGCGTTACTCGGCGAGTGGCTGGCCCGATCATGCCCGGCCATGACTCGGCCGGGACCAACTCCGACGGCCCGAGCGACCCGAAACCCGAACTCGAGTACGAATCGAAGATACGGTTACGAAGTACTCGAAAAGACGAATCCGAGCACTAATAGAACATACGATTCCGACTACCCGAAGGCTCGAAACTCGACAACGGAAAGTAATTACCCCAAACTTTGGGAAATTACGAAAATGGCCCAAAACGCCCGAAAATCATGATACGTGATCGAAACACCAAGCCAAAGCTCGCAACATGAATAATAACATTAAATGAACTTACGAGAAAGTCGAAACAACAGTTTCGGACGAGATTCGCAAGAATCGAACTCAAGTGCGGAAAAACCGCTAAAAAGCACGGAACTCAACAAAACGACACCGAAACGAACTCGGATGACAAAAAGTGCAGAATTAGTCATTCTCAGAATGACGAAACGGTCATGAGCGAGTCGTCAAAACGGACTTCCGCCGAAAAAAAAGAAATTACCGGAAATCAAAATCACGGGTATTACAATTTCGACCCCTGTGTGGGTAATGTTATTTAAGTCAGTTTTGTCGATTGGGTTGTGTGACCTCATCGGTCTGTGTATTCACGTGTAAGTGACCATATCGGTCTGTATCATTTTATTGTTTGACCCTGGCTGGGCAAGCATTTGATTGTTTATGGATGTTTAGCCTGGTAGATCCTTGTGGAAAGGGTCTACGGCGTGTAATATTCCCTTATGGTTTTGGGGGTGTTACATTTATGGTATCGGAGCTTAGGTTGCGGAAACCTAGGTTGTCGGGTCGAGTCAAGTCGTGATTGTCGAGTAATGTGTTGTCTTGTCGTTCGAGTCGTCAGGTGACAAGTTGAGTTGTGTGTAGACACAACGTGTCGGTTATGTTGTCGGACGAGATTAGTATCGTGGGCGACTGTCACCTCCGTGCGACCTGTGGATGTAAGTCTCCTCTTTTATGCATAATATCTGTATTCATGATTTCATTTATGTGTGATATTTGCGGTGCATAATTTTATTTGTACGGTGTTGTGAATATAGTTGTATTTAATACGTGTGATATATAGTATATGTATAAAACTGGGCCTATTGTTGTTTTACCTTTGAACCACTGTGAGGGGTGGTATGGTGTAAAAAAGTTGTAAACCTTGTTGGATTTCGAAAAGGTATCGGCGACAGAGTTTTATTTTGAAAACCGATTCCTTTAACCGAGTTTTGGCGTTATGGCCTTGAACGTTTTGGCAAAATTCTTGTGACGGTACTTAGTATTTTGTAAATGGCTTTTGTGAGTTTTTGAAATATTACCGTCATCGGCCTTTTTAACGTTGTAAATGGTTTTAGCCTGGTGAGTTCCGGCGCGGGACCCACGGCGCTATGATGTTTTGCATAATTACCTGAAGTTTTTGGGCATTCTAGCCCATTGAATTATCTTTGAAAATCTTGAGTATCTTAGAAATAAATTTCGAGACGTACGTTTAAAATGAATTGTTTTCTCATGGTACTTCCAAGGTGCCACGATATGTTTCCGAATTCTTCTACCTCGAGGACCAAAATGTTTTGAGATATTTTTCAATGTTTTATAAACACTTTTACTTAGACCCGAGGGTCGAATATTTCCGAAAGTTTTTCACGAAAAGAAAGTGTCCTCATTTTTATCGAATGCGAAATAGTTTTCCAAAGTCTCGATAACGATGTTTCACGATTGTAATTTTTTTGAAGGGTGATACTCAAGATCAATCGGTGTTTCCAAAATTATTTTCAAAAGGAGGTTTTCGTTTTTAAAAACCTATCCATTCCCGTTTGAGGGCTGGGTATGTATGTATGATGTTCACGTTGTCGTTATGATGTTTGCTCCCGAGTATGATCGAATTGGTGCCATGAACGTCGAGGCGTTGCCACGCATTTGCTGTACTAGCCCTCTGTGAGAGGTGTGAACCGGTGTTTACTGTTTATCGCCTCGTGGCGATTTGCGTGTTGTCACACGAGTGTGAGATGTTGAAGCTTGGGTTTGTACGTTGGTGTACATATGTGATTGTTTCATGATGTTTGTATTACGTGCTGGTTATCGTTCGGGCCATTGAGATCGCCAAACGATACCATCGTTGTTGTAGTGTTTGTGTGTGTATTACTTTACGATGGTAATCGTTGTATATGCTATGTGTTAGAATTCCTTGTTGTGCTGAGTTGGCATCTCCGGTATGTTGTTTTGCGGTGTTATGTTCCATTGTATCTAGCATTTGTATTTTCGGTATGCCGAGCCGAGGCATTTCAACCGTGATGTGCCGGGGGAATGTACGTGCAATTTGTCCTTCTCGTCAGTAACACATTTCGAGTGTGGACTCGAGGGTCATCGAATTCAGTTTTGCGAATTGGCTACCGAGACTTTCGGAGTTCGCGCTTCAGCACAGATATCAGAATCGGCTTTGAGAGGCCTTTGAAGGATGTTTCTGTCGATTGCCTGTTGTGTCGTCTCTTTGATTTCGTTATTGTGAGTATCGGGGACGACCTTCTTTTATAAGAGGTCGAATGTAATACCCGTATTGTTTTTGGACTTCTTCATTTTCTCTTTCTCCAGTCTATCGATTCACTCGTGTTCGTTGATACTGTCTGAACTTGTTCTGTATTTCGGTTTCATCGTTCGAACGAACTGTGATCTTGTTGTGGGTCGATCTGGTTATCGATGTGACTTTTTGGGTTCAGTTCGATTCTTGTGAACCTTGTTCGGGAGTGACCTCATCTGGTTCTATTAGTTCTTTTATTCGAAGTGGATCGGATTTGGAACTCTTGTGTTTTCGACTCTGTCGACTCATTATGTTCGTTGACATTTCTGAGCTTGTCCTGCCCCTTGCTTTTGTTGATCGAACGAGTGTGGTATTGTTTTGGAATAACTCATTTGTCGTTGTGACTTTTCAATCGCTATTCCCTTCCCTGTGGATCTTATGGGAATGCATGTCTTGTTGTTCTCACCAGATCATCCTGGGAGTTGTTGTTTGAATTTTCTTATCCTTCGTGTTTCGAACATGATTGTTCGATTTTTGTTGTCTCGATCGTTGTGGTTCGATCGTTTGTTTGTTCGGTTTTGTTCTCGTTTCGTGATTGTTGAGCATTCAGGCTCCTTCCTAATTCCCTTAAGTTCGGGAAATTAGTCTCGTTTTCGATCCTCCAACCCTTGGGCGGTGGGATTCCGTATTTGTTCAGCGGTTGGCTCGCGTTTTGATTGATGTACCATTGGGTTAGTCAATCCTATTGATTTTCGTTCGTTGTGTTTTGTGATTGTCCGGATAATCGACTCGATTGTATTGTCTGTTTGATGACGCTTGTCACTTGATGATTTTATTATGTTTCTACCTGTGGCGTTGTGTTGGTCATCGTGGGGCGTGTTTTCACGCCGTATGTCTTTTTGCATTGCTTGTGGCGTCCCGTCGTTGGCGCGAGTTTCAGTTCTTGTGTATCTCGTTGAGTATTTTCTGGCGGGATGTTGCTCCTCCCTACTTATTTTAAGTTTCGGGACGAAACTTCTTTTAAGGAGGGTAGAATGTAATATCCGCAATTTCGGATTTCCGGTAAAATTTTTTTTTCGGCCGGAGTTCGTTTTGACGACTCGATCATGACCGTTTCGTCATTTCGAGAATGATTAATTCTGCACTTTTTGTCATCCGAGTTCGTTTCGGTATCGTTTTGCTGAGTTCCGTGCTTTTTAGCGACTTTTCCGCACTTGAGCTCGATTCTTGCGAATCTCGTCCGAAACTGTTGTTTCGAGTTTCTCGCAAGTTCATTTAATGTTATTATTCATGTTGCGAGCTTTGGTTCGGTGTTTCGATCACGTATCGTGATTTTCGGATGTTTTGGGCCATTTTTGTAATTTCCCAAAATTTGGGGTAATTACTTCCGTTGTCGAATTCCGACACTTCGGATGGTCGGAATCGTGTGTTCTCTTAGTGCTTGGATTCGTCTTTGCGGGTACTTCGTAACCGTATCTTCGATTTTTACTCAGGTTCGGGTTTCGGTCGTCCAGGCCGTCGGAGTGGCCACGGCCGAGTCACGGCCGGGCGAGCGGGGCTGGGCGCCGAGTTACGGCCGTAAGGTGCCGTTACGGCCGTAAGGTGTCGAGTTACGGCCGTAAGCATGATCGGAATGCGGCCGTAGCGCTGGGCGGATTTTGACGAAGGCGATTACGGCCGTAAGGTGTGCGAATTACGGTAGTAAGTGTCCATTTAGTCTTTGGCGGATTTTTGACGAATGCGATTCTGGCCGTAAGGCTGCCGAGTACGGCCGTAAGGTGTCCGAAGTTACGGCCGTAAGGCTGCCGATTCTGGCCGTAACTCTGCCGGCTATATATAGCCTGGCTCGGCGATTTCATTTCCTACCCGATTTTTTCCTTCTTTCGGCGATTGGCGACGGGTGCGACGGGAAATGGAGTTCTTGGCCGATTCTAATCATTTCCAAGGCATTTTGGAAGATTCTTGTGGATTATATCATCATCCAATCCGTGTTCTTCGTCAAATCAAGGTATATTCTTGATTTTCCTTCAAGTTGACTTTTTTGGAGAAATTGTTCTTGATTTCGTTTCTAATCCGATTTTGATACATCGATTGGTGTAGTATGATGTTATTAATCGTGTTCTATGAGTTGTATATCCATATATCGAGTTTGTTTAACTCGATTGACGATTCGAGTGTTCTTGGGAATTATTGAACATTTAGTGTTCGATTAAATGTCCCAATGAGTTTCCCTTCGATAGTTTGTTGGGATTTCCGTTGTTTTGGGCATGTTCTACGGATTGTATATCCGTATTTTGAGTTCGTTGGAACCCAATCGGGATTTTTGGTTTTCTTAGGAACCTTGAACATTTAGTATCCAATTAAATGTCTCAAAGGGTTCCCTTCAATTCTTGACCGTGTTTTCCTTTGTTTTCAATTGTTAATCTCATAGTAACCGTGTTTCCGTTGGATTTCACGGAGGATTGTAGGTGTTCGGGGTTTTCCGGGTTGTGCCGTATTCGTCGAATATTCGGTGCCGACTATCGAGGCAAGTATCTTATTATACGACTTGTATCTTGTGAATAGTAATTACGTATGATTTGTATGACGATTTTGCTTGCCTCCGTAAATATGTTCCGTTGAGTTGGTTGTGGTTTCCGAAATTTGAAGGCTTTGTGATAATAGTGATATATTGGTATACGTGTTAGGCGTTGTGCCATTTGTGCAGGATTGCGATGTACATATGAGATGGTTGTACACGTGTTTGTTCAATGTATTGTGTACCGAATGTGTGTTGTGTTGGTTAAGAGTCGTTGTGATGATCATGATGTTTGTGTTGTTTTGGTTTACATACTTGATTGTACTTTTCGGTGTAATGTGGAATGACTTGACATTTAATGATTATGAATTGTGTCGAGTCGATGTGTGTGTGATCCGGTAGGGTCCGACGAGGCCTCCGGAGTTCGGTACATGATGTGTACGAACAAAGTGTGTGAACCGTGGTCCGACGAGGCCTCCGGAGTCCGGTACATGACGTGTACGGACAATGTGTGTGATCAAGGTAGGGTCTGACGAGGCCTCTGGAGTTCGGTACATGATGTGAACGAACGAAGTTGTAGCCGGGTAGGGTCCGTTGAGGCCTCCTGAGTTCGGTACATGATGTGTACGAACAAAGTGTGTGTGGTCCGGTAAGGTCCGTTGAGGCCTCCTGAGTTCGGTACATGATGTGTACGAGCAAAGGTGTGTGGTCCGGTAAGGTCCGTTGAGACCTCCGAGTTCGGTACATGATGTGTACGAACAGCGTGGGTGGTCCGGTAAGGTTCGCCGAGGCCTCCGGAGTTCGGTTCATGATGTGTTCGATCAATGACCGTGTAGCATTGATTGTTTGGGTAACATTTTAAATATGGGTCTCGGACTCATAATGATATATTATCTAGTGTGCTTTGAACGAGAATCGGGCTAAGGCCCTAATGTTTACAAAAAGGTTTTGGTAAATTGGGACTCGAGGTCCAAAAGATTTTCTCGCTTTAAAAATCCCCGAGATGATGTGTTCCTTTTCAAATATCTCTTACTTGAGTTCGAAATTCTAAAACTTCTCGGGAACATTTTGATAATGGATTTCCGTATTAAATTCGTAGTTGCTTTTTGCTTGTTACATTTCTTATGTTTTGATACTTGCACTAGTAAAACAGTGGAGTTTACTAACCCCAGTATTCGGGGTGGATGTCCTGCTTTGCGTCGTGTACATGCATTCGGGGAGCAATCACAAGATTGGCACAAGAGGATTACGAGCGATACTAATCATGAGTCGAGAGTTGTTTTGATTTTTGTTGTGTTGTCGAGTTGATTTCCTTCCGTCAGATTGTATTTCACCCTGTGTGGGTAATGTTATTTAAGTCAGTTTTGTCGATTGGGTTGTGTGACCTCATCGGTCTGTGTATTCACGTGTAAGTGACCATATCGGTCTGTATCATTTTATTGTTTGACCCTGGCTGGGCAAGCATTTGATTGTTTATGGATGTTTAGCCTGGTAGATCCTTGTGGAAAGGGTCTACGGCGTGTAATATTCCCTTATGGTGTTGGGGGTGTTACAGTGCAAGTATAAAATACGAAAACGAGCCATACATATCATACTCCACGAAACATGTTAATCATAAACATACTTCCCGAGGTGATTCACTTAATCAAACGATTAAATCGAAAGATAGGGTAAACCCGATATACATCTGTGAAAAAAAACATTTTACAACCTCGGGAGTTTTGAATACATTGGGATTTAAGAATTCTCAAACCTTTCAAAAACATTTAGGGACACAGCCCAAAAGTCATTTTCCCAAAACATAAATTCGATAACAACAAATGGGGTCCACGACCCGATCATACCATAACAATCTGTTTCCAAAGATTATTCGCGTCCCGTGCTAGCAAGCCACGGACCTCAGATGCTCCCGTAGAACAAACCCGAGTGAATAACCCACAGGGAAACTATATCAAATCACATGTCACCGTAACCGCAGTCACGCGACTACAAGTGACACGCTTTTTGTGTAACTATCGCAAGTGCACGATATCGTATCAAGTAGTAAAGTGGACTTTTTGAGTCCGGTTTATCGATCCCACAAGGAAGTTATGTTATAATTTGAATTATACACTATTAGTCTATTTTTATAGATACTTAAGATGAGTGAAACACACAATTAAAAAGTTTGGTTTAATAATTGCAAAGAAATTGCAATAATAGTTCTAATATTATAAGGAAATAAAAAGAAAGCAATAATAATAGATTGATTATCGATAAAATGAAATAGTTGGGATTACAAACTTAGTTCGTCATTAGTTATAAAAGATGTATTGGAGATCATAAGATGAATTTACTTATTATGTTGTGTAGATTCGATTTTCCTTAAAAAGACGGTTTCTCTTTCGAACTATAAAACGCCCCTTACATATTGAATCAATCCACTATATTTCTATGTTGATTGACTTCAATACATAGCATTAGGATTTGTGAAAATAACTCAATGAATCATCTAAGGACTAGGGGTATATTTCTATCCCCTAGAACAACTTAGAGTGAAGATCATTTGATCTAATCAAACATATTTTCTTTCGATACATATGAAGACCATAAATATCTTCATTAATTGGCCAAATAAATAAAGATTGTTAAAACAATGAAAATCACACACAATAATAAGTAATTCACAATAGATCTTTTATACAAACATAAATAACATGACTAACCTTGTTTATAATCCCAACTTAAGGAACTTAGCCCATAAAGGGTTTATTACACATATTACAAGCTTTGGTGGTCATGTTTAGTTGAATCAAGAGAAAGAATTGATCCTAACTCCCTTAGTAGATAAAGGAGATAGAAACAATAAACTCTCTGAACAACATATGTTGTACCACACTAACAAAGATCACTCAAGAACACAAGTGTGTTCTTCACACAAAAAGAAAAGTTTACAAGAAAATGGAAAATTATAAGATGAATGGTGAATGATGAAGGATCTAAGGGGTCTATTTATACACCTAAAGTCATCTAATAGCTCCAAAACTACAGATTATTACATTAGATCGGATCAATGCCACCATCCCCTCAATAATACACAAAAAGTATAAAAATTAGACAAATCATAGTAATCACAAGAGTTACGGCCAGACATTCAGGAGTTACGGCCAGTAACTAGGTGACTTACTACGTAACCCCGAATGTTACGGCCGTAACGTGGCTTCGTAAATTTGCTCATTTGAAGCTTTGATAGTTACGTTTTTAGCCTGAATTCCCTCGGACTTTGCGTTTTTGCCCCAGATCTTCTTCGGATGATAACTTTTGATATATAACTCTGATTTTGAATCCGGAAAGACTGCCGAATTCGTCTCGGAAAGCCCTACAACATGAATATATCAAAATTCAATAAATAGAATATTTATTAAACATGTTGTTTCTTGAGTAATTCAGTTATTTAATCCGATCATCATCCGATAAAAATAAAATTATTAAAACTAATAAATTAAAAGCAAAAAACGAGTAGACTAGCTCAATTAAGGGTAAATTTTATCGATACAAACTATGGATAAGTGTACAAAACTGACACTTATCACACCCCCAAACTTGAATTCTTGCTAGTCCCGAGCAAGACTCTTTATTATTCACACTCCAAAAATAAAAATAAAAATAAATAAAAATAAGAAAATTAATACACACATAAATTAAAATATAAAAAGAGAAAAGGAGATCAAAATGCCATTAATAAACAACAACCAGCTTTATACAGTAGATAGAAATGAATCAAGATTCAAAATAAATCTACTAATGTTTTTGAAGTTAAAACACGGTTTTTATTTTGTAATTCCAAAATGTAAGGTTTTTCCCCCCAAAAGGTTGATTATTTCTTTCCCACTCGTGATACACACGACTCCCTTTAATGGTTGCTCTCGATCACTCGTTTATTTTTCGACTCAATATGAAGAAGAATTTCATTGGCGTCATCAAATATTGTGATTTTTACAAAACTGAGTGTATTGAAATTCAGCTGCTAATTAATTCAAATCTGCTCATAAACTACATCCCTTTTAGTGATAGCTTTCACACCGTTATTTGCTAACGTGTAGCTCTTTTCACTAACACAATTTCTATCTCATTATTTTTCTTTCGTAAAAAGGTGATAGCTTTCACACCGTTATTTGCTAACGTGTAGCTCTTTTCACCAATTTTTCATTAGACGGCATATACGCACCAACAATGGTTAGTCCTTTATTTTTCGCAAAATTTAAGACTTCCAAAATTAGGCAGCTGTTGCTGCTCAACATTTCTCATTTTCGTCATTTATTTTTTTAGGTGATAGCTTTCACACCGTTATTTGCTAACGTGTAGCTCTTTTCACCAATGACTCCTTTTTTTAGGGAATAGAATTTTTGCAGAAAATCATTTTTTAGTTAAGCATGAAAAATCAAAAACTCCACAAATTAAGTAAATTTCAGTTTTATTTTTCATCAACCAATTGATTCTTCTTTTCTCAAGGTAACGAATGACTCGATTTTATATGATAATTACAAGGCTTGGAAAGAGAGATTAAGGCTCAAAAAAAAATTTTGGAATATACAATTTTTTTTACCGGTTAAAACGATTTTAGAAGTTTGTATATAGCTAATTTATTGGTGTTATGGCCAGATCTAAAAATCTCAAAAATCAATATATATATATATATATATATATATATAAAAAATAAGGCAAATAACCAAATCAATCAAAACACACCAAAATTATTAAACAAACCACACCAAAATTACAACACACCAAAATACTAAAACAAACCACCCCCAAACTTGAAAATAAAACTGTCCTCAGTTTAAAAATAAAATAAAAATCAATGCAGAAAAGCAGAATACTCCCTGTTAAGAAAGTTGATGTCTGAGCCTAACGCCTTTTAGAATCTGCAAGAGAATAAATATACGAGGCACACACAAAAGAAAATAAAATATACTCGTAAGTATAACATAATTTTTTAGATGCGCATCAAGAAAGTCCGAAGAGTCGCCTTACGCTGCCATCAAAGTTTTTATAAAAGCAAAACACGAAATAAACATTACAGTAATAAAATAAAAATACATAAATCGTGAATAGATGCGCGTCAAGAGATCAAGAAGAAACTCCTTAAGCTGCCATCATTTAGCACGATTATTACACACGACAAAAAGTAAAAATACAAGGGGTCCGGCATGGGTTATCAAAGGGAGAGGAATGAATCTACTTTTCGTTTTCTCACGGTAAAATCTTCTACCTGCATAATTTTAGCTAGAGCTGGATCTGGTTGAGGAACAAATTCATTGAGTTTTTCGATTAGTTCTTCTGGTGTTGTTGCAACGACTATGATTCGTTTTGCACGCTCGGAAATAAAGCCCTTTTCAGCAGAGTAGTCGATGAAAGACAGTAAACCATCAAAGAAACCATTGACATTAAGCACTCCTATTGGTTTTGATGAACATTTAGTCGGGCTCGTAACCACATGAAAAAGTTCCTCAAGGGTGCCAAAACCACCGGAAGGGCGATAAAGGCGCTGAATTATTTATCATGTGAGTTATGCGATCTTGCATATTCACAGATCTAAACTCATCTCCAATAGTTGACCCGGTGATTTTACTTTCACCAGAGGTTTTGGGATTACTCCCAACACTCTTACTCCTTCCATATAGGCGAAGCAGCACTCGTCCCATTAATCCTAGACTTCCTCCTCCGTAAACTACATGAATGCATTTTTCTCCTAAGGACGACCCAAGTTGTGGGTCGCTTCATGAAACATGCCTCTTTTCCGTAACTAGATCCACCAAAAATGCAGTGTGTAAAATTTTTTTGTTGAAGATGATGACTCCATTTTTGAAAAGAAAAAAATTTTAGAGAGAAACAGAGAAAAGTGAAAGTTTGATGGATGAATGAAAGAAACCAGAAGAAAGTTTATTTATAGAAGAAAAAGAAGGTAAAAATTGTTTAACAAGTTTGTGATTGCGTTTGATTGTGCTTCAACTACTCAATAGAATAATGAAAGCTTTTATCGCGTATCATAATTTTTTATTCAGAAAATCTCACCACACGACAAAAATAAAAGATACTTACGCGTATGTACAGTAGTTGTGATTGTGGCTCACATCTTCCTCTGATTTTACGTTCAGAAACGGCCTAAACGCCTTCTATGAGTCGGGGAGAAGCTTCCCATCCAATTTTCTTACAAATTGGCAAACATGGTCTTTTAACGTCAGATTCCCAAGACGTTGTTCATATTCTGGTTTGAATTTATTCCACAAACATTGAATTCCGTAATACACAAGTCCACTAGGATGCGTGTCAAGAGAAATTTCGATATTATCTAAATTCTCCTTATTCAGACCATCATTAATGAACTGAATTTTATCTTCTCTGTTTGTAGATGGAATTCCTAAAGATCGACATTTTGCATTACAGTTCCATCTAGCACATTTATAGCAAACGGCTAGAATCTTTGCTCGTCGTTTCTTGGCATATGAACTTTTTCCAAGCCCTGGTAAAAATCTAGTTGGTTTTTCTGTGAATTCACCTTCTATTCTTACTTTGGCTTCGATAATGAATCTTATGTCAAAAGGTATGCTTTTATTAGTAAGCAACCTCATCCTTTCAAGCCTTGTCTTGTAAATTTTTAAAATTGCATTTTTGCTTAGAAAGGGAAATCTTTTTTCAATTTTAAACAATGTTTCATCCATGATAAAAAAAACAAAAATAAAAAGACAATGAAAATAATTAAAAAAAAAAAAATATATACAAATATTAGTTGTTGTGGGAAACTGAAAAATCCGACTTTAATAGTCACGGAGTACCGTTATCCGCCACTTGACCGGACAAACACAATTTAGTACTAAGTTACAACGTCGAGAAATTTGTACCTACAAAAATAGTTTATAATGTAAGATTTCAAATATAACTTATACTTCCCCGGCAACGGCGCCAAAAACTTGACACGCTTTTTGTGTAACTATCGCAAGTGCACGATATCGTATCAAGTAGTAAAGTGGACTTTTTGAGTCCGGTTTATCGATCCCACAAGGAAGTTATGTTATAATTTGAATTATACACTATTAGTCTATTTTTATAGATACTTAAGATGAGTGAAACACACAATTAAAAAGTTTGGTTTAATAATTGCAAAGAAATTGCAATAATAGTTCTAATATTATAAGGAAATAAAAAGAAAGCAATAATAATAGATTGATTATCGATAAAATGAAATAGTTGGGATTACAAACTTAGTTCGTCATTAGTTATAAAAGATGTATTGGAGATCATAAGATGAATTTACTTATTATGTTGTGTAGATTCGATTTTCCTTAAAAAGACGGTTTCTCTTCGAACTATAAACGCCCTTACATATTGAATCAATCCACTATATTTCTATGTTGATTGGCTTCAATACATAGCATTAGGATTTGTGAAAATAACTCAATGAATCATCTAAGGACTAGGGGTATATTTCTATCCCCTAGAACAACTTAGAGTGAAGATCATTTGATCTAATCAAACATATTTTCTTTCGAAACATATGAAGACCATAAATATCTTCATTAATTGGCCAAATAAATAAAGATTGTTAAAACAATGAAAATCACACACAATAATAAGTAATTCACAATAGATCTTTTATACAAACATAAATAACATGACTAACCTTGTTTATAATCCCAACTTAAGGAACTTAGCCCATAAAGGGTTTATTACACATATTACAAGCTTTGGTGGTCATGTTTAGTTGAATCAAGAGAAAGAATTGATCCTAACTCCCTTAGTAGATAAAGGAGATAGACACAATAAACTCTCTGAACAACATATGTTGTACCACACTAACAAAGATCACTCAAGAACACAAGTGTGTTCTTCACACAAAAAGAAAAGTTTACAAGAAAATGGAAAATTATAAGATGAATGGTGAATGATGAAGGATCTAAGGGGTCTATTTATACACCTAAAGTCATCTAATAGCTCCAAAACTACAGCATTATTACATTAGATCGGATCAATGCCAGCCATCCCCTCAATAATACACAAAAAGTATAAAAATTAGACAAATCATAGTAATCTGCCAAGAGTTACGGCCGTAACATTCAGGAGTTACGGCCGTAACTAAGTGACTTACGGCCGTAACCCCTGAATGTTACGGCCGTAACGTGGCTTCGTAAATTTGCTCATTTGAAGCTTTGATAGTTACGTTTTTAGCCCGAATTCCTCGACTTTGCGTCTTTGCCCTGAATCTTCTTCGGATGATAACTTTTGATATATAACTCGATTTTGAATCCTAAAGACTGCCGAATTCGTCTCGGAAAGCCCTACAACATGAATATATCAAAATTCAATAAATAGAATATTTATTAAACATGTTGTTTCTTGAGTAATTCAGTTATTTAATCCGATCATCATCCGATAAAAATAAAATTATTAAAACTAATAAATTAAAAGCAAAAAACGAGTAGACTAGCTCAATTAAGGGTAAATTTTATCGATACAAACTATGGATAAGTGTACAAAACTGACACTTATCAACAAGCACATATACGTACATAATCAAACCACAACCATAAGTTATCCCGGCATCGCGCTAACAAGCCACGAACCTCGGAGTCCCCGCAAGACATACCCGATGATAACCCCACAAGTTATCTCGGCATCGGGCTAACAAGCCACGAACCTCGGAGTCCCCGCAAGACATACCCGGATTGGATAACCCTAGGGTCACGCCCGACCCATACTAGCAAGTATGGATCCCGGAGATTCAACAACCCTACCCGGAGGCACATCACATACATCAAGCACACAACAATAATCACTTGTCAAGCCAAACAACATTAAGTATCACAACCTCCTTTCAAGGAGTAACAACTAATATCACACACATTACGTTCTTACCGAACAAGTACACAATAACAATACGTAATCCCCGGCAAAGGATTACGGTCTATCAAACTCACTCGAAGTGATCATATTATCTTTAAACATACAAAACCAACACACATATTCCGAGAACACATATTCACGAAGTATACGAATTATCGTTGAAAGACAACATTTATCGAGAACATACCAATCCCTTTTTACGTTCATTAAATATTGGATTTCGCATAAAATCATTTATCAAGAATTATATCAACGAAACATGAAATGTATGGGCAAGATACTTGCCTCAAAACCACAGTCGCAACAAGATGACGGATAGGACGCGGTCGAATAGCTCCGAACCCCCGAACAATATCAAGAATGCGATAGCACCACGGGTATTACGAGAATAACACCACACGAATCATCAATCACCAAACGGGATTCAACATCGGAATCCTCGAACACCTATAAACCTCCGGAAAGAACAATAACGCATGGTTACGACGAGAATCAAGGCCAAAACAACGGAAATCCCAACAAACTATCGAAGGGAAACTCATTGGGACATTTAATCGAACACTAAATGTTCAATAATTCCCAAGAACACTCGAATCGTCAATCGAGTTAAACAAACTTGATATATGGATATACAACCCATAGAACACGATTAATAACATCATACTACACCAATCGATGTATCAAAATCGGATTAGAAACGAAATCAAGAACAATTTCTCCAAAAAGTCAACTTGAAGGATAATCAAGAAATATACCTTGATTCGACGAAATACACGGATTAGATGTTGATATAATCAACAAGGATCTTCCAAAATGCCTAGGAAATGATTAGAATCGGCCAAGAACTCGATTTCGAGCCTCCGTCGACGCCGAAAAAGGAAGAAAAATCGCGTGGAAAATGAAATCGCCGAGCCGTGCTATATATAGCCGGCAGGTTACGACCGTAACCGGCAGGCCTTACGGCCATAACTCGGACACCTTACGGCCGTACTCGGCAGGCCTTACGGCCGTAGAATCGCATTCGCTGCACCGCCAAAGACTAAATGGACACTTACGGCCAGAATCAGACACCTTACGGCCAGAATCGGCCTTCGTCAAAATCCGCCCGGGCCACAGACGGCCGTTCGATCACGCTTACGGCCGTAACTCGACACCTTACGGCCAGAATCGCACCTTACGGCCGTAACTCGCCAAAGCAGCCCTGCTCGGCCGTGACTCGGCCGTGGCCACTCCGACGGCCCGGACGACCCCGAAACCCGAACCTGAGTAAAAATCGAAGATACGGTTACGAAGTACTCGCAAAGACGAATCCAAGCACTAAGAGAACACACGATTCCGACCATCCGAAGTGTCGGAATTCGACAACGGAAATAATTACCCCAAACTTTGGGAAATTACAAAAATGGCCCAAAACGTCCGAAAATCACGATACGTGATCGAAACACCGAACCAAAGCTCGCAACATGAATAATAACATTAAATAAACTTGCGAGAAACTCGAAACAACAGTTTCGGACGAGATTCGCAAGAATCGAGCTCAAGTGCGGAAAAGTCGCTAAAAAGCACGGAACTCAACAAAACGACACCGAAACGAACTCGGATGACAAAAAGTACAGAATTAATTATTCTCGAAATGACGAAACGGTCATGAGCGAGTCATCAAAACGGACTTCCGCCGAAAAAAAAGAAAATTACCGAAATTCGAAATTGCGGATATTACATTATATGTGTGAGAATAATGAAAAAAAAAGACTTCCTGGATTTTATGAACGATCTGATCCTTGCTCTTGTTGTTGAATCCTTCCGTGTTACCCCCAAACTTATTTCGCGAAATAATAGAGATTGGGTTGCCTCCCAATAAGCGCTTTGTTTAACGTCCTTAGCTTGACTTCCCGTATGATCAATTTGGTATTTCCAGCATTATGATTGACTTTGCTGTCGAGAATTCTCCTCCCAGATATGGCTTTAACCGTTGGCCGTTTACTTTGAAACTCCCATCGATTGTATTATAAATCTCCACAGCTCCATGAGAAAACACCTCTTTGATCGTGTAAGGGCCCGTCCATCGTGATCGCAGCTTACCCGGAAACAGACGCAGTCGTGCATTAAAAAGCAGAACTTGGTCTCCTGTTTTAAAATCTCTTCTTAGAATTCTGCTGTCATGCCATATTTTTGTTTTTTCTTTGTAGATTTTGGCATTTTCATATGAGTCGAGTCGGATTTCATCCAACTCATTTAACTGCAGCAACCTTTTCTTTCCAGCCAACTGTTCGTCAAAGTTTAATTTTTTTATAGCCCAAAAGGCTCGATGTTCAAGTTCTACTGGCAGGTGACAGGCTTTTCTAAAAACAAGACGAAATGGAGACATGCCTATCGGTGTCTTATAAACTGTTCTGTAAGCCCAGAGCGCATCATCCAGCTTTTTCGACCAATCTTTCCGAGATGAGTCGACTGTCATCTCAAGTATACGTTTCAGTTCACGATTGGAAACCTCGACTTGTCCACTGGTTTGTGGGTGATAAGAGGTAGCGACACGGTGTTTTACACCGAATTTGGTCAATAGAGCCTTAACCTGGTGATTGCATAAATGAGATCCGCCATCACTGATAATAACTCTCGGAGTTCCGAAGCGAGTGAATATATTTTTCTTTAGAAAATTTACCACGACCTTAGCTTCGTTTGTTGGTAATGCAACAACCTCCACCCATTTAGATACGTAGTCCACAGCTACAAGGATGTATTGATTAGAGAACGATGATGGAAAGGGTCCCATGAAATCAATTCCCCAAACGTCGAAGATTTCAACTTCAAGGATGAAATTCATTGGCATTTCATTTCTTTTTGACATGTTTCCATGTTTTTGGCACCGGTCACACTTCGAGACAAGTGTATGTGCATCTTTGAATAGAGTGGGCCAATAGAATCCTGCTTCAAGAATTTTTGCTGCTGTTTTTGAACCCCCAAAATGTCCTCCATAGTGAGAGGAATGACATCTTTCTAATACCTTCTCCATTTCTTCTTCCGGTATGCATCTCCGGATGATTTGATCAGGTCCTCGTCTGAACAATAGAGGATCTTCCCAGTAATAGTATTTCAACTCAGAGAAGAATTTTTTCTTTTGATGATGGAAAAAATTTGGGTGAATTATTCCACTAACAAGGAAATTAACGATGTCAGCATACCATGGTGCATTTTGTTTTTTTCTGGATATTAGAGATTTGGAACAGTTGTTCATCCGGAAGTACTTCATTTATTTCCTTCTCTTGAGCATTGTTTTGGTCTAGTCTAGAGAGATGATCCGCCACTTGGTTTTCTGTTCCCTTTCTGTCTCTGATTTCTATGTCGAATTCTTACATAAGTAGAACCCATCGGATTAGCCTCGACTTTGCATCTTGCTTTGTCATTAAATATTTCAAAGCTGAATGATCAGTGTAGACAATGACCTTCGATCCCAATAAGTAGGATCGAAATTTGTCAAAGGCATAAACCACTGCAAGCATCTCTTTTTCAGTTGTTGTGTAGTTCAGCTGAGCATCATTCATAGTCCTGCTAGCATAATGGATCACTTGCATCATTTTGTCCTTCTTCCTCGCCCAAAGACGGCCCCTACGGCATAATCACTTGCATCGCACATCAAAATGAAAGGAATAGTCCAATCTGGAGAAATGATGATTGGAGCTGATGTAAGCTTATCCTTCAAAGTTGCGAAGGCCACGTGGTATTCATTTGTGAAAAGTAATGGTGTATCTTTCTCAAGCAAAGAACAGAGAGGTTTTGCTATTTTTGAGAAATCTTTTATAAACCTCCGATAGAATCCTGCATGTCCGAGAAAACTCCTTACTCCTTTCACCGAAATTGGTGGAGGAAGTTTTGCAATCACTTGGATCTTTGCCTTATCGACTTCAATTCCATGTTGTGAGATTCTATGGCCAAGTACGATTCCTTCCTGGACCATAAAGTGACATTTCTCCCAATTGAGAACTAGATTTGTGTCTTCACATCTTTCCAAGACCATGCCTAAGTGATTTAGGCATTTATCAAATGAATCTCCAAAAACCGAGAAATCGTCCATGAAAACTTCAATAAATTTTTCAACCATGTCTGAGAATATTGACATCATGCATCTTTGAAATGTGGCTGGAGCATTGCACAATCCGAATGGGATTCTTCTATAGGCAAATGTTCCATAAGGGCATGTGAATGTTGTTTTCTCTTGGTCTTCTGGGGCTATTATGATTTGGTTGTACCCTGAATAGCCGTCGAAAAAACAGTAGTAAGAATGTCCGCCAATCTATCGAGCATTTGATCAATAAATGGGAGTGGAAAATGATCTTTTCTGGTAGTTTTGTTGAGCTTCCTGTAATCAATGCACATTCTCCATCCTGTGATGGGTCGTGTTGGTATAAGTTCATTGTGCTCGTTTTCTATGATTGTGATTCCACTCTTTTTGGACACCATATGTACAGGGCTCACCCATGGACTATCTGAGATTGGATAAATGATTCCTGCGTCAAGTAATTTAAGAATCTCTGCCTTCACAATTTCCTTCATGTTTGGATTCAAACGTCGTTGATGCTCAATTGAAGGTTTGCAGTCATCTTCCATCAAAATTTTTTGAGTGCATATAGAGGGGCTTATTCCTCTAATATCTGCAATAGTCCATCCAATTGCTCTTTTGTGATTCTTCAATACCCTTAGTAATTTCCCTTCTTCAAGTTCGGTCAATATGTTAGATATGATGACCGGAAGTGTAGAGGAAACGCCCAAGTAAGCGTATCTCAAATGTGTGGGTAGAGGTTTGAGATCAAGTATTGGAGCTTCTTGTAAAGAAGGGAGGGGTTTAGTGGAGCTTGTCCCCAACTCTTCAAAATGTGAATGCCTTCTAGATAGTTAACTGTTTCGGCCAAGTGATATTCTTCTTCCATGCTGGTTAGAGAATTTGCTATACATGTCTGAAGAGGATCTTTAGATAGAATTTTCTCTAAAGATTTGTTCACCATGGCTTCAATTGCGTCTATTCTTAGACAATACTCATCTGTGGAGGGTTGATTCAAAGTTTTTAGGACATCGAAGATGACATGTTCGTCTTCCACTCTGAGAATTAGCTTTCCTTCATAGACGTCAATAAGAGCACGTCCGGTTGCGAGAAATGGTCGTCCCAAAATAATGGGAATATCCTGATCTTCTTCCATGTCGAGGATGATAAAATCTGCTGGAAATATGAATTTATCAACCTTGACGAGCACATCTTCTATTATCCCACGTGGATATTTGATTGACCGATCGGCTAATTGTAGTGAAACTGTTGTTGCTTTTGCTTCTCCCAAGTTTAATTTGTTGAAAATTTACAGGGGCATCAAGTTGATACTTGCCCCTAAATCACAAAGAGCTTTGCCAAAATTCATTTCACCAATTGTACACGGGATTGTGAAAGTTCCCGGATCTTTTAGCTTGGGTGGCAACTTCTTTTGTAGTATTGCGCTACATTCCTCTGTTAGCATGATAGTTTCGTATTCTTCAAGCCTTCGTTTGTTGGAAAGAATATCTTTCATAAATTTGGCATAGCTTGGCATTTGTGCTAGAGCATTGGCAAAAGGAATGTTGATGTGTAGCTTTTTGAAAATTTCCAAGAATTTCTCGAATTGAGCATCGAGCTTGTGATTCTTCAACCGTTGAGGAAATGGGATAGGTGGAATATAAGATTTTGTAGCAACTGGACCTTTTTGAGATGAAGGTCCTGTATCAGATTCTTTTTCTGATTCTTGATTTTGTTTATTTTTTTGTTTTTCCAGATGATTTTCCATAGAAATTTCGGGCAACTGCACTCCACTTCTTGTTGTGATAGCTTGGACATTTTCCCTTGGATTTACCTCGGTATTGCTAGGTAACGTGCCATGAGATCTTTCTGAAAGTATTTTGGCCATTTGGCCAACTTGTGTCTCCATATTTTTAATTGAAGCATCATTGCGTTGTTGATACTTCAGTTGTTGTTCAGCTAGCTTCGTGATTGCTTCTTCCCATCCGGGCTTCTTTTCTTGATGCGTTGGATTCAACACATTGTTGTTGTTTGCATAAGAAAATTTTGGATGATTTTTGTACCATAGATTGTATGTTGGCCCGTAAGGATTGTATGCTTGCCTTTGGAAATTCTGGGCATACGCCACTTGTTCTGGTGGTGGTGGTGACTGCTCCTGTTGCACTAAGGGACAGATAGTGCTGTTGTGAGTTGCTCCATAAATTTCACATGAAAAATCTGAAACTTGTGGAGTTTGCACCGTCTTCACAGATTGAGGAGTTGAAAAAGACATTTCCTCGACTTTCTTTGATAGAGCTTCAATTTTTGCCAACATAAGTGAATAAGAATCCACTTCAAAAACACCATTTGGTTTCTTTTGGATATTTCTGTCTGGCCATCTTGCACTTTGTTCACTTATAACCTCAAAAAGATTATAAGCCTCTTTCATAGTTTTGTTGCCCAGTGAGCCATTTGATGATGAATCGACATTGGCTCGGCATGAAGGTAAAATTCCAGAATAGAAGTAATTGACTTGTGCTCCCAAATTGAAACCATGGTTAGGACATTTTCGTAGCATATCTTTGTATCTCTCCCATGCTTCGTGGAATGATTCTGAATCTTGTTGACGAAATGTAGAGATTTCGTATTTGAGTTTCGCCACTTTTATTGGTGGAAAGTATTTAGTGGTGAATTTTAGTACAAATTCGGGCCAATTTGTTATGCTTCGTGGTGGCAAAGTATATAGCCACTCTCTTGCTCTGTCCTTCAAAGTGTGCACGAAAAGTCTCATTTTGATCGCCTCGTCATTTACATTTGGATATTTGAAATTTCCACAAATCCCCACAAAACGGTTAATATGGAGATATAGATTCTCGTCGGTTCTTCCATAGAATGAGTTGTTGTTGGAGAAGAGATTGATGACATCGGGGCAAATTTGAAAATTGTCCACTCCAAATGGTGGATAGATTACACTTGATTGAACTCTCAAAGATGGGGGGTTCATGAATTCCCCAAAGAGCATGTTGTCTTCATCTATTTCCGGCACAATAGGATATTGTTGATGTTGAATGTTTTGAACATTAGGTATTCCCCCCACCGGAGGAATTCTTTCGTTATCATTTCCTTGGGGGAGACGTGGATTTAGTTCGTCCGCCATTGATGGTGAAGAAATAATGTTTTTCTTTTGTTCTCTTCGCCTTCTTCTGAATGTGGCTTCGATCTCGGGATCTAGTGAAACTAAATCGCGATTGTACGTCCTTCGCATAGACAAGAGGATCTACAACAAAGAAAAAGTTGTATTTATAACAATAGTTAATAATGTAATTTTTCAAATATAACTTATACTTCCCCGGCAACGGCGCCAAAAACTTGACACGTTTTTAGTGTAACTATCGCAAGTGCACGATATCGTATCAAGTAGTAAAGTGGACTTTTTGAGTCCGGTTTATCGATCCCACAAGGAAGTTCTGTTATAATTTGAATTATACACTATTAGTCTATTTTTATAGATACTAAGATAAGTGAAACACACAATTAAAAAGTTTGGTTTAATAATTGCAAAGAAAATGCAATATTAGTTTTAATATTATAAGGAAATAACAAGATAGCAATAATAATAGATTGATTAACGATTAAATGAAATAGTTGGGATTACAAACTTAGTTCGTCATTAGTTATAAAAGATGTATAGGAGATCATAAGATGAATTTTACTTATTATGTTGTGTAGATTCGATTTTCCTTAAAAAGACGGTTTCTCTTTCGAACTATAAAACGCCCCTTACATATTGAATCAATCCACTATATTTCTATGTTGAGTGGCTTCAATACATAGCATTAGGATTTATGAAAATAACTCAAAGAATCATCTAAGGACTAGAGGTATATTTCTATCCCCTAGAACAACTTAGAGTGAAGATCATTTGATCTAATCAAACATATTTTCTTTCGAAACATATGAAGACCATAAATATCGTCATTTATTGGCCAAATAAATAAAGATTGTTAAAACAATGAAAATCACACACAATAATAAGTAATTCACAATAGATCTTTATACAAACATAAATAACATGACTAACCTTGTTTATAATCCCAACTAAAGATTACTTAGCCCATGAAGGGTTTATTATACATATTACAAGCTTGTGTGGTCATTATTAGTTGAATCAAGAGAAAGAATTGATCCTAACTCCCTTAGTAGATAAAGGAGATAGAAGCAATAAACTCTCTCGAACAACATATCTATACCACACTTACAAAGATCACTCAAGAACACAAGTGTGTTCTTCACACAAAAGAAAAGTTTACAAAAATAGAAAATTATAAGATGAATGATGAATGATGAAGGATCTAAGGGGTCTATTTATACACCTAAAGTCATCTAATAGCTCCAAAACTCCAAAGATTATTACATTAGATCGGATCAACGCCATGCCACCATCCCTCAATAATACACAAAAGTATAAAAATTAGACAAATCATAACAATCACAAGAGTTACTAGTAATTAGGGTGACTTACTAGTAACTCCTGAATGTTACGGCCGTAACTTGGCTTCGTAAATTGCTCACTGGATGCTTTGATAGTTACGTTTTCAGCACAGAATTTCTTAGACTTTGCGTTTTTGCCCCAGATCTTCTTCGGATGATAACTTTTGATATATAACTCTAATTTTGAATCCGGAAAGACTGCCGAATTCGTCTCGGAAAGCCCTACAACATGAATTTATCAAAATTCAACAAAGAGAATATTTAATAAACATGTTATTTCTTGAGTAAATTAGTTATTTAATCCGATCATCATCCGATAAAAATAAAATTATTAAAACTAATTAATTAAAAGCAAAAAACGAGTAGACTAGCTCAATTATGAGTGAATTTTATCGATACAAACCATGGATAAGTGTACAAAACTGACACTTATCACCAGGCCGTCAGCCTGCTTTCCGACGGACCTCCGGTGACCAGCCATTTTCTTTTGTACGCTAGGCCACCAGCCTGCTATCCGGCGGACTTCCGGCGACCGGTCATTTTTTTTAAACGCCAGGCCGCCGCCTGCTTTTCGGCGGGACAGTGCCGACGGCCCGCGGACTTTCGATGATCAGTCATTTTTTATTAATTTCTTTCCTTTTTTTGGGCAGGCCCGTCGGCCGCCGATAGAATTTTAGGAACCAACATAAATTTTTTTCTTGCAAGTAATCTGGTAATTTAATTATTTTAATTCAATTATATCACCGTCACTGTGTCATTATGGCACATGTAATATCTAGTCTATAATATAAAGGACAACGATATTTCTTGGTGGTAGTCTGTACTGGAAAGGATTATTATACCCCTCCCCCTCACTTCTTTCTTTTGGATTTAATTTAATAATACTTAATAATAATAATAATATCAAAATATGTTCAACAACAATAAATTTTAAAAAACACTCTTAAAATATTAAATTAAATTAAATTAAAGAGATAATATATTAAAAAAGAAAATTCTACGGGACTCTCCGAAGGACCTCCAACCGACCAATTCTTCCGGCAGGACCATCGGTCGTCGGTAGACCTTCGACTGGCGGCCATTTTTTTTTTGCACGCCAGGCTGTCGGACCTCCGACGACCGACCATTTTTTTTTTATTGTTTTTATTCGCCAAGCTGTCGGCCTGCTTTCGGGCGGACCTCAGGCGACCGGCTATTTTTTTGTTTACGTCCCGCCAGGCCGCTGACTTGCTTTCCTATGACGGCCGACTATTTTTTTATGGCTAGCCCGCCAACCTACTTTCTGATGGTACTTAATTTTCTTTGCGACAGGCCCGTCGACTGTCGATAAAAAATTGAGAATCAATATTTTTGTCTAACAAGTAACTTGATAATTTGATTATTTTAATTTAATTATATCAGCCACCCACCAATGACACGGTAATCTCTAAATATATAAAGAACAAACGATGAATCTGATCAATACAACATTTATAAGGCTGTACCTTAGGTTCAGGAATCAGGATCATATAAGAGTCCGACAAAAGATGAAGTTTCCTTTGTCTTCACTCCTATTGCGGCTTTTATGCCTTTATCTCTTATCTCAATTCCAACGGTGCTTCTCTTTTGCTTTCTCAATTAGGTGAAAACTTAGTCCACTAGCTCATCTCATTTGGTTTAACTGGTAATTCTCTTCCTTTTTTTTTTTTTTTCTGCAATTCTCATTTGATTTATTTTATTATTGATATTGTCGCAACTTGGTTTCCTTTATCACATTAAATTTGATGAGTGGTTAGAGCTGCCCAAAACGACCCAACCCGCCGGGTCGACCCGCCGACCCGGACCCGTGCGACCCGTGCAAGACCCGGACCCGGCCGACCCGTGCGACCCGCCGACCCGGACCCATGGTATACACGGGTGGGGTTCGGGTCGAGCTTCCCCCAACCCGTCGACCCGGCGGAAATTAAAAAAAAAAAAAAAAAATTCAAAAAATGGCCGTTGGACCCGGCGGGTCGGACCCGGAGTCGGACCCGTGACCGGCGGGTCTAACGGCTAGTCCGATTTTTAAAAAAAAAAATTTCCTAACTATAAATACCCTCCCAACACAATTTTTCCACACCTTCAATACTATCTATCTCTCAAACTCTCATTGTTAATTCTATACTACTTAATCTCTCTCTTTTTTTCGCATTTTATCATTATGTCGAGTTGACAAGGAAAGGGTATTGCTACATCTCCCAAAAATCCAAAATGTCCAAGTTCGAGCGAATGGGTCTTTGGGGCAAATCTAGGAAACCATCCGGAATAATTATTCGGGAGCCACAAAACCAAACTCCACCCGCTTTTGAAAAGGCAAGTCAAGAGCATGAATATGATGTTACACATGAAAATATCTATTACGGTAGTACAACAACTACCAGTGAAGAAGAAGTTGATCTCAGGATTTCGACGTGTCCGAATCGTCAACAACCGCAAAACATCGGAAGAAATGGACCATGAAATCGATGAAGCTATGTTAAATCAAACATATGCAACATTCGGCGCACTCTTCATGGCGTACCAACTCCGACGCAAAATCAAAGTCGGCGTCTGCGGCAAGCCAGTGAAGAAGAACCTCCTTATGTTGAGGAGTTATCGTCCGATGAGGAAGAAAATGTGAAAGGCAGAGGAAGCAAGAAAACTAAAGCAAGAAACAAGCACGCCTCGTTGCGAGAAAGGAGACTGTATCCGTACTTTTTCAAAACACTTTAAGAAGGAAAAATGCCGGATGGTTCGATTAAGGTATCTTGCAACTACCGCTCGAAAAGAGTATCCGTATAAAGCGGGGATGGATATGGAAATTTTAAAAGGCATTTTGAAAATAACCATGCCTCGGTCACTGAGAACAAAAGTCACAAAGTCAACTCAACTTCCAACCTTCTGGAGCCAGGGCAGACGGCAATCAAGGTATGTCGAATCTCAACTTTATAAATATAATGAAAAAATTGCTAGAGAACAAATGGCAAAATTATGTGCACAAGAATCTTTACCTTTTAATTTTGCGGATAGTACGGGTTGGGATACAGATGCAAAATGCCTATAATCCTGCTATTAAAAGAATTCCACGTACTACAATGACTAGACAAGTAGTATCTTAGCCAAACAACATAAACTTGCACTACGAGCTTATTTTAGATCTATAAATCATAGAGTTTCTTTAGTCAGAGATCTTGGGCATTTTAAACAAAAAATGATTATATGGGAATAACTATACCTGGATTGATGAAAATTGGAACTTAAACAAAAGATTACTTGCGTTTAAAAATTTAATTGTACACATAGTGCGAGATAATATAGCCGTAATACCCGTAATTTCGATTTAGGTAATTTCTTTTTTCGGAGAAAGTCCGTTTTGACGACTCGCTCATGACCGCTTTCGTCATTTCGAGAATGATTAATTCTGCACTTTTGTCATCCGAGTTCGTTTGGTATCGTTTCTTGAGTTAGAGCTTTTTAGACGCTTTTCCGCACTTGAGTTCGATTCTTGCGAATCTCGTCAAAGCTGTTGTTTCGAGTTTCTCGTAAGTTCATTTAATGTTATTATTCTTGTTGCAAGCTTTGGTTTGGTGTTTCGATCGCGTATCGTGATTTTGGACGTTTTGGGCCATTTTCGTAATTTCCCAAAGTTTTGGGTAATTACTTAGTTGTCGGATTCCGAGCCTTCGGTTGGTCGGAATTGTGTGTTCTCTTAGCTCTTAGATTCGTCTTTGCGATACGTTGTAACCGTATCATCGATTCGTATTCGTGTTCGGGTTTCGGTCGTTCGCCGTCGGAGTTAGCCCGGCCGACATGGCCGCAATCTGGCCCAGGCAGTCTTGGCCGAGTCACGGCCGCGGTGCTCGGCGGCTTACGGCCGAGTCACGGCGGTAGTGCTCAGCGACTCCGAAAGCGGCCGTCTGCGTAGGGCCGCGGCACATCTTTGGCAGGCGGCACACTCTGTGGCATTTTCGGCCAAACTGACCGTCTGCAGTGCGCACGCCTGCGGTGAGCCGCGGCACACCGCCGACCACCGGGAGCGCTTTGGGCTCGTGCCGGCACACTCCCACTGGGCAGCGACACCTGTATGCGGCTATTTAAGGCCCAGTGATCGTTTTTCGCCATTTTTCTCCCGCTTCTACTTCTCTTCCGGTCAGGTTGTTCCTATCATGGAGAGATGTTGTTTGTCAACAAATCCATGAAGTTTTGGAGTTCATATCATCAATCATCCATCCTATAACATCCTTTGATCGAGCGAATCAGGTCAGATTTTCTAGAAATCTAATTTTGGGGATTTTGGGTATTTTGTTCGATTTCGTCCGTTTAATCCGTTTTAACTCAGAATATTGATGGATTGATGATGGTTAAGCTATGTTATCTCTAATTCCTTGTTATTCCACGGTTGGATTGCCACGGATTTGTCGTTTTATTGAGTATTTTATCGACGCCTTGAAGGTGTTCGATAAAATGTCACAAAGAGAATTCGAGCGTTCTACGATTATTCTTCCTCGTATGATCGATGATTTATTGATTATATGTTGTTAGGGTCGAATTCTTGTGAAGAACTCGAGTCGGAACCCTTCCGTTCGTTGTCTCCTTGAGTCCGAGCTTCACGGCCGACGGTGTTCTTCTAACGTTTGGTAGCGGTTATTAAGGCAAGTATCTTATTATACGACTTGTATCTTGTGACTAGTAATTACGTATGATATGTATGACGATTTTGCTTGCCTCGTAAATATGTTCCGTTCGAGTTGGTTGTGTTTTCAAATTTGAAGGCTTTGTGATAATAGTGATATATTGGTATCCGTGTTAGGCGTCGTGCCATTTGTGCGGGATTGCGATGTACATATGAGATGGTTGTACACGTGGTTGTTCAATGTATTGTGTCTGAATGTGTGTTATGTTGGTTAAGAGTCGTTGTGATGATCATGATATTTGTGTTGTTTTGGTTTACATACTTGATTGAACATTTCAGTGTAATGTGGAATGGCTTGACATTTAATGATTATGAATTGTGTCGTGTCGATGTGTGTGTGTTCCAGGTAGGGTCTGACGAGGCCTCTGGAGTTCGGTACATGATGTGTACGAACAAAGTGTGTGATCCAGGTAGGGTCTGACGAGGCCTCTGGAGTCCGGTACATGACGTGTACGGACAAGGTGTGTGATCCAGGTAGGGTCTGACGAGGCCTCTGGAGTTCGGTACATGATGTGTACGAACGATGTTGTGGCCGGGTAGGGTCCGTTGAGGCCTCCGGAGTTCGGTACATGATGTGTACGAACAGTGTGTGTGGCCGGGTAGGGTCCGTTGAGGCCTCCGGAGTTCGGTACATGATGTGTACGAACAATGTGTGTGGTCTGGGTAAGGTCCGTCGAGGCCTCCGGAGTTCGGTACATGATGTGTACGAACAATGATCGTGTAGCAGTGATTGTTCGGGTAACATTTTAAATATGGATCTCGGACTCATAATGATATATTATTTAGTATGCTTTGAAACGAGAATCGGGCTAAGGCCCTATTGTTTACGAAAAGGGTTTTGTAAATTGGGACTCGAGATCCAAAAGAATTTCTGCTTTAAAAATCCCCGAGATGATGTGTTCCTTTTCAAATATCTCTTACTTGAGTTCGAAATTCTAAAACTTCTTGGGAACATTTTGATAATTGATTTCCGTATTAAATTCGTAGTTGCTATTTGCTTGTTACATTTCGTATGGTTTGATACTTGCACTAGTAAAAGCGGTGAAGTTTTACTAACCCCAGTATTCGGGGTGGATGTCTGTTTGCGTCCGGTACATGCAGTTCGGGAGCATCACGGGATTGGCACAAGGGGATGACGAGTGCGATACTAATCAAGAGTTGAGAGTTGGTAGAGTTTATTTGTATTGTTAGAGTTGATTTAGTCTTCCGTTGTATTGTATTTGAACCCCTGTGGGTAATGTTGTTAGTCGATCCGTTGATAGAGTTGTGTGACCTCATCTGCTGTGTGTTTATGTGTAAGTGACCTTAGCAGTCAGTATTATTATATTGTTTGACCTGGCCAAGCATTTGGTTGTTTATGGACGTTGCTGGTAGATCCTTGCGGAAAGGGTTTACGGCGTGTAATATTCCCATACGGTTTTGGGGTGTTACATTTATGGTATCGAGCTTAGGTTGCGAAACCTAGGTCGGGTCGAGTCAGTCGTGGTTTGTCGAGTAATGTGTGGTCTTGTCGCTCGAGTCGTCAGTGACAAGTTGAGTTGTGCGTAGTCACAACGTGTCGGATATGTTGTCAGACGAGATTAGTATCGTGGGCGACCGTCACCTCCGTGCAACCTGTTGATGTAAGTCTCCTCTTTTATGCATAATAATTGTGTTCATGATTTCATTTATGTGTGATATTTGTGGTGCATAATTTTATTTACACGGTATTGTGTAATGAAGTTGTATTCGATACTTGGATACGCTGTACGTGTATAGAACTGGATGTATTGATGTTTGGCCCTTGAGCCACCACGTGGTTGGTATGGTGTGAAAGTTGTGAACCTTGATGGGTTTTACGGTAGAGTTTGTGAGAAACTCCGATGAATGATTTTGCTGTGTGTTTAAACTTGATGCCATGAGATATATGTGATTGAATTGGCGACCCTGTTTGCCATTTGGGCATGTGGTTTTAATATCGACTATTTTGGATTGTTGTAATTATACCCGCTACGGGTAGCTTTGAAAACGTTTTTCCTTAAAGACTACTGATTTGAGCATTTTTGTGGAAATCAAAATTTTTGGAAAAATCTTGTTTTGGAAAACGGCCCTAATTTTCGGAATTTAAATGTTATGTGTTTGTGTGTTGGGGGCTACTGTGACAATTCTGCAGTCCTGCAGCTAGATGTTATGGCCGTAAGATGTTTTCCATTACGGCCGTAAGCTCAGAGTTGTTACGACCAGTAAACCGCATGTTGTTACTGTAGTAAACTTTTGTGACTCGGTAGAAATTTGTTATTACGGTTGTACCGTGCCCCATGGTTATCTAATCTCTGTTGATATATCGTTGATGGATGGCGTGGTAACATGTTGTTACCCCGTATAACGCTAGTAAAGGTAATGATATATTGATAAGGTCATTTTGACGACATCGTCTAGCGAAAAGATTGAAGCCTCAATGTGTTGTTTTGCAAATAGCTTCAATCAAAACAGTTTTGATAATGAGATACATGGTTTTAATCAAACGACCGAGGTATTATAAGAGTTTTCAAAAATTTCATTTCACCAATTTTTTTTTCAAACTTGAGAATTTTAAAATTTTATCATTTGAATAATACCCCGGAAACATTTTATTTTTGTTGTTAGTGTTTGATCCCTGTGATACATGTGTGGTTTTGACCGTGTTTGATTTGGAAAAAAATCCAAACCTCTCTGTTGATGTGACTGTGTGGATTTTTTTTTTTTTAATGAAGTTCTAAAATTACAGTGTTAGTTCGTGCACTTGTGTGATGACTTGGAGTTGATGTTTTAACGTGCTGCTATTTATTGTCTTATCTTGACGTTGTGATACTTGTTTGGATGTGTTATTCTTATTGGTCGTCCGTCCAGTATGCCGAGAGGCCGTGGCCGAGGACGTGGTCGTAGTCGTTGTAGCGACCACCTTTCTAAATATGATTCTTCAAATTTTAAGAAGAATAAATAAAAAATACTGCAGCGGAAACACATTTAAAAAAAAGACAAACTTAATAATTTCAAGTAATATTCTCGAGTCATTGTCAAAACAAAACATACCTTGACGTAAAAATAAAACAAATTGAACACTTGTTCATAAACATAGTTTGAGAGAAATAATATTAAATAAATAAACATCTAATCATAGGCTTGATCATCCCACTCTCAATCGCATGCCACATCGAGCTCCTCAACCTGAAAGGGGTTAAATAGTGGGGTGAGCTTCCAACTCGCTCAGTGTGGAGAGTACGCAATATGTCTACGTTAATTACTAAATATATTAGCAAGTATAAACAACATGGTGATAAATTCGATGCGTCGGCTGGCAGAAGGCTTTATGCACAATTAAGTGCTTCGATTTGCACATTTAAGTGCTTCGATCGATTGCACATTTAAGTGCTTCGATCGATTGCACATTTAAGTGCTTCGATCGATTTCACGTGCACATACGAGACAATATATAAAGCAATTAAAATAAACAAAAGCGTAATAAATCCCCACACTGATAAAATGCGTTCTTGAACTTGAATATGATGAGATGCTTGACTCGACAATTCTAGGCCCGTAAATTCTCGTTATTATCTACAATTAATAATAATAGAAAAATTATTATTATCATATGACTGAGAATTAAATTGTAAGTGAATAGTAATATCAATTGAAAAGGTCGACATGTTAAATGTTTGGCCGAAATGGACTGATTTTAAATGTTAAAAACTAGCTGGGGTTCAAATTAAAAGAATTGAGAAAATGCAAGGACTGAAATTAAAAAGGCTGAAAAAGAGTTTGGGGTTAAAATCGAAAGGTCTGAAACTTAGGGACTAAATCGAAGAACCCTAAAAGAAAGTGGGTATAAAAACCCCATTAACACAAATAGGTCAGCCGTGACACTCAATTCCCTCTCTCGGTCGAGATACTCTCACAGTATCTAATCTCTTGCTAAACCCACACACACACACACTCGAACCACGACGGACAAAAGAAAAGAAAGGGAACGGCGGTCGCGGCCAGGTTAGGGCTTTTGTCCTCCAGTAACCGGCAGCGGCAGAGGACTGATGAAGGGGTCGACGATGGCTAGTCTGAATTAGGAGCTGGGTTTCAGATTTTGCTGGTTATTTGAGATTCGATCTGGAAAGGGTTCGACTCGGCGGTGGGTTGGCTACTGGCTTTGAGTTGCGTTCCGAAATTGAGGTTTTAAATTGGGGGATTTTGTTAGGCTCGGATCTGGTTTGAATTTTATGTCTATGTTTTGATTTTTGGGTTGTGTTAAAGGTCCGAGAGTTGAGCAGACGCTGGATTTTTGGGCTGAAATATAGTTCAGTTTTCATGGCTCGGTTCTAAGACTCTAAGTAGGTTTGATTTGGGTTCTGATTCTTGGTGATGTTTGATCTTGAATTTGGATAGTGAAAATCGGTGGTGGAGGATTCAAGTTTGTTCTGGGTTAGTGAATCTGAATGCAAATTGCTGAAACAGGGATGAACAAGTAAAAGAAAATGGAGAAGACATACATTCGATCGGTGAGAAGAAAAGGCTTCCGACTTATGATTTTGTGTAATAATGTAGTTTACTGAATTTGCTGTTTTATATTTTTGATTTGATGATATTAAGTTATTTATGCAGAAATTATTAACTAACCCCTCCCCATGATACATAACTCCCTCCCCATGATGCATAAAACTTCCCCCATTATGCCCACTACTTCCATTAAGGAAGTTAATGAAGGTGCAGAAAACTCCCCCATGTTTTGATCGTGTGTGAGTGGGAGAGGAATGATTTGGGCTGGAAAATGATAATGATGATTGGGCTCTTAATTTATTTAGGATTTGGGCTTGATATTGAATTGGGCCCAAAATAAATGGATTAAAATTAATTAAAATGGACTTGTAAAATCTTATGCGTAACGATTAATATTCCTTAAAATTGACTCGGGCCTAGAAATGACAAGATGAACTGAGGAATTAAGATGAGAAATGAAACGAAATGAATCACTTGACTTGTCGTGAATAATAATGGCACAAATTAATTGCATGGTCATGAAATAAAATGAATTAAACGATAAATTATTCGGGCATTAATTTAATAAAATTGAATATGTTTTCTATAATTCACAATAAATGTATGTGTGAAAATCGGGGCGTTACAACCTACCCCCCTTTAACAAATTTTCGTCTCGAAAATTAAGTTGCGTACCTTGAAAAATGAATGTTGGATACTTAGAACGGATCTCCTCTTCACGTTCCCAAGTTGCTTCATTTGGTCCATGACGACTCCATTGAACTTTCACCAATTTAACCTCTTTATTTCGTAACTGGTGTACCCTACGCTCCAGAATAGCTATAGGTACCTCCTCATAAGTCAGATTCTTGGCTACATGCAACTCTTTGAAATTGCATACATGATCGTGGATCATGTACGTATTTTCTCGGCATGGAGACGTGAAAGACATTGTGCACTCCTGATAATTCCACTGCAATGCCAAACTATAAGCAAGATTACCAACACGACCCAAAATCTCTAAATGTCAGATATAACGAGGTAGCTTTCCCTTTACCGAATCGTATTACTCCTTTCATCGGCGCTACTTTCAGAACACCTTCTCTCAATCTCAAATTGGATATCTTTCCTCCGTTTATCCGCATAAGACTTCGCCGATCTGGCGCCTTAATTCTACTTCGATTTCGGCTATCTTCTCTCTGATCTGCTCGATCAATTCGGACCCAAAATTTTTCCTTCTCCAACCTCACTCCAATAAAGGGGCGATCGACATTTCCTTCCGTATGAGCCTCATACGGGGCCATTTGTATAGTTGCTTGGTAACTGTTGTTATAAGCAAACTCCACTAACGGCAAAATATTCTCCCAATTCTCACCAAGATCAAGAACACACGCCCTCAACAAGTCTTCAAGTGTCTTGATAGTCCGCTCGTATTGACCATCGGTTTGCGGATGATATGCGATCGAAATTCAACTTAGTGCCCAAAGCACTCAAGACTCTTCCAAAATTTCGACGTAAATCGCGGATCTCTATCTCGATACGATCGACACCGGAACACCATGTAGCCTCAAAATCTCCCTTGATATAAATCAGGCATATTGTTCCATACTGTAAGTCATCCTCACAGGTAGAAAATGAGATGACTTCGTCAAACGATCTACTATCACCCAGATAGCGTCGTTCTTCCTCACGGTTCGTGGCAGACCAACCACGAAATCCATTGTGATATGCTCCCATTTCCATTCTGGGATTTCCAACGGTTGAAGTAAACCTCCTGGCCGTTGGTGTTCTGCCTTCACCTGCTGACATATCATACACCTCTCCACAAATACGCCAATGTCCCGTTTCATTCCTCTCCACCAAAAGAACTTCTTCAGGTCGTGGTACATCTTTGTACCTCTCGGGTGAGCGGAGTATGGTACATTGTGAGCTTCTTCAAGGATTTGCTTCCTAAGAGATGGATCCTTAGGAACACATAACCTCCCATCATAAGTCAAAACGTCGTCTGCGGAAACGACAAACTTCTCAATACTCCCGACTTGTGTTCGATCCTTCATCTTGCACAAGAACCTATCACGTGGTTGAGCCTCCTTAATCTTATCCCTCAAGTTTGGTTGCAAGACCAAAGATGATAGGATTACTTTCGAACGTTTTGAAGACTCAACTACCTCAATCCTCAACTGGGAGAACTTCTTTATCAAACTCTCCTGATCGGTCAAGCAAGCTAACTCGCCTCTAGTCTTCCGACTCAAGGCATCAGCTACCACATTAGCCTTACCCGGATGGTAATGAATAGTACAATCATAGTCCTTCACCAATTCTAACCATCGCCTTTGTCTCATGTTAAGGTCCTTCTGTGTGAAAAGATACTTCAAACTTTTATGGTCAGTGTATATCTCACACTTCCCTCCGTAGAGATAGTGACGCCAAATCTTCAGCGCATGTACTACAGCAGCCAATTCAAGATCATGCGTTGGATAGTTCAACTCATGTGGTTTAAGTTGTCTCGATGCATAGGCTACTACTTTACCATGTTGCATCAGAACACAACCCAACCCCTGCTTTGAGGCATCACTATAAATAACAAAGTCTTCCGTCGGATCAGGAATCGCACATCTGTGCCGAGGTTAGTCTCCTTTTCAACTCTTGAAAGCTTTCCTCGCACTTGTCGCTCCATTCAAACCTCACGCCTTTCCTTGTTAACTGGTCATAGGAGTGGCGATTTTCAAAATCCTTCGATAAACCTCCTATAATAGCCGGCTAGCCTGTAAAGTGCGGACTTCGCTCGCATTCTTGGGTATTCCCCAACTACTCACCGCTATAACTTTATCGGGATCAACCTCAATTCCTTTTGAAGTCACCACATGTCCAAGGAATCCAACTCTGTTTAACCAAAACTCACATTTCTTGAATTTAGCATACAACTTCTCCTTGCGAAGTGTCTCCAATGTTATCCTCAAATGTTCTTGGTGTTGTTCCTTGTCCTTAGAATACACCAAGATGTCATCTATAAAGACGATCAGGAACTTATCCAAGTAAGGTTGGAACACCCTGTTCATCAAATCCATAAAGACTGCCGGTGCATTACTCAAGCCAAAAGGCATCACTACAAATTCAAAATGTCCATAACGGGTTCTGAAGGCCGTCTTGGGAATGTCACACTCCCTAATCTTCAGTTGGTGGTACCCCGACCGTAAATCAATCTTCGAAAAGGTTTCGGCTCCCCTCAACTGATCGAATAGATCCTCGATTCTCGGTAGTGGGTACTTGTTCTTCACCGTGAGTCGATTCACTTCTGTAATCTATACACATCCGAAGTGACCCATCCTTCTTTCTTACAAATAGATCGTGCACCCTGGGTGACACGCTAGGACGAACAAATCCGAGCTCCAGAGCTCTTGAATTTGGACCTTCAATTCTTGAAGTTCCTTCTGAGCCATTCTATATGGCGCTTTGGATGTAAAGGCCGCCTGTGGACCAAATCAATGCTAAACTCCACTTGTCGGTCGGGTGGGACTCCCGGCAAATCTTCTGAAACACATCCAGAAACTCTCGTACTACAGTGCGTCAGAGGGGACACCTCGTTAGTACGAGTGTCGACCAAACTCACCAAGTAACCCCGACATTTCTCCTTCCTTAGACCTCTCAATGCTTTCATGGCCGTGATTACTCTTGCACGTCCTACTCTTAGTACCGTAAAGGTGATCGACTCGCCTTCGTAACACCTCAATGTTACCTTCTTCTCACGGCGACTTATATCGGCATCATGTCTATCGAGCCACCCATACCAAGGATCACATCAAAATTCATCGAGTTAATTAAATACAAAGAAGCGCCAAATTCTCTACCTTCTATCTCAATATTCTCACAATCATTGTATTAGTGAGGATCGTATTTCTGACGGTAAGCTAACCTCAAGAGACTCAACGATTCTAATGCTTCTATGACCAATAGCATGATAAAACTTTGCACATAAAAGTATGTGTGGCACCGGTGTCAAATAAAGCAAAAGCAGTACATTAGATATCATAAGCATACCCGACACCGTGCCGGATTCTCATCTCGCGTCCTTTTGGGTCAAAGAATAAATACGAGCTTTTCCTCCGTAACCTTGACCTTTGGCCCTTTGGAGATGACAATTAAGCCGCATGCCACGGCTCCTTGCATCCGTAGCAGACACCTTTTCCATACAAACACTCCCCTCCATGATTCTTACCACACTTCGAGCATTCTGCCATGGTTTGAGGCTTAGGTCCCGACCTTTGATCAACCTTTGCTTGCTTATTAGAGACCATGGCCTTATTTTGGTTTTCATTCCAATGCCTCTTACCGATACTAGGCTTCGTAGATCGTTGTTGATCTAGATTATGGCTAGCCTCAACCTCTTGGGCTCGAAACCGTCTCGGTATAGGGTAGCACCCCATGACCAGCCACGATGTGACGAATACTCGGGCGTAAACCACTCCTAACTTAAGGGCCCTCTTTCGATCCAGATCCACCATGTGCTCCACAAAGAAGCTGATTTGGTTGAATTTTCTCTCATATTCTTCAACCGTCATTCCTCCTTGTTCAAGGTTCCAAAACTCTCTCTCCATCTTCTCTCGGTAGTGCTGTGGGTAGTACTGTTCCATCACTATTTCCTTGAACCGATCCCATGTTAATGCAAAGACGCTCGCCGCCTCAAACGCCAATAGCTTATCCACCGGCCCAAAGATCCTCCACCATTTGATATTGGCCACAAATAATTCTTTGCGCATCGGTGCACCCAATGAGCTCAAAGGTGCGCTCCAGCGACATGAACCATTCATCAACGAAAGCTGGTCCTTCTCGACCGTTGAATGTGGGTGGGGTGAAACGTCGGAATTGTTGCACAACTTGTGCCTGAGTAGGAGCTGGCACGTTATTGTTGTGGTTATCCTGACCTCCGTCACCACCACCAAGGTTAGCATTCTGACCACCGAGATTATCTGCACCTCGGTTAGCTGGGCGTCCACGTCCACGAGTTGCCATTATCCTAAGGCATACCACACGCAACGATCCTTCAGTACTTACCCAACGAGAGGGAGAAATAAAATGGAGCGTTACACTGCATCTATAGGTTGAGCACTAGAGATTTCTAGCAATTATGACTTTCGCATGTCACACATATACTTATGAATTTATAAGAAAACAATTTCATGCCCAAATATTTTATCATAAAATTCTTATATACAAAATAGACTGAAGATGCATCTTTAATGCATGAATCATGGTTGATCTGGGAAACTGCATTTATCACATAATGAATGATCATAACTTAATGTACCATGGAGTCGACGTGGAGCGGCAGAGGTGGATGATCATAATTGCTAAAAATATTTGATTACTTGCGAAAATGAAATTTTTAGTTTAGAAAAAAAAAAAACCATTTTAACGAGTCTACAGAATCGTAGACCCGCTCTGATACCACTTATGTAGCGACCACTTTTCTAAATATGATTCTTCAAATTTTAAGAAGAATAAATAAAAAATACTGCAGCGGAAACACATTTAAAAAAAAGACAAACTTAATAATTTCAAGTAATATTCTCGAGTCATTGTTAAAACAAAACATACCTTGACGTAAAAATAAAACAAATTGAACACTTGTTCATAAACATAGTTTGAGAGAAATAATATTAAATAAATAAACATCTAATCATAGGCTTGATCATCCCACTCTCAATCGCATGCCACATCGAGCTCCTCAACCTGAAAGGGGTTAAATAGTGGGGTGAGCTTCCAACTCGCTCAGTGTGGAGAGTACGCAATATGTCTACGTTAATTACTAAATATATTAGCAAGTATAAACAACATGACTGATAAATTCTGATGCCGTCGGCTGGCAGAAGGCTTTATGCACAATTAAGTGCTTCTGATCGATTTGCACATTTAAGTGCTTCATCGATTGCACATTTAAGTGCTTCGATCGATTGCACATTTAAGTGCTTCTGACTGATTTCACGTGCACATACGAGACAATATATAAAGCAATTAAAATAAACAAAAGCGTAATAAATCCCCACACCTGGATAAAATGCAGTTCTTGAACTTGAATATGATGAGATGCTTGACTCGACAATTCTAGGCCCGTAAATTCTCGTTATTATCTACAATTAATAATAATAGAAAAATTATTATTATCATATGACTGAGAATTAAATTGTAAGTGAATAGTAATATCAATTGAAAAGGTCGACATGTTAAATGTTTGGCCGAAATGGACTGATTTTAAATGTTAAAAACTAGCTGGGGTTCAAATTAAAAGAATTGAGAAAATGCAAGGACTGAAATTAAAAAGGCTGAAAAAGAGTTTGGGGTTAAAATCGAAAGGTCTGAAACTTAGGGACTAAATCGAAGAACCCTAAAAGAAAGTGGGTATAAAAACCCCATTAACACAAATAGGTCACCGTGACACTCAATTCCCTCTCTCGGTCGAGATACTCTCACAGATCTAATCTCTTGCTAAACCCACACACACACACACTCGAACCACGACTGACAAAAGAAAAGACAGGGAACGGCGGTCGCGGCCAGGTTAGGGCTTTTGTCCTCCAGTAACCGGCAGCGGCAGAGGACTGATGAAGGGGTCGACGATGGCTAGTCTGAATTAGGAGCTGGGTTTCAGATTTTGCTGGTTATTTGAGATTCGATCTGGAAAGGGTTCGACTCGGCGGTGGGTTGGCTACTGGCTTTGAGTTGCGTTCCGAAATTGAGGTTTTAAATTGGGGGATTTTGTTAGGCTCGGATCTGGTTTGAATTTTATGTCTGTGTTTTGATTTCTGGGTTGTGTTAAAGGTCCGAGAGTTGAGCAGATGCTGGATTTTTGGGCTGAAATAAAGTTCAGTTTTCATGGCTCGGTTCTAAGACTCTAAGTAGGTTTGATTTGGGTTCTGATTCTTGGTGATGTTTGATCTTGAATTTGGATAGTGAAAATCGGTGGTGGAGGATTCAAGTTTGTTCTGGGTTAGTGAATCTGAATGCAAATTGTCAAACAGGGATGAACAAGTAAAAGAAAATGGAGAAGACATACCTTCGATCGGTGAGAAGAAAAGGCTTCCGACTTATGATTTTGTGTAATAATGTAGTTTACTGAATTTGCTGTTTTATATTTTTGATTTGATGATATTAAGTTATTTATGCAGAAATTATTAACTAACCCCTCCCCATGATGCATAACTCCCTCCCCATGATGCATAAAACTTCCCCCATTATGCCCACTACTTCCATTAAGGAAGTTAATGAAGGTGCAGAAAACTCCCCCATGTTTTGATCGTGTGTGAGTGGGAGAGGAATGATTTGGGCTGGAAAATGATAATGATGATTGGGCTCTTAATTTATTTAGGATATGGGCTTGATATTGAATTGGGCCCAAAATAAATGGATTAAAATTTATTTAAAATGGACTTGTAAAATCTTATGCGTAACGATTAATATTCCTTAAAATTGACTCGGGCCTAGAAATGACAAGATGAACTGAGGAATTAAGATGAGAAATGAAACGAAATGAATCACTTGACTTGTCGTGAATAATAATGGCACAAATTAATTGCATGGTCATGAAATAAAATGAATTAAACGATAAATTATTCGGGCATTAATTTAATAAAATTGAATATGTTTTCTATAATTCACAATAAATGTATGTGTGAAAATCGGGGCGTTACAGTCGTGGTCGTGATCAGCAGCAATCATCCAGAGGTAATGATGATATTGGCGCCGCCACCATCCTTCGTCAGGTGACTGACCGGTTGGCGCTTATGAATCAGACCGTACACCGAGACGGGATTCCGGATGAAGATAACGGAGCTGGTAAGTGGTTACGAGATGTGATGAGAATGCACCCGCCCCGTTTTGTAGGTTCTTCGGATTCGTTAGCCGAGAATTGGCTCTTCCAATGGGATGTAACATTTGATGCCGTAGCTTGCCCCGATGAGAGAAGAGTGCCTATTGCTCAATACCTACTCGACAGGAATCTGCAGATCGGTGGGAGGCCGTAGCGCCAGTGATCGATCGCTACTGGGTGAATTCAAAGCGCCATGGAGGCCGAGTATTGTCCGCCGCCTGTTAAAGAGCGTAGGATTGTCGAGTTTTTCTCGGCTACGCCCGAGACGTGTCGATATCCCAGCGATAGTCGATTATAATCGACACTGTGTTATGTTCGGATCGGTGAAAAGTGAGACAGATAAGGTTCGTTATTTCGATATGCGTATGAAACCTCGGATTCGGCAAGCAGTATGGCTCCTTTTATGTGTACAACCTTGAAGGACTATCGGGATCGAGCCTTGGCGTTTGAGATGGCTATAATGTCTACCGAGTCCGTATCGGTAGCGAAAAAGCGAAGATTTCGATGATGCATCGGGAAGTAAGGGAATTGGGATTCCCACACCTCAACCCTCGTATCGGCCGAGTATGGGACCTTCTAGGTCGGGCTTAGAGAACCCAAAAGACCCAAGTCGGTGTCTTTGAGTCCTCGTAATGCTCCTAGGTCTTTCAATTGTAACGTTACAGGCCATGAACGCGCGCATTGTAAGAAACCGCCATGACTTGTTATAATTGTGGACACGAGGGGCATCGAGTTCGATCGCGAGATTGTTGCCGAGATGATAAGGGACCGGATTCTATTCCTACTTAGGAGGGCCCAGAATGTCTAGTGATGGTGTTTTTGGTACTCGCTACACGGATTGTTTCGCTGTAGAGATGTTTCGTGACGCTTTTACATTTGGAACTTGTTGAATGATATTTTGTTTTGTGTAAGTTCCGTTTAGTTGTTGAACTGCGGAGGCGTGTAGTGGACCACGAGGTCATGAGCATGGTATTTTATTATGTGTCGTTATATTTTGTTTCGTATCACCGTGATAACCTTAGTTTAAGTTTCTGGCGAAACTTATTTTTGTGTGATAGAATGTAATATCCGGTATTCTCATTTTCGTTATCTTGAAATTATTTGTATTTTGACGTCGGACATTTTCTTGTTGATGAGTATCGAGTGATTTCTATCGTGTTATTCTATTTGTTTCTTTCGCATAGCCGTTTTAGTCGGGTGCGGCTTGTTGTCGCGTGCGTTTCTTTGATTAAATGTGTGCATGTGATGTGACGTTAATTTCTCGTTATTGTTTTGAATCTTAGTCGGTGGCATTGTGTTGGTCGTCGTGGAGCGTGTTTTCACGCCGTATGTCTTTGGCGTTTCTTGCGGCGTTGGGCGCGAGTTTTCGGTTTTTGTGTATCTCGTCGAGTCTTCTGACAGTGGATATTGCTTCTCCCTACTTGTTTTAAGTTTCGGACGAAACTTCTTTTAAGGAGGGTAGAATGTAATACCCGTAATTTCGATTTCCTAGAATTTCTTTTTTCTGAGAAAGTCCGTTTTGACGACTCGATCATGACCGCTTCGTCATTTCGAGAATGATTAATTCTGCACTTTTTGTCATCCGAGTTCGTTTGTATCGCTTTGCCGAGTTCCGAGCTTTTAGACGCTTTTCCGCACTTGAGTTCGATTCTTGCGAATCTAGTCAGAAACTGTTGTTTCGAGTTTCTCGTAAGTTCTTTTATTGTTTTTTTTCTTGTTGCTAGCTTTGGTTTGGTGTTTCGATCGCGTATCGTGATTTTCGGACGTTTTGGGCCATTTTGGTAATTTCCCAAAGTTTTGGGTAATTACTCGTTGTCGGATTCCGAGCCTTCGGTTGGTCGGAATTGTGTGTTCTCTTAGCTCTTAGATTCGTCTTTGCGAGTACGTTGTAACCGTATCATCGATTCGTATTCAGTTCGGGTTTCGGTCGTCGCCGTCGGAGTTGGCCCGCCGACATGGCCGGGCAATCTGGGCCCAGCCAGATCGCCGAGTCACGGCCGCGTGCTCGGCAGCCTTCGGCCGAGTCACGGCGGTAGTGCTCGGCAGCCTTTCCGGCCGAGCAAAGCCGCAGTAGGCCGCAGCACATGCCGGGCAGGGCCGCGGACACTCGTGGCATTTTTCGCCAAACTGATCAGACGGTGCCGCGGCACACGCCGGCCGAGCCGCGGCACACCGCCGACCACCGGGAGCCATTTTTGGGCTCGTGCCGCGCACACTCCTACGGGCCGCGGCACACTGTGCACTTATTTAAGGCCCAGCAATGCTTTTTCGCCATTTTTCTCCCCGCTTCTACTTCTCTTCCGCGGTGGGGTTGTTCCTATCATGGAGAGATGTTGTTTGTCAACAAATCCATGAAGTTTTGGAGTTCATATCATCAATCATCCATCCTATAACATCCTTTGATCGAGCGAATCAGTCAGATTTTCTAGAAATCTAATTTTGGGGATTTTGGGTATTTTGTTCGATTTCGTCCGTTTAATCCGTTTTAACTCGAATATTGATGGATTGATGATGGTTAAGCTATGTTATCTCTAATTCCTTGTTATTCCACGGTTGGATTGCCACGGATTTGTCGTTTTATTGAGTATTTTATCGACGCCTTGAAGGTGTTCGATAAAATGTCACAAAGAGAATTCGAGCGTTCTACGATTATTCTTCCGCGTATGATCGATGATTTATTGATTATATGTTGTTAGGGTCGAATTCTTGTGAAGAACTCGAGTCGGAACCCTTCCGCTCGTTGTCTCCTTCGGTCCGAGCTTCCTTGCCGAATCTGTTCTTCTAACGCTTTGGTAGCGGTTATTAAGGCAAGTATCTTATTATACGACTTGTATCTTGTGACTAGTAATTACGTATGATATGTATGACGATTTTGCTTGCCTCCGTAAATATGTTCCGCTCGAGTTGGTTGTGTTTTCCAAATTTGAAGGCTTTGTGATAATAGTGATATATCGTATCCGTGTTAGGCGTCGTGCCATTTGTGCGGGATTGCGATGTACATATGAGATGGTTGTACACGTGGTTGTTCAATGTATTGTGTACCGAATGTGTGTTATGTTGGTTAAGAGTCGTTGTGATGATCATGATATTTGTGTTGTTTTGGTTTACATACTTGATTGAACATTTCAAGTGTAATGTGGAATGGCTTGACATTTAATGATTATGAATCGTGTCGTGTCGATGTGTGTGTGTTCCGGTAGGGTCCGACGAGGCCTCTCGGAGTTCGGTACATGATGTGTACGAACAAAGTGTGTGATCCGGTAGGGTCCGACGAGGCCTCGGAGTCCGGTACATGACGTGTACGGACAAGGTGTGTGATCCAGTAGGTCCGACGAGGCCTCCGGAGTTCGGTACATGATGTGTACGAACGATGTTGTGGCCGGGTAGGGTCCGTTGAGGCCTCCGGAGTTCGGTACATGATGTGTACGAACAGTGTGTGTGGCCGGGTAGGGTCCGTTGAGACCTCCGGAGTTCGGTACATGATGTGTACGAACAATGTGTGTGGTCTGGGTAAGGTCCGTCGAGGCCTCTGGAGTTCGGTACATGATGTGTACGAACAATGATCGTGTAGCAAGATTGTTCGGGTAACATTTTAAATATGGATCTCGACTCATAATGATATATTATTTAGTATGCTTTGAACGAGAATCGGGCTAAGGCCCTATTGTTTACGAAAAGGGTTTTGTAAATTGGGACTCGAGATCCAAAAGAATTTCTGCTTTAAAAATCCCCGAGATGATGTGTTCCTTTTCAAATATCTCTTACTTGAGTTCGAAATTCTAAAACTTCTCGGGAACATTTTGATAATTGATTTCCGTATTAAATTCGTAGTTGCTATTTGCTTGTTACATTTCGTATGGTTTGATACTTGCACTAGTAAAACAATGGAGTTTTACTAACCCCCGAGTATTCGGGGGGTGGATGTCTGTTTTGCGTCCAGGTACATGCAGGTTCAGGGGAGCAGTCACATGATTGGCACAAGGGGATGACGAGCTGCGATACTAATCAAGAGTTGAGAGTTGGTAGAGTTTATTTGTATTGTTAGAGTTGATTTAGTCTTCCGTTGTATTGTATTTCGAACCCTGTGTGGGTAATGTTGTTAGTCAGTCCTGTTGATAGAGTTGTGTGACCTCATTGGTCTGTGTGTTTATGTGTAAGTGACCTTAACGGTCTGTATTATTATATTGTTTGACCCTGGCCGGGCAAGCATTTGGTTGTTTATGGACGTTTTGCCTGGTAGATCCTTGCGGAAAGGGTTTACGGCGTGTAATATTCCCATACGGTTTTGGGGGTGTTACAATAGCTAGAGCAATTATTAAAATTTTAACTTTTTATTGCTTAAAAGATAAAATTTTCACAATTGGTTTTGATAATGCTAGTTCTAATACTGCAAGTGTACCAGCATTAATACAAGCTTGCAATCCTGTTTTAGCGGGTCGATTATTTCATACTAGATGTATATGTCATATTCTAAATTTATGTGTACAAGATGCATTAAAATTTGTAGATGAGGCAATAGAACCAATTAGAAAATGTGTCTTGTTTTTACATAATCGCACTAAGTTAGCTAGACAATGGGTAAAATTTTTAAAGTCAAAACAAATTCAACCCAAATTTTTACTCCGTACGTCAAACATAGATGGAACTCAACTTATGAGATGTTAAATTCAACTAATGAATATAAAGAATTATTGTGTGAATTTTTGATACGTATTTTCACGTAGAAGGATTTTATTTATTGCCAACATATTGGGATGAAACTAAAGATTTAATAAAACTATTAAGGGTTTTTGAAAATGCAACTAAAGATTTAAGTGGTTGTTATTATCCCACGCCTCCCAAAGTTTTATTTCATTGTTGTTTTATTGTATTCGAAATGAATGCTTGTAGTAAATCCAAAGATTATCGAATGCTATTTACAATATGTGTTTAAAATGGCTAAAATACTTTAATCGTATTCATGATGTTTTCTTGATTAGTCTTGTTTTATCTCCCGATTTGAATTTAGCTCAAGTAGAACAATAACTTGAAATATATTATAATATTCTTAAAAATTTGGGTTTCCTAATATTGAGGATATGTTGAAAGTCAAACTTTATTTGAAAATATTCTGACGTTGAACAAGTAAAAATTGATTTGAAAAATAGTTTAGAAACCTGCTTTTTCCGAATATTCTTCTAAATATGGTGATAAGATTCAAACTCAAAAACAAGAACTAAGACTACAAATACATTTAACATGGAATTCATGAACTCCCACTAACCCATTTCAACAACAACTCTATAATATAGCAAGAAATAGGGGTGGTAGTAACGCTTGGTCAAAGAAATGACCTTAGTAGATATTATGCAACTAGTTTTGTCTTAGGAGGATGACAATGTAGGATTTTGATCTGTTGGATTGGTGGAAAAGAAGGGGAACCGAATTTCCCATACTTTCCATTATGGCACAAGAAATTCTTGCAGGCCCGCATCCACAATCCCGTTGAGAGTGCTTTTAGTGAAGGAGGCTATATCTTTGGACGAGCGAGATCCCGAATGACGCCAAAAATCTCGAGGCTCAAATGATACTTAAAGACGCAACAAAAGCCGAGTTACGAGATCAAGAAAATAAATGGGATGACCTATTAGCGGACCAAGATGCCTATCAAGAAGGCACTACCGAAGGAGAGTCTAGTCAAATGAGTCAAACCGATGATCAAGACGATTTACGACGACATCGACTTCGACTAAAGGTAAGTAAGGTAAGTCGGGTAAGTAAAAAGAACTACGTAAGGCTTTGATTCCTCACGAGGATACGTAGAGCGATTTAATTTTAAGTGAAAACTTAAAATTAAATACAAGCCCATTTTTTTAACTCTTCTCAAGTAAAAGAACTACGTGGAGCTTTGATTCCTCACGGGACGTAGGTAATTTAATTTTAAGTAAAAACTTAAAATTAAATACAAGCTAATTTTTTCAAATGATTTCCTTTTTCACTTATAGTTATTTTTCACAGATAAAATGATAACAAATAAAAGTTTTATATACATTTTTTTAAAAAAAAATAGACGGTCGACCGTGGCCGTGGTCGGACCCGTGGCCGACCTGTCGATTTCGCCAACCCGTACATTTCATATGCACGGGTGGTCGGTCTGTCCGCCGACCCGACTGACGGCCCAACCCGACCCGGATCCGGACCCGTGTTTGGGCACCTCTATGAGTGGTCCGGGAGATTTGGTGAGTCATACTTTCTGGTTGACTGAATTGATTATGATATTTTCACAATTTCTTTTAATGTTGTACCCACAAAAAAAACTGCATGGCAATTGTAAAATACTCCATATTACAAAGGAACCATTAAAATTTGCTATCTAATAACATCAATTTTATTGTATCTGCTTTTTTACATCTATTTAGTTATTTTAATAAATTATGATCTCTTTTGATTTATTTCCTTTTTAATTGTTTAAGATTCAAATTCTTATACTAGTACAAATTAGATATTTTTACATTATTTTGCAAGTTTATTTCGGTATTCAGCTTGAGTCAATGGATTGTTCTTGTTTGTTCTTGGTCGTATTTACTCTCACGCTTGATATTCGGAATCACAACAACGGTTTGAAATACTCGTCATGACTACTAGATTTTTTAATACATCTCACAAGCACATGCGCGCGAACAACGTCACACAAATTCCCCAGCAGATTTATGTGTTTGCTCCAAAATGTGCCACGATGCAGAGATTGCAATTCAAGTTCTTGGAATTTTCTACCAACCATCATGCTGTCTCGGAGGATAAAGGATAGAAGGGTCTGAGACCGAACATGGTAAATGTGGGTGTGCCCAGGGCGTAGGAGGTGCACCGCAACCCCAATTTTCATCTATTGTATTAGATGATTTTGCAGGTGAATTATTTTTCGAGGCGGAAGGTGTTGATTCTTTTTTTCCAAGAAGATTATGACAGTATTCCAAATTTTGATTGAGATACGCCTGATATGGAACTTGAGGATCTCTTTATTGGTGATCATCTTAGTCTGCCGAGTTTGAGTGAGAAGATACTTATTCATCTCTCTAATTGGATGTTTCATGGTGATTTTGATGGATTGGCAATTTTCAACTCCAATTCTTACGCGGATGTATGTATTAGCCTAATAAAGTTATTGGGCTCCTTTTGTCTTGGGCTTTCTTATAGCCCTTTAGTTAGGTTAACCCTAGATAGCTTTTCTATTTCTAATTGTCTTTCCCTTTCTTTGTACGCACACTTTCAATAATGAAACTCTAGCAATCTTCTGTCTTAATTGTTTATTAGTTTACATGGTATCGGAGACCCATTCGATCCCTCTTGTTGGGGGCAACTTGTTGGGTATGATTTTCTGGTTCGTTTATGTATTCCGTTTGGTTTGATTTGTTCGATTTGGTCGATTTGGAGGGGTTCGATTATTGCTGATTTGTTCGTCTGCTGCTGCTAAGTTTTTATTTCTGTTTTTGCTGTTGCTTTTGGATAATTTTGTTTGACTGCTATTGGAAATATGGCTCCAAGAGATGATTCTCTTCAGTCCATTAGTACTCAACTCGATGGCAAGAATTATGCCTATTGGAGTCATGTTATGAAGAACTTTTTGCGAGGTAAGAATATGTGGGGGATTGTTACAGGTGTGAAGGGCAAAAATGAGAAGGCAACGAATTATGCTGCCTTATTGGATTCATGGAAGACTGATAATTCCAAGATTATCACTTAGATTAACGACTCCGTAATTCAGTCAATTGGCACTTAGTTGACGAAATATGACACAACAAAGGAAGTTTGGGATCACTTGGATAGGTTGTGCACTCAGTCTAATTTTGCAAAACAGTATCAATTTTAGTTTGATATCTGAGCTCTCCGCAGGATAGTCTGAGTATTTAGGAGTTTTATGCCTTTATGTCTGATTTGTGGGATCAGTTAGTTCTTTGCTGATCTAAAGGCCTTCAAGCCTTACATTGCCAAAATGGAAGAGCAGTGGTTGGTTCAGCTTTTGATGGCATTGCGTTCAGATTTTGAAGGTTTACGTGGAACAATTTTGCATCGCACTCCTCTACCCACAGTTGATTCGATTGTTCATGAGTTAATTGCTGAAGAAACTCGTAGCGAGTCTCAAGCTGACAAAGGGTCTAAGATAGTCACTACTCCCGTTGTCTTTGCTGTTCCACAACGATCTCAGACTTCAAATTAGTCTCGGCCAAAAGTTGTATTTGATGAGTGTGCTTTCTGTAAAAAGAGAAACCATTGGAAGTCTCAGTGCCCATTGCTATTGGCTAAAGAAAATCACCAACAACAAACCAAGCCACCTGGACAGTTTCAGTCTCCACAGCAGAACAGGTCTCCTAAATAGCTTCCGCCACGCCCTTCGTTTCCACCATTTCATCCCCCATAGTTCACTGCTGATGTTACACCTTCTGTAGAGGCTGATACAATAGTTACACCACCATCAACTTTGGTTCCTCAGGCTTTTGAAAAGTTCAGACAGTTTCTTCCCTCCAATACTACTGCCATGTCAGCATCTATGTCTCACTCAGGTATGTCTTCATCCAGTACTTCAGGTATTCCTTCATCCTTATGGATATTAGATTCTGGTGCCTCTCATCATATGTCACCACATTTGTCATCTTTTGTTTCGTTATCACCTAGTTCTCCTATATCTGTTATGTGTGATAGTGCCACATCTATGCCCATAGAGGGTGTTGGTTCCGTTGTTACCCTCATATTTCTCTGACCGATGTCTATTGTATTCCCAAACTTGCTTTGAATCTTGCTTCGGTCAGTCAGCTATGTAAGTCTGGTTGTTGGGTATTCTTTTCTGATTCACTCTGTTGTGTACAAGACCAAAAATTTCTTAGGGTGATTGGTGTAACATCCCCAAAACCGTATGGGAATATTACACGCCGTAGACCCTTTCCACAAGGATCTACCAGGCTAAACATCCATAAACAACCAAGTACTTGCCCGACCAGGGTCAAACAATAAAATGATACAGACCGATATGGTCACTTGCACGTGAATACACAGACCGATGAGGTCACATAACCCAATCGATAAAACTGACTTAAATAACATTACCCACACAGGGGTCGAAATACAATACAACGGAAGACTGAAATTAACTCTGACAACACAACAAAAATCAAAATAACTCTCGACTCATGATTAGTATCGCAGCTCGTCATCCTCTTGTGCCAATCCTGTGACTGCTCCCCTGAATCTGCATGTACCTGGACGCAAAACAGACATCCACCCCCGACATTACTGGGGTTAGTAAAACTCCACCGTTTTACTAGTGCAAGTATCAAATCATACGAAATGTAACAAGCAATTAATAATCGTGATCAAATATAATAATCAAGTATCAAATATTCGGAGGTTTTCACAAGAGAAGATAAGCTATGAAGCATTCGAAAATAAGATTATCATCTCGAATTTTTAGAATTTCAAAACCTTAAGACCTCAAGTCCTTATTCACAAAACCTTTCGAAAACTTAAGGGCCTTAACCCAAAACTTGTTTCATAATTCAACAGCTTACAATACCTAAACATTTCCATAAATCTCGTGGGGCTCGGCCCAACATTCTTTCTTAAAACTTTTCCCGTAAAACTTTGATTTGAAAAGTATCATGCTCATGACACCGTGATCCACTGTCACGTGTCTCCGTAGGTTCAACAACCCGCACGACTACATCACGCACAATTAAACAAACACAATCAATTCCGACACCGTGATCCATCACGTGTCTCCGTAGTTCAACAACCCACACGTACTATTAACCAAACATAACCAATTCCGACACCGTGATCCATCACGTGTCTCCGTAGCATAACAACCCACACGACTATTAACCAAACATAACATAACCACCCGACACCGTGATCCATCACACGTGTCTCCGTAGGCATAACAACCCGCACGGACTATATCAATCACAACAATCACACACACACCCGACACCGTAGTCCACCGCCACGTGTCACCGTAAGCCCCGCCGAGCTCACCTTGGCTGACGACCGTGTCCGAAACTCATGGTCCATCCGCCATGCGTTATCGTAGGCCTCGCTGACCAAAGACGATCGACCTCGCACTCACTAAGTTCGATCCCGTAGTCCACCGCCACGAATCCTCGTAGGTCCCGTCGAACCAACACGAGTGAACTTAGCGGTCACACACATATTCACATTCACATTACATACAACAACGAGCACAATTAATCAATCACCTTGATCACCACAAAATCGTACATTGCACGCAAATAACACAACCTCGACACTCGCAACAACTATCATCAATCAACGACATTTAACCAACATAACACACATTCGATACACAATACATTGTACAACCAAGTGTACAACCATCCCATATGTACGTCGCATTCCTGCACAAATGGCACAACGCCTAACACGTATACTGATATAACACTATTATCACAAAGCCTTCAAATTGCGGAAAACCCAACCAACTCAAACGGAACATATTTACGAAGGCAAGCAAAGTCATTATACATCTCATACGTAATTACTGGTCGCAAGATACAAGTCGTATAGTAAGATACTTGCCTTAATAACCGCTACCGAGCGCTCCGAAGAACACGGTTCGACCGGGAAGCTTGAACCCCAAAGAAGGCAACGAACGGAAGGGTTCCGACTCGAGTTCTTCACAAGAATTCGCTCCTAAGTCACAACGATGTCAATTCAATCACAATTCTACGAAAACGTATGGAACTTCCCAAGTTCTACTCATCAAGCATTTTATCGTACAACTTGAGGGCATAGTCCAATTCAATCTATTATTCAAGCTAATACTCAAATTCTTTTCACAAAACTTCAGGGGTAATGAATGATTTCGAGTATACAACCATGTTCTAACAATAATCTAAACTAAAACGAATCAAATCGCCAAAACATCAAGAAACCTCAAGAACATCCAAAACCAAAAGTTTAGGTGTTCTTACCTTCGATCCGGTGGAGATGATGTTAATCCATGAATAAAACATTCAAAACATGTTGTTCTATGATTCTCTTACTCAAATCCATCCATTTATGTCAAGAAATCGCGAAGGAACGAAGGAAAATGAGAAATGGCCGGATAACTCACCTGTGCCATTAAATAGCCGACTGCATGTGTGCCGCGCACAGACAAGTGTGCCGCGCCTGTGGCCACCAAAACGGCCAGAATCGCTTAGTGCCGCGCATACCGAGTGTGCCGCGGCACACCAGACACCCCCTTCAACACCAAAAAGGCACACCGTGCGCTTCGCTATTTCGACCATAACTCCTTCGTCTGACTCCGATTGACTCACCGTTTGAACCATTGGAAAGCTAACTTGATGCTCTATAATGTTGCAAAGATTCAGAATTTTGAAGTTTCCAAGAATTTATGGTGATTTTTACAAAGCCGAACTCATACTTAGAAAAGTCGTTTAGTAATCCCGAACTCAACAAAACGACACCGAAACCCGAACCTGAATACGAACCGAAGATACGGTTACGAAGTACTCACAAAGACGAATCTAAGAGCTAGTAGAACACACGATTCCGACCACCCGAAGGCTCGAAATTCGACAACGGAAGGTAATTACCCCAAACTTTGGGAAATTACGAAAATGGCCCAAATGCCCGAAAATCACCATACGACAACGAATAATCAAACCGAAGCTCACAACACGTATAACAACGTTAAATGAACTTACGAAAAACCCCAAACGACAGTCTCGAACGAGATTCGCAAGAACCGAACTCAAGCGCGGAAAAGTCGCTAAAAAGCACGGAACTCAACAAAGCAGCACCGAAACGAACTCGGATGACAAAAAGTGCAGAAATAAATATTCTCCGAATGACGAAACGGTCAAAAGCGAGTTTTATAAACGGACCTCCGCCGAAAAATGAAAATTACCGGAACTGAAATTGGATATTACATTCTACCCTCCTAAAAGAAGTTTCGTCCCGAAACTTATAATAAGTAGGAGAAGCAATATCCCAACAGAAACCTCAACGAGATACACAAGAACGCATAACTTTCGCCCATCACAAACGTTACAAGCAATGCGAAGAATATACACAGTGGAAACACGCCCACGACGACCATAACAAAGCCACCGGCAATGATTCAAAACAATAACAATCAATTAACGACGCATCACATACCACATCATATGCACACATTTAATAAAAGAAACGACGCGACAACAAGTCGCACCCGACTAAAACGGCTATGCGATTAAACAATTAGAGTATTACGATAGAAATCATTCCGATTCTCATCAAAAAGAAAATGTCCGACGTCAAAACACAAATAATTCAAGATAACGGAAAACGAATAGGATATTACATTCTATCCTATTAAAATTAAGTTTCGTCCAAACTTAAAATAAAACATCATGATAGAATAGAAACAAAACCGTAAAGTTCACGCAACAAATATCAATCTCTACACGAATTACAAGACAAAGTACGATACACAACTACATCACTGGACACCACCGGCCCTCCCCGAGTAGGAACGAAACCCGATTCCCGAACATCCCGGCAACGGACTCACAATGCACCGCTTGGTGCCCCACTGGCCGCACTTAAAACAATTAACCGTGGCGAACGACAATTACATCTCGCATGGCCTACACGATCGCAGCTAAAGCAGTGTCTTCACACCGATCATCTTACTCGCCTCTGGGGTAAGGTTCTTAGATCGTCAACCGAACGAGGAGTGCTCCTGCATGAAATCAAGCAACAGCTCACGGATCTCACTCCTCCGTCTCTTGAAAAATTCCTCGAGGTCTTTTGTCTCTTACTCTCCGAACCGCATTCCGTCAAAACGGCCATCTCAATGGCTAAAGATCGGTCTGATATTCCTTCGTGGTGGTACATGAGCGGAGCCATACTCTCACGGATATGGGGTTTCATGCGCATATGAAGTATCGGACCTTGTCCGCTTCACTTCTCACTTAGATCACGAACATAAGCCAATATCGATTATAATCGACTATCGCCCGGGATATTGACACATCCCGGGGCGAGCGAGAAAAATTCAACGATTCTCGCTCACGAACAGTGCAACGGCAATACTCGCCTCCATGGCGGTCTTAAACTCACCATGTAGGTGTACGATCTGCAGCACTACAGGCCACCAGCCTCCACTTCTTTGTCGAGTAGTGAGCAACGGGTACCTTCCTATCATCCGGACAAGCTACAAGATCAAATATTCTCGTCCAACCGAAGAGCCGCTTTTCCCAACCTAACAAGTCGACGAACCCACAAAACGGGCGGCCGCATCTTCATCACATCTCGTAACCACTTACTAGTTCCGTTATCCCTATTCGGGTTCTCATCCCGACGTACGGCCGATTCATCCGCACTAATCGATCAACCACGACGAAGGATGGTGGCGGCGCCAACGTCAACATTAACGCTAGTCGAATATCCCCGATCCAGACCGAGCCGATTGGTACTCAAGGAGGGAGTCGCCTCTCCCGCTCCCGATTACGACCACGACCACGACCATGACCACGGCCTCGACTCGACCCTCAAAGATACCGAAGCGGACATCCAATCGAATAACAAGATAAAACAAACCTCACATAATCGACATAAGCCCAAAATCAAGAAAGACAATGCAATATTCACACGTTCACATTGACAAAGATGAACGACCTATACCTCAAAGATACACGGTTAAAACATTAAGCATACCATCGTGGTCCAACACCGTAATATTTTAAAAAAACAAGTTTATCGAGGTATTTGTTCGAATGATAATATAAAAAAATTCGCGAGTTCGAAAGATTTTGTCGGGTGAAATCTTAAAAGTACGTTGTTTAATACCTCGGTCATTGAAGTTGGGAACGATACCTAACAACGTATCCCGCCACTTATGCATACAACCCAGATTATCTGACGAGAATCATAATATAGCAACTCACTGCACGATTTAACCTCAATACATAAACACATAACGCTCTAAATTACTAAGCCAAAGTTGTTTTGCAAAATGTAAATTTTCCCAAATCATTTAGTTCATACGCAAAATGACGGTAATATTTTACAATGTCCGAAGTATTTTAAAACACATTTTTCAAATACCGTCTGATTGTGTCATTTGAAAATACACGGCCCATTTGTCAAAATTTAACAAATTTTAAAAATCCATATAAACCATGGTTTGACCGCACCACCAAAATATTTTCCAAAATCGATTTCTACAAAATTCTCAAACAGTAAAGTCCTTCAGAAACATTCACAAACTTACCCATAGCGGACAAAAATTACAACATTCCAAAACAATAATTTAAAACCACATACTCAAATGGCAACTGTGGTCGCCAATTCAATCAAATGATCTCGTGGTATCAAGTTTAAACACACAAAGAAAATCATTCATCTGAGTTTCTCACAAACTCTACCGCTGTACCTTCACGAACCCATCAAGGTTTACAACCTTCACACCATACCACCCACGCGGTGGTTCAAAAGTAAAACAACAATACGCTCAGCTATACTCATACCATGTGCCACAAGTATTAAACACGACTACATCACACAATGCTGTGTAAAGAAAATCATGCACCGCAATCAACTCACTAAGATAAAATCGAGATACACAGGTATTACGCATAAAGGAGGAGACTTACATCCACAGGTCGCACGGAGGTGACAGTCGCCCACGATACTAATCTCGTCCGACAACATAACCGACACGTTGTGACCACGCACAACTCAACTTGTCACCTGACGACTCGAACGACAAGACAACACATTACTCGACAAAACATGACTTGAAACGACCCGACAGCCTAGGTTTCCGCAAACCTGGCTCTGATACCATAATTGTAACATCCCCAAAACCGTATGGGAATATTACACGCCGTAGACTCTTTCCACAAGGATCTACCAGGCTAAACATCCATAAACAACCAAGTGCTTGCCCGACCAGGGTCAAACAATAAAATGATACAGACCGATATGGTCACTTGCACGTGAATACACAGACCGATGAGGTCACACAACCCAATCGATAAAACTGACTTAAATAATATTACCCACACAGGGGTCGAAATACAATACAGCGGAAGACTGAAATTAACTCTGACAACACAACAAAAATCAAAATAACTCTCGACTCATGATTAGTATCGCAGCTCGTCATCCTCTTGTGCCAATCCTGTGACTGCTCCCCTCAATCTGCATGCACTGACGCAAACAGACATCCACCCCCGACATCTGGGGTTAGTAAAACTCCACCGCTTTACTAGTTCAATTATAAAATCATACGAAATGTAACAAGCAATTAATAATCGTGATCAAATATAATAATCAAGTAGCAAATATTCCCGGGAGGTTTTCACAAGAGAAGATAAGCTATGAAGCATTCGAAAATAAGATTATCATCTCGGGAATTTTTAGAATTTCAAAACCTTAAGACCTCAAGTCCTTATTCACAAAACCTTTCAAAACTTAAGGGCCTTAACCCAAAACTTGTTTCATAATTCAACAGCTTACAATACCTAAACATTTCCATAAATCTCGTGGGGCTCGCCCAACATTCTTTCTTAAAACTTTTCCTGTAAAAACTTTGATTTGAAAAGTATCATGCTCATGACACCGTGATCCACCGTCACGTGTCTCCGTAGGTTCAACAACCCGCACGACTACATCACGCACAATTAAACAAACACAATCAATTCCGACACCGTGATCCATCACACGTGTCTCCGTAGGTTCAACAACCCACACGGACTATTAACCAAACATAACCAATTCCGACACCGTGATACATCACACGTGTCTCCGTAGCATAACAACCCACACGGACTATTAACCAAACATAACCAATTCCGACACCGTGATCCATCATCACGTGTCTCCGTAGGCATAACAACCCGCACGGACTATATCAATCACAACAATCACACACACGCCCCGACACCGTAGTCCACCGCCACGTGTCACCGTAAGCCCCGTCGAGCTCACCCGGTTGACGCATCGTGTCCGAAACTCATGGTCCATCCGCCATGCGTTATCGTAGGCCTCGCTGATCAAAGACGATTGGACCTCGCCTCACTAAGTTCTCGATCCCGTAGTCCACCGCCACGAATCCTCGTAGGTCCCGTCGAACCAACACGAGTGAACTTAGCGGTCACACACATATTCACATTCACATTACATACAACAACGAGCACAATTAATCAATCACCTTGATCACCACAAAATCGCATATCGCACGCAAATAACACAACCTCGACACTCGCAACAACTATCATCAATCAACGACATTTAACCAACATAACACACATTCGATACACAATACATCAGACAACCAAGTGTACAACCACCCCATACGTACGTCGCATTCCCGCACAAATGGCACAACGCCTAACACGTATACCGATATAACACTATTATCACAAAGCCTTCAAATTGGAAAACCCAACCAACTCAAACGGAACATATTTACGAAGGCAAGCAAAGTCATTATACATCTCATACGTAATTACCGTCGCAAGATACAAGTCGTATAGTAAGATACTTGCCTTAATAACCGCTACCGAGCGCTCCGAAGAACACGGTTCGACCAGGAAGCTTGAACCCCAAAGAAGGCAACGAACGGAAGGGTTCCGACTCGAGTTCTTCACAAGAATTCGCTCCTAAGTCACAACGATGTCAATTCAATCACAATTCTACGAAAACGTATGGAACTTCCCAAGTTCTACTCATCAAGCATTTTATCGGACACCTTGAGGGCATAGTCCAATTCAATCGATTATTCAAGGTAATACTCAAATTCGTTTCACAAAACTTCGTGGGTAATGAATGATTTCGAGTATACAACCATGTTCTAACAATAATCTAAACTAAAACGAATCAAATCGCCAAAACATCAAGAAACCTCAAGAACATCCAAAACCAAAAGTTTAGGTGTTCTTACCTTCGATCCGGTGGAGATGATGTTAATCCATGAATAAAACATCCAAAACATGTTGTTCTATGATTCTCTTACTCAAATCCATCCATTTATGTCAAGAAATCGCGAAGGAACGAAGGAAAAATGAAAATGGCCGGATAACTCACCTGTGCCATTAAATAGCCGATCCGCATGTGCCGCGGCCTGTGGCCACCAAAACGCCCAGAATCAGCTTAGTGCCGCGGCACACCGAGTGTGCCGCGGCACACGGTGCCCCCTTCAACACCAAAAAGGCACACCGTGCGCTTCGCTATTTCGACCATAACTCCTTCGTCTGAACTCCGATTGACTCACCGTTTGAACCATTGGAAAGCTAACTTGATGCTCTATAATGTTGCAAAGATTCAGAATTTTTGAAGTTTCCAAGAATTTATGGTGATTTTTACAAAGCCGAACTCATACTTAGAAAAGTCGCTAGTAATCCCGAACTCAACAAAACGACACCGAAACCCGAACCTGAATACGAACCGAAGATACGGTTACGAAGTACTCACAAAGACGAATCTAAGAGCTAGTAGAACACACGATTCCGACCACCCGAAGGCTCGAAATTCGACAACGGAAGGTAATTACCCCAAACTTTGGGAAATTACGAAAATGACCCAAATGCCCGAAAATCACCATACGACAACGAATAATCAAACCGAAGCTCACAACACGTATAACAACGTTAAATGAACTTACGAAAAACCCCAAACGACAGTCTCGAACGAGATTCGCAAGAACCGAACTCAAGCGCGGAAAAGTCGCTAAAAAGCACGGAACTCAACAAAGCAGCACCGAAACGAACTCGGATGACAAAAAGTGCAGAAATAAATATTCTCCGAATGACGAAACGGTCAAAAGCGAGTTTTTGAAACGGACCTCCACCGAAAAATGAAAATTACCGGAAATCCGAAATTGCGGATATTACATTCTACCCTCCTTAAAAGAAGTTTCGTCCCGAAACTTATAATTAGTAGGGAGAAGCAATATCCCAACAGGAAACCTCAACGAGATACACAAGAACGCATAACTTTCGCCCATTGGCGAAACGTTACAAGCAATGCGAAAGAATATACAGCGTGGAAACACGCCCCACGACGACCATAACAAAGACACCGGCAATGATTCATAACAATAACAATCAATTAACGACGCATCACATACCACATCATATGCACACATTTAATAAAAGAAACGTACGCGACAACAAGTCGCACCCGACTAAAACGGCTATGCATGTAAACAATTAGAGTATTACGATAGAAATCATTCCGATTCTCATCAACAAGAAAATGTCTGACGTCAAAACACAAACAATTCAAGATAACGGAAAACGAGAATACCAGATATTACATTCTATCCTATTAAAATTAAGTTTCGCCCCGAAACTTAAAATAAAACATCATGATAGAATAGAAACAAAACCAGAAAGTTCACGCAACAAATATGAATCTCTACACGAATTACAGCACAAAGTACGATACACAACTACATCACTGGACACCACCGGGCCCTCCCCGAGTAGGAACGAAAACCCGATTCCCGAACATCCTGGCAACGGACTCACAATGCACCGCTTGGTGCCCCAGTTGGCCGCACTTAAAACAATTAACCGGTGGCGAACGACAATTCTGTCTCGCATGGCCTACACGACTGCAGTTAAAGCAGGTCTTCACACTGATCATCTTACTCGCCTCTGGGGGTAAGGTTCTTAGACTGGTCAACCGAACGAGGAGTGTTCCCAGAAGGAAACTGCGAAGCAACAGGCTCACGGATCTCACTCCTCTGGCCTCTTGAAAAAATTCCTCGAGGTCTTTTGTCTCTTACTCTCTGAACCAGATTCCGTCACAGAAACGGCCATCTCAATGGCTAAAGATCGGTCCTGATATTCCTTCAGGGTGGTACACATGAGCGGAGCCATACTCTCACGGATATGGGGTTTCATGCGCATATTGAAGTATCGGACCTTGTCCGCTTCACTTCTCACTTAGATCACGAACATAAGCCAATCAAGCCGATTATAATCGACTATCGCCCGATATTGACACATCCCGGGCGAGCGAGAAAAATTCAACGATTCTCGCTCACGAATGTGCAACGGCAATACTGCTTCCACGGCGGTCTTAAACTCACCCATGTAGGTGTACGATCCGCAGCACTACAGGCGTGCCACCTCCAGCCTTCTTTGTCGAGTAGTAATCGAGCAACGGGTACCCTCCTATCATCCTGACAAGCTACAAGATCAAATATTCTCCCAACCGGAAGAGCCGCTTTTCCAACCTAACAAGTCGACGAACCCACAAAACGGGGCGGCTGCATCTTCATCACATCTCGTAACCACTTACTAGTTCCGTTATCCCTATTTGGGTTCTCATCCCGACGTACGGCCTGATTCATCTGCACTAACTGATCAACCACCTGACGAAGGATGGTGGCGGCGCCAACGTCAACATTAACGCTAGTCGAATATCCCTGATCTGTACTGAGCTGATTGGTACTCGGCAAGGAGGGAGTCGCCCTCTCCTGCTCCCGATTACGACCACGACCACGACCTTGACCACGGCCTCGACCTCGACCCCTTAGCATACTGAACGGACATCCAATCAGAATAACAAGATAAAACAATCCTCACATAATCGGGGAAAAATGCACGGATGTACCCTGTGTTCTCATAAATTTATACGGATGTACCACGTGTTTTGTAAATTGCACAGATGTACCTCGTGTTTTTTATAATCATGCACGGAAGTGCCAAATCGTCCAACATAACGGAGAGTGTTCTTCACTCGCCTGGTGTGCGACTATGAGAGTAAATTTAGGTATTTTTAAGACTGACTTGACCAAAGTACCCTATATGTAGTGAAATATATAACCTTTTTTAATCTCTTAAGTATCTCTTCAGGTTGTGCATATAAATATATTCTTTTTAAATGTTCAAAAACATGATAATTTTTTATCATTGTAATTTAATATTTCAACGAGCACGAACTGAAAACAATATCAATAACTTTCTTTACCATTTCGAGAAGTTTAAATTTTCACCATAATACATATAATAAATAGGAAAATTCATAAGAAGACAAAGTTTAATATAAAATAAAATTTGTTTATTTTTAGTGTAATTTAAATTTTGATCCGATTTCTTATAAACTTTTGAGCCGATTTTCACCATAATTTTTCTTATATTAAACAAATTATAAAATAGTTCCTATTCATTTTCCTATATTTTAATATAAAATTCTATAAAATAAAATTTGTAATTATAAAATAGTATCTTTTGATTTTTAAACTTTGTCTTTGCAAGTTCCTCTGTCTTAAATTGTTTTTTGAGTTTAATACAATTTTTTTTTATTTTCACCATACATTAATTTAATATTTTATTTTATATTAAACTTTATCTTCTTATGAATTTTCCTATTTATTATATGTATTATGGTGAAAATTTAAACTTCTCGAAATGGTAAAGAAAGGTATTGATATTGTTTTCATTTGTGCTCGTTGAAATATTAAATTACAATGATAAAAATTATCATGTTTTGAATATTTAAAAAGAATATATTTATATGCACAACCTGAAGAGATGCTTAGGAGATTAAAAAGGTTATATATTTCACTACTTAAAGGGTATTTTGGTCAATTCATCATAAAAATACCTAAATTTACTCCCATAGTCGCACTGTGCAAGTGAAGGACACTCTCCATTATGTCGATTTGGCTTGTACTTCCGCATGGTTATAAAGAACACGAGGTACACCTGTGCAATTTACAAAACATAGGGTACATCCGTGTAGATTTATGAGAACACAGGGTACATCAGTGCATTTTTCCTCACATAATCGACATAAGCCCAAAATCAGCAGCACAATGCAATATTCACACGTTCACATTGACAAAGATGAACGACCTATACCTCAGCATACACGGTTAAAACATTAAGCATACCATTGTGGTCCAACACCGGTAATATTTTAAAAAAAACAAGTTTATCGAGGTATTTGTTCGAATGATAATATAAAAAAAATTCGCGAGTTCGAAAGATTTTGCTGGGGTGAAATCTTGAAAGTACTTTGTTTAATACCTCGGTCATTGAAGTGGGGAACGATACCTAACAACGTATCCCGCCACTTAGGCATACAACCCAGATTTTCTGACGAGAATAATAATATAGCAACTCACTGCACGATTTAACCTCAATACATAAACACATAACGTTCTAAATTACGGAAGCCAAAGTTGTTTTGCAAAACAGAAATTTTCCAAAATCCTTTAGTTCATAAGCAAAATGACGGTAATATTTTACAATGTCCGAAGTATTTTAAAACACATTTTTCAAATACCGTCTGATTGTGTCATTTGAAAATACACGGCCCATTTGTCAAAATTTAACAAATTTTAAAAATCCATATAAACCATGGTTTGACCGCACCACCAAAATATTTTCCAAAAATCGATTTCTACAAAATTCTCAAATCGTAAAGTCCTTCAGAAACATTCACAAACTTACCCATAGTGGACAAAAATTACAACATTCCAAAAGCAATGAATTTAAAACCACATACTCAAATGGCAACTGTGGTCGCCAATTCAATCAAATGCATCTCGTGGTATCAAGTTTAAACACACAAAGAAAATCATTCATCTGAGTTTCTCACAAACTCTACCGTTGGTACCTTCACGTAACCCATCAAGGTTTACAACCTTCACACCATACCACCCACGCGGTGGTTCAAAAGTAAAACAACAATACGCCATTTATACTCATACCATGTGCCACAAGTATTAAACACGACTACATCACACAATCTTGTGTAAAGAAAATCATGCACCGCAATCAACTCACTAAGATAAAATCGAGATACACAGTATTACGCATAAAGGAGGAGACTTACATCCACAGTCGCACGGAGGTGACAATGCCACGATACTAATCTCGTCCGACAACATAACCGACACGTTGTGACCACGCACAACTCAACTTGTCACCCGACGACTCGAACGACAAGACAACACATTACTCGACAAAACATGACTTGAATGACCCGACACTGGGTTTCCGCAAACTGGCTCGATACCATAATTGTAACATCCCCAAAACCGTATGGGAATATTACACGCCGTAGACCCTTTCCACAAGGATCTACCAGCTAAACATCCATAAACAACCAAGTGTGCTTGCACTGTGGTCAAACAATAAAATGATACAGACCGATATGGTCACTGCACGTGAATACACAATCGATGAGGTCACACAACCCAATCGATAAAATTGACTTAAATAACATTACCCACACAGGGGTCGAAATACAATACAAATGGAAGACTCAAATTAACTCGACAACACAACAAAAATCAAAATAACTCGACTCATGATTAGTATCGCACTCGTCATCCTCTTGTGCTCCCGAATCTGCATGTACTGACGCAAACAGACATCCACCCCCGACATCGGGGTTAGTAAAACTCCACCGCTTTACTAGTGCAAGTATCAAATCATACGAAATGTAACAAGCAATTAATAATCGTGATCAAATATAATAATCAAGTATCAAATATCCTGGAGGTTTTCACAAGAGAAGATAAGCTATGAAGCATTCGAAAATAAGATTATCATCTCGAATTTTTAGAATTTCAAAACCTTAAGACCTCAAGTCCTTATTCACAAAACCTTTCGAAAACTTAAGGGCCTTAACCCAAAACTTGTTTCATAATTCAACAGATTTACAATACCTAAACATTTCCATAAATCTCGTGGGGCTCGGCCCAACATTCTTTCTTAAAACTTTTCCTGTAAAAACTTTGATTTGAAAAGTATCATGCTCATGACACCGTGATCCACTGTCACGTGTCTCCGTAGGTTCAACAACCCACACGGACTACATCACGCACAATTAAACAAACACAATCAATTCCGACACCGTGATCCACTGTCACGTGTCTCCGTAGGTTCAACAACCCACACAGACTATTAACCAAACATAACCAATTCCGACACCGTGATCCATTGTCACGTGTCTCCGTAGGCATAACAACCCACACGGACTATTAACCAAACATAACCAATTCCGACACCGTGATCCACTGTCACGTGTCTCCGTAAGCATAACAACCCGCACGGACTATATCAATCACAACAATCACACACACAGTCCTGACACCGTAGTCCACTGCCATGTGTCACCGTAAGCCCCGTCGAGCTCACCCGGTTGGACGCACTGTGTCTGAAACTCATGGTCCACTGCCATGCGTTATCGTAGGCCTCGCCGCTGCATCAAAGACGATTGGACCTCGCACCTCACTAAGTTCCGATCCCGTAGTCCATCGCCACGAATCCTCGTAGGTCCCGTCGAACCAACACGAGTGAACTTAGCGGTCACACACATATTCACATTCACATTACATACAACAACGAGCACAATTAATCAATCACCTTGATCACCACAAAATCGCATATCGCACGCAAATAACACAACCTCGACACTCGCAACAACTATCATCAATCAACGACATTTAACCAACATAACACACATTCGATACACAATACATCAGACAACCAAGTGTACAACCATCCCATATGTACGTCGCATTCCCGCACAAATGGCACAACGCCTAACACGTATACCGATATAACACTATTATCACAAAGCCTTCAAATTGCGGAAAACCCAACCAACTCAAACGGAACATATTTACGAAGGCAAGCAAAGTCATTATACATCTCATACGTAATTATCGGGTCGCAAGATACAAGTCGTATAGTAAGATACTTGCCTTAATAACCGCTACCGAGCGCTCCAAGAACACGGTTCGACCGGGAAGCTTGAACCCCAAAGAAGGCAACGAACGGAAGGGTTCCGACTCGAGTTCTTCACAAGAATTCGCTCCTAAGTCACAACGATGTCAATTCAATCACAATTCTACGAAACGTATGGAACTTCCCAAGTTCTACTCATTGAAGCATTTTATCGGACACCTTGAGGGCATAGTCCAATTCAATCGATTATTCAAGGTAATACTCAAATTCGTTTCACAAAACTTCAGGGGTAATGAATGATTTCGAGTATACAACCATGTTCTAACAATAATCTAAACTAAAACGAATCAAATCGGCCAAAACATCAAGAAACCTCAAGAACATCCAAAAACCAAAAGTTTAGGTGTTCTTACCTTCGATCCGGGTGGAGATGATGTTAATCCATGAATAAAACATCCAAAACATGTTGTTCTATGATTCTCTTACTCAAATCCATCCATTTATGCTGAAGAAATCGCGAAGGAACGAAGGAAAAATGAGAAATGGCCGGATAACTCAGTCCAGGCCATTAAATAGGCTGATCTGCACTGTGTGCCGCGGCACAGACAAGTGTGCCGCGCCCAGGCCACCAAAACGCCAGGAATCAGCTTAGTGCCGCGGCACACTGAGTGTGCCGCGCTGCACACGGATACCCCCTTCAACACCAAAAAGGCACACCGTGCAGTCTTGGCTATTTCGACCATAACTCCTTCGTCAGGAGTCCGATTGACTCACCGTTTGAACCATTGGAAAGCTAACTTGATGCTCTATAATGTTGCAAAGATTCAGAATTTTTGAAGTTTCCAAGAATTTATGGTGATTTTTACAAAGTTGAACTCATACTTAGAAAAGTCGTTTAGTAATCCTGAACTCAACAAAACGACACCGAAACCCGAACCTGAATACGAACCGAAGATACGGTTACGAAGTACTCACAAAGACGAATCTAAGAGCTAGTAGAACACACGATTCCGACCACCCGAAGGATCGAAATTCGACAACGGAAGGTAATTACCCCAAACTTTGGGAAATTACGAAAATGGCCCAAATGCCCGAAAATCACCATACGACAACGAATAATCAAACCGAAGCTCACAACACGTATAACAACGTTAAATGAACTTACGAAAAACCCCAAACGACAGTCTCGAACGAGATTCGCAAGAACCGAACTCAAGCGCGGAAAAGTCGCTAAAAAGCACGGAACTCAACAAAGCAGCACCGAAACGAACTCGGATGACAAAAAGTGCAGAAATAAATATTCTCCGAATGACGAAACGGTCAAAAGCGAGTTTTCGAAATGGACCTACGCGAAAAATGAAAATTACTGGAAATCCGAAATTGCGGATATTACAATTGGGATCGGCCGTAGACTTGGGGAGCTTTATGTGTTGGAGCAGCTACAAGTTTCTAATGTTTCTGCCTCTAGTGTTGATTTGTCGTCTTTTCATTTAAGTCAATCATCTTTTAATTTTTATCTTGGGCATTCTCGTTTGGGACATGCGTCAGCATCACATTACAGTTTTTAACCTCTACTGGTGTGTTAGGTCTCTTGAACAATCATGATATTTCTAATTGTTGTGGTTGTAAACTGGCAAAATTTGTTGCTTTACGGTTTAATAAAAGTGCCACTCGTTTTTTTGCTCCCTTTGATGTTGTGCATTCTGATATGTGGGGTCCATCTCCAGTATTATTTAAAGGAGGTTCGAGATATTATGTTTCATTCATAGATGATTGCACTCGTTATACATGGGTTTATCTTATGAAGCGCAGGTCTGATTTTCTCATCATATATAGCAATTTCAGTGCCTTTGTCAAAACCTAACACTCTGGTGTCATAAAATGCTTTCGATGCGATTTAGGAGGGGAATATACCTCCAATGATTTTACTCAGTTACTAGCATCCGATGGCACTGTGCACCAGTCATCATGTACTGATACCACTCAGTAGAATGGTGTAGCAGAAAGGAAACATCGACATCTTGTATAAACTACACGGTCTTTGTTACTATTTTCCGCGGTTCCTAGTTTCTTTTGGGGATAAGCTCTTCTGACCGTTGCCTATGTGATTACCGGGATGTCTCCTTATGAAAAGTTGTATGGGAAATTACCTGATTATTCTTATTTACGGGTCTTTGGGGGTACCTGCTTTGTTTTACAACCTCACGCCGAGCAGAACAAGTTGTCTCCAAAGTAGGATCTATGTTTTCTTGGGCTACAGTATTGGTCATAAAGGATATCCGTGCTATGAATCGGCAAGTCAGAAAGTATATGTCTCTCGGCATGTCACCTTTTTGGAGCATATTCCATTCTACACCATTTTTGTTCAGTCTCATGACATGACTTAGTTAGAACTTCAGACCAATGATCCTTTTAGCATTGACAGTGATAACACTCCATCTGATGCTTCTGATACTCCCGCGGCTCCAGACAGCCCTCCTGATGTGCCCACAACTCCAGAAAGCCCTCCTGCTCCAACACCTATTGCGACCCAGGATCCTCCGCCACCATAGAGGTCTACGCGTACTCGAAAGACCACTAAGCTTCCAGATTTTGCATATTCCTCTTACTCGCCAGCTTTTTGCATCCTTTACTGCCAATATACACAGTTTCTCTGAACCGACATCCTACAAAGAGGCTGTCTCTGATCCTCTTTGGCAGAATGCTACGGCTGAGGAGCTTATAACTCTTTATCAGACTCATACATGGGATCTGGTACAGCTCCCACCCGGAAAGCATACGATCGGTTGTCGTCGGGTTTACAAGATCAAACAAAAGTCTGATGGGCCCGTTAAACATTATAAGGCCAGAATCATTGTAAAAGGATACTCGCAAAAGTATGGTATGGATTATGAGGAGACCTTTGCTCGAGTTGAAAAAATGACGATTGTTCGCACTCTGATTGCTGTTTCTTCCATTCGGTAATGGAAGATCTTCCAGATGGATGTCAAGAATACATTCTTTAATGGTGATCTTCACGAGGAAGGATACATGTCTCCTCCCCCAGGAATTGCTCACCAGCCAGGTGAAGTTGTCAGATTCGGAAAGCTTTATATGATCTCAAACAAGCCCCTCATGCTTGGCTTGAGAAATTCTATACAGTGATTACTTCTCTTGGATTTACTCCTAGTAATCACGATTCAACATTATTTGTTAGATGTATGAGTGCAGGTTGGATTCTCCCATCCTTATATATTGATGACGTGATTATACTGGTGATGATCACGATAGTATTGAGTCCTTGAAACGTGATTTGGTTTATCGTTTTGCTATGAAATACTTGGGCTTACTGTGTTATTTATTGGGAATTGAAGTTGCTCAATCGCCAAAGGGTTATCTTTTATCTTAGAAGAAGTATATTTCAGATTTGATTTAACACACACGGCTCTCTGACAACCGGACAGTTGATACGCCTCTAGAGAGTATTGCCAAGTATTCTCCAATTGACAGTGTCCTCTTATCAGATCCGAGGCTTTATCGTACCATTGTGGGAAGTTTGATTTTCCTTACTGTAACTCGGCCAGATATTGCTCATGCAGTTCATGTGGTTAGCCAGTTTGTCACTGCTCTTTCTACTGTTCATTGGGGAGCTGTTCTTCGTATTTTGCGATATCTTCGTGGTACTCAGTTTCGAAGCCTTGTGTTTCCTTCCATGTCCTCTCTTGAGCTGCGTGCCTATAGTGATGCTGATTGGGATAGCGATATTCATGATCACAAATCCACTAGTGGTTATTGTATTTTTCTTGGAAATTCGTTGGTTTCATGGAAGAGTAAAAAACAGGATGTTTTCTCTCAATCGTCTATAGAATCTGAGACTATTTGGTTGCGATGGCTCCTTGCAGATATGGGTGTTCACATTTCTCAGCCTATCCCGTTGCACTATGACAACGAAAGTGCGATATTGATTGCCAAGAATTCGATGTTCCATGAGCGGACAAAACATGTTGAGATTTATTGTCATTACAATTGTTATCACCTTCAGCAGGGGACTATTTCTCTCTCTCATGTTCCATCCACCTTGCAGATTGCTGATATGTTTGCGAAGGCCTTGTCTGCTCCTCGATTCATTATTTTGTCTGACAAACTCTCAATACTTATTGCTGTCGCATTATGAGTTTGAGGGGGGATGTTAGCCTAATAAAGTTATTGGGCTCCTTTTGTTTTAGGCTTTCTTATAGCTCTTTAGCTAGGTTAACCCTAGATAGCTTTCCTGTTTATAATTATCTTTTTCTTTCTTTGTACACACACTTTTGATTCAATAATGAAACCCTAACAATCTTTTATCTCAATTGTTTATTAGTTTACAGTATCGCTATTGATAGGAAAAATTTGCTCAATTTTGATATTTCTGACGAACATCGTGGCGATTTGGCGCAAATGTTTATTGATGATGATGTTGATCGTTGGCTCTATGAATTTAAGCATGTTGTAGCTCATCTTTTGGACATTTTGCAATGAGGTCGACCATGATTCGATAATGAATCGTCTAGTAAGAGAGGATAACGACAGAGATAAAGATGAAGTAGGGTAATTATTAACTGTTAGGATATTATTTTATAGGGAAATTCTCAATGGTGCCCTGGTGTAATTAGCTTTTCCAAATGGTGCCATTTCGTGTTTTGATCTTACGAATGACACCCTTAAAGTAAGTGATTACACTAATAATACCCTCCCGTTAATGAAAATATTAATCAAACGTTAAATCAGTATTATTTTGGGGAAATTCTCATTGGTGCCTTTTTGTAAATGCTTTTCTAAATGGTGCCATTTCGTGTTTTGGTATATATAAAAAGCTTGGGAAAAAGTTACCAACAAATATTAAATAAAAAATTACCAAAAATGTTAAATTTGAAGTCCTAAACTTGGATAACTTATGATAATTTGCATTCGTCTTGGAATCTCCAAACCTCAAATGCCGATCAACACCATGTCTTCTCAAATATCATTCTGTAGCTTTCTTCACTTGATTATTATAGATGATACAAAATTATAATTAGTAAGGATATTATCGAGATAAATCATGATCTCTAAATAAATAAACCAACCAAACCAAGTAATCCACCATTCATCAATATCATCCCTGTGAAATCTGCAATAAAACATATCATTTACAACAAGAACAAAACAAGCTTGATGTAACTATATATAGATATAGATATCTATAAGTGTGACGATATGTACTTTTTAAAGTTGATATAAACACAATATACACACACACACACATATATATATATATATATATATATATATATAGGGGTAGGTTCAGATGAGATGCAATTTAAGTTAAGAAATGATAATGAATTTCATCCATAGATCTTGATAAATGGATGGCCTGGATTTATTCTCACAAAAATTTGATGCATATAATGCAATATTTTAATGCATCGATATTTTGATGCATATAATGTATATTTTAATACATTGCAATTTTGATGCACAAAATGCATATATTTCATACATAATTAGTACAAAACTCATGCATATTCGCAATTCGCAGGATAAGAACCATTCTCATTTGATCCTAAATATATATATAATATTGCAGGTGATTAGTTCCAATCCAAATACTGATAAATCGAACCGGCCCATGAACTGGCCTAGTCCGTGAACCGATATTTTTGGTAAGTTTTTCTAGTTAATATTTTTTGGAAATTTTTTCTATTTATATTTTTTGGTATTTTTTTCCCAAGGGCACCATTTGGAAAAGCCAATTGCAAAAGGGTACCAATGAGAATTTTCCCAAAAATAATATTGATTTAACGTTTAATTAACATTTTCATTAACGAAAGGATATCATTAGTGTAACCACTTACTTTAAGGGAGCCACTCGTAAGATCAAAACACGCACCATTTGAAAAACCCAATTACAGAAGGACACCATTGAGAATTTCTCTATTTTATATCTATTTAGTTCTTGTGATAATTGTGATTTCTTTTGAGTTATTTTATTTATATTTGCCCAGGGCCCAAATTACCCTACTAGTATAGATAGAGATTTTTGTGAATTAAAAGTAGATTTTATTCCCTTTATTAGATCATTTTGGCATTCATCTTGACTTGATATATTGGTTTTATGTGTTCTTGTTCGTATTTACGCTTACATTGTGATCGTTGAAACATTAATCCCATATCGGGTAATTACAAGTCTTGCACTTAATATATAAAGATCATGGACTACTCCTCTCATTGCCAACTGTTTTTGACATGGAACCCAGACTTTAACATGGTATCGGAGCATGCTCTCTACACGTGCAAGCCCAACGACCCACGATGTTCTAGCTCCGCGCCACCCGAATTCGTCACGAGCTTGCCGAGATCGAAGTCTGGCATGAATATGGTTTGGGTGATTGTGGATCGTTTGACCAAGTAGGCACATTTGATGGGCATCAAGGATACTTGGGGTCCGGAGAGGTTGGATCGTATGTTTATTGCACAGATTGTGAGGCTTCACGTTACTCCAAAGTCTATTGTTTCGGATCGAAATGGCCATTTTTGTATCGCACTTTTGGCAGGCGGTACATAAGGCGTTGGGTACTCGTTTGCGTTTGAGCACTTCTTTTCATCCTCAGTCAGATGGGCAGTCAGAACGCACTATCCAGACATTTGAGGATATGTTGCGTGCTTGTGCTCTTGATTAGAGCAGTGACTGGGAGGAGCATTTACCACTGATCAAGATGGCACCGTATGATGTGCTTTATGGGCGGCGATGTCGATCGCCGATTTGCTGGAACGAGGCGTCCGATTTGGTCGGGACCGAACCGGATATCACTATGGAGATGAGGCGAAAGGTGGAATTAATTCGGGAGAGGATGTTGACTGCTCAGAGTCGACAAAAATCCTATGCTGATGTCCGTCGTCGACCTTTGGAATTCGGGGTGGGAGACCACGTTTTGCTAAAGTTGTCGCCGACGAGGGGAGTTTTCTGCTCGGGAAGTAGGGAAAGTTGAGCCCGGTATTTATTGGGCCCTTCGAGATTCTCGAGAGACTCGGCAAGTTGGCATACCGATTGGCGTTGCCTCCGGCCTTGAGTCACGTTCATAACATTTTCCATGTTTCCCAGCTGAGGAATATATTTTGGATCCTAGTCACGTCATCATCTATGGTGAGATTGATATCGCTGAGGATATTACCTTCGAGGAGCGTCCCTTGAAGATCTTGGAGCACCGTGAGAAGCGACTGAGGCATAAGACCATTCCTTTGGTCAAGGTGCAGTGGTCGAGGCATGGTGTCGAGGAGGCAACTTTGGGAAACCGAGGATAGCATGTGTGCTAGGTACCCCGAGTTGTTTGTTTCTTAAGTTTCGGGACGAAACTTGCTTTTAGAGGGGGAGAATGTAATATCTGCATTTTTCTTTTTCTGGTATTTTCGTTTTGGTGTATTTTTTGTTCTTAGTGACTCGGTTGTAACTGTATTGGTATTTTGAGAATACTTATTACTGGACTTTTTCTCATCCGAGCTTGTTTCGGACTTGTTTTACTCAATTCCGCGTTTATTGACTTTTCCGTCGCTATTTGGTTCGATTCTCGTAATCGTTGTTCGGAACCGCCATTTCGGGGTTGCCGTAAATCCATCTTATGCTATTATACGTGTTGTGAGCTTTTATTTGATGTTTCGATCGTGTATCGCGTGTTTCGGGTGTTTGGAGCCGTTTGGTAATTATGTTGCCTAGCACGCGCTATTTCTGTTGTATAGCGCACACTAGTGTCATTGAGTAGCGCACACTACGTTCGTTTTGTAGCGCGTGCTAACGAATCGAGCATAGTAGTGGCAGTAGGTTGTTTTTGCTCTCTGCTCTCTGGACGAGCAGTTTAGCGCACAGTATGATTTAGACTTAGCGCACGCTGGGTGTCCGGTAGCGCGCGCTAATTCGGTAGTCCAGACTGGGAAAAATGTTTCTGGACTCGGTTTGGTGTTCAGGTAGCGCACGCTATGGCCCGATAGCATGCGCTATCGAGGGGCTGTTAGCGCACGTTATTTTCTGGTAGCGCACGCTAACGGGTCAGTACTACAGGTTCTGGACTGGTTTCGGCTGGGTAGCACACGCTAACTGTGGATCCTTAGCGCATGCTAAGTTCTCTGGTAATATATACCAGAGAGTTGACCCTGATTCGCTACTTTATTCATTTCTTCTCCTTCCCCGCGGTCGAGCGATCCTTTAGGCGATTTGGAGGCAATTTCTTCTTCCAATCACTTCAGATATCATTTCCCTTGAGTTCTTGGTGTAGATTAATAACATCTACTCGTGTTTTTCGTCCTTATTCCAAGGTAATCTCCTAGAACCCTGTTTTGGAAAATTTAGGGTTTTTTGAGTTTTTGTCCGATTCATTCCGTATTGTTGATTAATCCATGATGTATATGATTAATCTTGGTGGTATTCTTGTTTTCTCTACGAGTTCATGCTAAGTTTCGTGATATTTGTGAAATCGAGAGGGTTCCATTGTGATCCGTCCTTTTCGTTGTTTGGTACGAACTTATATGAATCGTAGGTGGGTTTTCGGGTGTATTCCATTTCCGTACTCGTTTAGAAATGGTTGTGATTGTGTTCTTCGAATTGTTAGGTTCGGGTTTATCGGTTCCTAGCGGTCGTGGTTGATTTTTTTTTCCGTTCGTGTCGTCGTCAATTACTCAAGACAAGTACTCTTGGAAAATTTTATGCTTAACATGAAATGGTTATGTATTTGTTTGTGCTATACTCACTCCGGGAGGGTCTGACGAGGCCTCGGGGGAATCCGGGACTTCACTCTGGATTCACGAGCTTGATTCGCTAGCCAGCCCGGGAGGGTCCTTAGAGTCCTCGAGTGGGATCAGTGGCTTCACCCCGGTCCTAGGCGATGCGTGTGCGTGATTTATTTTATGATATGGCCACCTAGGTAGGGTCTTTAAAGGCCTCGAGTGGGACCAGTGGATTCACCCCGGTCATAGGCAAGATGATTATTGGCTGTTTGTTTCCAAAAATGACATATATCTGGTTTTGGATTTTGAAATGACTTGATGCATGTACTATGAAATGTGTAAGCGAATGGTTTACCTTGATTACTTGTACTAGCGTAATTGCTAACGTCTTTGGGGACCCGTTTTGGAGAAATTCTTGTTATGAATTTCAGGTTATGTTCAGCCGGACGAGCGGGCATTGAGACAGTACGAGGATGCTGGCTAGGGTTGTTGACGTGTGCAAATGAGTTTTCTTATTTCCGTTGTCCATTTCGATGTGGTTGTTTTCAAACTTGTGAACTTATAGATAGTACTAGCGAGTACTTAGGCATTTTCACTAGGATTATGATTTGTATTATTAAATTTTATTTATGATTGTCACGTGATGTTTGTTTCGCCGGTTATGTCAGGCGTTTTATTTAATTTTTGTCTTGATGATGTGTGTTGTAATACCACGAGTATTCCATGCTGTTAAAAACTTGTACCTCTTTTTAATGATTAAATAATGTGCTCCATCACGATGTTTTTACTTTTATACGTAGTATGTTTAGACCGTGTTGTGACGTATAAATTCTTGAAAGTACTTATTTGTATTATGATGTGATTTCTTGATGTTGATGATATGTCGATGACTTACCTTGATGTTGTTGGGCAATTATCGGTGTGAATATAACGGTGGCCAACGTCTTGTTCCCCGAGAAATTGCTGGATGAGTCTAAAGGGAAGTCGTGTTGCAAGGATTAAATGTAATATTATAACTTAGTGTATTAAAATGAACATTACGTACATTAACCGAGAGCATTACGTACGCTATCCGCATAACATTACGTACGTTAAAGCTTAGACTTTACATACGTAATGCAGTCTTCGACCGAGATTCTCGATCCCACGTGGTCAAAGCAACTTTCAGCGCGGCAACTTTCATACGTAACTGAGCATTACGTATGTAACTCGGCGATGCATTACGTACGTAATGGGCTATGTCATTTCGGGCAGTAGCCTCTGGACAACACTTACGTACGTTAATTATCGGCTGTAACATATGTAAGGATGGTTATGTACGTAAGGCCTTATGCATTACGTACGTAATGATAACCTGGTGTTATAAAATAACATTCCCCTCTTTCATTTCCTCCCCCCCTTGAACACTTCTCATCCGAAAATCATCCTCAAACCCTCCAATTTAAATTTTGAGCCTTCCGAGCCGTGTGTTACCGTGATAGAGTGGATTAATCAAGCCCCGGAGAAGGTTTTTGAAGATGTTGTCCTTTCATCCTTCTTCGTCCTTGTTGTTCTTCCTCGTATCTCGTCGAGTAAGGTAAGTTCTTCAACCTTTGGATTCATCTCAGTGTCGTTAGTTGAATTGTACTAGTTTCGGATGCCTTGGGTAGTTTAAGAACTCTTGATAATGATCGAACCGGTATAAACTAATCACAATTGTTAATCGAAACCTATCAAGCTAGTATTTTATATGGATTGTAGTAGTACTCATAGTTGGATTGCAAAACTCAATCGAACTTGTAAATAATCAACCCATAGAATCGTCTTATTATGGATAGCATCCGATTATCGTATTATGAACTTGTTGGTAATTCCTTAATGAATTAATTGACAATTACCAAATCGAATAGGCTATCGAATACATTAAGATTTCGTGAATTTTGTGCTTAAGCATTTTCAAAACCCAAAACCAGACATGTCTTTTCCGGAAAACAAACAATCAATAATCAATTTGCCTAGGCCCGGGCTATACCACTGGTCCCACTCAAGGCCAATAAGGACCCTCCCGAGCTGACCATATCATAAAACAAATCACGCACAGGCATCGCCTAGGACCGGGGCTATACCACTGATCCCACTCGAGGCCTCTAAGGACCCTCTCGAGCTGGCTAGCGAATCAAACTCGTGAATCCCGGGCTAAACCATTGGATTCCCTCGAGGCTCTGTCGGACCCTCATGAGGTGATCAAAGCACACACAAATACATCACCATTTCATGTTAAGCATAAAGGTTTCCAAAAATACTTGTTGAATAATTGACGACGACACGAATGGAAAGGAAATCAAGCACGACCGCTTGAAACCGACGAAACCGAACCTAACGATTCGAAGAATACAATCACAACCATCTCTAAATAAATACGGAAATGGAATACACCCGAAAATCCATCTAAGATTCATATAAGTTCGTACAAAAACAACGACGAGGACCGGTCGCACCCGAACCCTCTCGATTTCACAAAAACAATGAAACTTGCCATGAACTCGTAGGGAAAACAAGAGTACTACAGATATTAATCATATATATCATGGATTAGTCAACAATACAGAACGAATCGGAAAAAAACTCAAAACGCCCCAAATTTACTAAAAATAGGGTTCGAGGAAATTACCTTGGATTAAGGATGAAGAATAAGTGTTGGTGTTGTTAATCTTTACCAAGAACACAAGAAAATGATGGCTAGGAATTGCAAGACTTCAAATCGCTCGGAAATCGCCCAAGAATCACCCAAGAACCGGAAAGAGAGAGAAATGGGAGAGAAATGAAAATCTGGGTCAACTCCCTGGTTTTTATAGCCAGGGAGCTTTAGCGTGCGCTAACGATTTAAGGTTAGCATGCGCTACCGAGTCATAATATAGTCCAGAACCTACGGTTCTGGCCCGTTAGCGTGTGCTACAAAAGATTAGAATGTGCTAACAGCCTCTCGATAGCGCGTGCTATCGGGCCATAGCGTGCGCTACCTGGGCATCAGATCGAGTCCAGAAGCAATCTGCCCAGTACTGGACTGCCGGATTAGCGCGCGCTACCGGACACCCAGCACGTGCTAAACCTCACCAATAGCGTGCGCTACAACAAAATCTTAGCGTGTGCTAATCTGCTCGTCCAGAGAGCAGAGAGCAGAAACAACTCAATGCCACTGCTGGGCTCGAGTCGCTAGCGCGTGCTACGAAGCAAACGTAGCGTGCGCTACAATACGATGCTAGCGTGTGCTACATAACAACAATAGCGTGCGCTAGGCAAAGGATAACAATGGCCCCAAAACACTAAAACATGAACGAAATATCAAACGGAAGCTCACAATACGCATAATGACGTAAGATGAATTTACGGCAACCCCAAAACGGCAGTTCCGAACACAATCACGAGAATCGAACCACTTAGCCATGGGGAACTAGTAGACGCAGAATTGGATGACAAAAAGTCCAGAAATACATATTCTCGAAATACCAATACAGTTACAAGCGGGTCGTCAAAGATGAAAAAAATACACCAAAAATAAAAATACCGGGAAAAGAAAATGCGGATATTACAGGATCATCGATAAATATTTTCTAAAAAATAGAAACAATAATCCAAGAGAAAGCACTAGTTACTAGTACAAGTCAATTTAGTAGTGGTTTGCTAAGATCTCAAACCAAATTAATTTTTTATTTTTTTTTTAAAATTTGGGGACATCACTGAATTAGATATACTTGACATCCGTACGGTTGGATCGTCGATAAATATTTTTAAAAAATAGAAACAATAATCCGTGAAAAGCACTAGTTATTGTAATAGTCAATTTAGTAGTGGTTTGGTAAGATCTCAAACCGAATTAATTTTTTATTTTTTAAAAATTTGGAAAAATAACTCAATTAGATACATGTTGACATCTGTACAGTTGGATCATCGATATTTTTTTAGAAATAAAAATAATAATCCATGAAAAGCACTAGTTACTATACTAGTCAATTTAGTAGTGGTTTGCTAAGATCTCAAACCAAATTAATTTTTTATTTTTTGAAAATTTGGTAACATCATTCACTTAGATATATGTTGACATCCATACGGTTGGATCGTCGAGAACTATTTTTAAAAAAATAGAAATAAAAATCCGGGACAAAGCATTAGTTACGTGTACTAGTCAATTTAGTAGTGCCCTACTAAGATGTCACACCAAATTAATTTTTTATTTTTTTAAAAATTTGGGAAGATCACTAAATTAGATATATATTGACATCAGTATGGTTGGATCATCGATAAATATTTTCTAAAAAATAGAAATAATAATCCAGAACAAAGCACTACTTACTAGTACTAGTCAATTTAGTAGTGGTTTGCTAAGATCTCAAACAAAATTAATTTTTTATTTTTTGAAAATTTGGGAACATCACTCAAATAGATATATATTGACATCCATATGGTTGGATCATCGATAAATATTTGTAAAAATAGAAACAATAATCCATGAAAAGCACTAGTTACTATACTAGTCAATTGAGTAGTGGTTTGCTAAGATCTCAAACCAAATTAATTTTTTATTTTTTGAAAATTTGGTAACATCACTCACTTAGATATATGTTGACATCCGTACTGTTGGATCTTCGAGAATTATTTTATAAAAATAGAATCAAAAATTCAGGACAAAGCACTAGTTACGAGTACTAGTCAATTTAGTAGTGCCCTACTAAGATGTCACACCAAATTAATTTTTTATTTTTTTTTAAATTTTGGAACATCACTAAATTAGATATATATTGACATCGGTATGGTTGGATCGTCGATAAAAATTATCTAAAAAATAGAAACAATAATCCAGAACAAAGCACTAGTTACTAATACTAGTCGATTTAGTAGTGGTTTGCTAAGATCTCAAACGAAATTAATTTTTTATTTTTTGAAAATTTGAGAACATCACTTAATTAGATATATCTTGACATCCGTACGGTTGAATTGTCTATAACTATTTTATAAAAATAGAAACAATAATCTGTGAAAAGCACTAGTTACTAGTAATAGTCAATTTAGTAGTGGTTTGCTAAGATCTCAAACCAAATTAATTTTATATTTTTTGAAAATTTGAGAAAATCACTCAATTAGATATATGTTGACATCCGTACGGTTGGATCGTCGAGAAGTATTTTTCGAAAAATAGAAACAAAAATACGGGACAAAGCACTAGTTACGAGTACTAGTCAATTTAGTAATGCCCTACTAAGATGTCACACCAAATTAATTTTTTATTTTTTTTTAAAATTTGGGAACATTACTAAATTAGATATATATTGACACCGGTATTATTGGATCTGTAACACCCCCAGATTTAATCGAAAATATTACAGCGCCGTGGGCCCCGAGATGGAACCCACAAGGCTGAAGGAAATTTTCGCAAACATTTACAAATGCCCAAGAGGCTAACAACAGTACTATCTTTAAAATATTTGAAGACTATATAAAATCTGTTTATCAAAACCGTCGTAAAAGCTCATTTGAAATCGCAAGGCCAAACGGCCGACAATCAAAAGTTTAGAAAACGATTTCCAAAGTAATCTCAGTTACCAGATACCAAAAGAGCATTTCAAAATACTCACGCAGCGGAAAAAGACCAACTATAAAGATACTCTAGCAGCGGAAATACAAGAACCAATCAAGAAACTCAATACACAAAACATGTCCTAGCCAGTATCCTCTGGGAAGCTCATCTCTTCACGACCGCTACAAGCTCGATACTCCAAGAACCTAAAAAGAAAGCCCACGACGGGGTCAGCCATAATATCCAACAATGATGTCAATCACATCAGAATTATAATTACATACCAATGAGAATAAGAATACGACCAAAGTAATCTTATCGTCATAACTTTACCAAAGTTCACATCTCGCAACCTCAACAACATGATAAGCCCATAACCAACCATCTGTACTGTATCTCAACGGAACCCCAAGGTTCTCAAAGCATCATCATAAATCACGGTTACGAAATCTACTAACTTAGTCCAATCCCAATCCATCGGGTGACATCATCACATCTCGACTCAATAATCGATTATCCACTAAAGACAGTTACCAAAGGAATACAGAACATACCTCAAGATGCACAATCTCATTACAATCATGTCAGTCTAATCCCAGATCATATCAAAGCAACATGCGAACACGGTCCTAACACAAGACCTACAAATGCATACTCATGTGACAACGTCAATATGCTCAAAAAGAATAATAATGTATACTCAATGGCAATCCCATGATCTAGCGCCCTCAGCATTGATCCCAAGATGATCCTATAAGATCAACAAGAGGTGCATAACCAATAATATACATGTAATAACACATATAAAACCAACGATGCGAATCCACATGATTCCATCAATACAACACTGGGTAATCCAATGATCCAGCGCCCTCAGCATAGATCCCAAGATGATCCCGTCGGACCAACACGAGGTGGAAAACCCCGTCCAATGATCCAGTGCCCTCAGCATAGATCCCAAGATGATCCCGTCGGACCAACACGAGATGGACATCTGATCCAGCGCCCTCAGCATAGATCACACGATCCCATCGGATCAACACAACATAAACAACACAATTATGCATACACATATGCAAATCAAAATGTTCATAAACCTGAACAACATATGAATCAAATATGAACGACACTATGATCAAACAACTAGGACGACTTCATGTTCAACAACATGAATGACAACCTGCATGATCAACATCATTAACACTAAACCGAATCAAACTAAGATACTTGTCCCGAGTCCTTCAGGAGGAATCTCGATGTCAAATCATCACCGACAATTATCCTCAATGCTCGGCGATCCAAACGTACAATGAACTATAGATACTCATATCCTCGTCTTTACCATAATGTAACCTCGATACCCAAACATACCAATAACTGAGATAAAGCATATACATTATGATTTACCTCCCAGAATCGGAAGAACGATATACAATCTAAATACCCAGAGTTCACAATAATAATCATCGCTATATGCATTATAAACGAAATGAAACTGAAACCATTCATTAAATATTATGACTGAGCAAGTAATAACTTGCCTCGATACCGATACCACAAAGCTGCTACCGAACACATTACCTTTGTCTATGAGCTCCTCAGCCCCAATCAAAAGCAACACAACGGACATACTCGAACACGACCGCAACATCCGGTTATAATCGCCGATCAATAATCTCAACCTATCGAAGTAATCAAATAACACATATCCGATAACAATCAACAACCGAAAAAACTAACCAATCGAACTCAACGGTTCAACACAACCGCGAATAAACGCAGTCAGAACAAACCAAATCAAACCATCACGAATTCATAATCAAAACACAAAAATACTGCACTGTCTGCCTACTTAGCGCACGTTAAACGCATAACGTAGCGTGCGCTAAGTTGCTCCCGTTAGCGTGCGCTAGCCAGTAAGCTTAGCGTGCGCTAATGCTGTACAGTGGCATGCATTCTAAGCATCGTCTAACACTTCCATCATATAAATGATCAACTCATCTCGATATTAAGGATTTCATAACATATTCGATTCCAACTTTTATCTTTAAACACGAATCAACAAGATTCCTTCTTGTTCATATTTGGTAAATTCATAGAACAATTTACCGGTTACTATCATGAATAATCATATTCCAAAATCATCCGTAACCTTTCCAATTTCCAGTTCTTATTCATAACAATCATGACATATATAATTCAATAGTTCTTCAAGAACACGAATTATCCGAATTCACGTTCATGATCCATAAAATGACATAATCCGATGTGTTCTAACATCTAAAAATCCTTATTTATCATGATCTTCGGCATACAATTCATATAACTTCAAGAATCACAATAGCACCATCATAATCGTTACCATACGAAGTAACCAACAAAACATCAAAAATCCGAGTTGAAGAAGGGAATTACATCAACATATCTCTTGAATTCCATCCAAAACCATACGAAACATATCAATACTCATATATTGATAACAACACTAACTTAGTTCGGTAATCCAACTCGTTATCATGCTCATCAACTTGAATATATGATAATCATCAACTCAAGAACATCAATAATCAATCCAAATGAAATCCAAAAGTGAAGAATTATTACCTTGTATAGACGAACTATGAAGGAGAACAATCAACTTCATTCCAAGAATCATCAATAATTTCAAGAACAAGACTTTAATCCATGTTCCTCAGCTTAATCTTTCTTAAATATCATCATCTCTCAGTGTTTGGGACCTCAAACTTCTCTCTAAAAACTCTCTCTCTCTCTCTCTCGATTGCAAGGAATGAATGGACGAAATGAAGGATAATGCCCAACTACACATATATATACTGTATATTATTAACGTGCGCTAACATCTCATGTTTAGCGTGCGCTACAGCCTTAGCGTGCGCTAACTGACTTTGTTAGCGTGCGCTATCGCAGCCCAGAGGCTACTGCCTTGCTTCGTAAACTAGCTTACGTACGTAATGCCCATGTATTAACGTATGTAAAACATCATGTCTAGCATACGCAAGTCTTTGCCCTTAGCATGCGCTATCCGAAGTTGACTTACTACAGTATACACCTACCACGAAGATGCTCGTGACCCACATGCCGAAAGCAACCAATAAAGCCAAGATTCCCTGTTGACCGATCTGATTAGCGTGCGCTATAAATATACATTAGCGAGCGCTAATAGTTCACAACAAACATCCGTTGACCTTGTCGGTACATGCGCCGAAAGTGACCGGGTCCACACATAGATTCCTTCAGATTTGGTCTGTACTAACGTGCGTTTTCTTTTTCCTCTAGCGTGCACTAAACGAGAACAATAGCGTGCGCTAGGAATGCATATTAGTGTGCGCTAATAATGCTACACTTAGCCGTTTCCCGCAATTTCTGTCCAACGTCTCGACATACCAAAAATGAACATACGACACACTGAACACAAATACTGAATCCAATAATATTCTCATACGATATACCCAATTTCAAAAGTGTGATAACCTGATACACTACATTCTCAATTGTAATTGTCTACCAAATACGACAATTATACCAATACTGACATCTCAGTCCTTTATTATTTTATCCATACTGTACAGATTCCACGTTGTACAACATAACTCAGATAAAATAATATTAAACAACAGTAGTAGAAATTCCGGATATTACATTCTACACCACTTAAAATAAGTTTCGGCCTCGAAACTTGCAAGCCATCATACAAACAAACAAACATACCGTTCAACCCAAAATATCCCAAAACCATCACGATAATGATCAATCATCATCACTATAGAATAACCACAACAACATACTTACCAATGCGCAAAGTCGACAATCTCCTGAGATACTAGCTAGTGACCTCACTGTAAAATCTCAATACACTTTACAATCACAATTCCTTGAGTCTCAACAAAATATATCATCTTCGGATGAAATAATCTGCCCGAATCAAATTCTGTCTTCCAGATTACATAATCAGGTCTCAATTCCGATAAGACGAATAATACACAATACATCTTCGAAACAACTGCCCAAAACGACATGAATCCCGAGACACCGACACAAAATCCGAACGCTCAGATGATCACCAACAATGATCAACCAATAATTCAACCGAATTTATCATCGACATGATAAATTCCAATATGACTGACCAGACGTCAAAACACAACCGAGAATATCATCAACATGATAAACTCCAATATGACCAACCAGAACCACAGAAATCGATATACAAACGAATAAAGTTCTCAAAACGACACGCCAATCACATACAGTGGATCTCAATAAACACAACCGACTGTTGAACGAACCTCTCAGGCGTACGAACAACCAGTCACAAATAGGCGAACATCCCAAATCATACATGGAGTGGGAATGACCAATCAGTACTGCTCAAAATTCAAAAAAGTGTTACCATCACATCAGTAGAGCCACCTAGCACATATGCTCCAGTTTCACAAAATACAAAGTTTCAAGATTACATTCTGTACACGAGTCTACAAAACGTAGTATTTCTCTTATCCGATAAATCAACCGATCATCCCTGGATAATCAAACTATCATATAAAAGTTCAGATCCCTATTCATCGTTCCACACTGATATATTATCCAGTTCATGAGTCACACTCACAACTTCACCATGATATGTAATATATACTAAATGCGTATGGTTATCAATCACATTTTCAAAACCAGTTTGAAATCATACAGTCTCGTCAAGAAGACAAACTTTCGAAAGTTCTTTCAAAAATTTCAAAACTCAAAACAGAAATTTTCGTAAGACCACGAAATCAATTTTCGATAAAATTATATCGGCTCGCTGGTGCCTAGTATTCGATAACAGTTTTCCTTCGAATCCATACGATTTCAAAGTTTAAAAAAATGAAAACTATGCAAATGATTCACCACATCTATACCCCTGTATACCAGTCCGGCTCGTCACAAATTCCACCGACATTCGGTCGGAGACTGCACGATAGAATCCAAAATATCAACGTATAGGCACTAGTACTTTTTCCACATATGGCTCACAACGTCAACCATTAATCCATCCTGGATCACCTCTAATATGCTATGACAAAATATTGATAAATCGACAAATCAAATACAGCGAAAGACTTCCCGAGAAGTTTCATTTGAACGAGTAAACCAAAACCTCAAAAGGTAGGAACGAAATAAATAAACGATTGATAAAGAGTTTTACAAATCCCGAGAGTTTTATGAAAACTAAAAAGCCTTTTTCAAACACTAGGGTCTTAGCCCATATCTCGTTCCGCATTACAAGAAGTTTATACAGTAGAAAACTCTTTACGGACCCCAAGTCCTGAGTTACGAAACTATTTCAAAATCGATTGGGTCTCGACCCAAAAAAAATTATTTTCCGTAAAACATTCGTGAAACGTTCATTTTGAAAAGTATATTTTCAAATGCTCAAAAGCAGTTCATATATCAAAATGAATTAGCATGACTACATGTTCTTCTCAACAATTCACAGTCCTTCTCCCGAATACACAATTCCGTTTCCAAAATCTAACAGACATATTGATTTCCAAAATCATAGCGTCTCAAGATCATCAATCCTGTCCCAACTACTGTGTTCTGTTATAACATAATCATAACACATAATATTCTTCCGAATCTCAAAGCATATCAATTTAGAACGGCAATAAATCTCAATAAAATTCGAAAATCCAAATACTTACAGATCGTGAAGCCGACGATTCCCCGTGATACTGGCATATGTCTCGACTCAAGAAAATACTCGACACAGGTATTTTCAAAACACACGTTTTGCAAAATCAGTTCAACTTGAGAACACAACACATCTCAAGAGAATCACGTTAGCACCATTTGGAAAAGTTTACAACAATCCCAGCACCACACTGATAAATCACATAACCTATAAGCCCGAGTGAACAACAAAAACTCACGACTCTAGTATTAGTCAATTGAAAACTCGAATGACGCGACCAAAATGCGACCCAACTCGACCCAAATGCCTAGGTTTTCTCAAACTAAGCTCCGATACCATATTCTGTAACACCCCCAGATTTAACCGGAAATATTACAGCGCCGTGGGCCCCCGAGATGGAACCCACAAGGCTGAAGGAAATTTTCGCAAACATTTACAAATGCCAAAGAGGCTAACGACAGTACTATCTTTAAAATATTTGAAGACTATATAAAATCTGTTTATCAAAACCGTCGTAAAAACTCATTTGAAATCGCAAGGCCAAACGGCCGACACTCAAAAGATTAGAAAAAGATTTCCAAAGTAATCTCAATTACCAGATACCAAAAGAGCATTTCAAAATTATCACGCAGCAGAAAAAGATCAACCATAAAGATACTCTAGCAGCGGAAATACAAGAACCAATCAAGAAACTCAATGCACAAAACATGTCCTAGCCAGTATCCTCCGGGAAGCTCATCTCTTCACAACCGCTACAAGCACGATACTCCAAGAACCTAAAAAGAAAGCCCACGGCGGGGTCAGCCATAATATCCAACAATGATGTCAATCACATCACAATTATAATTACATACCAATGAGAATAAGAATACGACTAAAGTAATCTTATCGTCATAACTTTACCAAAGTTCACATCTCGTATCCTCAACAACATGATAAGCCCATAACCAGCCATCTATACTGTATCTCAACAGAACCCCAAGGTTCTCAAAGCATCATCATAAATCACGGTTATGAAATCTACTAACTTAGTCCAATCCCAATCCATCGGATGACATCATCACATCTCGACTCAATAATCGATTGTCCACTAAAGACAGTTACCAAAGGAATATAGAACATACCTCAAGATGCACAATCTCATTACAATCATGTCAGTCTAATCCCAGATCAGATCAAAGCAACATGCGAACACGGTCCTAACACAAGACCTACAAATGCATACTCATGTGACAACGTCAATATGCTCAAAAAGAATAATAATGTATACTCAATGGCAATCCCATGATCTAGCGCCCTCGGCATTGATCCCAAGATGATCCTATAAGATCAACACGAGGTGGATAACCAATAATATACATGTAATAACACATATAAAACCAACGATGCGAATCCACATGATTCCATCAAAACAACACTAGGTAATCCAATGATCCAGCGCCCTCAGCATAGATCCCAAGATGATCCCATCGGACCAACACGAGGTGGAAAAACCCGTCCAATGATCCAGCACCCTCAGCATAGATCCCAAGATGATCCCGTCGGACCAACACGAGGTGGACATCTGATCCAGCGCCCTCAGCATAGATCACACGATCCCATCGGATCAACACAACACAAACAACACAATTATGCATACACATATGCAAATCAAAATGTTCATAAACATGAACAACATATGAATCAAACATGAACGACACTATGATGAAACAACTAGGATGACTTCATGTTCAGCAACATGAATGACAACCTGCATGATCAACATCATTAACACTAAACCGAATCAAACTAAGATACTTGTCCCGAGTCCTTCAGGAGCAATCTTGATGTCAAATCATCACCGGCAATTATCCGCAATGCTCGGCAATCCAAACGTACAATGAACTATAGATACTCATATCCTCGTATTTACCATAATGTAACCTCGATACCCAAACATACCAATAACTGAGATAAAGCATATACATTATGATTTACCTCCCAGAATCGGAAGAACGATATACAATCCAAATACCCAGAGTTCACAATAATAATCATTGCTATATGCATTATAAACGAAATGAAACTGAAACCATTCATTAAATATTATGACTGAGCAAGTAATAACTTGCCTCGATACCGATACCACAAAGCTGCTACCGAACACATTGCCTTTGTCTACGAGCTCCTCAGCCCCGATCAAAAGCAACACAACGGACATACTCGAACACGACCACAACATCCAGTTATAATCGCCGATCAATAATCTCAATCTATCGATGTAATCAAATAACACATATCCGATAACAATCAACAACCGACAAAACTAACCAGTCGAACTAAACGGTTCAACACAACCTCGAATAAACGCAGTCAGAACAAACCAAATCAAACCATCATGAATTCATAATCAAAACACAAAAATACTGCACTGTCTGCCTACTTAGCGCACGCTAAATGCATAACGTAGCGTGCGCTAAGTTGCTCCCGTTAGCGTGCGCTAGCCAGTAAGCTTAGCGTGCGCTAATGCTGTACAGTGGCATGCATTCCAAGCATCGTCTAATACTTCCATCATATCAATGATCAACTCATCTCGATATTAAGGATTTCATAACATATTCGATTCCAACTTTTATCTTTAAACACGAATCAACAAGATTCTTTCTTGTTCATATTTGGTAAATTCATAGAACAATTTACCGGTTATTATCATGAATAATCATATTCCAAAACCATCCGTAACCTTTCCAATTTCCAGTTCTTATTCATAACAATCATGACATATATAATTCAATAGTTCTTCAAGAACACGAATTATCCGAATTCACGTTCATGATCCATAAAATGACATAATCCGATGTGTTCTAACATCTAAAAATCCTTATTCATCATGATATTCGACATACAATTCATATAACTTCAAAAATCACAACAACACCATCATAATCGTTACCATACGAAGTAACCAACAAAACATCAAAAATCCGAGTTGAAGAACATATCTCTTGAATTCCATCCAAAACCATACGAAACATATCAATACTCATATATTGATAACAACACTAACTTAGTTCGGTAATCCAACTCGTTATCATGCTCATCAACTCGAATATATGATAATTATCAACTCAAGAACATCAATAATCAATCCAAACGAAATCCAAAAGTGAAGAATTATTACCTTTTATAGACGAACCATGAAGGCGAACATACAACTTCATTCCAAGAATCATCAATAATTTCAAGAACAAGACTTTAATCCATGTTCCTCAGCTTAATCTTTGTTAAATATCATCATCTCTCAGTGTTTGGGACCTCAAACTTCTCTCTAAAAACTCTCTCTCTCTCTCGGTTGCAAGGAAGGAATGGACGAAATGAAGGATAATGCCCAACTACACATATATATACTGTATATTATTAACGTGCGCTAACATCTCATGTTTAGCGTGCGCTACAGCCTTAGCGTGCGCTAACTGACTTTGTTAGCGTGCGCTATCGCAGCCCAGAGGCTATTGCCTTGCTTCGTAAACTAGCTTACGTACGTAATGCCCATGCATTAACGTATGTAAAACATCATGTCTAGCGTACGCAAGTCTTTGCCCTTAGCATGCGCTATCCGAAGTTGACTTACTACAGTATACACCTACCACGAAGATGCTCGTGACCCACATGCCGAAAGCAACCAATAAAGCCAAGATTCCCTGTTGACCGATCTGATTAGCGTGCGCTATAAATATACATTAGCGTGCGCTAATAGTTCACAACAAACATCCGTTGACCTTGTCGGTACATGCGCCGAAAGTGACCGGGTCCACACATAGATTCCTTCAGATCTGGTCTGTACTAGCGTGCGTTTTCTTTTTCCTCTAGCGTGCACTAAACCAGAACGATAGCGTGCGCTAGGAATGCATATTAGTGTGCGCTAATAATGCTACACTTAGCCGTTTCCCGCAATTTATGTCCAACGTCTCGACTTACCAAAAATGAACATACGACACACTGAACACAAATACTGCATCCAATAATATTCTCATACGATATACCCAATATCAAAAGTGTGATAACCTGATACACTACATTCTCAATTGTAATTGTCTACCAAATATGACAATTATACCAATACTGACATCTCAGTCCTTTATTATTTTATCCATACTTTACAGATTCCACGTTGTACAACATAACTCAGATAAAATAATATTAAACAACAGTAGTAGAAATTCCGGATATTACAGGATCATTGATAAAGATTTTTTAAAAATTAGAAACAATAATCCAGGAAAAAGACTAGTTACTAGTACTATTCAATTCATTCAATTAGATATATCTTGACATTCGTACGGTTGGATCGTCGATAGAAACAACAATCTAACACATTATATATAGTATATAATGTAATACAAATTTTAAAATATATTACATATATGATATATATAATGTCTTTTTAATTTTATTTCATAATAAATATAGTCGACAAATTAAAAAATATTATAATATTTATATTATTTTCTCATATTAGCATACAAAAAATTATTACAATATTTTATAATATTTTATTTCACATAGATATTTACTATAATTTAGAGACAACTATTAATTTGTTTCCCTCCCCAATTAGTAATAACCCAAAATTTATTCCCTCTCGTACTCTTATTTCCCCCTCATCCAATAATTCATTCCCCCCCTTAACAAAAATTTCATTTCCCTCTCCCCCTTCTCCCTCCCTTCATTTCCTATCCTTACCGGGTTTAATCGTGTCCGTCCATCTTAAAACCCTAAGATCTCAGCCATTTGTTTCTATTTATATATATACACAACACATAGTCTACAAGAGTATCATTCAAAGTGTGTGTTTCTTGTGGTTGTGTCTCTCGCTCTCTCCTCGTATCTCTCATTTTTCTCCCGACTTCTCTCCTCAATTGATAAAATTCCGATAATCTAGGATGTTTAATCCTCCGATAATGATTATCGACTGTTTATATCACCAAATCAAGGACAGATACTTGAGATTATGAGTCATTTCTTCTTTGATTTTAAGAGATACAGAGTTGGTGTTAATGGGTTATATAAAATTGGGGGTCTGATTCAAAAGGTATGTTCTTAATTTCTTGTTAATTCATCCAGTTTTTTCGACAGTTGCGTAGTAAGATGTTAATTTCTTGCTGTATTTGATTTTGTTTCATTTTGCTGCTGAGTTGTAGGTGATGAATCGAATGGAGGTTGCTGATGGGTCGTGGTTGTTGGGGGAGAAGGCGACAATGAAATCGGTGTGTAGATCTGTATTTCTTTTTTGTTGATTGTAGTGATTTGGGTCCTCTGATTATTGACATAGCGCTATATATATGCTGCCTCCAAACAAATTAGTGCAACAATTTCTCCATGTAAATAGCGTTGTGTTAATATTGTAGATTAGCTATATATATTTGGTCGGTCAATTAGCCAAAATTCAAGAAATTGCACCTGTCCCAAAAAATGGAAAATTGAACTCAGAAATGGCTAAAAAAACATGGTTTTCAAAAATAAGTAGGGACTGTAAAGATTATTATCTATTTAGAATGAATGTAAACACTTCTGTGCTGAACTCAATGTCGCTTATTTCAGATCAAACTTCTCAAGCCTTCAAGGAAGTGGCTATTGTAACGCATCCTCGTATCTGGGAGTATGCATTTGGTTTTATTGCAGTGACGGTTATACTCCATAAAAGCTCAGGTGCAGAGTGTTAGGAATACCTATTAGATTTTGATGATGTCATCCCTGTATTAAATTAATTACTCAAATGTATGTTTAAGTAGGCAAAATGTAAAGAAGAACCAAATGAGTATCTTCCATAGGCCTTATAAGTTAGGCTAAGTCTTGAAACGGCTAAATCTAGAACAGACTTCAGGCAAGTTCAAATATCAGACGTGTTTTTGGTCAACAGAAACATCAGAGAGGTTTGACCAAAACACTGTAGCAGCCGAGTTTCAGACAAGTGTTTATCAGCCGAGTCTTGGTCAACTCAACTGGTCAGAGAAGGTTGACCATACACGACTTATCATCAAGAAACTTATTATCAGAGAAGTCCTGGTCAACAGGAATATCAGAGAAGTTTGACCAATCTGCAGTCAAGTTATCGGATGAAGTCCAATCAACTGAAGTTTGACCATCAGATCCGATAGCATTCATGAGGTCAGAAGACTTCAGACAGGTCATCATATTATAGAAGATTCATTAGGACAGAGAACTTCATCTCAGAGAAGATATATCAGAGAAGTCCGACATCAGAGAAGGTTGACTGCACATCAGACAGTTTGACCAAGATATATCAGATAAGTTCTCAGTCAAAGTTATCAGCCAAGTAACTCATTCCACATAAGCAAGCATTGAAAAGTCAACAAACACGGAAAGTCACATGCGGATGTGTGGAGACAAACTCGAAAGATTCCCGGAAAGCAAGGACTTAAATATTTATCGAGATCCGCGCTATGAAGACTTTATACTTATTCTCTTCAAGGAATACGGCGCTACAACAAGAAAGTCTTCACAATGGTCAAAATCAAAAAGGGAATCCAGCCTTGCAATGGATTGATAAGATAAACAAAGAAGTCCATTCTCCAATGGACAGATTTGTTACAGCAGTGCAACGGCTATGAAGGAAGCTCAAAGGATCGTACTATAAATATCCTAAGATATGAATTGAGCTAAGTACGATGCGAACAATACTATCAAGAGAACAAATCAATCAAGGCAATCAAAGCTAAAGGCAATCAATAGCATCGTGAAAAAGCAAGCTTAAATGAGGTTCTTAAAAGTAAAGAGGTTGTAAAAGCATCCAAGGATCGTCGATCAAGAGGTGCAAGGCAGCCAAAGGGAGTTGCAATGGCCACGGAATTCCACTGGTTGGAAGCTGTTTTAACTGGTTGAATCATTGTAATATTTATCACTGGTTGAGAGTTATAGTGAATTCATCTCCAACTGGTTTGGAGAAAAGTGGATAAGTAAAGAATTACCACACCTCTGAGACCACTATAATTGCCTGCATGTTTTACTGCATCGAACATCATGCTTAACTACTGCATACATATTTACTGTTCCATTAGATAAGTTATCTGCAATTATCATTACTTACCTGCATATGTCATCAGATGTGTCTTCCGCATTACTTGTCTGCAGACGACGTTAAGCCATCTGTACTTATCATAACTGAGAAACTCACCCGACCTTCGGGAAAAGAGTTTCAATAAGTTTATTCACCCCCCTTTAGACTTATTCCTGACGACTTGTGACCTACAAGTGGTATCGGAGATGTTGGTTCAATTTTTTTTAGAACCATATCCATATATCAGAGGATATATATATTTTAATCTCTCATTTATAATGGAACACATGCATTCTAGACTTCCCGTTTTTCAATTGATGACTATGACTTATGGAAGATAAGAATGCAAGCACATTTATCATCTGTCCACGATGACATGTGGAGTATATTTGAATAAGGTCCCTTCATCTATATGAAGGACAACACAGATGAGAATATTGCAGCTGGAAAGCCAAGATAAATTCCCAAGACCAGATCAGAGATGACCTCCGAAGAAAGGGAGCTGGCAAACCTTGACAATCGAGCCAGAAATATCTTGTACCAAACCTTTGATCAAGCCACCATGACAAGAATCAAACATTGCAGAAACGCCAAAGAAACATGGTATACATTAGCAGCAATGTATGAAGAAACAAAGCTGATCAAAGAGAACGAGGAATCAACAAGTGGATTCCTATCTGATGATTATGATGAAGTAATCAAATGTCTTATGGATAATCTTGACAATGAAAAGGTATCATATAAAGCCCAAGCTCCAGGAAGTTTCAGTTCAGATTTTTCTGAAGATCATGATCTACACAAGTCTGTAAACCAACTTTTAAAAGATTTTGAAATTCTTAAAACAGCACACCTGGCTGCAACAGCTGAAAATACCCAACTGAAAAATTATAAAATTCAGATGAAAAATAATTTTGACAATCTCAGCCAGGATTCAGAAAATTTCAAAACCAGTCAGGCTGAAACTGAAAAATTAGCTTCTGCTGAAATAGAAAGACTAACAGTCTTGACAATGAAAAATCAGGTGCACTCATAAATCTTGAAGCAGAACTTTCAAAACTCATACAACTAAATGATGCTCAAGCTAAAGAGATAACATCCTTAAAAGCATCTGTAACCTTAGAAGGTCTGTGTACAAACCAAAGGCCACTCTATTTAAAATTAGTCATTGGATATGACCCCAACACTCTCTCTAGTTCAAAAACTACTTTTATCAAGGGAGAAACAATTGTTTAGATTGCTGAGTGTTGGGTACGGGGTCGGATATTGCGCCGTGTTGCGGAAGCGTAAATATCAAGTGCGGAAATTTAAAGCACACAAGGATTTATAGAGGTTCGGCTATAAACGAGCCTACGTCCTCTCTCGGTATCTTTTTTAATAGGTTAAAGAAAAACCTCTTCTCCTCTTTTCTATCGGTCGAGGTATAACCATTGCAATCACGTCTTCTATTGGTCCATGACAAACCACATGTACTTGTCTTTGCGTCGGTCCAAGTTAAACCGTTTTCCTTTTCGTAGGACAAGGAATCAACCTCTCTAGCTTTCTATGGGTACTAGATAAACCTCACTCGATAGCGATTGTGATTCTAATAATGCCGGATCCTTGATCCTAATAACACCGAATCCAATCGTATCTTTTCTTTTACCACTCGTGTATGTTTTCGTGAATTCTCACTCAAATAATTACAATTAAGCTCAATATCAACAACAAGAATGTGTATAATAATATCACAAGTATAGACTATTTGCTCAAGGTTGTTGTACTCAAACAATACCATAGGGATGGTATTTATAGGCTCCATCATCAAACTAGCCGTTAGCTTCCAGACTGCTCATTACGTACGCTATCATCTCCTTATTACGTACGCAAGCCTCGTTACGTACGTTAGCCAACATGGGTTACGTCGTAAGCCTCTTCCAGTTTCAGTTCAGGGAGTTTCATGATTTTGATTACGTACGTTAACAATTTCTGCATTACGTACATTAGGCCTTATGTCACTGCTGACGTTATATGTCCGTTGCATGCTTTTCTGACTTTGACTCCTCCAACGTTCACTTGTTTGAACTGTGTTACGTACGTTATCTCTCATCCATTACGTACGTGAGCTTCATCATATTACGTACGTTAACATTGTCTTGTTACGTACGTTAGCTTTGATTTTCTCCAGCATTTTGCACTTTGTTTTCCTTCGATGCTTGCTTCGCCTCTTCGTTGTTTTGTTTTGTTTTGTTTAGCAACTTTAATCATCAAAACATTATTAAATTATGTATGGAACAAAATGTTCCAACAATCTCCCTCTTTTTGATGATTACAAAACAACAATACGCCAATGGGATTTACCTGCAAAAATACAAATATATGTATATCTTTACAGACCAAAGTTTTCGACTTTGTCCGTTTCGTTAGAATCTTCTCCCATTTCTTTTTCGATTCCTTTTCTTTTCTCCTTTTCTTTTCTCATTTTTATTTTTTCATCGTCTTTTCGACGTCTTCTCATTTTTCTTTTCCTTCATTTTCGACTTCTCCTTATTTTTGTTCAACTCCTTCGTTTTTCCAATTCTTTTTATATGCTATCAATTTTCTTCGATTTTTCTCCCCCTTTCACGGTTAATCACATTTTCGACTTATTTATCCATTCTCCTATCTCTCCCCCTTTTTGTATTCATCAAAAAATGCAATAAAATACCAATAAAAAGTAAATAATGAAATATGCAAAAATAAATACAAGGGTATTAACTCCCCCTGAAAATATTATCCGTTTTAAAAAATTACTCCCCCTGAGTAAAATACCAAAAATCAATGTTTGGGAATCCAACCTATAGTTGGTTTTTGTTTAAAAACGTAGACGATATTTGAAACGATTGTTCCTTTAGGAACCTAAATTTTCTTAATTTTTATCATCCGTCTCGGGCTTTTGCAACTTGAAATATGATGGCCGATTTTTAAACACTTTTCGCAATGGGGTATCTTGAAATTAACGGATTCATTTTTCAAACGAGTTTTGAATCCTAACCCCTCTTTATTCAAAGTAAATTTTTGAACACCAAGCATTTGTTCAAATTTCTCGTTTCCGTGCGACAATTTCTTTGTCAAAGATTTAAGCTCGGTTTGGATTTTAGCGACATCATTCTTCAAAATATTTTCATTTTCAATACACTTTGAATGATCGATTTCAACAAATTTTCCCTTTTCGATAATTTTGGAATTTTCAATTTCCAAAGATTTAATTTTAGACTTAAGGGATTTGATTTCCGATAATGCACTTTGAAAATCCGTATGAAGTAATTCAAATGCATCAAAAAGTTCATCACGGGAGGATGTACTAACCTGGCTTTCGACGTCGCTGTCGTCGAACAAACTCCGGGCCATGAGAGCGAGATTATTTTGTTCGATAAATTCGTCGTCTTCGTCTTCATCGCTCCATGTTGCCACGAGGACCTCCTTCGTGGGTTTGGCATGGCAATGCTTAGCGAAGTGGCTTGGTTTTCCACATAGTCGACAAGAGTTGTCGAATTTCTTCATTTCGCTCGAGATATCCTTCTTCCTCCGGTTTAATAAAGTTTGGAATTTATTAATATTCTTGGCATAATATGCCGCTTCTTCGTCGCCTTCCTCCATAGGGATTTCTTCTTTCTTTCTCGATATCTTAGACTTCATGGCTAACGATCGTTCCTTCGGCTTTGGCTTGACACTTCGTGATTTTAATACAATCTCATAATTGATTAGTGAACCAACAAGGGCACTAAAATCGAGCGTGTTGATATCTTTGGATTCCATAATCGCGGTCACGGTGCCGTCCCATTCGCTAGGTAGTGATCGTAAAATTTTCTTAACTTTTTCACTACTAGATAATGGTTTTCCGAACGAAGCAATTCCATTGGTGATGATCGAAAATCGGTCGAGCATATTGGTGATGGACTCATCACTCTTCATCATGAATAACTCATAGTCATGGAGAAGCATATTGATTTTCGTCTCTTTGACTTGAGTTGTCCCTTCGTGTGTGATTTTGAGAATTTTCCATATTTCTTTCGCACTTTCACACGACGAGATTCGATTGACCTCTTCGGGATTTAAGGCAGAAAACAAAAGTTGGGTGGCCTTACAATTTAGATGGTCATTTTTCCAATCGGCATCATCGTATTCTTCAAAAGATTTGAGCGTACCGTTGGATTTGATAGGAACTTTCGGGCCGAGACAAATAATCTTCCAAATCTCTATATCGTAGGCACGAATAAAGATTGACATCTTTTTCTTCCATGTCAAATAATTTGAGCCATCGAAGAATGGTGGTCGATTGAGAGCAAGGCCTTCAACTGGAGAGAATTGAAATGCCATTTTTGGATCTTTTCTCCTCGGATGTTAAGACGCATATTGGAGTACCGCTCTGATACCAATTGTTGGGTACGGGGTCGGATATTGCTCCGCGTTGCGGAAGCGTAAATATCAAGTGCGAAAATTTAAAGCACACAAGGATTTATAGAAATTCGGCTATAAATGAGCCTACGTCCTCTCTCGGTATCTTTTTCAATAGGCTAAAGAAAAACCTCTTTTCCTCTCTTCTATCGGTCGAGGTATAACCGTTACAATCACGTCTTTTATTGGTTCTTGATAAACCACACGTACTTGTCTTTGCGTCGGTCCAAGTTAAACCGTTTTCCTTTTCGTAGGACAAGGAATCAACCTCTATAGCTTTCTATGGGTACTAGATAAACCTCACTCGATAGCGATTGCGATTCTAATAATGCCGGATCCTTGATCCTAATAACACCGAATCCAATCGTATCTTTTCTTTTACCACTCGTGTATGTTTTCATGAATTCTCACTCAAATAATTACAATTAAGCTCAATATTAACAACAAGAATGTGTATAATAATATCACAAGTATAGACTATTTGCTCAAGGTTGTTGTACTCAAACAATACCATAGGGATGGTATTTATAGGCTCCATCATCAAACTAGCCATTAGCTGCCAGACTGCTCATTACGTATGCTATCATCTCCTTATTACGTACGCAAGCCTCGTTACGTACGTTAGTCACCACGGGTTACATACGTAAGCCTCTTCCAGTTTCAGTTCAAAGAGTTTCGTCATTTTGATTACGTACGTTAACAATTTCTGCATTACGTACGTTAGGCCTTATGTCACTGCTGACGTCATATGCCCGTTGCATGCTTTTCTGATTTGACTCCTCCAATGTTCACTTGTTTGAACTATGTTACGTACGTTATCTCTCATCCATTACGTACGTAAGCTTCATCATATTACGTACGTTAACATTGTCTTGTTACGTACATTAGCTTTGATTTTCTCCAGCATTTTGCACTTTGTTTTCCTTCGATGCTTGCTTCGCCTCTTCGTTGTTTTGTTTTGTTTAGCAACTTTAATCATCAAAACATTATTAAATTATGTATGGAACAAAATGTTCCAACACTGAGCCTACAAAACCCGTATTTCAAAATAGGCAGAAGCAGCAGCCAAAACATTATGCCAAGTACTACCAAAGACTCCCTAAAAACAGATTTCAAAATGGGAGAGGCAAATGGAAACCTCAAGGTTATCCAAGTTTCCAAAATGAACAGGTGTGGAAACCCCAACGATTTAATAATGGTCTCAGCCAAGATTTAGAAATGGCCCACACCACAAATTTTCTGAGGCATATCCAGTACACAATCCAAATCAAGGATATATACCTAGATATCATGCTGGTAATAGGTATAATCTCCAAAGCATGTGGAAACATCAAAACTATCATTCTAGAAATAACAGACCACATCCACAATATTACATGAATGATCCAAACCAAGGATACAGAGATTATAATAATGTATATAGAGATAAGGCTCACAGGAGAAACCAATCCTTAGTAAAAACCACTAACCCTAGAGGACCCAAGCAAATCTGGGTACCCAAATCTCTTCTTACCTGATTGCTGATGAAATAACAAGACTAGTGTGATGCAACCAAAGAGTCATAAGCAAGGGTTGAAGGATGATGTGCAATCTCATGCGAACAAATCAACACTCTGGAATGCAGCAGAGAAAATCCTGACATCCCAAAGAGGGGGAACTTGTTAGGAACTTGTTAGGAATACAAGCAAAGCTGATAGCAAAAGGTCGTACTGAGTATGAAGAAATAGATTTTGATGAAGCATACGCACCAACAGCAAGAAATCAAGAGCTTAGTTGAAATTCTCAAGTTAGCTTAGGAATGATCTAACCAGAATAAACGTCATCTGATCAGACCCAGACAGGAGAAGTCACCTGATCAGATGTAGTTGAGAAAGGTTTTTGGAGCTAAGAAGGGAACTCGGACTACTAGATTGGGAATCTAGTACAGATGAGAAAGCTACCTGATGCAGATAAGGAAAAGCTACCTGATGTAGACAAGGAAGAGCTACCTGATGCAGTCAAGGAGGATCTACCTGATGCAGAGCAGACAAGAAGTCAAACGGTCAACCATCTAAGTTTTCCTATTCTTGACCGACTTATGAATATTATATTATTATTTGTTTACACGTGGCCAAATACACGTTCACACGACCGCCACTATGTCCAATTAAAAATTCAACCGTCATTTTTTAAATTCTCAAAAATTGGACAGCCGCTTAATTCAATTTATTATTAAATTCAAAATGCCTTTTCGAATGGCTATTTAAGACGACAAAATCATTTTACAGAAACTTTCTTGTCTTCAAACTTGAGAAACCCTAATTTCCTAGGGCAAGAAAAACTCTCGAATAATCAATACACTCAGACGAAAAACTTAATCCTTTTGCAGAAATGGAGGCCACTCAATACTTCGAAGGCGTCAACCTCAAGCTAGTGAAGGACCAGATCATATTCAACATCATGGTCGATTTTGAAGGTCTATTGGAGGTAAATATGACGACGGAGATACACTACATCATCAGAATGATGAAGAAGAATGGGATTTATCCCTTTCTTGATATTAACCCCAAACTCCTATACAAGGAAGCGGTTATCTATTTTTTCAAAGAAGCTGAAGTCACCAAAAACGGAATCACAAGTTCTATTTTCGGGGAAGAAGTGACATTACTCCCCAAACTGTTGCGGATGCTTTCAAGATGAAAGTTCGGGGCATTGCGGTGGAAGCCCTCAAATAGAGCTTAGTGGAAACTTGGTGCGAGATTAAACTACCTGAACAGCTGACAAAAGTTAAACTTACGGCAACGAGAGGAGATCTGAGGAAGGACTACAGATACGTACTGGACATTACCAACAAAATCATAATGGGGATGGTAGGCAGCTACGACCAGCTGTCATCCGCTAAATTTATGGTGCTGGGAGCCCTTATCCAGCATCAAAAGATTGACTGGCCTGATTACATTTACAGGCAGTTAGTCCGAGAGGTCAACAAGGTCAATTGGATCGAAGAAGAAACGAAATTTAAAACAAAGCTAGCGTACGGAACCCAGATTAGTTGGATCATAGAGTTCCTCGGAAAGGCGAAGGGAAATGCAGACCCCTTCCATGGGAACAAAAGGCTTGGTCATTTGGACCAAGAGACGTTGAAGATGTTGGGCGTAGAAAGGAAAGTAGCCCAGTTGTTGAAGGAGATGTCTAGTGGACCTACTCCTTACAGAGCGCCTTCGGACTCAGACGAAGTCCGCTCTGATGCTACAGACCAGACAACACAAGATATACCTACAGAGGAGATCACATATACCCTACCTGCAGAGAAGAATTCACCTGCAGAGAAGGAATCACCTGCAGATGACTCCAACTCATACGACACCCCTCTAGCCATGAGAATTAAAAGAAAGTTACCTGTTGCAAAGGAAGTTGTTCATGTTATCTCATCCCCAGAACACTCACCCAAAAGACAGAGAGGCCTTGATTTTGAACAAGAAGCAGTCCAAGCAGAGCAGATAGCCAAGTCACCTGCACCTGAGCCCATTGACGACACTGCAGCTCAGATGCAGATAATTACCACTCCTGCTCCTACCCATGACAAGGATCAGCCTGATCAGACCGATCAGATGGCTGAAGTGATCCTCCTTCTGACCCTTCCTAGCATGACTGAGGAGGAAGATGCAGAATTGACCATCGAAATTCATGAAGCAGAATATTCTCTCAACCTTTCGGAGAATAATCCTTTGAATCTGACAATCGAACAACTTAAGATGGTAAAGAAACATTGTTTAAATGTTTCGTTTGTCAATGTTTATGAGGAATGGAAGAACTTTAAATCACTTTCATTCACTCAACTGCAAATATGTGTTGAGAAGAGTACCTGGGAATATCCGCAGGCTACGGAGCAACTTCTCATGCGCTTCTATCGTGAGGTAGACATTATTTTAATGCTCCATGAGAACTAGTTCATGTCCAAATTTAAATATAATATGGACCACTTCGTCCTATTTATTATGGAGAGTGTTTTAGCTGGAGAGGAAGGAGAAGTTGAAAATGATGGAGAAAGGGAAGAAGACAAACAGAAAGGAATAAGAATTGAAGAAGTTGAAAAGGAGGATTCTGAAAAATGAGTTGAAGAAAAAGAAAGAGTAGAAGTTCAAAACGAACAAGAGGCAAAAGTCGAAAAAGAGAAAACAAAAAAAGTAGTCGAAGAAGATGAAGTAGGAGAAGAAGTCGAAGAAAAAGAAGAAGAAGAGAAGTAGGAAGAGAGGAAAGAAGATGATGATTATGAGCATGGAGCACCTAATCAAGCTTATAGCTCACATAAGCTGGATGAAAATGACATATCGGGGACCCCAGACAAAACCCCATCTGATCAGCAACCAGTAGACAGGAGTCTGCAATCAGACAGGTCAACTGCCAAAAGACCTGCCACAGTTGATTACTCAGGTGAAAATTCACCTCAAACAGTACCTGCTGTCCAAATCTCACCTGAGATGACTGACCTGATCAAACGAATTGTAGAGGAGACAATTGCCAAATTGTTAGCAACTGAAGTGAAACCTGATCTCCAGTCCCTCAATTCGAAGATGGACACTTTGCTGCAGAAGAATGACCCTCCCCACCACCAACTAATTCCAGAATGCCTCTTGGCATGTCTGGCTTTATGACCAAGGTGGAACAGCAGTTAGCTACTCTGATTGATGCTGGCAAAAAGGGGGAAGAGAGCGGAAAGAAGAAAGAGCGAAGCAAATATCACATCAGGCAGGGGGAAGACTCTGAGGAGGATGTCAAAGAAGAATTCAGGACAAAGAAAAGACATCACCTCCCTCTCCTATAGGCTGGAACTTTTCACCTCAAAAGAAAAGAGATGGCTGCACCATCTGAAGGCCTACCTGCAGCCAAAAGGAGGAGGACCAGATAGGAACATGAGCAAAGATTTGAATGGGAAGTAAAAGAGCTATGGTTCGTTGAGGAATTCCTACCTGTAGAAATAGGACCTATGTGGGGAGGAGCTAAGAAGTAGTTCATTGAAAAATTTTATCTCACAGAGCTGCTCCAGGATAAGGAATGCTCCCCACAGCAGTCATTCATAAACTGGATGTCCTCAACCTTCCCAAAGATCTAGACCGTTCTGAAAAAGCATGATACCCATCTTCAAGCCTGAGGAAGCCCCATTGCTGATGAATGATGAGTTAGATGAATTGGCTCTTCAGGAGGAGATTAAGAAGCTGTGCAAGGAAAATAATTCTCTGCCTCTGAAGATCAAGAGTTTGCATCACAAATTATCAAGAGGAAATATGGGTTAGCCCTAGTGTTGGCCACTAAGTATACTGGATATAGCTTGGGAAGTAGTTTAAACAACAAGCTGTACAGATTTTAAATCTGAGTGCATAGCGAAAGTCTTAAATACAGTAAGTTGCTGTGGATACAACAACTCGATGTGCAGTGTATATTTAAATAATCACAGTAATTAAAACAGGTAAGGCAGAAGGTAAATAACACAATATTTAAAGTGGTTCGAGGTAAACCCCTCTACGTCCACTGGTCCTCCACACAGGAGTAAAAAGTTTATTATAATTACTATGTACACAACTACGTAATTATAACAACACACAATCAATATATCGTTCACACAGATTGATATAAATATCTTAGCTTCAACCGTTCACACAGATTGGTTTGAGCTAATTCTTTGACTTGCTTTTCACACACAGTTATGAAGCTTCATCTTCTTCGATGCAATTCCTTCACACACAGTTCTGGAGAAGCAACGATTACTCAGTCCACACAGGGCTGATCTGGGTTTGTTCAAAGTATAGAACAGGGTATGAACAACAACTATGACTTTATGAGCTTCTAGCTGATGAAGTGTTGTTCAAGATGTTGAGCACTGTATATCTCTTGGATCTGAGTTGCAGTAAGCTTTGGAGATATGTTTTGCTCTGATAATAACTTTGATAGCTTGATAATTTCGGTCACTGATCTTCAACGCCTTGATGAGATATATATAGTCTTTGAAATAAATATCCGTTGAGATATATCCGTTGAGAAAGATTCCGTTCCAACGGGATGAAAAAGCACGATCCGGATTTAGCGGGATTTGAAGATCTGTTGACTGACATTATTTAAATACTTTATCCTTTAGTATTTAACGGGACTTGACTTCTGAACATTCCTTCTTTGTCCTGTTGAGAGCTGTATGGAAGATCACTGTATTGGTGATTCGAGACAGTTTCCATACTTGGTCTTTATAGGACTTCTTTGCTGTACTGAAAGGTTCCACTATATGCTGGATTCGAGACAAGCTTTCGATACAGGTTGACACTTCAGCTCATCGATACAGTTTCCTTACTGTATTGAGGATTGACATATATGTCAAAACTTCTTATCAACACTATTCGATACAGGGATTAATTATCCCGGCTGTTTCGATACAGGGTATTTGTTATCCCAACAATTTCCCCCTTTTTGACAATTTGCCAAGACATTAAAACTTTCAAGTCTTCTTGATGATGCCAAAACCTTCTTCATGAAATAATCTTCTTTGATGACTTCTGGCAGATTTCTTGGTCTTCTGTCAAATGGTCTGTCTTTCAGCAACTTTGTCTAATTTATGAACTGCTCGCAGGCGAGTTCGATACAGCTAAGAATTTTTACAACTTAAGCTTTTGGTCGGCGCGCAGGCACAATCTTACAATGTATTCTAAGCATACAACTGAATTTATGAACTGTTTGTAGACAAGTTCGTACAACTTAACTTTCAAACAAGTTTCTATACTTGTGATTGTTATCTCAACAATTTTAAGTTAAGTAATCATACATCAACACAGTAGATTACGAGTTGTAATCTTTCAAGACAAACAAACTTTTATTGATATTCAAAAATAGAGTACAAGGTTTGCTATTTCGAAAGTAAAATTACAAACAAAACTAATATACTAAGTATTTCAGCTCCTATAGTCCGCATGTCTCCATGGCTTTTTCCCTGGATCATTCTCGGTTCCACGCCACCAGTTCTGTAGGGAATCGTTGCCTCGATCTAGGTATATTGCTCTACCTTTGTAGGATTTATCAAAGGCAAGAATCCAGTCTTCTGGATGGGTGATCCGATCTCCTAGTTTATGCTTAGATTTCATATCTAGCTGGAGAGGGAGTTTTCCTTCTTCTAACATCTTCGTGAATTTGTCTGCAGCCTCCGCTAATGTCTTATAGCTTTTGAAGATGGCGGATTCCCTAATGAGTTTAACAAAATATCTCATCAGCTCATTTTTCCTCCATTGCTTCACCTCTTCGGCAGTTGGATGGCGGTTGGTCGGCAGACGAATTTCAGAAGGTCTTTGGATTAAGTTTTGCCATGGGACATTTGGATCATGAAATTCAGGTCGGGAGCCTGAAATCTTAAAACTTTGAGAGGGAGGGTCTAGCTTGTTCAATTTAGTGGTAATGCTGTCTTGAGCAACATTAAATTCCCTTTCGTGCTGTAACCTTATTCTCCTAGCAGCTTCTCTCGCTTCTTCCCCCTTTTTGGCTTCATCAAGACGTCCTAGGATCTCTAGTGCGGCATTCTATTTCGTCTCAATGTTTGTCATTCTTTCTACAAGGGTGGAAAGCACCTGCGACATATCCTTGATACTTTTGTCGTGGGCTCGAAGATGAGAAGTGGTTTCGATCATAGCAACTGCGGTCTTGGCCTCAGAAATGCGCGTTTTGGATGCCTCTTCTCTCAGGAGTTGCTCTTGTTTCTCTTGCATGATCTTCAGTGCTTGCTTGAATACTTCTGGCAATACATCGAAGGCTTCTACTACTCGAGAGACTTGATGCTGCAATGTAGTCATCTCTTCGACAGCAGAAGTGCGCATCCAATTAAGAGCTTTTTTGACTGAGTACAGGGCATTCACTGCATCCTGGATGAAGACAGTTTGAAGACCAAGAGCACGCAGGCGCTCTTTCCTAGCAGCAGTGCTTAGAGAATCCGGTTTGGCAAAATCTTCGGATCCATTCAACCTTCTCAGATTCACGATAGGGCGTGAATTGATTTGGACATCCTCAGGTATATTACCGTCCTCGAATTCCATGGTTGATGAGGCGGGAGCAGCATTTTCGGGTTCGGCGACAGGGGGTGCTGTGTCCTCCTATTGCGAAGGTGCGCCTGTATACATGGATACAGGAGGGACTGATTCCTCTTATTGTCTCTCAGCAACAACTTCTTCTTCAGCGGCAGCAGGCTCGGGTGCCTGTTCCAAAACTATTTCTTCTTCCTCGACTTGAGGGACTGATTCCTCATCGTCAGGAATGTTCTCTTGCTATGGCGAAGGGGGCTCAATTCGACTTGACGGCCTTTCGTCATCCTTGGGTTGAGAGGCATCTCTGTCTTGAGCCTCCTCACGACTCATTCTCAGACCAGCTTGTAAAGCATAATCATTATCGTCTGAGTCATCGTCATCTTTTAGATTTTGGGGAGAGTCCTTGGACTTATCTTTTCCTTTTCTCCTTGCGTCAGGTTTTTGCAGTAAATGGCTTTCAATCAATTCCTTTCAGTAGAGATTGTCCCATTGGATCAGGGCTTCAACCTGTGTTGAGTCCGTCACTTCCAATACAAATTTCTCTTTGTGGCTCCATTCACTCCAGTTGTATAAGGTGTCATACGGAGCTAGCCTGTAGCTTTTCCATTTAAGGAATTTTTCATACACATGATCAATCTGCACAGAGAGAAGGGTTTTGTTGATAATTGTTTCTGGGGAGGAACTGCGTACAACGTCTGAATCCGCTGTAGCGAGGGATTCCTCTACAGGTGTGGAATCCTGTAGGGAAGTGGGATTCCTTACAGGGGATAGTGCCCCGAAGAAAGATTGATCCTGTACGGGTGTGGAATCCCGCATAGGAGAAGTAGCGTTTGGCTCCGTAGGGGCAGACGACTCGCTAGAGTCTTCCTAGTTGGCAGATGTCCGATCATCCGTCTTAGCCGTCAAAGGCTCAGGATCTACTGTCGATATAGTAGTGGGCACCTCTTCCACAGGGGTTGGGCCCTGGGGTAGTATTTCAGTGGGTTTCGCCATGGTGGAAACATCCTCGTAGGTTTTGGTGGTTTTAGCTTTAGAAAGCCTCCTTAGCTTCCTTTTCGGCTTCTCACCAGCAATAAGTGTCTTGCTGTGAGATCCTTTCCTCTTCCTTGAAGACTCTACATCCTGGGACTTCAAAGACATATCCCTTGGGTCTTCAGAAACTGGCATGCTTTTGATTTTAGGGTGGTTGCAGACCATAGTGCTCTGGTTATACGCTGTAGGCTTGACGCCTCCTAAGTATATCCGGGAGCTGTTTTTCTTCGCATCAGCGGATTGCGAAAGTCCGCATTTCTTCAAAATATGGTTTAAAATTAAACCAAATGACTTCTTCTGGGTGGCAGGCTTGCATAATTCCTCCTGCAAGCGTTTCAAGATTATCTGGCACCAGTTGACCTTTTCACATGTCAAAATTGCAACCATCATCCTGAATCTCAGATTAGTACACATTTTGAATGCACCAGTTCGATTCTCAATGATCCTACAACAAAAATCATGTAAATACACATATGGCAGATAAAAATTCTTCTTGTGACAGGTGGTGTGAACCATGTCAACAACACTTGAGCCGGTGAACAGCCCATAATACTTCGTTATCAGCTCTTGAGACCCAAACGTCTCAAGTTCTTCCATTGTCAGGCCATCAGCAGGTAGCCTGTAAATGTTCTGGAGAAGATCTCGATCGATAGATCTCCACTCCTTGAATGGTAGCAGTAATGTCAGCAACGTGACCTCCCTGGGCCAGTGACAAAAAGCGAATGGCGGCGTTGAGGTAAAATTCCTCAACCAGGTGAACATCGTATTTCTCAGCGGTTTGACTCCCAAGGCGGTAGAGACCTTGCTGACGGAGTCGGGTGATGATGAACTCCATGGGTTCGACATGATTTGTTTCAGCGAGAATGCGTTCGATGACGACAGATCTTGAGAAGATCCGTCCATCGATGATGTTTGCGGTTTTCTTGAGTGCGGGTGAAGATATCTGACCAGCCATTGATGATTGTTCAAGAAAATGTGAAAGAGAATACACGAAATTTTCAGTAAAATGCAGAAAACTATGTAGGATGTATTTTCTTGAGAACTCTTAAATTTGCAGAAAGCGTAAAGAGTCTCTAATGGCAGTATCAGTCCTTTTATAGTGGGCGGCGAAGTAGGGTTTTGCAGAGTACGAATGGTCAGATTTTAAGGGATGGGAACCGGTTTTTGAAATCAACGGTCAAGATGGACTGAGTGTAACTGGTACACTTATATATTAAAATGTTAAAATATGAGTGGGTCCCACTTATGACATTTGTTGTTACCCTAAATGCCTAAAACGGTGGTTTTAAAACATTAAGAAATTTGAAAACATCGCGACTTTTGAGATTCAGTTGTCCAGATGTCGTGTAAGGCATTTAATGTAAATAACGTTTGACATAAAACAGGGCACGTGGACAAAAATCATTTTTAAAATGAAATATTATAATATACTGAATCGAAATCCTATTGTATGTGCTGTATCCACGACGATACAGCGTTCCCCCTTAAAACGTACATATAGGTTTTAAATTCCATACAACAACTTTTGGATTAATACTGTATTCATGGGTCATACTGTATTCCCCCTTAATTATTGCACACGTTAGCTGTAGGATGATTCATATGTCTTTGTTCACTACAGTGCTGTATTTACGGTTCTGAGTGTACAAATAATTAACGTTGGATACTGTATTCTTGGGTCTTACAGCATTCCCCCTCAATTGTTGAGTAAAAACAGTAAATTACTTACAGGGAGTCGGGCTGTAGCATTCCCACTTCTTGTCTAAGCATGTTGAATCTGGCTGTGTCGAGCGGCTTGGTGAAGATGTCGGCCAACTGAATGTCTGTATGAACCTTTTCAAGGCGAACATCCTTGTTCCCGACATGATTCCTTATAAAATGATGCTTCGTGTTGATATGCTTAGTGCGTGAGTGCAGGACAGGATTGTGCGTTATAGCAATTGCACTCGTGCTATCACACATGATTGGAGTCTCTCTGGCTTCAATTCCATAATCTGATAACTGTTGCTGCATCCAAAGGATCTGCATACAGCAACTACCAGCAGCATAGTATTCTGATTCAGCCGTGGAAAGTGAGTTAGCCAATTGCTTCTTACTGAACCAAGAAATGAGTCTAGGTCCAAAAAAGTGACAAGTTCCACTTGTACTCTTCCTATCTAGCTTGCAACCTCTGAGATCCGAGTCGCTGTATCCAACTAAATCGAATCCGCCTTCTTTAGGATACCAAAGTCCTACATCGACTGTTCCTTTAATGTACTTCAGGATTCGTTTAGCTGTATTGAAGTGTGATTCCTTAGGTGCTACTTGATACCTCGCACACACTCCAACAGCAAACTGGATATCGGGTCTGCTAGCCGTTAGGTACAGGAGCGAACCAATGAGCTTCCTGTAGAGTGATTGGTCAAACGGCTTTCCGGCTTCATCAACACTAATTTGCATGGAAGTGCTCATGGGGGTTGACAATGATTTGGAAGTGTTCATTCCAAATTTGTATAGAAGCTCCTTGCTGTATTTTTCCTGGTTGATGAAAATACCTGTAGGCAACTGCTTTACCTGCAAACCTAGGAAATAACTAAGTTCCCCCATCATACTCATTTAAAATTTACTTTGCATGAGATGAGAGAACCTTTGACACAAAGCAAGGTTAGTTGAACCAAAAATTATATCATCTACATAAATTTGCACCATTAGAAGGTCATCACCTTCCTATATTTTGAACAAGGTCTTGTCCACAGCACCTTTCTCAAATCCATTGTCGGTTAGATACTGAGACAGAGTCTCATACCGTGCTCTAGGGGCTTGTTTAAGTCCATATAGTGCTTTCCTTAGCCTGTATACTAGGCCGATGCTGTCTGTGTTGGCAAACCCTGGTGGTTGTTCAACATAAACTTCTTCGGCAAGGTCTCCATTTAGGAATGCACTTTTGATATCTATTTGGTATATAATAAAGCTCTTATGGGCGGCAAAGGCTAAGAATATCCTAATGGCTTCTAGTCTGGCTACAGGGGCGAAGGTTTCATCATAGTCTATGCCTTCTTCCTGGCTATAGCCTTGTGCGACTAGTCTGGATTTGTTCCTTATAATAAGTCCATTTCGATCCTTCTTGCTTCGAAACACCCATTTGGTTCCTATAACCGATTGATGTGTAGGTCTAGGTACAAGATACCATACATTGTTTCTTTCAAAACTGTTAAGCTCTTCTTCTATAGATGTTATCCAATGAGAATTATTAAGAGCGTCTATGGTCGAAACAGGTTCGGACTGGGCTAAGAATACATCGATAGTGCACATGTTGAGTCTTCTAAGCTCGGATTGAGATTTCCATTCAGGAAACTGTGATATCTCAGTATCTAGTTCTTCTTGTGCACAAAGTACATTTCCTTGTGTACTCTGTATTCTTCTACGGGTAGAAACACCAGCATCTATGTTTACAATGATCAGCTCTTGCGGGTGATCTCTCAACCATCTTCGGTCGGGTTCTAATTCGGGGTCCTGTACTGTATTGAGAGTTTCTGTAGATACAACTTCAGTTTGTACAGCGTCGGCTTCATCTACGTCGATTATTACAGCTGCGGGTTTGATTTCTAGGTCAACAACAGGTTCTATGGGAGTTGGAGGATCCAAGATAGAGAGTTGTTGGATGTTCTGAGTAATATCATCTACTCCAGTAGGGTCATGGTGAGGTTCGTCGAACACTACATGAACTGATTCCTCGATCGTCAGCTTCCTTTTATTAAAGATCCTGTAAGCTTTGCTGACGGAGGAGTATCCTACAAATATTCCTTCATCTGATTTCTCATCAAAGGTTCTAAGTTGATCCTTCCCATTATTCAACACATAACACCTGCATCCAAAAATGTAAAAATATGAAACTAACGGAGTTTTGTTGTTCCATACCTCATATGCTGTTTGTTGTGGTGCTTGTTGACGATACTGTGGTTTTGAGTGTAGCATGCTGTATTGGTTGCTTCACCCCAGAAACGCTGTGGCAACTTGCTTGCGGCGATCATTGTCCTTGTTGCTTCTTTCAACGTCCTATTCTTTTGCTCGGCAACACCATTTTGTTGAGGTGTACGGGCAGTTGAGTATTCGTGCTGCATCCCATTTTCTGAACGGTATTGCTCTATAAAGCGGTTAGTAAATTCTGTACCTCTGTCGGAACGAATGGACATGATACTCAATGCCTTTTCATTTTTCAACTTTCTCAGGAGCTCGGGCAGCTTTGATGTTGTTTTCTTCTTCTTGCTTAGGAAAATTGTCCAAGCATACCTGGAGTAATCATCAACAATAACAAGACAGTATTTCTTACCTCCCAAACTTACTGGGTCTACAGGACCGTAGAGATCCATATGTAGCATTTCCAACACTCTTTGGGTTGAAAGGTAAGATTTGCTCTTCAGGGTTGACTTGATTTGCTTGCCTTTCTGACATGGTCCGCAGACGCTGTCCTTCTTGAATGACACATTTGGCAATCCTCTTACCATTCCCTGTCTTGAGAGCTTGTTGATCGTCTTGAAGTTGACGTGAGACATCCTCTTGTGCCATAACCAACTAAGATCTGCAGTGCCTTTGGCAAAAAAGCATGGAATTGAGGAGCTCATAGGCTTCTAGTCAGCAATATACATGTTACCTGATCTGCTTCCTGTAAGCACAACTTCTTTGGTTTGGATGTTCTTGACTCTACAGCGATCTATATAGAATTTCACCGAGAACTGTTTATCACATAACTGGCTAATGCTAAGTAGATTGTACTGTAAGCCTTCAACATATGCAACATCGGTGACTTTGAATTTTCCGACAAGTAGGTTTCCTTTCCCTCTTGTTCTTCCTTTAGATTTATCATCGAAACGAACTTTTGGACCGTGACCTTCTACGAAATCTGATAGCTTGCTTCTATCTCCGGTCATGTGCCGAGAGCATCCACTATCGAAGTACCAGGTATCCTCCTCTAGGATGTCCTGTATGCAAAGAGATTAAGTAGATTTAGGTCCCCTTTGATTTTTGGGTCCATGATTGTTAGTTCCTCTAGGTACCAAAGTTTTCCTGGCAGCAATTGGTTTACTGTAGGTTACACTCGGTACAGTGTTGCTATATCTACGTGGGGCATATCCGTAGTTGCTATAACCATGATAATTATTATGCATGTAAAATTCAGGGTTATTATTATTAATCCAGTACGAGTGCCGTCTTGGAGGTGGAGCCATTTTCTTTGGCCTAACAGCTTGCCTTCTGGGTCTCCAGTTGGATTCCCAATAACGGGGCTCCTGTATCCAATACCTCGGCGTGCTGTACTGATAGTACTGCCGTGCGGGCCTTCGGTATGTGGATACAACCTTCCTTCTGAACGGCTGTTGGCGCTGTTGATATGCTCGGGGAGCATGCTGTTGAGTGCGCCTTTCAGGTCTGAATGGCTGATGATTCTGCTGTCTGGAATAGGATTGAGGTGGCGGAATGGCAGCCTTTGCTGTTCGCTGTGCAACAGGTTCCTTCACGGGACTCGAAGTTTCTTTCGAAACAGGAATGTGTTCCACACTCTTGACGAACAACTAGTTTTCCCATTGTTTGAGCATGAGCTGTATCCTAATCCACTTTTATCATGAGCATGTTGCCCAGTGCTCAGAATTTCTTCCATTCTTTTGGACGATTTCTCGAACGATTTTAGAGTGGTCTCAAGTTCAATTTCTCGTTTTTCGAGAGTTGTGACTTTGGCTTGAAGTAGAACCAAATCATTTATCTTGCTCTCGTTGTGAGTTTTAACCTCACTTAGTTCATGAGCAAGTTGATGATTGCTCTCCATGATTTTTTCAAAATCGACTTTGCTGGTTTCACAGTCAAGAGACATATTTTCATAATTTATCTTCAGCAAGTCATTTTCATCTTTCAGCTCTAGGTTAGACAGTTGGAGCTGTATATTCTCGTTTTTCAATGTCTCATGGGCCTTTTGAATGTTTTTAAACTCATTCATCATGTTTTCAAAAGTATGAGATGCATTTGATGGAATAGCCGAGGTTGAACTTACCTCATCATCGCTATCTTCACCTTCAGGAATGTGCAAGTTCATCAACAATACCAGTGAATCTGAGGTCAAGTTCCTCAAGTTTCTCAGTTGGTTTCATTTCGAAAGATTCAAATTGCTGAGTCAGTTTTGAAATTTTGTTTTCTTTTGAGAGCTCAGTTCCCTCACAAATCATCTTGAGTTTATCCCAGATTTCCTTGGCTGATTTACAGCTCTTTACCTTCGAGAACGTGCCTTTGTCAAGAGTGACAAATAACGCGTTCTTAGCCACATTGTCGAGGTTGGCTCGCTTTCTTTCATCTGTGGTCCATTGCTCGCGTTCCTTCTCGAGCATCTCAGCATGGGCTTGGCCTTCAATCCTTGCGGCCGTGTTTACCTTCATGATCTTGATAGGGCCATCCTGTATAACAAAAATCATCTCTTCGTGCATTGCTGCAAGATGAGCCTCCATCCTAATTCCTCAATCATCAAATTCGTTAATAGAGAACATAGGCACTTTGTTGATCATAGGTGTATCCATGTTAAAATAAAGAAATGATAGAGACTATTTTAAAGAGTAAGTGATTTTGGATCTGATTCGGTTAAAAATATGACTGACTCTTTTTAGAATCAACCTCTCTGGTACCACTAGTTGGCTACTAAGTATACTGGATACAACTTGGAAAGTAGTTTAAACAACAAGCTGTACTGATTTTAAATCTGAGTGCGTAGCGAAAGTCTTAAATACAGTAAGTTGCTGTGGATACAGCAACTCGATGTGCAGTGTATACTTAAATAATCATAATAATTAAAACAGGTAAGGCAGAAGGTAAATAACACAATATTTAAAGTGTTTCGAGGTAAACCCCTCTACGTCCACTGGTCCTCCACACAGGAGTAAAAAGTTTATTATAATTACTACGTACACAACTACGTAATTATAACAACACACAATCAATATATCGTTCACACAGATTGATATAAAGATCTTAGCTTCAACCGTTCACACAGATTGGTTTGAGCTAATGCTTTGACTTGCTTCTTCACACACAGTTATGAAGCTTCGTCTTCTTCGATGCAATTCCTTCACACACAGTTCTGGAGAAGCACGATTACTCAGTCCACACAGGGCTGATCTGGGTTTGTTCAAAGTATAGAATAGGGTATGAACAACAACTATGACTTTATGAGCTTCTAGCTGATGAAGTGTTGTTCAAGATGTTGAGCACTGTATATCTCTTAGATCTGAGTTGCAGTAAGCTTTGGAGATATGTTTTGCTCTGATAATAACTTTGATAGCTTGATAATTTCGGTCACTGATCTTCAACGCCTTGATTAGATATATATAGTCTTTGAAATATATATCTGTTGAGATATATCCGTTGAGCAAGATTCCGTTCCAACGGGATGAAAAAGCACGATCCGGATTTAGCGGGATTTGAAGATCTGTTGACTGACAGTATTTAAATACTTTATCCTTTAGTATTTAAATACTTCTTTATCAACGGGACTTGACTTCTGAAGATTCCTTCTTTGTCCTGTTGAGAGCTGTATGGAAGATCATTGTATTGGTGATTCGAGACAGTTTCCATACTTGGTCTTTATAAGACTTCTTCGCTGTACTGAAAGGTTCCACTATATGCTGGATTCGAGACAGGCTTTCGATACAGGTTGACACTTCAGCTTATCGATACAGTTTACTTACTGTATTGAGGATTGGCATATATGTCAAAACCTCTTATCAACACTATTCGATACAGGGATTGATTATCCCGGCTGTTTCGATATAGGGTATTTGTTATCCCAGCACCTAGTTTCCAAGAGACCTATCGGTGCAAAATCCTTGAGGTGTATCCCTCCCTCAAAGCTGAAGGTTTCCAGAGGAAGAGGAAGATAGATATACTAGTCTTGTAATTTTATTGTAATGTTCACTTTGAAATATACTTGTAAATCTTTGTAATTTACTTGTAATTTTCTTGTATTTTGATCATTCAAACTACACTGTATTGTAATCATCAATAAAATTTTATAACAATCATTTGAATGACAACCACTAGTTGTCTCAAAGGAAGACTTAGTTTGATTTTGTGTCTTGCACTGTATCATGTGCAGACTTGCTTACATTTGAATAAGTTTTAGTTTTGCCATCATCAAAATAGGGGGAATTTGTTAGGAATACCTATTAGATTTTGATGATGTCATCCCTGTATTAAATTGATTATTCAAATGTATGTTTAAGTACTTGGCAAAATGTAAAGAAGAACCAAATGAGTATCTTCCGTAGGCCTTATAAGTTAGATAAGTCTTGAAATGGCTAAGTATAGAACATACTTCAGGCAAGTTCAAATATCAGACGAGTTTTTGGTCAACCAAAACATCAGAGAGGTTTGACCAAAACACTGTAGCAGCCGAGTTTCAGACAAGTGTTTATCAGCCGAGTCTTGGTCAACTCAATTGGTCAGAAAAGGTTGACCACAGACGACTTATCATCAGGCAACTTATTATCAGAGAAGTCCTGGTCAACAGGAATATCAGAGAAGTTTGACCAATCTGTAGTGAAGTTATCAGACGAAGTCCAGTCAACTGAAGTTTGACCATCAGATCAGATAACATTCATCAGGTCAGAAGACTTCAGACAGGTCATCAGATCAGAGAAGATTCATCAGGACAGAGAACTTCATCTTAGAGAAGATATATCAGAGAAGTCCGACATCAAAGAAGGTTGACTGCACATCAGACAGTTTGACCAAGAGAGAGCAGATAAGTTCTCAGTCAAAGTTATCAGCCAAGTAACTCAGTCCACGTCACCAAGCGTTGAAAAGTCAACAAACACGGAAAGTCACATGCGGACGTAGGGAGACAAACTGGAAAGATTCCCGGAAAGCAAGGAATTAAAGATTCATAGATATCCGTGCTCTGAAGAGTTTATACTTATTCTAATCAAGGGATACAGTGCTACAACAAGAAAGTCTTCACAACGTTCGGAATTAAAAAGGGAATCCAGCCTTGCAACGAATTCATAAGATAAACAAAGAAGTCCACTCTCCAACGGACGAATTTGTTACAATAGTGCAACAACTATGAAGGAAGCTCAAAGGATCGTACTATAAATATTCGAAGATATGAATTGAGGCAAGTACGATGCGAACAATACTTTCAAGTGAACAAAGCAATCAAGGCAATCAAAGCTAAAGGCGATCAATAGCATCGTGAAAGAGCAAGCTTAAAAGATCATATTCGAAGAAGCTCTTTGTTGGAGAAAGACAACACTCTAGTCTATAAACCTGAGTATGGGGTTACTTTTTTGAATGAGGTTCTTGAAAGTAAAGAGGTTGTAAAGAAATCCAAGGATTGTCGATCAAGAGGTGCAAGGCAGCCAAAGGGAGTTGCAACGGCCACGGAATTCCACCGGTTGGAAGCTATTGTAACTGGTTGAATCATTGTAACATTTATCACTAGTTGAGAGTTATAGTGAATTCATCTCCAACTGGTTTGGAGAAAAGTGGATAAGTAGTGGATTACCCCACCTCTGAGACCACTATAATTTCCTGCGTGTTTTACTGCATTGAACATCATACTTAACTGCTGCATACATATTTACTGTTCCATTAGATAAGTTATAAGCAGTTATCCTTACCTGCATATGTCATCAGCTGTGTCTTCCGCATTACTTGTCTGCAGATGACGTTAAGTCATCTGTACTTATCACAGCTGAGAAACTCACCTGACCTTTGGGAAAGGAGTTTCAATAAGTCTATTCACGCCCCCTGTAGACTTATTCCTGATGACTTGTGACCTACACAGAGGAGCTTTCTGTGTTTATGTCCCTACCAACCACCTTTATCTAATCTGTGGGTTTAGAGTTACTCGCCTAATATGCTTTGTTCCTTTTTTGCAGATCTAAGCTTGTGTTCGACTTTTCTCTATATGTCTGTTTATTTTTGTATGTCAGTTGATCCATCGCATGATCTTGTTAATATATTTAGAGTTATTTCTGTATGATTTCAATATGCATGTCTGTATATTTTTTAGTTTGTGCTTCAGATCTTTGCTAGTTGATTTATAAATGTTGTGTTAATATGTGTGTTAATATGTTTTAATGATTTGTGTATGTTAATCTGTTCAATTTATGATTTAGATATGGTTTATGCAATGGGTTCATCAGAACCTACTTCTGAACAGGTACCAAGAACTCTATATCATAATCCAATATTCTATGATGTAACACCCCGAGTTATTCAGGATTATAACAGCGCCGTAAACCTTTGAAGTCAGGATTTACTAGGCTAAGAATTTAAAAACAATATTATTAGATACCAACTGTAAATTTTATTATTACATCACGAGTATGAAAAGTACAAATCGACCAACATCCGAATATAAATTTCAAAGGAAGAACAAAACGACAGCGTACTCGAGTACTTTATTAAAAACAAAACGCAACTGACAAACCATCCCGGACATAACATCACTCCGCACCCTCGTCATCATGCATCTCAAGTGGTTGTTTCCCCGTCCTCCTGTATCCTGAACATAAAACAAATGTCCACCCCCGAAGGGGTTAACACAACAATCCTAGTACAAGTACGATAATTATAGAACAACAGATTATTCAATATCTCACGAAGAATAATAACAACATCCTTAATGACAACAATAAAAACGTGTCTCTACCACGAGAAGACTCACAATACCATACACAACATGATAAACATAACATGATACAACATACACATGGTAATTCCGATGATCCAGCGTTCACTGCATAGATCCCAAGATGATCCCCTTGGACCAACACGAGATGGAAAAACCTGTCCAATGATCCCGGCATGCTAGCATAGATCCCAAGATGATCCCGTCGGACCAACACGAGGTGGACATATAACAACGACACATATGCACGTCAATATGTATAACATAAATACATAAACCATAAATAAAGTACTTGCCTTTGAAAGATGGCAAGAAATAAACACTTCACGATTTCAACAAACTCGAAGGCCGCTCCTTCGATCAACCGTTCGCAAACCTCAAACCTTATAAAAGGAAATAATGACAACTCAACTCACGTAATAAAACTAACGTACGAACATCTAACGTTCTAATCCGTGGCCGAGTTAACACTCCATCTATGGCCGGTTCACGGTTTACCACCCAATGAACACTAGGTCGGCATAATTTACGAAACTTCAAAAGGTTATAATGGGTACAATGCCGACGTCTATGAATTTCAAGGATATGCATGACATCCCAATTCATACTCCAATCTCGATTATCAACTTCCAATATAAAGTTTCGGCTATTCTCCGATCTATATCAAGAGTACGATTCAAGATATACGAATACTAAAACACACTTTTGAAGGGAGATGATACAACCGCGTTCTAGGTTCACTACGGTTATTACCGACATAACCAATCCATTCTAACCATGAATCATGAAGAAAGTTATCACTTCAAACACCTTTTTATAATGATGAACTAGTCTTAGTAAAAAACCTGAAATTCATATTCTTGAATATCTCCATCCTAGGTGATGATATTAACAAGTCATTGGTATACAAGTAATTTGAATTCACCATCCAAAACATGCAACAAATCTCAGAAACTACATACTAGGTTTTAACTTAATAAGGCTCGATTATTCATAGAAGTTCTAAACATGATTACCTTAAATTCTCTAAGACATGGTGTTCAACCTAAAAGGTTATTAACAAACTCAATGGTCTCAGTAGTATGTTTAGAGCATTCTTAATAACAAGAATCGGAGGTTGGAAGAGTATCAACATACCTTAATATGGAGGAAACAATGAAACACTTGGTGAAACCCGACATCGGAAGCTTAATTACCAATCCAAGATGCTTCCCAACTTCAATGACTAAGTAAAGATGCTAAAACAATTTTATGTCACAGGAGGGCTCTCTGGGTTTGCAGAAATCGGACAAGGAACAAAAGAAAACGAGGGTGAAATGAAATGTGGTGATGTTCCATTTATAATGTTCTGAACCTTACGTATGTTAACCTCAAAGCATTACATACGTTATGGTCTTAACATACGCTATTTGCAATCCTTTACGTATGCTAACGTCCGACAGTAGCTCACTGTCTCGTTCCTGGTCTCTCCTTACATACATTATCCAAAACCTTTACGCACGTAACTTGAACAACATAACGTACGTTATCTGCCACCTCTAACGTACGTTAAGTATTGTTGACCCGCTTTATCAAAAGGCTATCCAGGTTCACACGGGAATCTTATCCGATAACATCTCTAACTGGCCCATGTGCTCAACAGACTTATCTATCGTTGACTGCCTTATGTACACTATGCTTCGTCCATAGCGTACGCTATCCGCAGCTCTTTAACGTATGTTATACTAACCTACTAGCATACGTTATGACGTAGTTGCATGCATGAATTTTGCAAACTCTTCCTAATATGATCATGAATGTTGGAATACGAATACGGGAAAATCACACTTCGATTATTGATACCACAAAGTCGAATATTACAAGGTTCAAATACAAATGAAAATACCCAACAATTATCCGAATATTACATACTCTCCCTCTAAAAAGAAGTTTTGTCCCGAAATAATATGAAAATAATTCTAGGTATCTTGACTTCATACTATCCTCGGTCTCCCAAGTGGCTTCTTTGAATCCGTGTCGTGACCATTGAACTTTAACCAAGGTGATCGGTTTATTTCTCAATTATTTGACTCAACTCTCGAGTATCTTGATTGGCTTCTCCTCAAACGTGCCATAATCAGCTACTTCAATCTCGCCGAAATCGATGACATGACCGGGATTCTGCATAAGACTTCTATCGACTCTGGGCAGTTAACAGCCTTTCACGAATCAAAGCTACCTTCTCTTGAGTCTGAACTGTCAATTCTGGTTCTGTCCCGATTAAATCAGATGAATCATCCCAACATAAGGTGATCTACATCTTCTCCCATATAATGCTTCGAAAGGTGCCATATTAATAGAAGCATGGCAACTATTATTGTAAGTGAATTCAATCAACGATAGATGAGTTTCCCAATCAGTCGACCAGTCTAAGGCACAATCTCACAACATGTATTCAACTGTTTGAATAGTTCTCTCGGACTGTCCATCGGTTTGTGGATGATAAGCTGTGCTAAAGTTCAGCTCGGTTCCCAAGGCTCTATGAACCACTTTCCAAAAATGTGACACGAAGCGACCATCTCGATCAGAAATAATGGTCTTTGGTGTACCATGCAATCGGAACTATCTCCGCAATAAACACTCGTGCCAACTTCTCTGGTCCCCAAGTATCCTTAATGCCCAGAAAATGAACCGACTTGGTTAAGCGATCAACTATCACCCAAATCATGTTCGTCCCTGTTCTGGTCTTCGGCATACTGGTGATAAAGTCCATTGATATATCTTCCCACTTCTATTCAGGGATCAGAAGTGGCTTCAACATTCCGGCGGGTCGTTGATGTTCGATCTTAACCTGCTGACAAGTTAAACACTTCGAGACATATTCTGCCACATCTTTCTTTATGTTGCCCCACCAAAAATCCTGCTTCAGATCCTTATACATCTTACTAGTGCCTGGGTGAATAGAATAGGGCGTAATGTGAGCTTCCTTCATGATTGTCTGTTTCAAAGAACTAATATCGGGAACACAAAGTCGACTTTGAAATCTCAAAATTCCATCTTCAGGAATTACAAATCCTGGGGCCTTTCCCTTGCTCACTTCATCATGTAACCGAATCATCAAAGGATCATCCAATTGCTTAGATTTAATTTCTTCGATTAACGATGAAGTTAATTCCATCACACACAGTTGCCCTTGGACTCCTTGCAACCATACTTCAATTCCTTCATGAATCAACTCTCGTTGAATGCTAGACTGGGACGTGAGCGTTTTTAGCATTCTAATAGAAACGGGTTTGCGGCTCAGTGCATCAGTCACTACATTCGCTTTGCTTGGATGATAAATAATCTCCAAATCGTAGTCCTAAATAAGTTCCAACCATCTCCTCTGCCGCATGTTTAACTCTTTCTGACTGAAAATGTATATAAGACTCTTATGGACTGTGAAGATTTGACAGTGAGTCCCGTATAGATAGTGCCTCCATATCTTCAGGGTGAAAACAACAGCTGCCATTTACAAATCATAGGTTGGATAATTTACTTCATATGGCTTCAACTGCCGTGAAGCGTAGGCGATCACCTTCTCATTCTGCATCAGTACACACCCAAGACCTTGATTTGAAGCGTCACTGTAAACTATGAATCCTTCAGTTCCTTGTGGTAGTGCTTAAATTGGTGCCGTCGTCAATCTCTTTTTCAATTCATCAAAACTGGTCTGACACATATCGTTCCATTCAAACTTTTGGGTTTTATGCAGCAATCGAGTAAGTGGACGGGTAATTTTGGAAAACCCTTCCACGAACCGACGATAATACCCAGCAAGTCCTAAGAAACTTCTGACTTTCTTCACGTTCTTAGGAGACTTCCATTCCAAAATAGCCTCGACTTTTTGGGGATCTACTCGGACCCCTTCAGCTGATACCACGTGACCAACGAACATCACTTCCTTTATCCAGAATTCACACTCAGAAAGTTTGGCATATAACTGCTCGCTTCTTAAGAGGTTCAAAATGATCTATAAGTGTTGCACATGTTCTTCCGGACTCTTGGAATAAACCAAAATAGTCTCGATGAACACAACTATGAACTTGTCCAATACTCTATGAATACTTGATTCATTAACTGCATAAACACAGTAGGTGTATTAGTGAGACCAAATGGCATCACCACAAACTCATCGTGTCCGTAGCGAGTTCTGAATGCTGATTTCGGAACATATGATTCTTTAGTCCTCAATTGATGGTATCCCGATCTCAAATTGATCTTCGAAGACACTATCACTCCATGCATTTGGTCGAAAAAAATCATCAATTCGTGGCAGTGGGTACTTATTCTTGATTGTCATCCTGTTTAGCTCTCGGTAGTCGATGCACAATCGAAGCGATCCATCTTTCTTTCGAACAAAAATAACTGGTGCACCCCAGGGCGAAATACTTAGCTGAATATAACCTTTGTCCAACAATTCTTTAGGTTGCTTTTTCAGTTCAGACATTTCGGTGGGTGCCATTCGATATGGTGCCTTAGAAACCAGTGTAGCTCCCGGCTCTAGCTCGATGGTAAACTCTACATATCGCTATGGAGGTAACCCAGGTAATTCATTAGGGAACACGTCTGGAAATTCATTCACAACAGAAATGGATGAAAGTTCTACTCTTCCTTCTTCTTTCTTCATCGCATAGCACCAGTATCCGATACAGCCCTATTTTAGTAGTTTGACAGTTTCATAGCTTTGATCACTTTCCCTGAGCTTCCTGGTATCCATCCTTCGAATAATAATTCGGAACTATCCTCGGATATCATCGAGATATTCCTCTTCCGGTAGTTCACAATAGCTCCATTACGGTTAAGCCAATCGTCTCCGAGAATCAGATCGTCTCCTTGTATTTCTACTACAATCAGATTTGAGGGCCACTCTTTGCCTCCAATTGATACAGGAAAATCTCTAGTTTCTAAATTTCCCACAATTATTTCTCCACTCGGTAAACCCACAATATAAGGCTCACATTCATGAAAACAATAAATGTTAAAGCGATTTACACAAGACAATGATATAAACGAATGGGTAGCTCCTATATCGAACAAAACACTAATTGGTTGCGAAAGGATTTGAGCGGTACCTGATGCGATAGCTGCATTCTGATCGTCTGCCATCCTCATCTCATAAAGGTATGGAGGATCGGATCTAGCACTCGATACTTCTCTTCGTACTGTCCTCTGCCTCTACCTCGGCCAAAATTTTGGGGTGGCTAAACACTCTGTTGCGTATGAGGGATGCTCGCCTCTTTTTGGACTGGCTACGAATTACGAGCTTCAAAAGATTTTGCAGCCTCTTCATAGAACACCATATGTTGTCCTTCTCGTCCACAATCATAACACGTCATGGCGGGAAGTGAGCAATCACTTCGATAGTTTTCTGTCCGACCACAGTTAAAACATTTCCTGGTTGCATCTGCCATTGCTGATACTGATATGGAGTTCTTTCCACCTTTGGATGGATGCGGAGGCCTCTTGAACGAATGAAAGGATGATTGGGCTTTGCGGGGCCCACTACTCTTGTGCTCTGTAAAACTACCAGAGACTTTCTATTTCTTGGACTCAGAGAACTTTTCCATAGTTGCTTCCTTCATTTCATACGCCAGAGCTTTATCTTGATACTGGCGGAGAGTGGTGCATTCAAAACCTGACATGTACCTCTGTATTTACGGCTTTATTCTCATATCAAAGTAGATCATCATTTCTGCATCGGTTGTCGAAAAAATTTAGCTGCTGATTAAACATCTTAATCGTCTGAGCCATCGGCACATCCGAAGGTTGTGCGGAGAAAAGTTCTCGAACCTTAGCTCCTCTCACCGGACGAGGGCAGTACTGAGCTTCCATTATAAGTTTGAACTCTCCCCAATCATCATCATGATCAACAGGTCGGATGGCTTTCCATCACTCGGACGCTTCTCCCGTTAGGAAATATTGGGCAATGGGGGCTCATCTGGGCAGTTAATCCCAGTAAATACGTTCTCCAGTTCTCTCAACCAGTGATCCCATGTCGGTGTCTCAGAAAAACCATCGAATTTCGGTAGGTGCATCTTCTCCACCTCCTGAAGCCATCTGTCTCCTCGATTTCCCAAGTCTGGGATGCCTTGTTGTGTTTCCCTTAGCTGCAATCCTACCGCCACTTGCATTCTGTCCAAAACTTGAGCAAATTGGGCCATCTGGTTGACCGCTTGGCATAGTATGTCGGGAACGGCAAGATTGGCATTTGTCTCCACCGTCTGTTCTCGTTCATTGTTGACAGACTCTTGTTGCTCGCCTGAGTTGTCGCTAGCTTGATTTGACAGTGAATCAGGGACAGGGGGTGAAACTTCCCTCTCCGCATTTCTACATCCACATCCACGACCGCGACCACGTCCACATCCTCCTCTAAACATACTGTAAACATAAATACTCAATATACAGGGACTAACATCGTCCTAACATTCAATATAAAAATGTATAACATGTAAAAGGACAAGATAAAGTTTAGAAAACTTACAACCACTACTCACACGAAGATGTAGGCAGTACAGTGATGTTATACGCAGCCGTTTACCTCAAAAGACATATATGAACCCTATTTTAACCCAACAACCAAGATATCCATAATCTTAGCTCTGGCACAATATTCTGTAATACCCTAAGATATTCAGGATTATTACAGCACCGTAAACTCTTGAAGTTAGGATTTACTAGGCTAAGAATTTAAAAACAACATTATTAAGTACCAACTGTAAAGTTTATTATTACATCACAAGTATGAAAAGTACAAATTGACCAACATCTGAATATAAATTTCAAAGGAAAAACAAAATGATAGCGTACTCAAGTACTTTATTAAAAACAAAACGCAATTGACAAACCATCTCGGCCATAACATCACTCCGCACCCTCGTCATCATGCAGCTCAAGCGGTTGTTTCCTCGTCCTCCTGTATCCTGAACATAAAATAAATGTCCACCCTCGAAGGGGTTATCACAATGATGCTAGTACAAGTACGATAATTATACAACAACAGATTATTCAATATCTCACGAAGAATAATAACAATATCCTTAATGACAACAATAACAACGAGTCTCTGCCACGAGAAGACTCACAATATCATACACAACATGATAAACATAACATGATACAACATACACATGGTAATTCCGATGATCCAACATTCACTGCATATATCCCAAGATGATCCCGTCGGACCAACACGAGGTGGAAAAATCTATACAATGATCCAGCGCATGCTATCATAGATCCCAAGATGATCCCATCGGACCAACATGAGGTGGACATACAACAATGACACATATGCACGACAACATGTATAACATCAATACATAAAGCATAATTAAAGTACTTTCCTTTGAGATATGGCAAGAAATAAAACACTTCACGACTTCAACAAACTCGAAGGCCGATCCTTCGATCAACCATTTACAAACCTCGAACCTTACAAAAGAAAATAACGACAACTCTGCTCACGTAATAAAACTAACGTACGAACATCTAACGTTCTAATCCGTGGCCGAGTTAACACTCCATCTATGTCCGGTTCACGGTTTACCACCCAATGAACACTAGGTCGGCATAATTTACGAAACTTCAAAAGGTTATAATGGGTACAATGCCGACGTCTATGAATTTCAAGGATATGCATGACATCCCAATTCATACTCCAATCTCGATTATCAACTTCCAATATAAAGTTTCGGCTATTCCCCGATCTATATCAAGAGTACGATTCAAGATATATGAATAATAAAACATACTTTTGAAGGGAGATGATACAACCATGTTCTAGGTTCACTACGATTATTACAGACATAACCAATCCATGCTAACCATGAATCATGAAGAAAGTTATCACTTCAAACATCTTTTAATAATCATGAACTAGTCTGAGTAAAAACCCTGAAATTCATCTTCTTTAATATCTCCATCCTAGGTGATGATATTAACAAGTCACTGGTATACAAGTAATTTGAATTCACCATCCAAAACATGCAACAAATCTCAGAAACTACATACTACGTTTCAACTCAATAAGGCTCGATTATAATCTTCTTACTCATAGAAGTTCTAAACATGATTACCTCAAATTCTCTAAGACATGGTGTTCAACCTAAAAGGTTATTAACAAACTCAATGGTCTCAGTAGTATGTTCATAGCATTCTTAAGAACAAGAATCGGAGGTTGGAAGAGTATCAACATACCTTAATATGGAGGAAACAACGAAACACATGGTTAAACCCGACACCAGAAGCTTGAGTATCAATCTAAGATTCTTCCCAACTTCAATGACTAGGTAGAGATGCTAAAACAATGTTTATGTTGCAGGAGGGCTCTCTGGGTTCACAGAAATCGGACAAGGAACGAAAGAAAACGAGGGTGAAATGAAATGTGGGGATGTCCCATTTATAATGTTCTGAACCTTATGTATGTTAACCACAAAGCATTACGTACTTTATGGTCTTCACGTACGCTGTTTGGAATCCTTTACATACGTTATGGTCTTCACGTATCCTGTTTGCATGAATTTTGCAAACTCTTCCTAATATGATCATGAATGTTGGATTACGAATACGGGAAAATCACACTTCGATTATTGATACCACAAAGTCGAATATTACAAGGTTCAAATACAAATGAAAATACCCAACAATTATCCAGATATTACATTTGAAAGGCTACTTTCTTCATTTTCCTGTTAGTAACTCATTGGTTTTATGTTGTGTACAGGACATCAGTTATGAACCTAACGGTGGCCTCTAAAGCCAAACACGCAATGATCTAGATTGTGCATTTGTGGTATTTCAGATCTTGGGATTTGTTTATTTTCAGATGAAAGCGATGTTTTCTCAAGTATATATGATTGTAAAGAGGCACACGCTCAAGCTTGCAATTAGCTGTATACTTAACAAACGTCTTTGTTCTTTTTTTGGTGCCAGGCACTAAATATAAAAAGAATTATATGTATATATATGGGTCTTGTGTAAATGTATATAGTGTGAAATCTTTGAAATGAATACACATTGTTGGTAAGTACTGCTCTGTGTTTGAAGCTTCCATGCCTATATAACAATTTGAACTGAAATAGGGTTACAACATGGATGCCAAAGTTGTGGTTAATGTACAGTGAGGGAGTCTTGCATCTGTCTGGGCTATGCTGAAATTGGGATTAACTGTAGAAGAGATGATTAAGCTTGTGGTTAATAAGGCCGGAGTCCTCATCTTGATAAACATGCTGCATCAAGCTTTAAGTTGCATTCTTCACATTTCAGCCCTCAAAGTAAGCATTTATCTCAAAATTGTTAGGATCACTTGCAAACTTGTCTTAAGTTTACAATTCATTTCCACTTTATCTTTACAAATTTGTAGCTATGGGAGGCATTATTCGTAAACTTGTCTTAACTTCTGTAGGGAAAATGCAACACATGATTTTGAAGACAGTGGCCACAGTGATAATGCTAGAGATATAATGGAAAAGTACTACAATGGCGAGATGGACCCCTCATGAACTCATAAGGGAACTATATGTAATTTTTGAAACTGAGTCATGAAACTTCAACAAGGTTTGCGTTTCTTGCATAGGTGTAACTAAGCCGAGAAGAATGGACATGAACTAGTATATATGAAAGTCGAAGAATGTTTGTTAGATTTATAGGTACTAGTGAATATTTGTTGCTACTTTAATGACGAATATTGGTCGGTATTTATTTATTTAATGATGACTATTGGTTGTTTTTTGCAAATTGAAGCTATTGTCTAAATGAGTATTTTTAGTGCAAATAAAATCATTGTCTGATCTGTCATTAGGCAATTAGATAATTTTAAAAAACAGTTGGTAAAATTCGCACTAGACAACAGCAACATTCTAACAAAGCATTGTGTGAAAATAAGTAAAAATAGACGTTTCAATTTTAAAATCGTTGTTTATAGAAAATATAAAGAACACTTTGTAAGAAATAAACAATTTTGCTTAGTACATTTAACAATTATTTTGAAAAATAAAACCGTTATGGCCTCAATAGTCCAATAATGGCACAACTTCAACAAAGATTTGTGCGCTTAACCCTCAAACAATGTTATAGTTTTAAGAAACCATTGTGTTTATGAAATCTTAACAACATATTCAAAATAAAAAATAATTGTGTTTGAGAAATTCTAGCAACATGTTTTAAATGAACAACACTTGAGTTATAAGCAGACAAACAATGAACAAATTCTACAATTATGTCGTGTAATTTCCATTGTGACAAGTGTGTATTGTTCTAAAACTATTGTGTAGCATCCCAAACAACAATGGTTTCTAAATGGAGTGTTGTTGTTTCTGGCTATTACACAACGGTGTCTAGATATGAAGTCATTGTATCTCACTCTTTCACACAACAGATTCTGTATCGTTGTCTGAGGCACTTAAGAGACGGCGTCTCAATAGACAACGGGAAGACAGGGGGTTAGACAACGGGAAAAAACCGTTGTCTGATGCAGTTTTTCTTGTAGTGTTACTTTTATTGGGTCCATGAGCTACATGTTGGTAGCTACTAGGTTGTGAATTTTTTCGTATTGCATGATAAATAAAAATACTGACAAACCGTGTTTATAAATGGACTGATGTGCAAAGTGTAATATTAAATTGTGAAATACTCTCACTTACAAACACTATGTTATAAGGGTTACGAGATTTTCTACTCTCCATAAAACCCATAAAAATTGAAATTTAAACCGTAATACTTTCTTCCAAGTTTGTCAGGGGTAGTGTTTTTGGGAAGATCGATAAATCCGTAGAGTGCATTAGATGCCTGTTGTGATAAATCGAACCCTTAGAAGCAGTATGGGTTGGCGGTTAAGATTTAATTACCAGACTAATAGGAGTTGACGATTTAACTTACATAGTTCAATGAGCATTAGAAACCGTATTGGTTGAGTGCAAGTGAACTAGGGTAAAGGAAGATCGCATCATTCATTAGATGGATTCATATTTGAAACCACTTTATAAAGAATAATAGATTAGAAGCCGTATCAGGTTCCTTTTATTGAACTATATAAAGAACTCGATCACCAATATGAAGTCAACCATGATTTATGAATTCCACGTGGGAGTGTGCAATGTCGATAAAAATAGTGGAAGCCAAGTTAATAAATGTCAAAAGTCCTTAGAATCCTATACTAGGATCATAATTGACAGTAGAATCCTATACTGGGATCATAATTGACAATCATTAATAAATCTGACATTTATTTTGTGTAGTAAAACAAACAACAAACTCTCAAAATGATGTTGAAGCCATTAGGAATATTACTCGAGAAGAACACCCTAACAGTTCCAAACATTATGGGATGGATATGGAACCTGAGGATTGTCCTTATTATGAAAATGCTAGGATACGTCTTGGAGGCGGACATCTGAACGCTCCTGTAAGAACCCAAGCCAACCAGGAAGAAGCCGAAGCCCATGAGAAATAAGTGAAAGACGGCGTAAGAGTGCGTGGTACATGTTAGGCTCTGTAACTAATAAGCTTTAATGCGCCCGTATAAGAATATTTCTTCGATAGCCGTCTTGGTGCACCTGACTCAGCTCTACAGTGAGCTTAATCGAACTTCTAGATATGAAATATCAAAGCAATTGTTCAGCACCAGGATGAAGGAAGAAGAGAGTGTAGGTCACAAGTCGTCCAGAAACAAGTCTAGAGGGGGGGGGGGGGGTGAATAGACTTGTAGAAACTCTTGAACTCTTTTTCACGAAGAGTGAGTTTCTTCAGCTGATGATCAAACAAATGACTAGGAGTCGTTTGTTCTTGGATATGTGCGGAAGTCAGCTGATGACGAATATAAATTAACTTAATGAAACACTTAACAATGGATGCAGCAGTTAGAGTATGATGCGGTAAAGCGATAAATAACACAGTGATTATAGTGGTCTCGGAGGTGGGGTAATCCTCTACTAATCCACTTTTCTCCAAACCAGTTGGAGATGAATTCACTATAATTTTCAACCGGTGATAAAGATTACAGTGATTCACAACACACTACACAGCTTCCAACCGGTGGAAATTCGTGCCGTTGTATACACACTTGATCGCCTTGCACCTCTTGATCCTCGATCCTCGGATGCCTTCTGATCTGCTACTTCAACCAGTGAAGTACCCCGTACTCAAGATTTAAAGACAAGAGTGTTTGTCTTCTCCAACTTAAGAGCTTCCTTGAATATGAACTTTTTGGATCTGCTCTTTTTCACGATGCTATTTGATTGCTTGAGATTGCTTTGTTTGCTTTGATCGCTAGAGTATATGTTCGCACCGGTGTCTGCTCAGTTTCAAATCTCCGGGTATTTATAGATCACGATCTCTGAGCTTCTTCCTTGTAGCCGTTGAAAATCTTTGAACAAATCCGTCCGTTGGAGAGAGACTTCATTGTTTAATCTTTTCTGAACGTTGCAAGGCTGGATTCCCATTATTTAATTTTATCTTCCGACCGTTGTGATGACTTCTGCATGTGAGCGCCAAATCTTTTGAATATAAAAGGTTTAAAGTCTTCACGGTGGGTCAGGATGATTTAATTAAATCATATCTCTTGCGGGAATCACTCCAATTTGTCTCTTCACGTTGCATGTGAGCTTTCCGTAATATTTGACTTTTCAAAGCATGCTGACGTGGACTTGGAGTACTAGGCTGTAGTTGAGTAGACTGATGTGCAGCTTACTTCTCTGCAGTAGGTCGTCTCGGGCAATATCTTGTTTGAGACTTGTCCGATCGTGTGACTTCCCGAGGTTCCTCGGGCAATCTGGTCAAACTTCTCTGACAATTTTTAGTTGACTGTGGCTACTCTGATTGGAGTCGGCTGTACTTCTCGGATGGACTAGACTGTACTTTAGTACTTAGCCGATTTTCAGCCTAACTAACTTTGGCCTATAGAAGACACTCATTTGGTTCTTCTTTACATATTGCCAATTTTATACTTAACATATTTTGGCCTATGGAAGATACTCATTTGGTTCTTCCTTACATTTTGCCAATTAATAAACATTTGATTTTAAATTAATGACATCATCAAAATCTAACAAGTATTCCTAACAAATTCCCCCTATTTTGATGATGGCAAAACTAAGTAAGAAATCAAATGGCCAAGTCTGCACTTAAGTGCAAGACAAAACTGAAATCAGTCTAATATTGAGACAACTGGAAAATTGTCATTCAACAGACTGTTCATAAAATTTTCTGACTTATCATTGAAATTATACAAGATTGTTTTAAGTACAGAAAAATAAAATTACAAGTAAGAAAATAATTTAAGGTCATCTGCCTCTTCCTCTGCCTCTTCGAATAGGCTGCTTGGCAGGTCTGAATGGTTTGGCTCCGATAGGTCTTACCTTGACTGGAGCAAGGCCATACTTTCTCTTCACAACCAGTGCTGCGAAGTCCTGCTCCTGCTGAGATCTGAATTTGTTCTCAAGGCAGACTAGCTTGATTTCCTCCTGAAGTTGTAGCTCATCAAGTTCACCATCCATGCGGATTGGTGCTTCTTCATAACTGATTTTAGGGATCTTGGGAAATGCATTTTGCTCTTTTGCGTACTTCTTTAGAACAGACCTAAGCTTAGTATGATCCTCTTCCATCCAGTTTATGTAAATCTCCTGTGGGGTGAGTTTGTGATCTTGAAGTAGTTCCGTTACATAAAAGTCTCGATGAACTTCTTCCTAGCAGTTCCCCATATTTCAAGAGCTTCAAGTGGGCAGAAATCTTCAACATTCCATAGCTCCAGACCTTCCCATTCAAGAGTAGGTTCAAAGCCGCCTCTGGTCCTTCTGCGCTTCCCTTCAGGCTGGTCAGCCTTGTCTTCTTGATCTACAGCTTCCTTCCTTTTTAGGCTAGAGGGTCCTTCAACTGGGACATCCTGCTTTTTCTTACTTCGATTTCTCTCTCTTCCCCCTGAATCCTCTCTTCCCCCTTTTTGCCGGCATCAATGAGTGTTGTCAATCGTTGCTCCATACGGCTCATCCAATCGGACATGCCAAAAGGCATTCGTTGTTTGTAGGAGGAGGAGGCCGAGGATCTCTCTCAAGCGGGGTGTCAATCTTGGCATTAATGGTCCAAGGTCGGGGTGACTGAGTTGATAGCAGGCTCCCCAATGGTGTCTCGACAATTTGCTTGATCGGCTCGGTCATGATAGGATAAGCGAGCCGATGGGGAGTGTTCTCCCGATCCTTCAAGAATGGAGCCACTAGGCTGCAGGCTCCTGGCTGCAGCCGGTAGGTCGATTGAGTCTTCTCCGGGTCCCCGACTGAGTCCTCTGCCAGCTCTGCGTCTAGGCTGGTGTACCGGGGAGGTACAACAATCCTATCTGCAGCTTCGTTGGTAGGCTCTGGCTCCTTTTCTCTTTCTTCCTCTTTCCCTTCTTCTTCTTCAGATTTCTCTTTTTCTTCCTTCTCATCTTCTTCTTTTTCTTCTCCAGCCGCCACACCAGCTCCTCCTTCACCTCCATCATCATTATTATCATCATCATCATCATCATTTTTCTCATCATCATCCTTCTCCTTTTCTCTTTCATCATCTTCATCCTTCTCCTTATCTTCTTCTTCTTTTTCCTGCTCCACTTCTTCTCCTTCTTCATCTTCTTCATCATCTTCATCATCCACTTCTTCTGTTTTCTCAATCTCCTCTGTCTCCTTTTCAACTGGTATGTTTTCTTCAGGTTCTTTTGCTTTTTCATTCTCTTCAACCAAATTGATAATTTCATTTTCTTCATCAACTTCTTCTATCCTAATTTCCTTTTCTACTTCCTCCTCTTCCTCCTCTTCTCCAAAGCTACCATCAAAAATACTGAGCATTATAGACTGGATAAAATGGTCCATGTTTGTCTCAAAATGTGACATGAACCAGTTATCCTGGAGGAGTAAGGCTAAATCTGACTCTTTGCAAAAATCAGTCAGAACATCCTCCGTGGCTTGGGGGTATTCCCAACCACTAGATTCAACAAAAATTTGAAAATTTGTAAAGGACATGGTTTTAAGAGTTTTCCACTCTTTAAAAATATTTACGAAAGAGTGTTTTTACGCTTGTGGCTTGACAAGTGAAGTTGTTCTATGGAGAGATTAAAAGTATTATTTTCTAAAAGATTAAATGTGTAATCGCTTGAGGATAGATATAACAAGACTGCTTCCTCTTCTTCGGTCATGTACACTTTGGAGGAGTAATAACAGTACAATTCTAGTTTCGGTATCTCGTGCAGCTGTCCGGATGAACCGTGGTGACCTGATGGGTGGCATAGTGCTCGAGTGCTCTCCTTGACTGACTGCAGCTTTCCTTGGCCTCTTTGGAGAGGGTTCGGGTGATGACCGCAGTTGGAAGGTCCTTACGGGCTGGTCCCCTTCTCTTGAATCGGATGGCGATAGGTGTATCGTCGGACTCATTCTCGGACTCGACTGCAGTTCCGATATCAGCTGCAGGTTGGTCCGAGTCTGATAGATCGTATCTTGGGCAAAAGCTTGAGTCTGGCAAATCTTTCAACAACTGGGCTGCCCTCCCAGTGACTCCAACCTTCTTCTTATCATGGTCCATGTGACCAAGCCTCTTGTTTGGGTGGAAAGGGTCAATGTTTCCCTTGGCCACTCCAGTCTGCTCCAAGAACCAACTAAGATGCGTTCCGAACGCCAACTTAGTCTTGAACTTCTTCTCTCCCTCGAGCCATTCGACCTTGTTCACCTCGCGAACAAGTTGCCTGAAAATGTAATCGGCCCAATCAACTTCCTCTCGTTGAATTAACGCACCCAACACCATGAATTTTGAAGATGATAGTTGGTCATAGCTTCCTGCCATTCCCATGACTATCTTGTTTGTGATGTCCAGAGCAACTCGATAGACCCTTTTCAACTCATTTCTCTTCGCTGTAAACTTCAATTTCTCAGGGACATTTTCGAGCTTAATCGTCTTCCACATTTCGGCGGGTGATTGTTTGAGTGCTTCGACCGCCAAACCGCGATGTTTCATCCCGAATACAGAGCGAATCTTCTCTGTATCTATGGTGACTGGTACTCCACCGACCTTGCTCTGAATCCCGTGCTGAATCAGGTAAGCGTTGCGATAAAATTCAACCACATCTTCCTTGAACAAGTGTTGAGGGTTGATTTCGAGAAACGGGTAGATTCCGTTCAGTTTCATCGCCCGGATTAAGTCGAGCATATCAAAGTCCTCTAGATTTGCTTCCAGTAATCCTTCGAAATCGACGACCATGGAGAAGATGACCTGGTCCTTCATTGCCTTCAAGTTTGCTCCGTCAAAAGATGCCATTTCTGCAAAAAGATTTTAGGATTTAGTGTATATTTTGCTCTGTAAATTTTTAGGGTTTCTGAACGCGTAAAGAGTAAAGTGAAAAGGTTTCTTCCTTATAAAGAAGATGAAAGGACGTTTGGATTAGTTTATTATAAATTTAAACGGTGGTACGCCTTTTCATATTCTTTTGAATTTCAAATTTGAATCGGTGGCCCCATTTAAAAGTTGACGGTTGATTCTGATTGGCCACCGTAGAGGTTAATTAAATGGGCGTGTGACGCGTGTATTTAAAATTGCCACTTGGCTCATAAAATGTATATTTTAAATGCCTGTTCCGATAGCCAAAAAAATATTATAAATATGACAGATAATAATTAAAAATTTAGAGATTAGTTTAGAAAACTTAGCTGATCTGATTCGTTGACAGTTGACCGCTCTGCTACAGGTGAGTTTGACCTCTCGCCTGGTATTCTGTACAGCTAAGTTGCTTCGACTTGCCTTTGTCTTCTCGCCTGCATCAGCTTAGGCTGATTCTGAGGGTCCGTCCTTCCTTCAACTTGCTTCAGAACTAGATTCCCAATCTAGTAATCCAAGGTCTCTGCTAAGCTCTAGGAATCTTTCTTCTGGCAATGGTTTGGTGAAGATGTCAGCTATTTGGTAGTCTGTGCTGACTCTTTCAACTCTAACCCTTTTGTTAAGCACATGGTCTCGAATGAAATGGTGCTTAACGTCAATGTGCTTTGTCCTTGAGTGCAAAACCGGATTGTTGGTTATTGCAATAGCACTATTGTTGTCACACCATATAGGAACTTCGTTGGCAATAATATTGTAGTCCCTTAACTGTTGTCTGATCCATAGAATTTGTGCACAACAGCTACCTGCAGCTAGGTATTCTGACTCTGTAGTGGAGATAGAGTTAGAAACCTGCTTCTTGCTAAACCAGGATATCAGTCTGGTTCCTAGGAATTGACACGTTCCACTAGTGCTCTTCCTATTGATTTTGCATCCGGAGAAATCCGCATCTGAGTATCCTGATAGCTTGAAGTTGTCATCTTTGGGGTACCATAGTCCAACATTAATGGTAGACTTTAGGTACTTGATTATTCTCTTGGCTGCATCTAGGTGTGATTGCTTTGGCTTGGACTGGAATCTTGCACAAACTCCAATTGCATATGATATGTCTGGCCTGCTTGCAGTTAGGTACAGAATCCGATGAGTCCTCTGTAGTGGGTTGAGTCCACTGATATGCCTGCCTCGTCTGCATCTAGGTGAGTGCTTGTGCTCATTGGAATTCTTGCGGGTTTGGCTGATTCCATTCCATATCTCTTGATGAGATCTCGGGTATACTTTGCCTGGTTGATGAAAATTCCTTTTTCCATCTGCTTAACTTGTAATCCGAGAAAGAAGTTAAGCTTTCCCATCATACTCATCTCAAATTCTCCTTGCATGAGGTTGGAGAATTTCTCGCATAGTTCTGGATTGGTTGATCCGAATATGATGTCATCCACATAAATCTGAACTATTAGAATGTGGCCTTCGTGCTCCACTCTGAATAGGGTCTTGTCCACTTTTCCTTTGCAAAATCCATTTTTCTCAAGAAACACAGACAGTGTTTCATACCATGCTCTCGGTGCTTGCTTGAGTCCATACAGAGCCTTCAACAGCTTATAGACTTTGTCTCCTTTGACAAAACACAGGGGTTGCTCTACATAGACTTCTTCTTCTAGGATTCCATTCGAACGCACTTTTACATCCATTTGGTAGACTTCAAAATCCTTGAATGCGGATATGCGAGGAATAGTCTGATGGCTTCTAATCTTGCAACAGTGCATAAGTTTCATCAAAATCTATTCCCTCACACTGTGCATAACCTTTTGCTACGAGTCCGGCTTTATTCCTAACAACACTCCGTCTTCATCACTCTTGTTTTTATACACCCATTTGGTGCCAATAACTTTCTTGTGATCAGTGCATGCATTAGTTCCCAAACTTTGTTTCTCTCCATCTGCTCCAATTCCTCTTGCATGGCATTAATCCATGAATAATCTTCCAAGGCTTGTTCTCGTAGTCTTGGGTTCAATTTGTGACATGAAACATGAGAACATCGCCATTCCTGTGGTAGAGTTGGTGTCTTGTCTTGACTCCATCACCAACTTTCCGATAATTTGCTGAATTGGATGATCCTTGAGCCATTTGGGGATCTCGTCCTCTTCCGGGTTTGTTCCCCTGTTGGATTGCTCGGTGGTTGTCTGCATCTGTGGATTCAGTGCAATGGATCGGCTACCGCCTTGTCATCTGCGGCTTGGTTACAATCGCAGATGAGTCTTTGTCGACTCCATTTGGTCTTCTTCCGCAGAATCGGATCAGATAGGTTTGGTGATCCTGTCTGATCTGCAGTTGGGTCTTCATCGGCTGCAGTTGGGTCATCCGGCTGATCTGCAGGTGAGTCCACCATTCCAGTGTCATGTACAATGACTTCTTCAAGGGTTGCTGACTTGAGCTTGTTCTCAATTTGCTCAAGTTGTTTCCTGTACTCAACAGTAGATTCATCAAAAACAACATGGGGTGTTTCCTCCACAACTAAGGTTCTTTTGTTGAAAACTCTATATGCCTTGCTTCTTTGGGAATATCCCATAAATAGACCATCATCGGTTTTAGCATCAAAGGCATTTAGCTGTGTTTTACCGTTGTTGTGGATGAAACACTTGCAACCAAAAACATGAAAGTAAGCAACAGTAGGAGTTCTATTATTCCAAACCTCATAGGGAGTTTTGCCATGTCTCCCTACTATCATACTCTGCTTGCGGGTGTGGCAGTGTGTTAACGGCTTCAGCCCCAGAACCTTTTGGGTAGGTCTGCCGCAATCATGGACCTTCTTTGCTTCTTTCGTGGTTCTGTTCCTTCTTTCAAGAACACTGCGTTCTGGGCGTCTGGCCTGCAGAGCTCATCTTTGGATCCCATTCGATCGCTGAAATCGCTTATCGCCTTGTTGAGAAACTCTCCTCCTCTATCCGATCTGATCTTGATTATGGAGAGGGATTTCTCATTCGATCCTTCTCAAGCCTCGAGTAACTTGGTCAAGGTTTCACTTTTCTTGTATAGAAAAATGATCCAAGAGTACCTTGAATAATCATCTAAAATCACAAGAGCATGCTAACTGACGCTCAAAGTCCTTGGCTTGATAGGACCAAATAGATCCATGTGGAGTAGATCTAAGATCCTTGTTGTGAGCGTTGTAGGCTGAACTGGCTTGAACGACGCCTTGGTCTGCTTTCCTTTCTGACATGCATCACAGAGTGCTTCCTTCTTGAATGCTTCATTTGGAAGTCCTCTGACCAGCTTCTGAGAGCTAGTCTTGTTGATGGCTTTGAAGTTCAGGTGACATAGTCTTTTGTGCCATGACCATCCATTCTCGCCATGATCTTGGATAGAAAACAGAGTTAGGTGTTCTGTGTTCCAATCAATCATGTATACATCTCTTCTTCGGAAACCTTGTAGCTTTATTTCTCCAGATAAGATGTCTATCACCATACACTTCAAGATGGTGAAGACTACTAGATTCTTCTCGTCGCAGAACGGCTTATGCTCGGGAGGTTGTATTTGAGACCTTTGACATAATGAACTTTGGATATCACAATGTTTCCTCGGTGCAACTCTCCAAAGCCTTTTGTCTGTCCTCTAGAGCTATCTCCAAAGGTTACATCGGGACCTCTTTCTTTGATATATTTGGTCGCATCCTCTTGTTCCCGGTCATGTGCCTTGAGCATCCAGAGTCTACAAACCACTCTTCACCTCCAAAATTTGAGCTTGAGGAGATGTGGTTGTAGTCCTTCCACCTCTTCTCGCAATTAAACAAGCAGAGATTTAGGTACCCAAATTTGTGTGGGTCCTTTGGGGTTAGTTGGTTTCTGGAGAATTGATTTCTCCTTGGATTATAGGAATTGTTATTATTATTATAACCCTTATAAGGTGCACGTGGTCGAGGTCTAAATCTCTGGTTGGATTGTATACGGATATTCCTCAAAATAGTGTGGGCCATTTCTAAATCTAGGTGAGACCATTTATTAAACCTTTGTGGTCTCCACACTTGTTCGTTTTGTAATTTGGATAACCTTGAGGTTTCCATCCGCCCTCCCATTATGAAATCTATTTTTGGGGAGTTGTTGGTAATAGTGGGCATGTTGTCTGCAGCCGTTTTGCTCGCCACGCTTTGCTAGTCGCCTGTCTAGGTGGTCATGCAGTGTAACCCGACTGCAGCCTAGACGTTTGACTCAGGCCGCTGCTTTTGAAAGTCGGTTTATACATGTGCTCAATCGAGACCATTGTTTCTCCCTTGATAAACTTGGTTTCGTAACTAGAGGGAGTGTGAGAATCATATCCAAGGCCCGATTTGGTATATAATGACCTTTTATAAGTACACATTCGCCCAGAGTTGAAGACGCCTTCGTGGAGGTTATTTCGCGCCCGAGTTTTATTTAATCGTGCGGCTTAGTAAACTCGGCTTTGGCATGAGCAAGTGCGGTGACTTTTCTTTAAGTAAAATATTTAGGTGGTCTATCTCAAATGTATTGGCACTTGCCTGGTTTTCAAAATCACCGTATTTGTCTCACCTTATTTAAATCTAGGTGAGTTTTTCGAAATCATTTTTCAGCTGCCTATTCTCATCTTGCAGCTTAGTCTTCTCTGCTGATACAGCTTGGTGTGCAGATTTAAGTGTTTCAAAATCCTTGAATAATTGATTTACCGATTCATGTAAATCCATATCTTGTGACATGGCTGAGCTATTATTTGAACCGGTAGGTTTAGAGGTTACCTCTTCATCAGCCAAGTTTGCCATCAGGCAATCATATTCCTCGTCGTCATCATAAAAGAAACCGCCGCTTGATTCGACATGCTCCTGGTCTTCTCCGATGAGAGCTTTTCTTCTGTCTTCCTTTCTGGCCACCTCCTTCTTGGTTTCATCCTTCTTGAGCTCGGGACAATCCATTTGGATGTGTCCTATTTTATGACAGTTGTAGCATTCAACTTTCCAGCTTCCAGCCTTCTGGTTCCTTCTTGGGTTCTCCTTGTAGTTTTTCTTATACTTGGAGTAGTTCTTTCAAGTTCTTGAACCTTTGCATAATGAAAGCCATTTCCTCCTCAAAATCTAGCGGATTTGGAGGTTTCACATCGATAGGCTCTTAGCAGGGACTCGGCCGCAAATGCGATTCCCTTCTCTCGCAGCTCGATTGAGGATGAGCTTGGAAGCTCGAACTCATAAGCCTTTAGATCGAGAACAGCTCCGAATCTTTATCTTATTCAGTCTTTGGATTCTCTCATAGCTCTGACCTTCATGCTCCATTCGGGATTGAGTGATCTGAGGACCTTGAGTGCCATTTCCCTGTTGCCATAAGTTTTGCCCAGGGAGTTGATTTCATTGATAATTTCAGTGAACCTTGTGTCCACTTGGTCTATTGATTCTCCATTCTTCATTTTAAAGTTGTCAAACTTTTGGATAGCTATTGACAACTTGTTCTCCTTGATTAGCTCCGTTCCTTCACACATTAGAGCTAATGTGTCCCAAATCTCTTTGGCATTCTTACAATTTTTGATCTTGACCATTGTGGATTTGTCAAGAGTTTGGTATAGCACATCTCTGGCCCTGTTGTCAAGATTGGACAGCTTTCTCTCTTCGGGGGTCAGCTCCGTTCTCTTCTTAGGAATCTTTTCGGGCCTCCCAGCTGCGATTTCCTCGGGTGTGTTGTCCTTCTCGAAAATGAATGGACCGTCTTCAATGATGCACCACATGTCGTCATGGATTGAAGATAAATGTGCCTGCATTCTTATCTTCCAGAGATCATACTCGTCAACTGAAAAGACAGGTAGTCTAGAGTGCATGTGTTCCATTATAACGTGAGAGATAAGATATATATCTTAATATAGATCTGGTTCGTGAGAAAAATGAACCAACCTCTCCGATACCACTTGTAGGTCACAAGTCGTCCAGAAACAAGTCTAGAGGGGGGGTGAATAGACTTGTAGAAACTCTTGAACTCTTTTTCACGAAGAGTGAGTTTCTTCAGCTGATGATCAAACAAATGACTAGGAGTCGTTTGTTCTTGGATATGTGCGGAAGTCAGCTGATGACGAATATAAATTAACTTAATGAAACACTTAACAATAGATGCGTAGTTAGAGTATGATGCGGTAAAGCAAGAATAACACAGGCGATTATAGTGGTCTCAGAGGTGGGGTAATCCTCTACTAATCCACTTTTCTCCAAACCACTTGGAGATGAATTCACTATAATTTTCAACCGTGATAAAGATTACAGTGATTCACAACACACTACAACAGACTTCCAACCGGGAATTCCGTGCCGTTGTATACACACTGACCGCCTTGCACCTCTTGATCCTCGATCCTCGGATGCCTTTGATCCGCTACTTCAACCAAAGAAGTACCCCGTACTCAAGATTTAAAGACAAGAGTGTTTGTCTTCTCCAACTTAAGAGCTTCCTTGAATATGAACTTTTTGGATCTCGCTCTTTTCACGATGCTATTTGATTGCTTGAGATTGCTTTGTTTGCTTTGATCGCTAGAGTATATGTTCGCACCGTGTCCGCTCGCCAAATCTCCGGTATTTATAGATCACGATCTCTCGAGCTTCTTCCTTGTAGCCGTTGCAAATCTTTGAACAAATCCGTCGTTGGAGAGAGACTTCATTGTTTAATCTTTTCTGAACGTTGCAAGGTGGATTCCCATTATTTAATTTTATCTTCCGACCGTTGTGATGACTTCGCATGTGAGCGCCGAATCTTTTGAATATAAAAGGTTTAAAGTCTTCACGGTGGGTCGATGATTTAATTAAATCATATCTCTTGCGGGAATCACTCCAATTTGTCTCTTCACGTTGCATGTGAGCTTTCCGTAATATTTGACTTTTCAAAGCATGCCGACGTGGACTTGGAGTACTAGGTCAGTAGTTGAGTAGACGATGTGCAGCTTACTTCTCTGCAGTAGGTCGTCTCGGCCGTATCTTGTTTGAGACTTGTCTGATCAGGTGACTTCCCTGAGGTTCCTCGGCTGCAGTCTGGTCAAACTTCTCTGACAATTTTTAGTTGACCAGGGCTACTCTGATTGGAGTCGGCTGTACTTCTCGGATGGACTAGACTGTACTTTAGTACTTAGCCGATTTTCAGCCTAACTAACTTTGGCCTATAGAAGACACTCATTTGGTTCTTCTTTACATATTGCCAATTTTATACTTAACATATTTTGGCCTATGGAAGATACTCATTTGGTTCTTCCTTACATTTTGCCAATTAATAAACATTTGATTTTAAATTAATGACATCATCAAAATCTAACAAGTATTCCTAACAGAGAGCTTTGGGGACCATGTCCTCAAGATGGACTCGATGACCGCTGCATGCCTCTCTTCATTGTTGCAGTCACTTCTTGACTCATTTTCTCAATTTGTCATGAACTTTAACTGCAATGAGATTGCATCTAACTTAGTTGGCCTAATGAATAAATTGACGCTGACCAGTCACAAATGAAAATAAAGGATGCACTTGTTATTTCTTCCAAGCCTTTGAGGCCTAAGAATAAGAAGAAAAAGGAAAAGAATCAATCTGGTCCCAAGGCCAAGATCGATAAGGGTAAGAGAAAGACCCCATGGTTCAAAAGAGTAAGGGGTCCAAGAAAACGAATGTGTAGCTCAAATGCGGTGAGTTGGGCAACTGGAGGAGGTACTCTCCAGAACTTGACCATAATATGCCCTCAGGTATGGAACTATAAGTTTTAGAAATAAATTGCTCTGTAAATGTATATTTTACTTATTGGATACTTGATTCTGGTGCAAGTTCTCAAATTGTACAATGAATCAGGAACTGGAACGAAATAGTAAGCTTGGAACTGGAGATGTGATGGTAATAGTCTAAAGTGGACATAATGTTGAGGCTAGTGACGTTGGATCACTTATGCTGGATACAGAATCCTATTTTATTCTTACTTTGATTTATGTACTTGTTTTTCTCAAAGGGCATAAAAATATTATATCAATTCCGGTAAATAAATTACCTGGTAATGTGTCCTTGTTGAATGGTTTATACAATTTAAATCTAAAGAATAAAACTGTTGTGAATATTGTAACTAAGAAGCATGGTAGGGATGAAACTAAGCAAGCACTTAAATGGAATCTTAGACTTGGTCATGTTGGTCAGGTCAAGGTTCACAAAATGAAGAAAGACAGACTCATGGGTCCATTGGGATTGGATCTCTATCCAACTTGTGAATGTTCCTTTAAAACAAAATGGCTAAGTTACCATTGATAGGGACTTTTGAAGAACCGTGAAAAACTTGGATTAGTCCGTACTGACGTATGTGGTCCTTTTGAAGCAGCACAATATGGATTTCAGTATTTTATTTAAGTTCATTGATGACCATACAAGGTATGGTTTTTGTACTTAATGAATCATAAATCTGAAGCCTTTAATAAATTCAAGGAATTTAAGACCCTAGTTGAAACAAAACAGGTAATCATATTAAAGCACTTTGGTCGGATCGAGTTGGCGAGTATATGAGTATAAAATTTATTGAGTTCTTAAAAGAGCTATGAATAGTGCCACAACTTACACCTCCGACTACTCATAATTAAATAGTCTGTCAGACATAAGGAACTGAACATTGTTGAACATGGTTCGCTCCATGCTTAACTACCCGCGGGATATGCATTCCTTACTACTGCGTGTATCTTGAACATACCAAATCTATTTCTAAGACTCCATGTAAGATTTGGAGAGGCAGGAAGCCAAGTCTTAATCACATTAAGATGTGGGGATATCCTGCTTATGTCAAGAACATTAAAGCAGAGATGACGAAGGTTAGGTCTATGAAGGGACATTTCATTGGATACCCAGGGGATTTCATGGGTTATCTATTCTGCAAGCACGAAGATCATAGGATTATTGTTGCTTTACAAGCATACATCCTTAAAGGTAAGTTCATTCATAAAGGAGGCGTAGGTAGAAGCATTTCTTTGGAAGAACTAAAAGAAACTCCCAAGGTGAGACCTGTACAAGATATTAGAACCGAACCTTCTGAAACACAGTCACAACCTCGAAGGTCTACTAGAGATTCTCAATTATCTAGATATATGCATCAAGATAAACTGGATCTCCATGAGATGACACAAAATATCAAAGAGAATTATCCTTTTACACATGACCAAGCGATGGTAGATGTGGACTCTGTGCAGTGGCGTGAAGCTATGGAAGATGAAATATATGCTAATCAGGTATGTACTCTAAAAGATCATCCTAAGGACATAGTCAGATTGAGAATAAATAGATCTAGAAGGGGAACACTGGTGGAGATGGCAGGATTGACTGATCCATCCATACGAACCACATTGATTAATACATAGTCGCACACATTGCAGCTATATGTGCATGACTTCACAATAATGAGATAATTTCAACGAGCTCTAACAGGAAATATAATCATAAATATGTACCCAAAGATGTAGAAAGGCTATCACTCCAAAAGAATAGTGTCTATCCCAACCAAAGCAGCTTTCATGCTCCTGTAAATAATTACGAATTTCGTCGACACCTATAAGGCCAAGCTTGTGACAAAGGGTTATCCAAAGATAAGGAATTGATTACTTTGAGACCTTCTCGCCTTTAGCTATGATTAAGTCTATCCGCATGATGCTTTCCATAGCAGCCCACTTGAATTATGAAATATGGCAAAATAGACGTGAAGATGGCGTTCTTAAATGGATACTGTAACCACCCCAGAATACAACTGGGGTGATTCCATGCCGTAAACTCTTTTCTCAAGGATCTAACAGGCTAAACACAATAAAAAGACCAATTGTTCAACCGTCCGGGGTTGAAGAGGATAACAACTCGGACAGATAAGGTCACATAACTAATTCAAATCGAAATAATTCTTACAACTCATATCCACACAGGGGTACAAAATACAACACGATACAACACAGCGAAAGACTGAGAATAATACAATGACACAACGAACAACTGAATCCATAACTCTTGATTAGTATCGCAGCCCATCATCTTTTTCTGCCGATCCTGTGACTGCTCCTACGCACCTGCATGTACCTGGACGCAATACAGACATCCACCCCCGATTACTCGGGGGTTAGCAAAACTCCACTGTTTTACGAGTGCAAGTATCATAACGATACAAAATGTAGCAAACGATCAGCAACTACGAATCAGGTACAATAAACATACCAAATTATCCATCACAAGTCAGACAATCACAACTCAACCAATCACATATTCGCCAGAGGTTTTAATAAACTAGACACCAATACAAGTGGAGTCCTTGTAAAAATAACCGTCTTCTCGAGATTTTAGAAAACATAAATCCTTAGGATCTCATATCCTAGGTCTGTCAAAATCCCCTTTTCGAAAACGTTAGGGTCTTAGCCTAAAATTCACAATATACAACACGGAGAACATTTTCAACAAATTGCTTGGGACTCGGCCCAACATTACTTTCCATAAAACCTTTCCTTTCAAAACTTTGATTCTCAGAGCATAATCGTGACACCGTGATCCACCGTCACGTGTCTGCATAGGTTAAACAATCTGCACGGAATAAACCAAACACATTAACCAAACATCAACAATCTTGACACCATGTCTACCGTCACGTGTCTCTGTTGGTTCAACAACCCGCACGGACTAAACTAACATATAATCAAACAACAGTCCCGACTCTGTGATCCTCCTCCACGAGTCACCGTAGGTCCCTTCGACCCCACAAGGCTAGATGTAGTGTGCCCTAAACCCATGATCCCCGCCATGTGTTATCGTAGCCCTCGTCAGACGCACACGATTGGACCTCAGCACCTCATTAAGTTCTGATCCCGTGATCCTCTGCCATGAATCCTTTTAGGTTCCGTCGAACACACACGAGTGAACTTAACGGTCACACACAACTTTCACAATCACATTCCATCAACAATGAACACTGTCAATCAATCACATTGATCATCACAATTCACATACCACACACACATAACACAATCTCAATAATTCAACCATCATAACACAATGCATTGCACACACGTGTGTACAACCAAACCAACATGATTATCACAATCCTGTACACATAACACACCACACAATACATATACCAAAATAACACATTCATTATCAAGACTTCATAATGCGTAACACATAACCAACTCACACAAACCATGTTTACGAAGGCAAATCAATCATCAAAACACAACACACGATTTCTAATCACAAGTCACAAGTCGTATAACCAAGATACTTGCCTTGAAACCGGCACACAAATCCTCCGACGAGCACGGCTTGTTCGAAGTGCCTCGAAACCTATAACTTCCGAAATTAACAATCAAAACGCGATCATAACGAGGATTAAAACCCATAACAATGGAAATCACATTACTCTGTCGAAGTAAAACTCATTGAAATATTTAATCGAACATTAAATATTCAATAATTCCCAAGGACACTCAAACTGGCAACCGAGTTAAACAAACTCTTAATATGGATATACAATCCATAGAACATGATTAATAACATCATATAACACCGACCGATTCATCAAAATTGGACTAGCATCGAAACAGAAACAAAATCTTCAAAAAGGTCAACTCAAGGAAAAATGGGAAAATACCTCGATCCGACAAAGAACAACGCATTAAATGATGTTACAATCACCTAGGACTCTCCAAAACACACTTGGATGGAGCAAAATCAGCCAAGAACTCGAACCCTAATCGCCCTCATCTCAAACCCGCGTAGAGAAGGAGAAATGAGGAAGAAATGAGAATAAACGATTGCTGTCCATTTTATATACTAGACAGCTTAGCATGCGCTAACCATCCAAACTAGCGTGCGGTATCGAGTCATCAACAAAAGATGTTCTACATAACTACACAGTTAGCGCGCGCTAATCACGAATATTAGCGTGCGCTAACAAATTCTCCAACCCAGTCCGGTGGCTTCTGGACTATCCCTGACCAACAGTTAGCGTGCGCTATTCTAGCCATAACGTGTGCTAACTCCTGCCATTAGCACGCGCTACACCACTACGTAGCGTGCGCTATCGAACTCTCAGTCGAAGGCAGTAGCTTCTGCCTCAATTATGCACCCTCCGTTAGCGTGCGCTAATGGAGCCTTAGCGTGCGCTAGCAATCTCAAGTAGCGAACTCTATTTCTAGCCCATATCATGCGCTATTCCTACTGTACAGGAAGTCGGATCGCACCAAAACTCATCACAATTACGATACTTCCTAACGGAATGATAAACACGAAGAAATATGAATCGCAACCAACATGTGTCAATGCATGACACACAATCATATAGGCACGAACAACAAACAATCGACTAAATAGTAGAAAAATTCAACGCCAACCGGAAACGAACCGGAAATGAAAATCTTGAGTATTACATTCTACCCTACTAAAAATTAGTTTCGTCCTGAAACTCAAAACAAAAGCATCACAGTGCTACAAAACAATATACAAATGTTCAAACATCAAGTGACCCCCTGATCTCCTGTCACGTGTATCCGTAGGTTCAGCAACCCACACGGAAATATTCAAACCAAACATCAACTATCAATATCAACTCTCTGCACGAGATACAATCACAAACAAAACACAAAAATTACTATCACTAGGCACCACTAGGCCCTCCAGGAGTAGGAACGGAATTCCGTCTCCCGAACATCTTCGCAACGGTCTCACAATGCACCGCTTGGTGTCCCACTTGATCGCACTTGAAACAATCAACCAGGAGCGAGCAACAATTCTGCCTCACGTGGCCCACACGACTAAAGTTGAAGCAAGTCCTTATAACGCTCACCTTACTCTCCACTAGAGTAGGATTCTTAGACTGACCAAACCAATGAAAAGTGCTCACAGAAGGATAATGTGAAACAACAGGCTTACAGAACTCACTTCTTTGATCTCTGGGAAAACCACCCGAGGTCTTCTGTCTCTTAACTCCCGAACTAGCCTCTGACACAGAAACAGCCATCTCGATGGCTAAAGCTCGGTCTGATACTGTAATACCCGAGATTTCTGATATGTATTTGAACCTTGTGATATTGTAATTGTTGCATTTTGATCGGAGTATTATTCTCCGTACTTCATGATCCGGTATTGTTGAGCGCATGATTTCATGAATGTGTTTTAAGTGGTGATTTTGCACATGTAGCGCACGCTATCGACTTAGCGTAGCGTACGCTAAATTGGGTTCGTAGCGCATGCTATGTATGAACCTTAGCGCACGCTATACATAGTCAGCATGATTAAGACAGGGTGGTAGGTGAGATCGGCTACGGATCTCGGTCGGATCATGTCGGGATGAACCTGGACGGCTTTCGGGAAAAGCCAAGTCAACGCAGTAGCGCACGCTACTGATATGAGGATAGCGCATGCTAAATGCTGAGTACAGTGAAGTCAGTAAGCTTCGTATGGCCATTAGCGCACGCTATGGATAGGGACTAGCACGCACTAATAACCATTTCCTATATATAGGACAACACACTTTTTCATTTTTCAGATCTTTTCACTTCCCAAATCTGAATTTTTGAGCTTAGAGAGTTACTTCCTTCATCCTTAACCTCTCATATCACCCTCCTAGCACGAGTTTGAAGGTTGTAGATCATTTGAGATTGGTGTTCAAGCCCTCGGTGTTGGATTTCTTCAAGTTCCTTCGTGTTCTTCGCTACTTTGAGGTAGGTGATTCTTCACCAATATTAGTAGTATTCTGAAGGACGTTTTGATCATGATTTGGGATTATCTAGTCAGCTAAATTTGTAAGTAGTCGAACATCATGTGTTAGAAGGATATTTTTGATATTTCGGTACTTGTTCATCGTATAATCCATTGAACCTATTAGTGTCTGAACTCCTAGCATATTCATGTAGCTTCAAACCGACTATGACCAGTATATGGAGATTACCAAGTTCTTATGTCTTTACATAAAGGAATCATACATTTTGGGACATGAAATGGATTGAACTTAAGATATTTTCTTGAAGGTCAAAGATGAATTATGGTGTTGTGATGATTATACGTATCCTTGTATCTCGTAGTCGTTTAATCCGTAAAGATCTTTCACAAACAGTATGAGCATGATATGCACGGAGATGACATTTATTAACACTGTAGATTTCATGAGTTTCATCACCATTAGATCAAGTTTTCTGCCCAATAGTAAACTGCCATGCACGGTTAGCGCACGCTAAGATATGTATATTAACGTGCGCTATCGGGAATGAGTTAACATACGCTATATTTGGTACGTAATGTACGTTATGTCATCAGTTGAGTCAGTCGGCTGATCAGAGAGAACTGTCGGTACATAGTTAGAGTATGCTAGACTTCGTCGTTTACGTACGCTAACGAGCAGGCTTAGCGCACGTTACGTAGAGTACATAGCGTACGCTAAGTAGTTCAGGCAGATTGCATTTTTAGAGCTGTCGGCCGTAAACAGGATTGTTAGACATTCGTACGACATGAGATGAATTTTTTATTATTTCTTTTGAACAAGGTCTGAGCCTTGCATAAGGGACGATCGAGGGGCGGTGGCATAAGGACACGTGACATTTGTTGGAGTATTTCATTCTTGCCATTTTCGAGGCAAGTATCATATGTTGAATTTGGTTTGTATTGGAACTTTGAACATGCATATGGTTTTGTTCATGTTGTTGAGTATGAGATTAATTTATTTTCTCGTGGTATTCATTGTTAATTGTTCGTATTAATGGACATATTGAAATGCATATTTGTATGCATGATTGCATGGTTTATATTGCAAATGATCCGAGGGGGTCATGAGGATCTATGCTGAGGGCGCTGGATCGAATGTCCACCATGCATTGGTCCGACGGGATCATCATGGGGATCTATGCTGAGGGCGCTGGATCGTTGGACGGGTTTTCCACCATGCGTTGGTCCGACGGGATCATCATGGGGATCTATACTGAGGGCGCTGGATCGTTGGATTATCCTGTATTGTGTTGATGGAATCGTGAGGATTCGCGTCGTTGGATTCCGGTGACGGAAGTCCATTTTGTATGTTTTATAATACATTGATGAAATTTGTATTGTGATACTTGTACTAGCATCGTTTTGCTATCCCCTTCGGGGGTGGACATTTGTTTTGATGTTCAGGTAGCCGAGGAGCGGGGAGGCAGCCACAGTACCGGCATGACGATGAAATGGCTCAGTGATGTGGTTGATGTTTGTTGTTTTTGTGATTTGTCTTCTTGGTTCATTTTCAGTACTCGAGTACGCGTGTCTTATTAATATCGTTTCGATATGGTTGTATTAATTAACTCAATGGATCAGTTGGAACCGGTTTTGTAAATTGAATTTCTGTGGTATTGTTGGATTATTTTCACACTTCTTTTAATTAGCCTTGTAAATCCTTACTTAAAGGGTTTACGGCGCTGTAATTATTCCGAATATCTCGGGGTGTTACAGATACTCTTTCAATGTGGTACATATGAATGGAGCCATACTCTCACGAATATGGGGTTTCATGAACATATTGAAGTATCGGATTTTATCCGCTTCACTTCTCACTTGCTCACGAACATAACACAACTGCTGATTATGATCGACTATTACCTGGGATATCGATACATCATGGGGCGTAGCCGAGAAAAACTCAACAATCCTGCGCTCTCGAATAGGCAGCGGACAATATTCGGCCTCCATGGCAGTTTTGAACTCAGCCCAAATAGCCATACGATCTCTAGGTGCTACGGCCTCCCATTAATCTGGAGCTTCCTTATCGAGGAGGTATTGAGAAATAGGTACCCTCCTCTCATCAGGACAAGCTACAATAGCAAATGATCTTCCCAACTGGAAGATCCAGTTCTCACAACCTAATGAATCAGAGGTACCCGCAAAATGAGGTGGGTGCATTCTCATCACGTCTCGCAACCACTTACTAGCTCCATTATCATCATCTAGAAGCTCATTCTGGTGCACTGTTTGATTCATCTGTGCCAACTGGGTTACCACCTACTGAAAGATGATGGCGACGCCAACATCGACATTACCCCCAGCTGGCTGTCCCTGATCACGAGATTGGTCCTCCAGACCATCTGTACTGGACCGATTGGTGCTCGGCAACGAACGAGTCACCCTACCATGCTCCTGATGACGTCCAAGGTCATGACCGCGGCCTCGACCCCTTGGCATACTGAACAGACAACCGTTCAGTGCAACAGAACAATACATTACATAACCAACATACCAGAATTACTAACTAAACACAATACATCAACAAAAGACATCAACCAACAACACGATAAAATCTCCACTCTGGATAATTACACGGGTACACGAACTACCACTACAACTGGAACTTACAGTCGTAAACGAATCACATAACCCTATCAATGGAACTTACGATCTTTATCAATACAAACACGTCCAAAACAAAGTACACATCACAGTGGTTAACCACTGGTAACATTATTTTCTTTAAAACTCCACGAGGTATTTGTTTAAACAATATAATTTGAAAATCTTTGAATCTGTATGATTTTCCAAAATAAAATTTTTTAAGATACTTTTAATACCTCGAATGTCATACCAAAACCATGAACCATATATCATAACCATTCTGTTTTGAAATTATTTGCAAAACAATATTCTGAAATATCATATCTCCTCGCAAACGGTATCATCAAGATGACCATATCACCACGTATTTTAATTACCATTAATAACACATAGGGTAACCACATGTTACCACATAACACCAACAAAAATATTCATTCAGGATAAGCAACCGAGTACAAACATTACTACTACAACGGATGAAGTTTACGGTCGTCACAGACGGACCATGCGACCGCATCACTATAATCCAACCAACCTTTACTGGGCACAGATATGACCGTGACAACAACAACTTACGACCGCACGACATAAACTTATGACCATACAATCAACAATAACAACGGACAATTCACGGCCACAACATCCAAATAATACGGCCGTATATATGCCACAGAACATCAAAACTAATTCAGCAGCCCCAAAAGAGCTCCAATAGTCAAGAGACAACCCTTTACAATGCAACCCGACACCTAGGATTACACCATAAAATTCTCCGACGAGAATAATATGAGAAGTATGTTTCAACAACTCAACTTTAACGCATAAACACATTAGTCCCAATTGTAACCTTTAATTCCAAAAATAGAAGTCGTTTAGCAAATCATCAAGTTTTCCAAAACCTTTTGAAACATGTCAAAATTGACGGTAACATTTCACAATTGTTACAAAACACTTCAAAACAAATCTTTCAAAAATGCCGTCATAAAGTTCCATTTAAAATACACGGTTGATTCACCGAAATTCAACAATTTCCAAAATAAACATCAAACCATTGTTTGACCGTAACGTCAAACCATTTCAAAATTTGTTTTTCAACCAACGTACTCAAGTCTTGGGACCTTTTAAAAAAGTCATTTTCAAACATATACACAGCGGATATAATTACAACAACTATCTAGAAGGAATCAATCTTAACACTTATGCCCACCCGGCATATAAATCACCAACTCAACACACACAAATCGTGAATGCATAATTCAAATACATGTCAAAACTATCTATATGGGTTCCTCAACAAACTCTACTGTCAATACACTACCAGGAACACATCAATGTTCAAGGCTTTCACGTCATACTGCACCACTCGGTGTCCAAACCATTAATATCTTTAGCTCAATACATATGTAGTACATCACAAGTACCGAAAACGGATTTCATCTCACAACACATAAATGAAATCACGAAACACAAATATCTCACATAGGAGAGAGACTTACATCCACAGGTCACATGAAGATGACGGTCGCCCACAATACTAATCTCAACTGGCAGCACACACGACATGTTGTGACAACGCACAACTCAAATTTGTCACCCGACGACTCGAATGTGATAACAAAACACGACTCAACTCGACCCGACAACCTAGGTTTCACAACCTAAGCTCTGATACCATAAATGTAACACCCCCAGAGTACAACCGGGACTATTACATGCCGTAAACCCTTTTCTCAAGGATCTACCAGGCTAAACACAATAAAACGACCAATTGTTCAACCAGCCGGGGTCGAACAGGATAACAACTCGGACCGATAAGGTCACGTAACTAATTCAAACTGAAATAATTCTTACAACTCATACCCACGCAGGGGTCCAAAATACAACACGATACAACACCGCGAAAGACTGAGAATAGTACAACGACACAACAACAACAACTGAATCCATAACTCTTGATTAGTATCACAGCCCATCATCTTTTTGTGCCGATCCTGTGACTGCTCCCATGCACCTGCATGAATCTGGACGCAATACATACATCCACCCTCGATTACTCGGGGGTTAGCAAAACTCCACTGTTTTACTAGTGCAAGTATCATAACCATACAAAATGTAGCTAGCAATCAGCAACTACGAATTAGATACGATAACCATGCTAAATTATCTATCACAAGTCAGACAATCACAACTCAACCAATCACATATTCTCGAGAGATTTTAATAAACTAGACACCAATACAAGTGGAGTCCTTGTAAAAATAACTGTCATCTCGAGATTTTAGAAAACGTCAATCCTTAGGATCTCATGTCCTAGGTTTGTCAAAATCCCCTTTCCGAAAATGTTAGGGTCTTAGCCCAAAATTCACCATGTACAACACGGAGAACCTTTTCAACAAATCGCTTGGGACTCGGCCCAAAATTACTTTCCATAAAACATTTCCTTTCAAAACTTTTATTCTCAAAACATAATCGTGACACCGTGATCCACCGCCACATGTCTCCGTAGGTTCAACAACCCGAACGGACTAAACCAAACACATTAACCAAACATCAAAAATCTTGACACCGTGATCCACTGTCATGTGTCTCTGTAGGTTCAATAACCCGCACGGACTAAACTAACATATAATCAAACAACAGTCGCGACTCCGTGATCCTCCGCCACGAGTCATCGTAGGTCCCATCGAACCCACACAGCTGGACGTACTGTGCCCTAAACCCATGATCCCCTCCATGTGTTATGGTTATCCTCGTCAGACCCGCACGATTGGACCTCATAACCTCATTAAGTTATGATCCTGTGATCCTCTGCCATGAATCCTCGTAGGTTCCGTCGAACCAACACAAGTGAACTTAATGGTCACACACAACTTTCACAATCACATTCCATCAACAATGAACACTGTCAATCAATCACATTGATCACCACAATTCACATATCATGCACATATAATACAATCTCAATAATTCAACCATCATAACACAATCCATTGCACAAACGTGTGTACAACCAAACCAACATGATTATCACAATCCTGTACACATAACACACCACACAATACATATACCAAAATAACACATTCATCATCAAGTCTTCATAATGCGTAACATATAACCAACTCACACAAACTATGTTTACGAAGTCAAATCAATCATCAAAACACAACACGCGATTTCTAAGCACAAGACACAATTCGTATAACCAAGATACTTGCCTCGAAACTGGCACACAAATCCTTCGAATAACATGGCTCGTCCGAAGTGCCTCAAAATCTACAACTTCCGAAAGAAACAATGAAAACGCGATCACAACGAGGATCAAAACCGATAACAATGAAAATCACATCAGACTGTAGAAGGAAAACTCATTGAAACATTTAATCGAACATTAAATATTCAATAATTCCCAAGGACACTCAAATCATCAATCGAGTTAAACAAACTCAAAATATGGATATAAAATCCATAGAACACTATTAATAACATCATATAACAACGACCGATTCATCAAAATCGGAGTAGAATCGAAATCAAGAACAAAACCTTCAAAAAGGTCAACTCAAGGAAAAATGGGAAAGTACCTCGATCCGACAAAGAACAACGGATTAAATGATGTTACAATCACCTAGGACTCTCCAAAACACCCTTGGATGGAGCAAAATCAGACAAGAACTCGATCGCTAATCGCCCTCGTCTCAAACCCGCGGAGAGAACGAGAAATGAGGAAGAAATAAGAATAAACGACTGCTGTCTAGTTTATATACTGGAAAGCTTAGCGTGCGGTAACCATACAAATTAGCGTGCTCTATCGAGTCATCAACAAAAGACATTCTGCACAACTGCACAGTTAGCATGCGCTAATAACGAATATTAGCGTGCGCTAACAAATCCTCCAACCCAATCCAGTGACTTCTGGACTGTCCCTGATCAACAGTTAGCGTGCGCTATTCTACCCATAGCGTGCGCTAACTCCTACCATTAGCGCGCGCTGCACCACTATGTAGCATGCGCTATCGAACTCTCAGTCGAAGGCTGTAGCTTCTGCCTCAATTAATGGAGCCTTAGCGTGCGCTAGTAATCTCAAGTAGTATGCGCTATCTCTAGCCCATAGCGTGCGCTATTCATACTGCACAGGCAGTAGGATCGCACCAAAACTCATCACAACAACGATACTTCCTAACAGAATGATAAACACGTAGAAATCTGAATCGCAACCAACATATGTCAATGCATGACGCACAATCATATAGGCGCGAACAATAAACAATCCACTAAACAGTAGAAAAATTCAACTCCAACTGGAAACGAACCAAAAACGAAAATATTGGGTATTACAGATACCTAGAGGAAGAAATCTATATGGAATAGTATAAGGGCTTCATGTCCAAAACCGGTATTCATAAAGTGTACAAACTTCAACGTGCCAATTATAGACTGAAGCAGGCTTCGCGAAGTGGGAATCCTCATTATGATAAGATGGTCAAAGAGTTTTATTTCAGCAAGAACGAAGCGGAATCTTGTGTTTCACAAAAAGATCGGTGGGGGCAAAATTATATTCTTAATACTATATTTGGATGACGTTCTACTAATGGGAAACAACGTAGGATACTCAGTTCTATGAAAGCTTAGCTTTCGAGTATGTTGTTGATGAAAGACTTGGGAGAAACTAATTATATTCTGGAAATTCGTCTCTATCGGGATAGAGCAAAGAGAATGATAGGTCTTTCCCAAGCTCATATGTAGAAAAGATCCTAAAGTAATTTAGGATGGAAGATTTTAATAGAGGATTCATGCCTATGCGATACGGTATCAAACTTACCTTAACTGTATCCTCAAAGTTAGAAAGACAGAAAGGAATTGACTAAGGTACCCGTTTCATGTACGCTATGATTTGCATGATACCATATATTGATTATGTTGTGATCATGGATATTCAGTTTCAGTCAAATATAGGTCAGGAATATTAGACTGCAGCAAAGAACATTCTTAAGTACCTTAAGAGGACTAAAGACTTGGTTCTTATATACAGAGGTGGAGAACTAAAAGTGGAGGGTTGCACGGACTCAGATTTTTCATGATATGTGTCCACTTTAGGATATACCTTATTTGGAATGGTGGAGCAGTTTCTTGGAGAAGCGCCAAGCAAAGTGTGACTTTAGATTCCATATTTCAAGCCGATTATCAGGCAGCCTCGGAGGTTCCAAAGGAAGCTTTTCGGATTTAGAAGTTCACTTAAGATCTTCAAGTGGTCACTGATGTAGAGCTGCTCGTATCTTAAACACCCCGAAAATGGCCGCTATTATAATGATGTGGATCCCACACTGGGACCCACCAGGCGATACATACACATTAACCAACCGTAATATATATGCTATACCGAACCACATAATATTACACAACACTCCGATAAGGAGTTCATACATAAAATGACTATAATTTGCCACAGTACATAGGATAAAAAATACAAGTATAAACCATAAGAAGATGGAGTATACCCAAAATAATACAACTAAAGAGAAATCCAAAAAGGGGAAGTAAAAATACACGGTTCAATCATAATCGTCGAAAAAAAGACTTGGGAAAACTAGTATCCTTCAAATACTTTGCCGTCACGATGCTCCTCATGTGCATTAGCCTTCCCTAGACATAAAATACAACAATTATTTTGCCGAAAACCACAGGACCAGATATACATGATAATAATTTTCAAGGTGTTACACAAATCACATACAACATATCTAGATGAAGTAAACCCGACTGTCGAACATACCTATTTGGCGTATAAACAACTAATAAAAAACTATTGGACATTCCCAATCATACATGGTATATGAATGACCAATCAAATATGGCTCAAAGAAGGACATCACAATACACCTGACCCGGAAGAATATCCGTGCATATGTCCACCCCGTATATAGAATACTCAGGATGTACGTCAGACACTTTACCTAATTAGTCTCACGAAGTAATCATCTTGTGTGCACGGTCCAATGTGGAAACATTAACACACAATCATATATGTCCTACTAAAAATCCTAACATAACCAATCGGCACGCAGATATGGTTTCTGAAATATCACGATACAACATGACAATGAAACTCAAGTAATCAACATATCAACTAATCTTGAACCTTAGCTTATGCTACATCCATAAGCTAGTGTGCGCTCTCTCTCTACATAACACGTGCTAGTTAGGCTTCACCTAGCCAAAAATGAAACTCATCAAGTATCATATAATTGGTAAAAGAGATACTAACGACAAATAAATGATTATCCAATACAATACTTATAATATAACTCATAATACAATACAACATCACTCGTACAATTCCAACTGAATACGTATAATACAATAATATAAAATGAAAAATTACAGCCGGATATTACATATTCCCCCTTAAAAAGAGTTTTTCCCTCGAAACTATGGGGTAACAATTTGGGATATCTCTCTCGCATGCTGTCCTCGGTCTCCCACGTGGCCTCCTCGAATCCATGTCTCAACCACTGAATTTTCAACAGGCGGATTATCTTGTTCCTAAACTGTTTGATCCTCCTCTCTAATAATCGAACAGGACGCTCCTCGTACGAATGATCATCAACCATCTTTATTTTTTCAAACTGAAGTATATGGCTAGGATCTTCAACATACTTCCTAAACTTGGAAACATGAAACATGTTGTGCACTCGACTTAAAGCCGGTGCCAACAACAAATGATAGACCAAATCGCCCACTTAATCCAAAATCTCAAATAGTTCGATATACCTCGGACTTAGATTGCTTCTTTTCTGAAATAGAAATTGCCTCGGGTATTAGAGACCTTAACCAATATATGGTCACTAACCTCAAACTCAAAGCGGTTGTCGACAGTTATTTGCATACGACTTCTGGTGACTCTAAGCGATCTTTTCATGAGCCGCTATCAACATATTAGGTTTTGAACCCATAGATTCAGAGAAGTCATCCCAACACAATAGGGACCTATAATGACGACCATATAATGCCTCATAAGGTTCCATATTAATCGAAGCATGCTAGATGTTATTATAGGTGAACTCCAACAAAGGTAGCTGGCTACCCAATCGAGAGCACAAGCTCTCAACATATCCTCCAGAGTCAGGATAGTCCTCTAAGATTGGCCATCGGTCTTAGGATGAAATACCATAATGAAGTTCAGTTGTGTACCCATCACACAATGAACCGCCTTCCAAAAATATGATACGAACCGTCCATCACGAACCGATACAATACTCTTAAGAGTACCATGCAACCTTACAATCTCTTGAATGAGCACTTGTGCCAATCGTTCGGGACCCCATGCGTCCTTAATCTCCAAAAAGTGAGTTGATTTCATTAGATGATCCACAATCAAACAAATTGTATTCATACCCCAATGGCTCGTCGGTAAAATTGTGATAAAATCGATCAATATGCCATCCAATCACTCTAGAAAATGGAGCAGTTTCAGCATACCCAATGGTTGTTGATGCTTAATCTTAATATGTTGACAAGTTAAACACTTTGAAACAAACTCTGTGACTTCTTGCTTCATATTACCCCAGCAGTTATACTGTTTCAAGTCCTTATACATTTTGCTAGACCCCAGATGAAAAGAACGGGGTAGCATGAGCCTCTCTCAGAATATTGTTTTTGAACTCTTTATCTGCTGGTACACATAACTGATTCTTGAAACACACAAGTCCATCCTCGTGGACCATATATCCAGGGGCTTTTCCCTGACTTACTTTATTCCATATTTATGATAAGAATGAGTCCATAATCTACTCCGATCTGATAGTAGCATATAGGGACGATCAAATCTCTAGTGTACAAAGTTTCCCTTGTACACGCTGTAGCTAGAATTTGATCTTGGTCTCACGATCTCTAGCTGTAGTTTCCTATAAACTGTCAAACGAGCAAGCATTTGCTCCTGCACTATCTTGCGACTCAGGGCATCGGCAACAACGATCGCCTTACCCAGATGGTATAGGATCTCGATATCATAATCTTTAATCAATTATAACCACCTCATTTGTCTCATGTTTAACTCCTTCTGAGTAAATATGTACATCAAACTCATGATCAGTGAAAACCTGACATGTGTCTCCATACAAGTAATAGGGCTAGATTCTCAAAGCAAACACCACGACTTCTAACTCCAAGTTGTGGGCCGGGTAGTTGACCTTGTAAGGTTGTAATTTTCTCAATGCATAGGCAATTACCTTTAAATTTTGCATCAATACGCATCCGAGTCCCTCTCTCGACGCGTCACTATACACCACAAATCCCTCGATTCCTTGTGATTGTACAAAAACTGGTGCCGAAATTAATCGACTCTTGAGCTCACCAGACTCAATTAACATGCCTCTGACCATGTGTACTTATTATCTTTCCTCAATAGATTAGTAAGAGGTGGAGCGATATTGGAAAAAACTTCCACAAATCATCTGTAATAGCCCACTAAGCCAAGGAAACTACGAATTTCCTTCACGTTCTTCGTCGAATAGCCTCCATCTTATGTAGGTCCATACTAAACCCATCAACTGATGTCACATGTCCGAGAAAAGTCACCTCGGACATCCATAACTCACATTTGAAAATTTTTCATAAAGTTATTCTCGCCTTAACATATCGAGAACCTGAGGGATATGATGCTCATGCTCCTCACGGTCACAGAAGTAAATCAAAATATTGTCCATGAAAACAACCACGACACAATCCAAATAATCAACAAACACTCGGTTTATTATTCCATGAATAATGGCGTCGCGTTGGTCAATCCAAATAGCATCACCACGAACTCATAGTGCACATAACGAGTATGACAGGCCGTCCTCGGAATATTAAACTCCCAATAACTAATGATAACTAGATTTCAAGTCGATATTGGAAAATACGGCAGAACCCTGAAGCTGATCCAACAAATCGCCTATATGAGGCAAATGATATTTGCTCTTGATTATGTAATACCCCCGAGATATTCAAAGTTTACAGTGCCATAAACCAAAACACTATTTAAATACTATTCAGGGTTATTTACTAGGCTAATAAATAAATCAATACACTATTTAAATACCAATAATGGAGTAATTATTACAAACTGGGTTTAAAACTATATGATAACACTGAATAGAATTCAACTAAACATAAATATTCAAATCAAACAAAAATGGAATGATGTACTCGAGTACTTATTCAAAACACAAATACAAACTGAAAAAACCCTTCGAACAACCAACATCGTTGTGCACCATCGTCATAATTTTGCCCCGGTGGTTATTTTCCCGCTCATATGGTTCCTGAACATAAAACACATGTCCACCCCCGAAGAGGTTAGCAAAACAATACTAGTACAAGTACGATATGATGTGAATCAATATGTAGTAAATCAATCTGATAAAGAACTGTACATTCCTGTGGGACCGATGACGAGGTCACGAGCAAAAAAACTTTAAAAAATCTTTTCAACACTTATCATCAATGATTTCACCAAAAATCACAACATTTCAGCGACATAAAATTTATCTGTATTATTGAAGTCGCCGAACAATAGGTCACATGTTATAATTTTAGTATTTTAAATAAACAGAGTCGCTGTATTTTTTATGTAATTTTAAGTTGTAATTTTTAATAACAATAAAGTTGCATATGTAAAAGCCAAGACGTGTCTGGAACGAAATGAATAGAAATACAAAACCTGCGCGTAAGGCGAACACACAGCAGTTCCGGATTCTGGTCATAATTTTCTCATCTTGTGTATGATTGAGGTCGTTCAAGTGGCTACGGAAACCTAAGAGACAGAGCTGCAATTATATTAAGTCACTAGTAATAAATTCTGAAGAAATTGATCTCACACTCGATCGAACTGAGAGTGGCGATTTTCTCACTTATTTTATTTAATTCTTAATTTTATTTTTTCTTATTTAAGTGTTGAATGGTCTTGGTAGAACATATCTATTTTGATCATTTTTGGTAGATATATCTTCCACACTTTTATTTTTTTGATTTTTTTTTTATTAGGTGTTGATTGGTATTGGTCTTTGTAGAAAGAATTAGGAAGTTTCAATTTTTTCTTGTTTTTTATATTGTAATAGTTGTACGATTTTTGGCTATAAATAGCCATCATCTTAATTTGTAAAAGATACCTTAAGATATATGAAATTTGAATGTGTTTGTGTTAACAAACCTTTGTGAGTTCCTACTTGTTTTGTTGAGTGTGTCTCCAAAGCACTATTTGTGTGATTTAATTACTTATAAAGTTTCAATCCCTTATTTAATATTTGAATTCCACCCCTTCTTGGTTGCTATGGCAGGTCGCGTAGAGGTTCGGAAGCAAAATCCCTTTTTTGCTTATATTGGAAACATCTTGTGCCTTTAATCCATCTAGCGTGTCGGTTACCACGATGTGTCTTGTGGGGTCGCATCAATTGGTATCGGAGATCGGTTATTCCATATAAGTGGTATTATTTATTTTCCTTCATTTTCATAATCTGCCTATCTTATCATTCTGCCATTTCTTTCATCTTCTAAACCTCCAATCTTCTTAACAAAAAAAAGAAAAATCACGACGATCGGTTCTACCATCACAGTGATCACACACACATATATATATATATATAATATTTGAGAGTGTATGCCAAGGGGTTTATAATCATTAGCCCTTGGGCGTTTGATTAATTAAGCTTTTGTAGTTGAATATCTAGGAAAAAAAGTATACAAAAAGGGTATATAGAAAAAGGTATACAAAAAGAAGGGTATACAAAAAAAAAGTATACACACACACACACACACACACACACACACACACACACATATATATATATATATACCTATTTATCACAAAGGTCGGTTATACCACCATAGTGAATATATATACATATGTCTATTACGAAGGTCGGTTCTACCATCACATTGAAATATAAAAATAAATATAAAGCTGGAGTGTGAATTACCGCCCCCGGTAAAATTAAAACTTGTCAAGATACTCGTCTATATAGTCACCTTGTGAGTTGTGGGATATTTATATAAAGCCGAGTGATAAAAGACAAGAACCATGACCCAAAAAGAAATTAAAGAGTGAAACAAGAGCGCTGAGTGATCGAGCGATACACGTAAGGATCTTGTGAGTACTAATTTGTGTGTATGTCAAAAAAAGGCAAAAAAAAAAGCAAAAAAAGAGCCAAAAAAAGAAAAAAAAAGGGGGCAAAAAAAAAGAAAAAAAGGAAAAAAAAGTATATATATATATATATATATATATATATGTCATATCAAACTGAAACATCAAATACTCAAATCTTTATCCAAATTGTTCAAGACCAACTTGCACAAATAATGAATCGGTTGGAAAAACAAGATGAGAAGATTGTGAGTATTGGTAGGGATAGATTGATAGCCTGAGTCACCGGGTGTCGAACAAACGCCAGCTGTTGATTAAATGTCTTAATCGCCTGAGTCACCGGCACGTCCGAAGGATGTGTGGAGAAAAATTCCCGAACCTTAGCTTCTCTCACCGGACGAGGGCAGTACTGAGCTTCCATCATAAGTTTGAACTTTTCCCAATCGGCATCATGATCAAGAGGTCAGATGACTTCCCACCATTCGGACGCTTCTCTTGTTAGGAAATACTGGGCAATGGGGGATCTCCGGTCGTCTGGACAGTTCGTCCCGACAAATACTTTATCTAGTTCTCTCAACCAGTGATCCCATGTCGGCGTCTCAGAAAATCCATTGAATTTTGGCGGGTGCATCTTCGCCACCTCCTGTAGCCATTTGTCTCCTCGATTTCCCAAGTCTGGGATGCCTTGCTGTCTTTCCCCAGGCCGCAATCCTACCGCCACTTGCATTTTGTAACGCTCCAACTTTCTAGGGGTAATTATAGGGGAAAATAAATAAAAGCTAAATTTTGACAAAAATAATTTCTTTTGAGAATATTAAAATCCTCGCCTACAAAGTCGACTCGCTACACCAACTAAAAGTAAATACCTTTAATTAAGGCAACATTTCATCATATATAAGGGATAATAATTGCGGCAGAAGAATAAATTATAAATTATAAATTTCTAGTTAAAGTCTCCCCAAATAAATTTCAAAATATTTGACAGAAGGAAAAACAACATTTAATAAAATTTCATTCATATGCCCTCTCTGCTCGCTCCATCGTCCATCCGGCTCGGTTTAACCTGCGGGATCAATAAAGGTGGGGGTGAGCTTCCTTCAGCTCGTGGAAATCACACATATCACAGTAATATACAATCTCACGGAAAGCATAACATGAATAATCTATCATATCTTTTCCTCAACGTGAATACATACACACAATATTACGTATAACATGAATCTAGCACGCGTAACACGAATATTGAGGTTGCGCGGGTGTCCCCGCAACAACATGAAACATACACAGAATACCACATATAACATGAATCGAGCACGCATGTGAATATTGAGGTTGTGGATGTGCCCCCACACAACATATATCTTAAGATAGCCTCTTTACACGTATATAGGTGAGCCTGATTTACAACATGTATCGTCAATTTTAAACAAGAATTGAATATCACATATACAATCTAATTAAACCAATTAAAGTGGTAGTGAAAATTTCCACCTGAATAAATGATGATGCTTGACTTGAATATGAAGATGATCGACTCACAGTCCTAAGCCCGCAAATCCTCGTTAATGTCTACATATAATAATATTTTTATCATTATAAAATATTCTGATATAATGACTGAAATTAGAAATATATGCATTAAAATCGTACTAATTATTAATATTAATTGAAAAGTCAATATTTTAATGTATTGGTCAATATAGGACTTAATTGAAGGTTTTAAAGTTGACTGGGGTCAAATTGTAAGATCTGAGAAATCTGGAGGCTTAATATGAAGGACTGAAAAAGGACTAGGGTTAAAATCGAAGTAATTAAAACTGTTTGTGGTTAAATTGAAAGTCTCTGGAAAATGTGAGGGCTAAATTGAAAACCCTAAAAATTCGCGGGTATAAATACCCCTAATCCTATCTTCCCCGCCGATCAACACCCACTTCTTCACTTCTCTTCCACCCGTCCTCACTCCCTGCCTTATCTCTCTCTCTAAACTTCTCTGCACCGATTCACGATCTCAAACACTCCCTCATCTACAGTACTGATTTCGAAAAGAAAAGAATCCTTCATGGCCTGCAAAACGGAAATACACACTCACACACACTGGGGTCGACTGAAAAAGACCCACTCACACTCCTGCTCGCCCGAGCTTGTAATACCCAGCCACGGCTGCAGCTTGTGGCGACAGCGATGACTCTAGGCCAGCTCACGGCCCAGATGCGGTCTGGGGATGGAAGCGGGTTCTGGCGAATCGAAGGTAGGGCTCCGATTCTGCTCTCGATTTTCTATATGGTCAGTCCGATTCTTGTGAAAGGGGTTTTTCGAACTGGGTTCAACTCTCCTTTCGAAAATGTTGGTCTCTGGTATTTTAGATCTGATTTGGGCGTTTTTGAGATAGATTCGGTTCGGGTAAAGGTTGATTTTTGATTTCTAGTGCTTTAAGATAAAAACATAAAGAATAACAATTGGCTGGTGGTTCTGGATTCGACCGAAAGGCATGTAGCCTCGGGATTGATCAATCACCGATGGTCAGGTTACAATTGCTCTGGATTGATCTTCGGGGATCGGTTCAGTTTTGGGCAAGTGTATACGGTTTGTGATTTCAGTCGGGTTACAGGTCTGGGATTGGTGTTTGGTTTCAATCTATTCGTTTGATTGAAATATAACTAGAATTTGAGCTCTGTTGGGCGGCTGAGGTTTTGTAAATTGATGTTGTGATTTGTGGTTTCTGTGTTGAATTCGTTAAACTAAATTTTGGTTTTCAGATTGAATTAAATACACGAAGAAAAATACATCAGAGATCGAGTATTGAGTTTTACCTCGTTGGAGAAAAATCCGAGGTGACGCAGAGGATGCGAACGGATGGGCTGGGAGAAATTTCTTGAAACGGTAGATGAATGCCGGGCAGAAACTTCGATTCGGTGATGGATGCCAAATCTCCTTGTTTAGCCGTAGAATTTGTAGAATGAATTTTGTGTAATAGTTGTGGCTTGTATTTTCTCTCTTTTTGTTTTTGCTAGATGATGATCGATGGATTGAAGAATTTATGTACTGCAGAATTAGTATTTTTATAGATGTAAATTTTGGAGTATTTTAGTTGGATTAGGATTTGTGTGTTGGATAAAGATAAAGAGTTTGGTAAAGTGACAGAACTGTGAGGGATCGATCTGGGGAAAAAAAAGGGGTTCTTAAATGTGTTAGTTTAGTTTAATCATAGTTGGTTAAGTTATAATACATGATTAAATATAAATGATATAATAATAATAATAATAGTAAATGTAAAATAATAATTAATTGGTAATATCGATCATAAAAATCTAAAAAATGATAATGCTAATAATAATAATATTAATACTAATAAAATAGTACTAATAATATTATTAATAATAAAAATGATAATATTAATAATATTAGTGTTAGTATTGTTAGGAGTATGCCCTCGAATGCCACTCAGAGGTTGTTGAGTGAGGGCATTTTACTTGTAATTATGTAAACCATTTATATAAGGCAAATGAATGTTTCTTTATTTACTGGTAGTTACTGGCATTCCTAACTCGTAAATAAACATATAGAAACTAGTCCGTGTATTTGAGAGCAAAACGTTTCACTCCTTATTGGATAAGGGGGTCGGTGCTGGAAAGTTTATAGATCAAATACTTAATCGTTCGCAAGTCGATGAAACTTGACTGGGCGTTAAGTTTATGTGAAGACTTGTATGACGTGTTCTTTGACATGGAGTGTCTGTCGAACACTAATGGTTAGTGGGAGCACACGTTATAGGTATGCTAATTGGATTAGTATACTCGAACCGACTCACCCTCGATTCGTCACACGGATTTCACTCCGGGACAGTCAATGACGGAATCGAAAGGTTGTGATAGGTATTCGTGAACCTTCGACTTGAGGATTTAGTAGGAATGTGCTTGTGACGTCAAGATTTTCATTAGAGTAGTTCGACCCTATAAACCGGAAGGCGGGGGTCAACCTCGACGTGCATCTTGACGGGCAAGTAGCAGGTCCTACTGAATACCAAGATAGAATTCTTTCTCCCATTAGTGAGCGGGTTATATGTCCTATGCGGTTATTGGCAGCTGAGATCATAAGTCTTTGGCCAAAGCATTGGAGCTAGTTGTATTAGATACACGATAGCTCGATGATCTCGATTTGCATTAACGCATGCATAGCGTCAAGTACAGATAGGGTTTGACTGACCGTGACCCTATAACTTGATCGGGACATTTGAAAGAAGGGTTTATACGTATACTGGTATTCACGACAGAATGGTTCTTGAATGATCCCAATCATTCGTTCTCAGTCGGGGTACAGTGTAGGCCACCAGGCTGGCTAGGTGGTGCTACTACTCTTTGGTTCCTCCCATTGCTGACTGAGACGGACCTACCGAGTCGCGCAATAGGATTGACGACGGAATGAATAAAGCTAATTCTCTCATTATGAATATTAGATATTGGATATCTAATTTGGGACATTGGATGTCTAAATTGATTTATTGGATAAATTAATTTACGGCCTAATGAATTAAATATATTAGTGGGTGATTAATTTAATCCATGAATATAATTATTTCTTGGAGAAATTAATTATGTTATTATGTATTTGATATGATTAATTAATTGGATTAATTAATTGATATAAATACATCGGAACGGAATCGGAGTTTATCTGTTTGGACTCACGGGAGTCCGAAACGGACCGAATTTTTCCTACTCTTCTAGATGGCCGCCCCCTCTTTGTCTTCCACCTAATGTGGTGGAAGACTTCATGATTTTATATCATGAAATGTTTATCAATAGGGGACATGGAATCTCTTTTATTATAAAAGTGATTTGATGAGTTGTTGAATGAAGAATAAAAGGAGTAGACTAACTCTTCCTCCTTGGATATAAGTTTCCTACGTGAGTTGTAAGCCTTTCAAGAGAGAGAATTGTTTTCTCATATAGTCTTCCTTTTTCTTCTTCATCTTCATCACAAGTTCTTGGTTTTTTCTTGGAGAAAACATCAAGACATAAAAGAGAGATTGTGAGTTATACACTTAGAGTGTTATTATTTCATATTGGAAGCTTCATCACCTAGCTCTAGCCGTATCCTCAGAGGATATCAAGGTGATTATCGTTCCGGTCGTTTCTCCGGCGCGTGGCAAGTAGAGACGCGGTGCTTTCGGCGTTGGATCATTCAAGAGCTTGGGGAATAGCTCAAGAGAAGGTTATCCATCTAATCAACGGACTACAAGGATGAGTTTCTATATCTCTTGTTTTTCGTTTACATATTCGTATATACGTAGCTCGATCGATCCTCGTAGGGATTCAGATCGAATTAATTTTCATTTTACCGCTTCCGCTGGGCCTTCGTTTTTAGGCACCGAATCCCAACAGTGGTATCGGAACGTAGGTCTTGCGATCGTATATACGATATTGGCATTTGGAATGCTCGATTAGATGGTAAATGATTTGGAATCATTTTAGTCATAATCTTGGTATATGTTTTTCGTTCGTAATAATTGTATTTTTCGTAAGTTTATGTCTAAATATAAATCTTAAATTTCTGGGAAATTTGATTTATATTGAAGATATGAAAGTCGGAAAATATTGATATTGGATATCCGGTCGAAAATCTAGCCCCGAATCGTTGTCGGACGACTTTTTGGACAAAAAGGGTAATCTGGCCGAGAGTGACTCGACCGTGTCCTGGGTGACACGGTCGTGTCCGGCAGTGTGGCCAAGTCACTGCCAGGCAGACTCGACCGTGTCCTGGGTGACACGGTCGTGTCTGGCAGTCTGGCCAAGTCACTGCCAGGCAGACCCGACCGTGTCCTGGGTGACTCGGTCGTGTCCTGGCCGGCATCTTCCGAGCGTGACTCGGCCGTGCCAGGCCTGTCTGCCGGTAGGCTGCCGAGGGTGACTCGGTCATGCTGGCCAATTTTCACCCCGGCTCGATTTTTTCGTGTATTCTTGAAAATTAATCTCCCACATGTTAAATTGGATTTAATATAATTAAAATGATTTATGGTATTTCATTTTATAAGGGAAATTTGATTAATTGGAATATTTATGGTTGACCGAATTATTTTGAACGTTATCATATTACCGATTGTGTGAATCGATTGGATCGGTTCGTATTGTTGATTGGATCAATGTACCTCTACGCTTTTCATTTATATAGTATTTATCGGATGAATGCTTTTGAATGAGGATGTGGTTCGTGGACTTAGTTTTGAATCATTCGTTTTATTCGATTGGGTTGTAAAGGCCGTTTTGAGCCTATTTATTTTACTAGAAATGTTTGTATCTAGGATGCAATTTTCGATGTAAAATTTATATGTAATGACGAAGACCGGAGGAAGATCCGTTTCGAGAAGATGAAAATTCAAGACGAAGACTTGTAATTAGATTACGAAGTTTTTTGTTTTCTAGGAACGGTCCATGAACCACATGTTGGTAGCAACTAGGTTGTGAATTGTTGTTTCATGTTGTATGAATGCCACAAACGCGCTTAAATGATTAATGTGCAAAGTGTAACGTTAATCGCGATAATTCTCCCACAACAAATAATTAAGTTTATAAGGTTTTAAGGTTTTCCTTCCCTCCAACGAGTTTTCGGGAAATTGAAATCCAAACCGGATGTGTTATGCTTCCGAGTTATCGGGGTAGTCGTTTGGGGAGGACGGATAAATTACCGGGAGCGCATTGGATGCCTTCGGTTGGAGCAAATTTTATCCCTAGAAACCTGATAGGTTGCCGGATAAGATTCAATTGTGAACCGATTTCGATGGTATAAACTTAACTTGTTCACGAACCATAGAAACCGTATAGGTTGAGGGGAGTGAACAAGGGGAAAAATAAGATCGAATCATCCATTAGATGGGTTGGTGTTGGACACCACTTTATGAAAATTAGTAGACTAGGAACCTGTTCGGTTGCCCTCTATTAAGATTTATAAAGAACTCGATCACCACTATGAAGTAGGGCGACGATACTTCTGGATATCACATGGGAGTGTGTTATTCCGATAAAAATAGTGGGAGCTGGGTAACAAGAATAGAAAAGACCTTAATTCTATACTCAGAACATAATTGAATGAGTCACTAATTAATCTATCGTACTTAATGCAGACTCAAATCTTAATATGACAATGAATCCACTCGCAATTCTGCTCGAAAAGAACACCCTGATTGGACCTAACTTTGTGGACTGGCTCCGCAATCTGATGATAGTCCTCAGTATAGAGGCACTGGGATATGTCTTAGAGACAGACATTCCGGCGCCTCCTATGCGGACCAGAGCCAATCATGAAGAGATCGAAAACCACGAAAAGTGGGTTAAGGATGATGTAAAAGTCCGTGCATACATGATGGCTTCTATGTCTAATGAGCTTCAGAGAGCTCATGATAAAATGACTTCTGCTAGGCAGATTCTATCTCACTTAACCGAACTTTATGGTGAGCACAGCAGAACTGTTAGATATGAGATATCCAAGCAACTGTTCAGTGCAAGGATGAAGGAAGGTGAGAAAGTTGGGGAACACGTCCTCAAAATGATATCCATGATCGAGAGATTGGAGGCTCTTGATTTTAAAATGGATACTTCTCTCCAAACCGACCTTATCCTACAGTCTCTCCCTGATTCCTTCTCACAGTTTGTTATGCACTTCAACTGCAATGAGATTGCATGTAATTTAGCTGGGCTAATGAACAAACTTGTGACCGCTCAGTCTCAGATGAAGACTCCGCGGATGAAGGAGTCTGCTCTTGTGATTTCTTCTGGACCTCGGAGGTCTAAGAATAAGAAGAAAAAGACCAAGAAGCGGACTGGACCACAAGCTAAGGACCTTAAGGGTAAGGGCAAGGCCCCGATGGTTCCAAAGAATAAGAAGAAGAAGGATGCTTGTCTCAAGTGCGGTGAGTGGGCCCTTTGGGCTAGAGACTGCGATTCTTCATGGCACTTGGTCTGAACTTTTAGTTTTGGAAACAAATTGTTCGCTCTTGTATTTTCTACTTCCTGGATACTGGATTCTGGTGCTAGTTCTCATATTTGTACCGTGAATCAGGATCTGGAACAAAGTAGGAAGCTTGGAGCTGGAGAAGTTATGATCACAGTTGGAAGCGGGCATAGTGTCGAGGCGACCGACATAGGATCACTTCTTTTGGGTTTAGAATCTGGCTTTGTTTTGACTTTAGAAGATGTACTTGTTTTGCCCAAGGGGCACAAAAACATTGTATCCATTCCGGTCATGGACCGAAAAGGCTTTTCATTTTTCATTGGTGATGGTTCCTGCAAAATTTAATTTAGAAATAAACTAGTGGGTACTGCTACATTATTGAATGGATTGTATCATCTAAATCTCAGCAACAAAGTAGTTGTGAATACTATGACTAGAAAACGTGGTAGAGATGAAACCAATCAAGTTTTGAAATGACATCTAAGACTTGGTCATGTTGGTCAGACCAAGGTTTACAAGATGGAAAAAGATGGACTTATGGGTCCATTGGGATCGGATCCATTTCCTACTTGTGAATCTTGCCTTAAAGGCAAAATGACTAAGTCCCCCTTCACAGGGACTTTTGAAAGAGCCGCTGATTAACTGGGATTAATCCATACTAACGTTTGTGGTGCTTTGGAAGTAGCACGTGACGGATATCAATATTTCATTACGTTTACAGATGATCATACTATGTATGGTTATGTATACTTAATGAAACATAAATCCGAGGCCTTTGAGAAATTCCAGGAATTCAAGGCCCTAGTCGAGAAACAAATTGGTAATCATATCAAAGCACTTCGGTCGGACCGAGGTGGCGAGTATATGAGTACGAAGTTTGACGAGTTCCTTAAGGAACATGGAATAGTTTCACAACTAACACCTCCAGGTACTCCTCAGTTAAATGGTGTGTCAGAAAGAAGGAACCGGACCCTGTTGAACATGGTCCATTCCATGCTGGGCTATACTGACTTGCCGATTTAACTGTGGGGGTATGCACTCCTGACTGCCGCATATATCTTGAACAGATGTCCTTCAAAATCCATTCCTAAAACTCCACATGAGATGTGGGAGGGAAGGAAACCAAGTCTTAATCATATTAGGATTTGGGGATGTCCCGCCTATGTCAAGAAGACTAAGGTGGAAAAGTTGGAAGCTAGGTCTGCGAAGGGACGTTTCATTGGATTCCCGTCTGGGACGATGGGATATCTATTCTACATGCCCGAAGATCGAAGGATCATTGTTGCTTTACAAGCACACTTCCTGGAAGATGAGTTCATTCAGGAAGGCGGAGCAGGTAGAAGTATTTCTTTAGAAGAATATAATGAAACTCCTCAAGAGACACCTGTGCAAGAAACTGGAACCTAACCTTCTGAAACACAAGTACAACCACCTCGTAGGTCTAGTAGGGTGTGTCATTTACCTGAGAGGTATGGGCTTGTGCACTTGGAGGAGCTGGGTATCCATGAGGTTCCAAGTGATAGCCAAGAGACCGACCCAACAACCTATGACCAAGCGATGGTGGATGTAGACTCCGTGAAATGGCGTGAAGCTATGGAAGCTGAGATAGACTCGATGCATGTCAATCAGGTCTGGACTCTAGTAGACCGCCCCAAGGGCATAGTGCCTATTGGGAACAAGTGGATCTACAAGAGAAAGACTGATGGTGATGGCAAGTTTGACGCCTATAAGGCCAGGCTTGTGGCAAAGGGTTATACCCAAAAGGAAGGGATCGATTACCATGATACCTTCTTGCCCGTAGCCATGATCAAGTCTATTCGCATGATGCTTGCTATAGCTTCCTACCACGATTATGAGATATGGCAAATGGACGTAAAGACGGATTTCCTTAATGGATTCCTCGAGGAGGAAATCTATATGGAGCAGCCTAAAGGCTTTGTGTCCGAAGTCGATATTCAGAAAGTGTGCAAGCTTCAGCGTTCCATTTATGGACTGAAGCAAGCGTCGCGTAGTTGGAACCTTCGTTTTGACGAGGCAGTCAAAGAGTTTGACTTCGTGCAAAATGAAGAGGAACCTTGTGTATACAAGAGGGTTAGTGGGAGCAAGATTGCATTCTTAGTACTATATGTAGATGACATTCTACTAATAGAAAATGATGTGGGAATGCTCAGTTCTGTGAAAGCTTGGCTTTCGAGTAATTTCTCCATGAAAGACTTGGGAGAAGCTACCTATATTCTTGGTATTCGACTCTACCGGGATAGAGCGAAGAGAACAATAGGTCTTTCCCAAGCCCTCTATATAGATAAAATCTTAAAGCGATTTAAGATGGATGATTCTAAAAGAGGGTTCCTACCGATGCAACATGGAATAAAACTCACCTTGAAGATGTGTCCTCAAAGTGAGGAACAACGCAAGGAAATGAGTAATATACCATATGCTTCGGCCGTGGGTAGCCTTATGTATGCTATGTTGTGTACAAGACCTGACATCGCGCATGCTGTAAGCGTGGTGAGTAGGTTTCAGGCAAACCCAGGTAGGGAACATTGGACTGCCGTAAAGAACGTTCTCAAGTACTTAAGAAGGACTAGAGATATGGTTCTGATGTATGGCGGTGGATATTTGGATGTGGTGGGATTCACTGATTCGGACTTCCAAGGACTGAAGGACGACTCGATGTACACTTATGGCTACATATTTACTCTTAATGGAGGAGCAGTATCTTGGCGTAGTGCCAAGCAAAGCGCGACTACTGATTCCACCTGTCAGGCTGAGTACCAAGCAGCCTCGGAGGCTTCCAAGGAAGGGTTCTGGATTAAGAAGTTTCTGGGAGTACTTCAAGTGATACCATGTCTTTGTTTGCTGTTCATTGTCTTTGCGACAACGACGGAGCTGTAGCACAGGCCAAGGAGCCGAGGTTTCACAACAGCACCAAACATATTGAGAGGAAGTATCATCTCATAAGAGAATTTGTTCGCAAGGGATACATTGTGCTGCACAGAGTAGACTCGGCCGACAACGTCGCCGATCCACTGACCATAGTGTGTGGCATTGAGTGCAAGTGGGAGATTGTTAGGAGTATGCCCTCGAATGCCACTCAGAGGTTGTTGAGTGAGGGCATTTTACTTGTAATTATGTAAACCATTTATATAAGGCAAATGAATGTTTCTTTATTTACTGGTAGTTACTGGCATTCCTAACTCGTAAATAAACATATAGAAACTAGTCCGTGTATTTTAGAGCAAAACGTTTCACTCCTTATTGGATAAGGGGGTCGGCACTGGAAAGTTTATAGATCAAATACTTAATCGTTCGCAAGTCGATGAAACTTGACTGGGCGTTAAGTTTATGTGAAGACTTGTATGACGTGTTCTTTGACATGGAGAGTGTATGTCGAACACTAATGGTTAGTGGGAGCACACGTTATAGGTGTGCTAATTGGATTATTATACTCGAACCGACTCACCCTCGATTCGTCACATGGATTTCACTCCGGGACAGTCAATGACGGAATCGAAAGGTTGTGATAGGTATTCGTGAACCTTCGACTTGAGGATTTAGTAGGGATGTGCTTGTTGTGACGTCAAGATTTTCATTAGAGTAGTTCGACCCTGTAAACCGGAAGGCGGGGGTCAACCTCGACGTGCATCTTGACGGGCAAGTAGCAGGTCCTACTGAATACCAAGATAGAATTCTTTCTCCCATTAGTGAGCGGGTTATATGTCCTATGAGGTTATTGGCAGATGAGATCATAAGTCTTTGGCCAAAGCATTGGAGCTAGTTGTATTAGATACACGATAGCTCGATGACCTCGATTTGCATTAAAGCATGCATAGCGTCAAGTACAGATAGGGTTTGACTGACCGTGACCTATAACTTGATCGGGACATTTGAAAGAAGGGTTTATACGTATACTGGTATTCACGACAGAATGGTTCTTGAATGATCCCAATCATTCGTTCTCAGTCGGGGTACAGTGTAGGCCACCAGGCTGGCTAGGTGGTGCTACTACTCTTTGGTTTCTCCCATTGCTGACTGAGACGGACCTACCGAGTCGCGCAATAGGATTGACGACGGAATGAATAAAGCTAATTCTCTCATTATGAATATTAGATATTGGATATATAACTTGGGACATTGGATGTCTAAATTGATTTATTGGATAAATTAATTTACGGCCTAATGAATTAAATATATTACTGGGTGATTAATTTAATCCATGAATATAATTATTTCTTGGAAAAATTAATTATGTTATTATGTATTTGATATGATTAATTAATTGGATTAATTAATTGATATAAATACATCGGAACGGAATCGGAGTTTATCTGTTTGGACTCACGGGAGTCCGAAACGGACCGAATTTTTCCTACCCTTCTAGATGGACGCCCCTTCTTTGTCTTCCACCTAATGTGGTGGAAGACTTCATGATTTTATATCATGAAATGTTTATCAATAGGGGACATGAAATCTCTTTTATTATAAAAGTGATTTGATGAGTTGTTGAATGAAGAATAAAAGGAGTAGACTAACTCTTCCTCCTTGGATATAAGTTTCCTACGTGAGTTGTAAGCCTTTCAAGAGAGAGAATTGTTTTCTCATATAGTCTTCCTTTTTCTTCTTCATCTTCATCACAAGTTCTTGGTTTTTTCTTGGAGAAAACATCAAGACATAAAAGAGAGATTGTGAGTTATACACTTAGAGTGTTATTATTTCATATTTGAAGCTTCATCACCTAGCTCTAGCCGTATCCTCGGAGGATAGCAAGGTGATTGTTGTTCCGGTCGTTTCTCCGGTGCGTGGCAAGTAGAGACGCGGTGCTTTCGGCGTTGGATCGTTCAAGAGCTTGGGGAATAGCTCAAGAGAAGGTTATCCATCTAATCAACGGACTACAAGGGTGAGTTTCTATATCTCTTGTTTTTCGTTTACATATTCGTATATCCGTAGCTCGATCGATCCTCGTAGGGATTCAGATCGAATTAATTTTCGTTTTACCGCTTCCGCTGGGCCTTCGTTTTTAGGCACCGAATCCCAACAAGTATTATACTTGAATAATTAATAACACTATTATAAAAATAAACAATGACTACTTGAATATATCTGACAAAATGACTCGGGCTAGGACTTGTGATACGTTGAATAAATATTCATGATCCTTTAAATGAAATGAAATGAAATGAAATGCATTATAATATTATTATGAATAATAATATTACATTGGGAAAATGGCGGGTATTACATCCTACCCCTCTTAGAAAAATTTTTGTCCTCGAAAATAAATAACATACCTCGATTGAACAAATTCGGATAACGAGCTTGAAGTTCTTCTTCGCGTTCTCAAGTAGCTTCACCTTTACTGTGGTTACGCTATTGGATCTTGACAAACACCTTCTCTTTGTTCCTCAACTGCCAGACTGATTGGTCGAGAATCGGTTTTAGTTGTTCTTCATAAGTAAGATGTTTGTTCATCTCCACGGCGGTATAGTTGATGACGTGGATGGGATCGTGCACATACTTCCTCAACAATGATACGTGGAAAACGTTGTGCACGGCCGATAGTTCTGGGGGTAAATCCAAGCAGTAAGCTAACTCTCCAATTCGTTCAAGAATTTCGAACGATCCAATATATCTCGGCCTCAACCTGCTCCTTGGACCAAAACGAACAATTCCCTTGGTAGCAGATAACTTCAGGAATACCTTGTCGCCAACACAGAATTCGAGATCCTTCCTACGCTTGTCGGCATAAGATTTCTGGCGATCCTGTGCTATCTTGATCCTCTCACGAATCTTATCCACCACACCTACTGTCTGTTCAATCATCTCGGGACCCAAGATTCTCCTTTCACCTACTTCGTCCCAATACAGCGGTGATCGACACTTCCTACCGTATAAGGCTTCATACGGTGCCATACCGATCATCGACTGATAACTGTTGTTGTAAGCTAATTCTACCAAAGGCAACAGTCTTTCCCAATTATTGCCCATGTCTAACACACATGCTCACAACATGTCCTCAAGGATGTGGATGGTCCTCTCAGACTGACCATCAGTCTGAGGATGATAGGCCGTACTAAAATTCAATTGCATCCCAAAGGCTTCCTGCAAACTCTACCAAAAACGCGATGTGAAACGAGTATCCCTGTCGAATACTAAAGAGACTGTCACTCCATGCAACTTAATAATCTCACCGATGTAAAGTTGAGCATACTGATCCATTCGAAAGTTCATCTTGACTGGGATGAAATGAGATGACTTTGTGAGTCGGTCCACAACAACCCAAATAGCGTGGTTTCCTCTTTCCATTCGAGGCAAACCTACCACAAAGTCCATCGTAATGTGTTCCCATTTCCATTCCAGAATATGAAGTGATTTAAGTAGTCTAAAGGGGCGTTCGTGTTCTGCCTTCACTTGAAACTATACACCTTCTGACAAAGTCTGCCACATCTCTCTTCAAACTTTCCCACCAAAATGTCCCCTTAAGGTCTTGGTACATCTTTGTACTTCCAGGGCGTGCTGTATATGGAGTATTATGTGCCTCCTTCAATATTGCTTCCCTCAGTTTGACAACGTTGGGCACACAAATCCTCCCTTCATAGTACATTGTGACATCATCAGACAAACAGAATCCCTTATCCTCACCTGAAAGAGTACGTTCTTTCATTCTGACCAAGAAGTCCTCTTGTCCTTGACCTTCTTTGATCTGCTTCCTCAAGGTTGGTTGTACCACCAAACTAGCCAATAACGACTCAACTAGATTCGATGGTGTACCCATCTCAAGGTTCATTCTTAAAAATTCCTTGACCAAGCTTTCCTCTTTGTTCAAAAAACAGGTTAGGTCTCCTCTCGCCTTACGGCTCAGTGCATCAGCAACTACGTTTGCTTTACCAGGGTGGTAATGAATTGTACAATCGTAGTCTTTGACCAACTCTAGTCATCTGCGCTGCCTCATATTCAATTCCTTTTGTGTGAAAATATATTTCAGACTTTTGTGGTCTGTATAAATTTCACACTTACCTCCATATAGGTAATGTCTCCAAACCTTCAAGCCATGAACTACCGCTGCTAATTCCAAATCATGAGTAGGGTAGTTCAGCTCATGCAGTTTCAACTGTCTCGAAGCATAGGCAACTACCTTGTCCTCTTGCATCAATACACATCCCAAGACTTGCTTAGATGCATCACTGTAGATGATGAATTCTCTCGTTGGATCGGGAATGGTCAAAACTGGTGCTGCAGTCAATCTTCGTTTAAGTTCTTGGAAACTCTTTCCGCACTTCTCCCTTTCTAGTCAATCTAGTCATTGGTGCAGCTATCTTCGAAAACCCCTCGATAAATCTTCGATAATAACTGGCTAATCCTAAGAAGCTGCGAACTTCATTTTTATTACTCAGTACTTTCCAATTATTGACTGCTTCTACCTTAATCGGGTCAACCTCAATTCTTCTAGAAGTGACAACATGTCCCAAAAATGCAACTCGGTTAAGCCAGAATTCACACTTGTTGAACTTCACATACAACTTCTCCTTGCGCAGTATTCTCAATGCTGTTCTAAGATGCTGCTCATGTTCAACCTTGCTCTTTGAATACACAAGTATGTCATCTATGAGCACAATGACAAACTTATCCAAATAAGGTTGAAATACACGGTTCATGAGGTCCATGAATACTTTTGGTGCATTAGTCAAGCCAAATGGCATCACTATAAACTCATGGTGTCCATATCGAGTTCGAAATGCTGTCTTTGGGATATCGTCATCCTTAATCTTCAGTTGGTGATAACCGGATTTCAAATCTATTTTCGAGAACACTCATGATCCTCCAAGTTGATCGAATAGGTTTTCTATTCTAGGAAGTGGATATTTATGCTTTATCGTAAATCGATTAAGTTCATGATAGTCTATGCACATCCTCAAACTTCCATCCTTTTTCTTCACGAAGAGCACTGGCGCACCCATGGCCAAACACTCGGTCGGATAAATCCAGAGTCGAGCAGTTCCTGAAGTTGCACTTTCAGATCTTGTAATTCCTTGGGCGCCATTCTATAGGGGGCTTTCTATATTGGTGCCACTCTTGGCACTAAATCAATCGAGAACTCAACTTGACGACTCGGCGGAACTCCCGGCAAGTCTTCGGGAAAGACATCTGGATACTCCATGATAATAGGTACATCAGCTACCGTCTTACTGAAGTTATTTTCCCCATCACATTCACCAGGAATCCTTGGCAACTGCACTTCTTCAACATCTTCACAGCTTTCCTCGCTGAAATTACCTTCGGGGTACTAGAGTGTCTTACTCCCTCGAATACGGTCTTGACATCAACAAGCGGACATAAGGTTACCCTTCTATGGCCAGCAAGTTGGTGATGGATCCAGTCACAAAGTCCATCACGAAACTTCTGCGGCTTCATCCCTTCAGTCTGGACCATATGCGGTGTAAAACAGCACATGTGGTTGAACTTTCTCTCGTAATCTGTCACAATTATGCTACCATGCGTCAAGTCTATGAACTCCCTCTATATCTTAGCCTTGTATACCCTCGGGTAGTACTTCTCTATGACCATCTCATTGTCCTTGCTACTAGACTCACTATCAGCCATCTCAGCACCATTCGAGTCTCCCATTTGCCACACATCCAACTCTTCCTATGGTTCTCGTTCTTTGGGATCCTCCTCAGGGTCTTCTTCATCCGTATAGTCGAAACTCCAATTTGCAGCTGGGATCGCCTCTCGAGCGTACATATCCAATAAGCGTCCAACTACGAACTGAAAATCATCTGCGGTCTCTCGCTCTTCTAGTGATCTCTTGATGGACTCTTTCCAAAGCCTGAAGATGCAATAACTCCAATCTTCGGGTAACTTCCCCATTAGGTGTTCCAACTGTCGCGTGACGGAACCTCGTTTCCCGGACCGCAACCACTTGCTCAGCCTATTAATGACATAATTGGTGCATTTTCTGGTAAACTCGGATAGTCCCACCAATCTTTGCGTGCCAGAAGACGCGAGTCAAATGTAGTAGGAACCCCCTTACGTGGCGTCATCCTAGGTTTGGTCATTCTAACAATTCGTACATATATATATAATTATGTAATTAAAATTAAATGACATATGCATGAATAATGACTAAAATTTGGTACCTCGGACGGAGTGACGAAGCTAAGGGCGTATGATACTTTTATATTTTAGCGAGTCTACAGAAAGGGTAAAACCCGCTCTGATACCACTATGTAATGCCCCAACTTTCTAGGGGTAATTATAGGGGAAAATAAATAAAAGGTAAATTTTGAGAAAAATAATTTTTTTGGAGAATATTAAAATCCTCGCCTACAAAGTCGAATCGCTACACTGACTAAAAATAAATACCTGTAATTAAGGCAATAGTTCGTCATATATAAGGGATAATAATTGCAACGGAAGAATAAATTATAAATTTCTAGTCAAAGTTTCCCCAAATAAATTTCAAAACATTTGACATAAGGAACATCAGTTAATAAAATTTCATTCATATGCCCTCTCAGCTTGATACTTCGTCCATACGGCTCGGTTTAACCTGCGGGATCAATAAAGGTGGGGGTGAGCTTCCTTCAGCTCGTGGAAATCACACATATCACAGTAATATACAATCTCACGGAAAGCATAACATGAATAATCTATCATATCTTTTCCTCAACGTGAATACATACACACAATATTACGTATAACATGAATCTAGCACGCGTAGCACGAATATTGAGGTTGCGCGGGAGTCCCCGCAACAACATGAAACATACACACAATACCACATATAACATGAATCGAGCACGCATGTGAATATTGAGGTTGTGGATGTGTCCCTACACAACATATATCTTAAGATAGCCTCTTTACACGTATATAGGTGAGCCTGATTTACAACATGTATCGTCAATTTTAAACAAGAATTGAATATCACATATACAATCTAATTAAACCAATTAAAGTGATAGTGAAAATTCCCACCTGAATAAATGATGGTACTTGACTTGAATATGAAGATGATCGACTCACAGTCCTAAGTTGGTAAATCCTCGTTAATGTCTACATATAATAATAATTTAATCATTATAAAATTTTTTGATATAATGACTGAAATTAAAATATATGCATTAAAATCGGACTAATTATTAATATTAATTGAAAAGTCAACATTTTAATGTCTTGGTCAAAATAGGACTGAATTGAAGGTTTTAAAGTTGACTAAGGTCAAATTGTAAGATCTGAGAAATTTGGAGGCTTAATATGAAGGACGAAAAAATGACTGGGGTTAAAATCAAAGTAATTAAAACTGTCTGGAGTTAAATTGAAAGTCTCTAGAAAATGTGAGGGCTAAATTGAAAACCCTAAAAATTCGCGGGTATAAATACCCGTAACCCTATTTGCCGCGCCAACCGACACCCACTTCTTCACTTCTCTTCCTCCCGTCCTCACTCTCTGCCTTATCTCTCTCTCTCTATCTCTCTCTATAAACTTCTCTACACCGATTCATGATCTCAAACACTCTCCCTCATCTACAGTACCAATTTCGAGAAGAAAAGAATCCTTTATGGCCTGCAAAACGGAAATACACACTCATGTTAGGAATACTTGTTAGATTTTGATGATGTCATTAATATAAAATCAAATGTTTATTACTTGGCAAAAATGTAAGGAAGAACCAAATGAGTATCTTCCATAGGCCAAAATATGTTAAGTATAAAACTTGGCAAAATGTAAAGAAGAACCAAATGAGTATCTTCTGTAGGCCAAAAATTAGTTAGGCTGAAAATCGGTTAAGTACCAAGTACAGCTAAGTCCATCAGAGAGGATCAGCCGAGTCCAGTCAGAGTAGCTCTGGTCAACAAAATTTATCAGAGAAGTTTGACCAGACTGCAGCCAAGGTACCTCAAGGAAGTCACCTGATCAGATAAGTCACAAACAGTGAACAACAAAGAGGTCCAGACTGCAGAGATGTTAGCTGCTCATCAGCCTACTCGAAGTCAGCCAAGTACTCCAAGTCCACGTCAGCATGAGTTGAAAAGTCAAGTATTACGGAAAGTCACATGCAACGTGAAAAGACAAATTGGAGTGATTCCCGCAAGAGATATGATTTAATTAAATCATCCAGACCCACCTTGAAGACTTTAATCGTTTTATATTCAAAAGATTCGGCACTCACATGCAGAAGTCTTCACAACGGTCGGAAGATAAAATAAAATAATGGGAATCCAGCCTTGCAACGTTCAGAAAGATTAAATAAAGAAGTCTCCCTCCAACGGACGGATTTGTTCAAAAGATTTGCAACGGCTACAAGGAAAAAGCTCAGAGATCGTGACCTATATATATCCGAAGATTTGAAGCTGAGCAACTACCGGTGCGAACATACTTTCAAGCGATCAAAGCAATAAAGCAATCAAGCAATCTAAAGCAATCAATAGCATCGTGAAAAGAGCGGTTCTAAGAGTTCATACTTAAAGAAGCTCTTAGTTGGAGAAGAAAAAAATTCTTGTCTATAATCCTGAGTACGGGGTACTTCACTGGTTGAAGTAAGAGACTATAAAGGCATCCAAGGATCGAGGATCAAGAGGTGCAAGGCAGTCAAGTGTGTACAACGGCACGGATTTCCACTGGTTGGAAGCTGTTGTAGTGTGGTTTGAATCACTGTAATATTTATCACTGGTTGAGAATTATAGTGAATTCATCTCCAACTGGTTTGGAGAAAAGTGGATTAGTAGAGGATTACCCCACCTCTGAGACCACTATAATTGCCTGCGTTATTTACTGTTTTATTGCATCATACTTTAACTGCTGCATTCATTGTTAAGTGTTTCATTAGTTGATTTCTATTCGTCATCAGCTGACTTCCGCATATATTAAAGAACAAACGACTCCAAGTCATTTGTTTACCCTTCAGCTGAAGAAACTCACTCTTCGTGAAAAAGAGTTTAAGAGTTCTTACAAGTCTATTCACCCCCCCTCTAGACTTGTACCTGGACGACTTGTGACCTACAAGTGGTATCGGAGAGGTTGGTTCATTTATTTCACGAACCAGATCTATATCAGATATATATCTTTACTCTCACTTTATAATGGAACACATGCACTCTAGACTCCCTGTGTTTTCAGTTGACGAGTATGATCTGTGGAAGATAAGGATGCAGGCACACTTATCTTCGATTCATGACGACATGTGGTGCATCATCGAGGACGGTCCATTCATCTTTGAGAAGGACAACACAGCAGAGGAGATCGCAGCAGGGAAGCCAGAGAAGATTCCTAAGAAGAGTACGGAGCTGACTCCCGAAGAAAGAAAGCTGGCCAATCTTGATAACCGGGCCAGAGATGTGTTATATCAAACTCTTGACAAATCCACCATGGTGAAGATCAAGAACTGCAAGAATGCCAAAGAAATCTGGGACACATTAGCCCTAATGTGTGAAGGAACGGAGCTGATCAAGGAAAACAAGCTGTCAATTGCTATCCAAAAATTTGACAACTTTAAAATGAAGAATGGTGAATCCATAGACCAAGTGGACACAAGGTTCACTGAGATTATCAATGAGATCAACTCCCTCGGCAAAACCTATGGCAACAGGGAAATGGCACTAAAGTTTCTCAGATCTCTCAACTCTGAATGGAACATGAAGGCCGTGGCCATGAGAGAGTCCAAGGACCTGAATAAAATAAAAATTCAACAGCTGTTCTCTGATCTGAAGGCTTATGAGTTCGAGCTTCCAAGTTCATCCTCAACTGAGCCTGCAGAGAAGGGAATCGCATTTGCAGCCGAGTCCCCTGCCAAGAGCCTATCTGATGTGAAACCTCCAAATCCACTAGATTTCGAGGAAGAAATGGCGTTTATAATGCAAAGGTTCAGCAATTTCAGAAAGAACTACTCCAAATACAAGAAAAATTATAAGGAGAATCCCAGAAGGAACCAGAAAGCTGGAGGCTGGAAGGTGGAATGCTACAACTGTCACAAGATAGGACACATCTAAGTCGACTGTCCTGATCTCAAGAAGGACGAAACCAAGAAGGAGGTGGGCAGAAAAGAAGACCGAAGAAAAGCCCTCATCGGAGAAGACCAGGGGCATGTAGAATCAAGCAGCGGATTCTTCTCTGATGATGATGAAGAGTATGACTGCCTGATGGCAAACCTAGCTGATGAAGAGGTAACTTCTAAACCCACCGGTTCAAATAATAGCTCAGCCATGTCACAAGATATGGATCTACACGAATCGGTAAATCAGTTATTTAAAGATTTTGAAACACTCAAATCTGCACACCAAGCTGTATCAGCAGAGAAGACTCAGCTGCAAGATGAGAATGGGCAGCTGAAAAACAATTTTGATAAACTCAGCCTAGAATTGAATAAGGTTGAGATAACTGCAGCTGACTTTAAAAACCAGGCTGATATTAATACAGCTGAGATAGACCGACTAACTATTTTACTTAAATAAAAATCAGTTGTACATCATTTGGTTCTATTAACTCTTCTATTCGATGTAGATCGGATTTTGAATTTCTGTATTTTCGACTCTGTCGACTCGTTTATGTTCGTTGACATTTTCTGAACTTTCCCTATCCCTTGCTGTTATTGATTGAACGAGGGTGGTATTGTTTCGGGATAACTCGTTTGTCGTTGTGACTTTTCAATCGCTATTCCCTTTCCTGTGGATCTTATGGGAATGCATGTCTTGTTGTTCTCACCAGATCATTCTGGGAGTTGTTGTTTGAACTTTATTGTTCTTCGTGATTCGAACATGATTCTTCGATTTTTGTTGTCTCGATCGTTGTGGTTCGATCGTTTGATTGTTCGGTTTTTATTGATCTCGTTTCGTGATTGGTGAACGTTCAGACTCCTTCGTAATTCCCTTCAGTTCGGGAAATTAGTCTCGTTTTCGATCTTCCAACCCTTAGGCGGTTGAATTCCGTATTTGTCCAGCGTTTGGCTCGCGTTTTGATTGATGAACCGTTGGGTTGGTCAATCGTATTGATTTTCGTTCCTGTGTTTTGTGACTGTTTGGATAATCGACTTGATTGTACTATCTGTTTGTTGACGCTTGTCACTTGTTTAGTTTATTATGTCTCTACTTGTGGCGTTGTGTTAGTCGCCGTGGAGCGTATTTTCACGCCGTATGTCTCTTTGCGTTTATTGCAGCGTTTCGCCGTTGGGCGCGAGTTTTTGGTTTTTGTGTATCTCGTCGAGTTTTCCTGGCAGGGGATATTGCTTCTCCCTACTTATTTTAAGTTTCGGGACGAAACTTCTTTTAAGGAGGGTAGAATGTAATACGCGTAATTTCGATTTCTGGTAATTTCTTTTTTTCGGCGGAAGTCTATTTTGACGACTCGCTCATGAACGTTTCGTCATTCTGAGAGTGATTAATTCTACACTTTTTGAGATCCGAGTTCGTTTCGGTGTCGTTTTATTGAGTTCCGTGCTTTTTAGCGACTTTTCCGCACTTGAATTCGATTCTTGCGAATATCGTTCGAAACTGCTGTTTCGAGTTTCCCGTAAGTCCGTTTAACTTTGTTAGACGTGTTGTGAACTTAGGTTTGGTTATTCGATCACGTATCGTGATTTTCGGGCGTTTTGGGCCATTTTGTAATTTACCCAAAGTTACGGGTATCCGTATCTGTAATTATTGTCTCGACCCGTTTCTTGGTCGCGTATAATTAATTATTGCATTATGTTTTCATTTCGGGTCGTTGATGTCGTCCGCGAACTTTTCGTCGTGTTCGTTCCGTGCGTTTATGGAAATCGAGTTGTCGAGCCCTGGTGTTCGAGCACTGGCCGGACGATTGCGGGCACCAGTCGGACGGGTGCGGCAGGAACCGGTGTAGCGCATGCTACGGCCGGAAGGCTGCGCGCGCTAACCGGCATGTGTAGCGCACGCTATCGGCTGGCCTAACGCCTTATCGGTGCGGGCAGAGTGGAGTCCGGGGGTTCTGAATCGGTCGGGCTCGGCGGGTAGCGCCATCATTGGGCATTACACGCCTTCCGGCCGTGTAGCGCTAGGGCGGAAAGGCTGCGCACGCTACTCCGGAGCCGATAGGGCGGTGTGGGCCGGATCGCGGCCTGGGCCGATAGCGCACGCTAGCTCGGCAGCCTAGCGCGCGCTAGTCCGGCCCAGTATAAATGTGACAGAGCAGTCACATTTCATCGGGTTTTTCATTTCCTACCTTTCTCTTCCGCGGCTGTAGACTTAGAGATCGCGAAGCCATGCTATTTAACAACAAATCCATGATGTTCTTGAGTTCATATCATCAATAAATCATCCGTTATCATCCTTTGATCCAGCGAATCAAGGTAATCTTCCTTAGAACCCTAATTTCGTGAATTTGGGGGTTTTTACATTTTTGTCCGATTCGTTCCGTGTTGTTGATTAATTCATGATGGGTATGATTAATCTTGGTAGTATTCTTGTGTTTAACATCATTTAATCCATTGTTCTTCGTCGAATCGAAGTATATTTCTTGATTTCCTTCGAATCGACTTTTTGGGGGATTTGTCCTCGATCTCGTTTTCCATCCGTTTTTGTTGGATGTATTGTGGTTAAATGATGTTGTTAAACATATTCTATGGATTGTATATCCATATTTCGACTTGGAATTCCGTTTTCCTGTTTTGTCGGGACGAATCGTGTTCTTGGCCGTTTTGGGAAAACACTAGAACTTTCGTCATTCGTTCTTTGAATTCAACGGCTTTGAGTCGTGTTATGGAATTCATTTCATCGTTGTTATTGTCCTTTGTAGTTTATGAACGTGAGTTGGCGTTCGGTGGAGTCGGCGGGTTCGTAGTCGGTTCGGGCCAACCTACTTCGGTCGATTCTCCGCGTTGTTCTTATTCGAGGCAAGTACCTTGTCCATACTATTCTTGTTTTGTGGATATGATGATTGGTGATCGTCTTGGTGTGTTTGTTTGTTTGTTTGAATGGAGTTTTAAAAAGATTTGGTTAGCCTTGTTAAAGACCCTCTTTCAAAACCGCGTGTGTTTTGTGATTGGTGTGTTTCATGAACGAGTATGTGACTCATGTGGATATGTTTGGTGTTGATGATGCACTTGGTGTTGCGTGTGGATGTATATTGTTTCATTTCGGTGCATTGTGGTTTGACGTGGTGTTTTGCTAAGTGTTTGATGCTTCTGGGTGAATGGTTTGGATATCCTTGATGTGATATGTTATTTGCGCATGATTACTTCGCTCACCGTGGGTTGGTTCGACGGGGCCACGACGGGAATTCCAATGGGTGAGTCCGGAATTCATGAGTGGTGAATGTATTTTACTCACTCCGGGAGGGTCCGACGGGGCCTCGGGGGAATCTATGACTTCACTCTGGGTTCGCGAGTAAAAACTTCACAAGTTGATGTGTATGTTTGGTGAATGTATTTTACTCACTCCGAGAGGGTCCGACGGGGCCTCGGGGGAATCTATGACTTCACTCTGGGTTCGCGAGTAAAAACTTCACAGGTTGATGTGTATGTTTAGTGAATGTATTTTACTCACTCCGGGAGGGTCCGACGGGGCCTCGGGGGAATCTATGACTTCACTCTGGGTTCACGAGTAAAAACTTCACATGTTGATGTGTATGTTTTGTGAATGTGTTTGCTCACCTCAGGAGGGTTCGACGGGGCCACGGAGGGAATTCCATTGGCTTCGACCTGGATTCACGAGTGAAACTTCACGGGTGCGTGTGTATTTTATGTCCGTCGAGGACGCATGACGTGGGTTTTTAACCTTGTGTATTATGGTTGGTTTTATTTGCGAAAACAAAACCTTTGGGCTATGACCCTGTTGATTTTTGAAATAGAAGGATTTGATAATCCTAAATTATTTCCTATTAAAACTCTCGATGGCAATTTAAGCTGTTTTATAAATTGTTTTCCCTTGATTTGTGATCTTTCGGTTTTTGAAATGTTTTACCCAAACTCTTGCCTCGGGAAGTACTTTTCGTTACTTTGGATTTTTGAGGATTCCTGGTTATTGTTATTCGTGGAATGTGAATTGTATGGCTCGTATTTTTGCACTTGTACTTGCACTAGAAAAACAGTGGAGTTTTGCTAACCCCCAAGTATTCGGGGGATGGATGTCTATTTTTGCATTCAGGTTTTGGAGCATAGCACAGGGTCGGAACGAAGGATGATGAAAGATGAACGATACTAATCACACGAGAATCCGTTGATGTCGTATTGGTCTAGTTGTATTTTCTTTTCCGCTGCAGTATCTTTTTCCCGTTGTACGGGAGTTTATTGTATTTTGACCCCTGCGTGGGTATGTGTTTGGAATTGAGTTGTATGTTATTATTGAAAGACCAAGTCGGTCTACTGAGTCTTTTTAGCCTTAAAGGCGATGTTTAGATGTTTGATTTTAGTTATCAGCCTGGTAGATCCTCGAGGAGAGGGTCTACGGCGTGTAATATCCCTGAGCGGATTGGGGGTGTTACACAACGATCCAGCGCACACAGCTATAGATTCCCATGATGATTCCCGTCGGATCAACGCATGGTGGACATTTAATCACAACACATAATACACAATACAATCACAATATAGCTGTCATAATATAAACAATTCTAATTAGAGTACTTGCCTCAGTTCGTTGACAAGAATAAAACTTCCACGAATATCAAAATACTCGAAGGTCGTCCCCTTCGATCAATCACGTTGCTAAGCTCGAACCTTAACAAAAGAAATAATATAGAATTCGTCTCAAGTCGAACGAACATCTAACAATTCAAAAATTACGGTAGGAAGTTCTTAAAATGAAATCTGTATGACTTGCTTTAACGCACGCTACGCATCTTATGTAGCGTACGTTAAGGCTACTCGTTAGCGTACGTAATTACACCCAGCCTAGCGTACGCTAACCATGCACGCGATCGATTACCTCACCGATCGGTGACTACTTTGATGACTTAACGCACGCTAAGTTTCAATCGTAGCGTACGCTAAATATGCCCGTTAGCGTAAGCTAATTCACATAGCTTAGCGTACGCTAAGCGTGCATGGCATTTCACTGTTGGGCAACAGACTTGTTCTAATGGTGATGAAGCTCACGAATTCCTCAGTGATTAACATGTGATATCCGACTACATGTCATGTTCATAAATTTATGAATGATGTTGTTGACGTCTGATTTGGTCAACGTCACGTGTGCTGATCTGGACGAATGGATCGAAGCCACGTAGAAAATAATAAACAAGATGAAAGGTATTTGATCACTAAATTTTATTAATGATCTTGATCTGGAGCCAGGCCGGAAATATTTTGGCCGGTCTATATGGTTTATGCTTGCTAATTACAAGTCTTATCTTTTCTCTTTTTCTCTCTATATATCTCTCTCTATATGTTATTCTCACGAACTTTTCCAAAAGTCCTGTCTATTGTACATTCCCTTTATATATATAGCCAATTCTAGCCATTCAAGGAATGACAGCTGGAGGATTCTTGGGAATATGCTCATTACACTTGTCAAAGTGTGAAGATTTCTTGGACGCGTGTCAGCTTCTCAGGTCTGCTTTGGGAAGGGATATGACAGCACGCCTTAATTGTCCTGTCTGCCTGTTCTTCGTGCTTTTGGCAATACTTATCGGTTGTGGCCGACAACGGGGTCGGCCCTCAAGCTTCCCGTTATTCTGGTAGGTCTTATTATAATTTTGATCCGGAGCGTATTCATACTGGGTCTGCTCGGCCCTTCTGGATCGGATCCCGAGTCCGCTCTGACGCCTCTGTCCGGTCCGGTTCTTACGGGCCTGGGAGAAAATCGGGTCCATGCCCGGTTCGGGTCCAGGCTCTGATCGGCTGGTTGGCTACCTGGAGTGCTTATGTGGATGCCAAGGTGGATCGACTACCAACAAGGGCCCCCGAGTCCAAGGCCGTGCCAGGTTGGCCGGTGCTGGGGTCGTTTCATAATGAGGCCGATCCGGCTTGGGGGAGGACTAGATCTCTCGAAGGGACGCCTCTTCGAGAGTCGCGTCGATCAGACTTCGGGGTCTTCAAGTGTCATAATGAGGGGGATGCGTGGCGGGACGTAATTTGTCATCGCGTTTCACGCGCTTTTGATTTTCACGACGGTTCAGTAGGAATAGCCGCTCCACGCGCCTGGCATTTAATGTCCTTTTTCTCTTATAAAGATAGAGTGTCTTCTTCTTCATTGTTCCCTTCGCCATTTTCGTGTCTTGTTGCAGAGAAGAGAGAGAATTTTCCGGCGACCTTTCCCTTCTTAGACAGAATTTCTTGGTAAGCTTTTTCTCTTTTTTCTATTTTACGATGTCGGAGTGGAGGGATGTGATGGTGGAGGAGTTGACTGTGTCTCCGGACCGTACGGGGGTGGCGGATCTGTCACTGGGCGACGTCCACGTCGACTGGAGTGACAAGGAGGAAGGTGGCGAGGTCACGAGATCGCCGGATTCAGAAGACGCGGAGGTGGCAGCGCCGTTGACGGCGGTTGGAGAGACTCCGGCCTAGATTCGGCCTCGACCGTCTCCTTTTGTTGAGGCAGAGTGGGATTCAGCCTCGATTCGTAGCACGGTCACCGAAGAGCAGTTGGAGGCTTGGCGGGGGCGGTTTAAGATACTCGCTGCGGTGCGGATGTTTGTTCCGAATCTCGAAGTGAGGCCTCACACTCCGCCCGTTGGTTGTACGGCGGTGTACTACCGTTCTCTGCTGGCAGGGCTGAGGTTCCCACTCCCATTGATTTTCTCCCGGTGGCTAAGGCAGTGGGGCCTTTGTATTTCCCAAGTTCATCCGAATTCCTGGGCTCGGGTGGTGGGTCTTTTCATCCTCTTCAGTCAGCACGGTTGGCCCGAGCTTAGCTTTGAGGAGTTTAACAGTCTCTTCCTCTGGAGGTCGGTCGGCCGATCTGGTTCCGGCTGGTTCTATCTGACAGCCCGGCATGCCATGCATAAAGAATTGGTGGATGTGCTGGAGACCATCCATAGCTGGAAGGAACAGTGGTTCTTTATAGGGGGGCCGTGGAGGAGCTCGGCTGATGAGTGGGAGCCTGGTGTGATAGATGCCGAGCTTCGGGTCCCAGAACATTTTATTGCCAAAATGAGTAAGTGCCGTATTTTCTATTTTTGTTCTTTATTTGTCTAACGCTCATCAATTATTTTATGTGCAGGGCGTATCCCGGCCTCTGAGACATCTGCCGATTTCGACGAGCGGGTAGAGAAGCTCCTGGATCTTCCAGCCGAGCAGAGGAAGTCGTATCTTTTGGCCATTGAAGAAAATCTATGGGCGGCCGGACTTCGATCCACCGATCCGAACATTATGTCTTCATCAGGTAGTCCTTTTTCTTTTTTTTTTTTTTTTTTTTTTTTTTTTTTAACACGTCTTCTTTATCCAGTCCCTAGGGGCAGGATTCCATCGGGAAGGAAAGAAACGCCATCGCAGCGGGTGGAGAGGCTGGCTGCTGAGGCCGCCGAGCGGAACGGAAGAGGGTAGAGGCCGAGCCCGAGGATAGTTTGACTAAGGCGGGGGGCTCATGTGTTCCTGAAATTGCTGCGTCCGCCCCGAGCCCTGTCCGGATGGGCCGTGCGACTGGTAAGGAGCCCGTAATCGACTTGGAGGGCCACTATCTCCCGGTTAATAAGGACCGGGAGGAACCTTGTGCTCAAATGAAGGGGCGACGGCCGCGTTGGTTTCTAGATTATGTCCGGGCAGCCACTCCGACCGCTGAGATGCTCGACCGGGTCCCTCCATAGCTGGTTGAGTCCAGTCATGTCCCCATCAGGGACTGGACGCCCAAGATGGATATGGTGACCAACGACATGGATCCGGGCGAGCAGATCCAGTTCGGGAATGCTCTGATGGGCCGTGCGTTGTGCACGTACATAAAGGCCACTGGGGAGCTGATGGCCCTGGTTGAAAAGCACAAGAAGGCGGAGGCCGATCTCAAGGCCTTACAGGAGGATCGCCATCTCTGTCCCTCGCTTACCAAGTATCTAGAGGAGGAATTGGCCTCCGTGAAGGGTGAGATGAAGATTCTGGAAAGTCGGGCCCTCGAGGCCGATATTTGGAAAGGAAAGGCCAACGAGATGGCCACGGCGGCCGAGCAGGCGCATAAACGGTGTCTGGACATAAGGGCCGAGCACGAGGCCTATTTGCCAAACACCAAGGCCTAGCTGGAGCATCTGACCGAGCGGGTCAATACATGTGAGGCTTCGGGCTACGCCAAGGGCCTTGCCGAGGGCGCGGCTACTTTTCAGAAGACGCCTCAGTTCGAGGAGCTGATTAACCTTAACTATCTCTCCACCTGCTATGAGATATTGGGTCTCATGAAGGAAGGGAAGACCGTTGAGGAGGTCCGGGCCTATATAGAGTCTCACGCGGCCGACCTGAAGGTTGAGTCTCTCGGAGCTGACGAGCCGCAGGCTGCAGAGTTTATTGAAGATCCGGGGTTGATCCCGCCCGACGAAGGAGGACAGTCCTCCCCGACGGCGGGTCAGGAGGATGGGGCCGAGTAGATTTTTACTTCGATTCCTGTATGGCCTGCGTGCCAGTTTTCCTTCGTTTCCTTTTTATTTCAGTGTAGAACCGCCTCTTTAAATGAATGAAATCTTTTTTATATCTGTTGCTTTTATCTGTGTGCTTGGGCCCAGTTGGTTTGGCCGTCGTCTTCCTTTTCTGTTCACCATTTGTTTATTGTGCCGGATGAGCCAGTCTTATGAGATGCCGAGGAGAACTCGGTCTTATAGTGTCGGATGGGCCGGTCTTATGAGGTGCCGAGGCGAACTCGGTCTTATAGTGCCGAATGGGCCGGTCTTATGAGGTGCCGAGGCGAACTCGGTCTTATAGTGCCGGATGGGCCAGTCTTAAGAGGTGCCGAGGCAGTCTTATAGTGCCGGGATTAGAAATGAAATTAAAGTTGAATTTTATTGACGATACCTTTTTAAATACATGCCCTTCCATGGATGACTCAATTCTTGGCTATTCAGATATTCTAACTAGCAGAATCCGTTCTGAAGGACTTCGTTAATCTCGTATGGTCCTTGCCACTTGGATTTAGGAGGTCCTAGATCTGGCCCCCATACACGTTTAAGGGTGAGGTCTCCGACTAGAAGGCTTCGATGATGATCATTGGGAGTTTGCCTTATAGACGGCGTCCCGTATTGTTGCTTAGATCCGTTTTCGGCGACGAAGTCCAGACTTCGGGGGTCACATCTCTCTTGTTTTTCGAAATGGGTTATCCGGTAGGTGGGTGCTCCAATTTCGACTGGGGTAACTGCCTCAGTACCGAAGGCTAAGAAATTCCTCAAGTGGCGGACCGATGCGTTGCTAAGTCTTCATGGAGTTCCTCGGGCCCGGAACCTTTGAGCTTTTCGAGCCAGGTCTTGAGGTGCTGTTTTATAATTGTATTAGCCGCCTCGACTTGTCCGTTGGATTATGGATCGTGCTATATGGATAAGTCGTCTCGTATGTGGAGGCCGTCGCAGAAGGCCTAAAATTTTTCATCGTCGTTACATAGATTTATTAGATACAACGGTTGTCCGCGCTAGGGGTTCGGCCTTGGTCCGTTTTACAAAAAATCAATTGCGTCAACGGCGTATTGAATCTCAACTCCATTTTTTGGAAGGTGGGCCGACCCGGACGATCGTCCACTTGACGAATGGCGGAAGGCAATAAATGGAAGTGGGTTTCATGCGAGACTCGGATCTAGGAAGCGAAGGTTTGGCATCGGGCGTACCTTTGCTCCAGCTCAGTGGCATCTTTAAGGTTCGGGCAGTAATATCCTTGCCAGAGCAATTTGTAGGCCGATATCGGGCCGCCGAAGTGGCTGCCGCGTGTCCGCTCGGGCACCTTTCTGAGGGCGTACTAGGATAAGCCCACCCAACGATGGAACCTCGTTCGGCTGCCAAGGAGTCAGCTTGGTTGTTCTTGGTTCCCAGACTGAGGTAATTGACCAAATTGGGCTCCCTGGTTTCATATTTGCCCCTAATTTGATTTATCCCTAACTGAGAATCACTCAAAGATAGTGAGGTGAGCAACCACTTCCCGACCGGACCGGAGGGCTTCATATTCCGCTTTATAGTCAGTGGCTGGAAAGACTAAGCGAATGGCCGAGGAGAACAAACGCTGGTCGGGGCTGGCGAGGACTATCCCTGTGGCTGTCTGGCCGGCATTTGGGGATCCGTCCATATGGAGTGACCGCTCCCATCGGTTATTCTCTTGGTAGTGAAAACTCTGCAATGAAATCTAAGGTTCCGGAGGGCAGGTCTTCACTTTCAGGGGGCTAGTATGAGCGTATAGGCCAGCATCACTACCGAGGCGTATCTGAGCTCGGCTTCGGATAGACCGGATGTTGAACCACATTTTTCGATCAAGCGAAGGCGGTGCGGATTGCAGCGGGGTTCTCCTCGGGTCGGTAGTTGCAGGATTGGTGCTTTTGCTAAGACCTCCTTGATAACTTTGTCGGCCGGGCCCCCCTTTCCTTAGCTTCTGGATAAATGACGAAATGTGGAGAATTCTTTACCTTTCGCATCTCCTTATAAAGATTATGCCTTTGCTTATCTCAGTTTTACTAACATGTTCCACTTTCCGCCATTTTTTCATCACTTCGAATTCCAGGTTTCACCGTTGGCATCCTAATGGCCGCTGTTCGGGTGCTTATGCGAAAAACTCATTAGGTTCCGATGACTCCATCTGATTTCGGCCCAATCTTTGCCTAATAGCGGCCCGAGTTTTCTTGCCTGCACCCTAAAGGACTACTTTTTCTGGATTACCAGGATCTTTATGGGGATTTGGTGGGAATTCCGAAAGCATTTGCAGATATTGTGGAGTCCTTGGTAGTTGCGGTGTATGTTGATTGCAACTTTAATTTGAAGGGTATAAGGGGATTCTTTGGGAAATCTTCTAGAGCTTTGAGCTACGCTCGATATTCCCTGAGTTATGACCTTTAAAAGGTCAGTCGAGTCAAGCAGGAACTCACGATTACAATGGTTCATGTGCTTTCAACCCATAATTACAATGATTCATATGCTTTCATATCACCACTTACTGGTGAGGGCGGTCATTCCCGAATGAACGCAGGGTATGCCAAAGCGCTCCGCCACCTTGAACATGTTTTCCCTTCCTCTAGCACCAATCTGTTGACATCTAATTTGGTCAACGTCACGTGTGCTGATCTAGACGAATGGATCGAAGCCACGTAGAAAATAATAAACAAGATGAAAGGTATTTGATCACTAAATTTTATTAATGATCTTGATCTGGAGCCGGGCCCGAAATACTTTGGCCGGTCTATATGGTTTATGCTTGCTAATTACAAGTCTTATCTTTTCTCTTTTTCTCTCTCTATATCTCTCTCTATATGTTATTCTCACGAACTTTTCCAAAAGTCCTGTCTATTATACATTCCCTTTATATATATAGCCAATTCTAGCCATTCAAGGGATGACAGCTGGAGGATTCTTGGGAATATGCTCATTACACTTGTCAAAGTGTGAAGATTTCTTGGACGCATGTCGGCTTCTCAGTTCTGCTTGGGGAAGGCATATGACAGCACGCCTTAATTGTCCTGTCTGCCTGTTCTTCGTGCTTTTAGCAATACTTATCTGCTGTGGCCGACAACGGGGTCGGCCCTCAAGCTTCACGTTGTTCTGGTCGGTCTTATTATAATTTTGATCCAGAGCGTATGCATACTGGGTCTGCTCGGCCCTTCTGGATCGGATCCCGGGTCGGCTCTGACGCCTCTGTCCGGTCCGGTTCTAACGGGCCTGGGATAAAATCGGGTCCATGCCCGGTTCGGCTCCAGGCTCTGCTCGGCTGGTTGGCTACCTGGAGTGCTTATGTGGATGCCAAGGTGGATCGACTACCAAAAAGGGCCCCTGAGTCCAAGGCCGTGCCGGGTTGGCCGGTGTTGCGGTCGTTTCATATTGAGGCCGATCCGGCTTGGGGGAGGACAAGATCTCTCGAAGGGACGCCTCTTCGAGAGTCGCGTCGATCAGACTTCGGGGTCTTCATGTGTCATAATGATGGGGACGCGTGGCGGGACGTAATTTGTCATCGCGTTTCACGCGCTTTTGATTTTCACGACGGTTCAGTAGGAATAGCCACTCCACGCGCCTGGCATTTAATGTCCCTTTTCTCTTATAAAGATAGAGTGTCTTCTTATTCATTGTTCCCTTCGCCATTTTCGTGTCTTGTTGCAGAGAAGAGAGAATTTTCCGGCGACCTTTCCCGTTTTTAGACAGAATTTCTTGGTAAGCTTTTTCACTTTTTCCTATTTTACGATGTCGGAGCGGAGGGATGTGATGGTGGAGGAGTTGACTGTGTCTCCGGACCGTACGGGGGTGGCGGATCTGTCAATGGGCGACATCCCCATCGACTGGAGCGACAAGGTGGAAGGTGGCGAGGTCGCGAGATCGCCGGATTCGGAAGACGCGGAGGTGGCGGCGCCGTTGACGGCGGTTGGAGAGACTCCGGTCTGGATTCGGCCTCGACCGTCTCCTTTTGTTGAGGCAGAGTGGGATTCGGCCTCGATTTGCAGCACGGTCACCGAAGAGCAGTTGGAGGCTTGGTGGGGGCGGTTTAAGATACTCGCTGCGGTGCGGATGTTTGTTCCGAATCTCGAGGAGAGGCCTCACACTCCGCCCGTCGGTTGTACGGCGGTGTACTACCGTTCTCTGCTGGCAAGGCTGAGGTTCGCACTCCCATTGATTTTCTCCCGGTGGCTAAGGCAGTGGGGCCTTTGTATTGCCCAAGTTCATCCGAATTCCTGGGCTCGGGTGGTGGGTATTTTCATCCTATTCAGTCAGCACGGTTGGCCCGAGCTTAGCTTTGAGGAGTTTAACAGTCTCTTCCTATGGAGGTCGGTCGGCCGATCTGGTTCCGGCTGGTTCTATCTGACAGCCCGGCATGCCATGCATAAAGAATTGGTGGATGTGCTGGAGACCATCCATAGCTGGAAGGAACAGTGGTTCTTTATAGGGGGGCCTTGGAGGAGATCGGCTGATGAGTGGGAGCCTGGTGTGATAGATGCCGAGCTTCGGGTCCCAGAACATTTTATTGCCAAAATGAGTAAGTGCCGTATTTTCTATTTTTGTTCTTTTTTTGTCTAACCCTCATCAATTATTTTATGTGCAGGGCGTATCCCGGCCTCTGAGACATCTGCCGATTTCGACGAGCGGGTAGAGAAGCTCCTGGATCTTCCAGCCGAGCAGAGGAAGTCGTATCTTTTGGCCATTGAAGAAAATCTATGGGCGGCCGGACTTCGATCCACCGATCCGAACATTATGTCTTCATCAGGTAGTCCTTTTTCTCCCTTTTTTTTAACACGTCTTCTTTATCCAGTCCCTAGGGGTAGGATTCCATCGGGAAGGAAAGAAACGCCACCGCAGCGGGTGGAGAGGCTGGCTGCTGAGGCTGCCGAGCGCAGGGAGCGCGCGGGCAAACGGAGGAGAGTAGAGGCCGATCCCGAGGATAGTTTGACTAAGGCGGGGGGCTCGTCTATTCCTGAAATTGCTGTGTCCGCCCTGAGCCCTGTCCGGACGGGCCGTGCGACTGGTAAGGAGCCCGTAATCGACTTGGAGGGCCACTATCTCCCGGTTAATAAGGACCGGGAGGAACCTTGTGCTCAAATGAAGGGGCGACGGCCGTGTTGGTTTCTAGGTTATGTCCGGGCAGCCACTCCGACCGCTGAGATGCTCGACCGGGTCCCTCCAGCGCTGGTTGAGTCCAGTCATGTCCCCATCAGGGGCTGGACGCCCAAGATGGAGATGGTGACCAACGACATGGGTCCGGGCGAGCAGATCCAGTTCGGGAATGCTCTGATGGGCCGTGCGTTGTGCACGTACATAAAGGCCACTGGGGAGCTGATGGCCCTGGTTGAAAAGCACAAGAAGGCGGAGGCCGATCTCAAGGCCTTACACGAGGAGCGCCATCTCTGTCCCTCGCTTACCAAGTCTCTGGAGGAGGAGATGGCCTCCCTAAAGGGTGAGATGGAGATTCTGGAAAGTCGGGCCCTCGAGGATGATATTTGGAAAGGAAAGGCCAACGAGATGGCCACGACGGCCGAGCAGACACATAAACGGTGTCTGGACATAAGGGCCGAGCACGAGGCCTATTTGCAAAACACCAAGGCCTAGCTTGAGCATCTGACCGAGCGGGTCAATACATGTGAGGCTTCGGGCTACGCCAAGGGCCTTGCCGAGGGGGCGACTACTTTTCAGAAGACGCCTGAGTTCGAGGAGCTGATTAACCTTAACTATGTCTCCACCTGCTATGAGATATTGGGTCTCATGAAGGAAGGGAAGACCGTTGAGGAGGTCCGGGCCTATATAGAGTCTCAGGCGGCCGACATGAAGGTTGAGTCTCTCGGAGCTGACGAGCCGCAGGCTGCAGAGTTTATTGAAGATCCGGGGTTGATCCCGCCCGGCGAAGGAGGATAGTCCTCCCCGACGACGGGTCAGGAGGATGGGGCCGAGTAGATTTTTACTTCGATTCCTGTATGGCCTGCATGCCAGTTTTTCTTCGTTTCCTTTTTATTTCAGTGTAGAACCGCCTCTTTAAATGAATGAAATCTTTTTTATATCTGTTGCTTTTATCTGTGTGCTTGGGCCCAGTTGGTTTGGCCATCGTCTTCCTTTTCTGTTCACCATTTGTTTATTGTGCTGGATGAGCCAGTCTTATGAGATGCCAAGGCGAACTCGGTCTTATAGTGCCGGATGGGCCGGTCTTATGAGGTGCCGAGGCGAACTCGGTCTTATAGTGCCGGATGGGCCGGTCTTATGAGGTGCCGAGGCGAACTCGGTCTTATAGTGCCGAATGGGCTGGTCTTATGAGGTGCCGAGGCGAACTCGGTCTTATAGTGTCGGATGGGCCGGTCTTATGAGGTGCCGAGGCGGTCTTATAGTGCCGGGATTAGAAATGAAATTAAAGTCGAATTGTATTGACGATACCTTTTTAAATACATGGCCTTCCATGGATGACTCAATTCTTGGCTATTCAGATATTTTAACTAGCAGAATCCGTTCTGAAGGACTTCGTTAATCTCGTATGGTCCTTGCCACTTGGATTTAGGAGGTCCTAGATCTGGCCCCAATACACGTTTAAGGGTGAGGTCTCCGACCAGAAGGCTTCGATGATGATCCTTGGGAGTTTGCCTTATAGACGGCGTCCCGTATTGTTGCTTAGATCCGTTTTCGGCGATGAGGTCCAGACTTCGGGGGTCACGTCGCTCTTATTTTTCGAAATGGGTTATCCGGTAGGCGGGTGCTCCAATTTCGACCGGGGTAACTGCCTTAGTACCGAAGGCTAAGAAATTCCTCAAGTGGCGGACCGATGAGTTGCTAAGTCTTCATGGAGTTCCTCGGGCCCGGAACCTTTGAGCTTTTCGAGGCGGGTCTTGAGGTGCTGTTTTATAATTGTATTAACCGCCTCGACTTGTCCGTTGGATTGTGGATCGTGCTATATGGATAAGTCATATCGTATGTGGAGGCCATCGCAGAAGGCCTAAAATTTTTCATCGTCGTTACATATCTTTATTAGATACAGCGGTTGTCCACGCTAGGGGTTCGACCTTGGTCCGTTTTACAAAATAATCAATTGCGTCAACGGCGTATTGAATCTCAACTCCATTTTTTAGAAGGTGGGCCGACCCGGACGATCGTCCACTTGACGAATGGCAGAAGGCAATAAACGGAAGTGGGTTTCATGTGAGACTCGGATCTAGGAAGCGAAGGTTCGGCATCGGGCGTACCTTTGCTCCAGCTCAGTGGCATCTTTTTAAGGTTCGGGCAGTAATATCCTTGTCAGAGCAATTTGTAGGTCGATACCGGGCCGCCGAAGTGGCTGCCGCGTGTCCGCTCAGGCACCTTGCTGAGGGCGTACTAGGATAAGCCCACCCAACGATGAAACCTCGTTCGGCTGCCAAGGAGTCAGCTTGGTTGTTCTCGGTTCCCAGACTGAGGTAATTGACCAAATTGGGCTCCCTGGTTTCATATTTGCCCCTAATTTGATTTATCCTTAACTGAGAATCGCTCAAAGATAGTGAGGTGAGCAACCACTTCCCGACCGGACCGGAGGGCTTCATATTCCGCTTTATAGTCAGTGGCTGGAAAGACTAAGCGAATGGCCGAGGAGAACAAACGCTGGTCGGGGCTGGCGAGGACTATCCCTGCGGCTGTCTGGTCGGCATTTGGGGATTCGTCCATATGTAGTGACCGCTCTCATCGGTTATTCTCTTGGTAGTGAAAACTCTGCAATGAAATCTAAGGTTCCGGAGGGCAGGTCTTCACTTTCAGGGGGCTAGTATGAGCGTATAGGCCAGCATCACTACCGGGGCATATCTGAGCTCGACTTCGGATAGACCGGATGTTGAACTGCATTTTTCGATCAAGCGAAGGCGGTGCGGATTGCAGCGGGGTTCTCCTCGGGTCGGTAGTTGCAGGATTGGTGCTTTTGCTAAGACGTCCTTGTAACTTTGTCGGCCGGGCCGCCCTTTCCTTAGCTTCTGGATAATTGACGAAAGGTGGAGAATTCTTTACCTTTCGCATCTCCTTATAAAGATTATGCCTTTGCTTATCTCAGTTTTACTAACATGTTCCACTTTCCGCCATTTTTTCATCACTTCGAATTCCAGGTTTCACCGTTGGCATCCTAATGGCCGCTGTTCGGGTGCTTATGTGAAAAACTCATTAGGTTCCGATGACTCCATCTGATTTCGGCCCAATCTTTGCCTAATAGTGGCCCGAGTTTTCTTGCCTGCGCCTTAAAGGACTACTTTTTCTGGATTACCAGGATCTTTATGGGGATTTGGTGGGAATTCCGAAAGCGTTTGCAGATATTGTGGAGTCCTTCGTAGTTGTGGTGTATGTTGATTGCAACTTTAATTTGAAGGGTATAAGGGGATTCTTTGGGAAATCTTCTAGAGCTTTGAGCTACGCTCGATATTCCCTGAGTTATGACCTTTAAAAGGTCAGTCGAGTCAAGCAGGAACTCACGATTACAATGGTTCATGTGCTTTCAACCCACAATTACAATGATTCCTATGCTTTCATATCACCACTTACTGGTGAGGGCGGTCATTCCCGAATGAACGCAGGGTATGCCAAAGCGCTCTGCCACCTTGAACAGGTTTGCCCTTCCTCTAGCGCCAATCTGTTGACATCTGATTTGGTCAACGTCACGTGTGCTGATCTGGACGAATGGATCGAAGCCACGTAGAAAATAATTAACAAGATGAAAGGTATTTGATCACTAAATTTTATTAATGATCTTGATCTGGAGCCGGGCCGGAAATATTTTGGCCGGTCTATATGGTTTATGCTTGCTAATTACAAGTCTTATCTTTTCTCTTTTTCTCTCTCTATATCTCTCTCTATATGTTATTCTCACGAACTTTTCCAAAAGTCCTGTCTATTGTACATTCCCTTTATATATATAGCCAATTCTAGCCATTCAAGGGATGACAGCTGGAGGATTCTTGGGAATATGCTCATTACACTTGTCAAAGTGTGAAGATTTCTTGGACGTGTGTCGGCTTCTCAGGTCTGCTTTGGGAAGGGATATGACAACACGCCTTAATTATCCTGTCTGCCTGTTCTTCGTGCTTTTGGCCATACTTATCTGTTGTGGCCGACAACGGGGTCGGCCCTCAAGCTTCCCGTTGTTCTGGTCGGTCTTATTATAATTTTGATCCGGAGCGTATTCATACTGGGTCTGCTCGGCCCTTCTGGATCGGATCCCGGGTCGGCTCTGACGCCTCTGTCCAGTCCGGTTCTAACGGGCCCGGGAGAAAATCGGGTCCATGCCCGGTTCGGCTCCAGGCTCTGCTTGGCTGGTCAGCTACCTGGAGTGCTTATGTGGATGCCAAGGTGGATCGACTACCAACAGATCTTACGGATCCAATCATCTTTGAGTTTCAAGGGAAAGAATATCATTACAACTCTTATATTCGAACTTGATTATCATTCTCATGCGGATTTCGGTGATCTCCGGTTGGTGCACTAGATTCTATTATCATTATTCACATTCAGACTTCATCTTGAAGGTGAACTAACAATTCCAACTTATACGAAAGGATACTTCCTAAGATGATTTCTTTCCTTAAGTCCTTATAACCAAAAGTGATATCACCTCAAATTTTATGATCAATATGACAACATAAATCATACGGGTAATCAACTTCAGAATGTTCCTCTCATCATTGATGTACTAGGATTCCAACTACGAGGTTCCAACGACAATATCATAAGTATAATTATTCCAATCTTCTAAACATGATATTTGTTGAATAATTCACCAATGGGACTCAATATCTTGCTAGTATGATCATCTTATTCTTCATAACACGAATCTAAAGTTGGAGATAGAATTAACATACCTTTAATGAAGAAATCACTGATCCAAAAAGGTAGAATCCAGCTCCGGTTGCTTGAGTGTCACTTCAAAGTGAGTTCTTCTTGAATGATCAAGTGTAAGCACTCTTTAATATTTAATGATCAAGCAAGGCGGATTTGTATGTGTTTAAGGAGTAGGAAAATCTCTCTGGACTTCCAAGGAACGAAGAACAATGAAGGAAAATAAGTAGAGATGGAGTGCTGTCATTTAAATAAAGTTTCTGTACAATAGCTTATTAGTGCACGCTACCATACAATTCTTAGCGCACGCTAATAAGCGTTGACTCCAAATCTGTCCAGGTTCATCCGCGGGAATCTTATCCAGACCCATGTCCCGGCTGGCGCATGTGCTAGCCGCCTAGCTCAATAATTGACTGCCTAGCGCACGCAAATCCTACATTCGTAGCATGCGCTAGTTGTAGCCGATAGCGCGCATTAAGCTACATTCTTAGCGTGCGCTATCACGAGTACGCATGAGAAATTTTGCATGACGATATACTTATGTACAAAGATACCAATGTGAGAAATATCATACTCCAATTAACGAGATCACAATTCCGAATAATACCGGGTTCGAATACAGAAATACAAAATAATAAATCTGGATATTACATACTCTCCTACTAAAAAGGAGTTTCGTCCTGAAACTCAAGACGAAAATAACTCTGGATATCTGGACTTCATGCTATCTTCCGTCTCCCAGGTGGCTTCTTCCACTCCGTGGCGTGACCATTGAACTTTGACCAAAACGATTAGTTTGTTCCTCAACTGCTTAACTCGACTCTCGAGTATCTTGACTGGTCTTCTTCAAACGTTCCGTCATGAGCAACTTCGATCTCGCCGAAATCAATGACATGACTAGGATCCGGTATATATCTCCGTAACTGGGATATGTGGAACACGTTATGAACATGGCTCAACGACGGCGGCAATGCCAATCTGTATGCCAACTCTCCAGCTCTCTCAAGGATCTCGAATGGTCCGATATATCTCAGACTCAGCTTTCCCTTCCTTCCAAAATGAAAGATTCCCCGAGTAGGAGAAACCTTTAAAAGTATCATGGTCTCCAGTACTAAACTCCAATGGGCGACGGCGTAAGATTTCTGGCGAATCTGGGCGGTCAATAGCATTTCACGAATCAAGGCTATCTTCTCTCGTGTATGTATGATCAACTCTGGTTCTGTCCCGATCAAGTCTGATGAATCGTCCTTACATAGGGGCGATCTGCATCTCCTCCCGTATAATACCTCAAACGGTGCCATCTTAATGGAAGCATGCCAAATATTGTTGTAGGTAAATTCAATCAACGGTAGATGAACTTCCCAATTGTTTGACCAATCTAAGGCACAGGCCCTTAGCATGTCTTCCACCGTTTGAATGGTCCTCTCGGATTGTCCGTCAGTCTGCGGGTGATAAGCTGTGCTGAAGTTCAATTCGGTTGCCAAGGCCTTATGAACTGCTTTCCAAAAGTGAGACACAAAACAGCTGTCTCGATCAGAGATAATGGTCTTCGGCGTACCATGCAGTCGAACTATCTCTGAAATAAATACTCGTGCCAACCTCTCTGGTCCCCACGTGTCCTTAATGCCTAGAAAATGAGCTAATTTGGTTAAACGATCAACTATCACCCAAATCATGTTCATTCCTATCTTGGTTCTCGACATACTAGTGATAAAGTCCATCGATATGTCCTCCCACTTCCATTCAGGAATTGGGAGCGGCTTCAATATTCCGGCAGGTCGTTGATGCTCGATCTTAACCTGCTGACAAGTCAAGCATTTCGAAACATAGTCCATTACATCTTTCTTCATATTGCCCCACCAGAAATTCTGCTTCAAGTCGTTATACATCTTACTGGTGCCTGGGTGGATAGAATAGGGAGAGCTGTGAGATTCCTTCATAATCGTCTGTTTCAGAACATCGACATCGGGAGCGCAGAGTCGGTTCTAAAATCTCAAAACTCCATCATCATGAATTACGAATCCGGGGGCCTTCCCCTTGTTCACTTCATCACGTAACCGAATCATCAGAGGATCATCTTTCTGCATAGATTTGATTTCTTTGATTAATGATGAAGTTATTTCCATCACGCACAGTTGTCCTTGGACTCTTTGTAACCATACTTCAATTTCTTCTCGAATCATCTCTCGTTGAAGGCTAAGTTGGGAGGTCAGAGTCTCCAACATCTGAATAGAAACAGGCTTGTGGCTAAGTGCATCTGCCACTACATTCGCTTTGCCTGGATGATACAAAATCTCCAAGTCGTAGTCCTTAATCAGCTCTAACCATCTTCTTTGCCGCATGTTCAACTCTTTCTGACTGAAGATGTATTTGAGACTCTTGTGATCCGTAAAGATCTGACAGTGAGTCTCGTACAGGTAATGCCTCTAGATTTTTAAAGCAAAAACTACTGCTGCTAGTTCTAAATCATGCGTTGGGTAATTTACTTCATAAGGTTTAAGCTGTCGTGATGCGTAAGAGATCACCTTATCATTCTGCATCAATACGCATCCGAGTCCTTGGATCGAAGAATCACTGTAAACTATGAATCCTCCAGTCCCCCGTGGAAGTGTTAAAATCGGTGCTGTCGTCAATCTCTTCTTCAATTCATCAAAGCTTTTCTGACACGATTCACTCCAATCAAACTTTTGAGTTTTCTGCAGGAGTCGAGTAAGTGGGCGGGAAATTTTAGAAAACCCTTCCACGAATTGACGATAATATCCAGCAAGTCCTAAGAAACTCCGGACTTCTTTCACATTCTTTGGAGGCTTTCAATCCATAAGTGCTTCGATCTTCTGAGGATCTACTCGGACTCCTTCAGCTGATACCACATGGCCAAGGAACATTACTTCCTTTAGCCAGAATTCACAATTAGAAAGTTTGGCGTACAATTGCTCGCTTCACAAAAGTTCTAATACAATCCGCAAATGTTGTGCATGCTCTTCTGGGCTCTTAGAATACACCAGAATGTCATCAATGAACACGACCACAAATTTATCCAAATATTCGATGAACACTCGGTTCATCAATTGCATGAATACAGCAGGTGCATTAGTGAGACCAAACGGCATCACTACAAACTCATAATGTCCGTAGCGAGTTCTGAATGCTGACTTCGGAATATCAGATTCCTTAATCCTCAGCTGATGATATCCTGATCTCAGATCGATTTTAGAAAATACTGTTGCTCCTTGTAACTGGTCAAACAAATCATCAATCCGTGGCAACGGATATTTGTTCTTAATCGTCATCTTGTTCAGCTCTCGATAGTCAATACACAGTCGAAGCGATCCATCCTTATTCTGGACAAAAAGAACTGGCGCTCCCCAAGGCGAAACGCTTGGCTGGATATAGCCTTTGTCCAGTAACTCCTCCAACTGCTTTTTCAGTTCATACATATCAGTAGGTGCCATACGATACGGCGCCTTAGAAATTAGTGTAGCTCCAGGTTCCAGCTTAGTGGTGAATTCTACATCCCGTCGTGGAGGTAGTCCAGGTAACTCGTCAGGGAATACATCTGGAAATTCGTTCACAACAGGAATGGATGAAAGTTCCATAATTTCGTCTTCTTTCTTCATTGCATAACACCAGTATCCGGTACAACCCCGTTTCAACAATTTGACAGCTTTCATCGCCTTAATCAACTTTCCTGAGCTTCCTGGTTTCCATCCTTCAAACAGTATTTCGGAGCCATCGTCAGTGATCAGCGAGATATTCCTCCTTCGGTAGTTTACAATAGCTCCATATCGATTGAGCCAATCATCTCCGAGTATCAGGTCGTATCCTTGCATTTCTATTACAATTAGATTTGAGAGCCACTCTCTGCCTCCAAATGATACAGGGAAATCTATAGTTTCTAAGTTTTCAACAATCCTCTCTCCACTCGGTAAATCAACAAGATAAGGTTCACAGTAATGAAAACCAGAAATTTTCAAATGATTTACACAAGATGGAGATATAAATGAATGCGTAGCTCCTGTATCGAATAAAACGCTAAGCCCGGTGGGAAAGGATCTCGAGCGATTGCACTGATGCGGCAAAGACATCCTGATCGTCTGTCCTCCTCATCTCGTACAGATATGGGGGAACAGATCCGGCACTCGATGTCCCCTTTCGGTCCCATTGTCCTCTACCTCGTCCGCGGCCAAAATTCTGAGGCATCTGAACACTTTGCTGCGTCTGTTGGATACTAGTTTCCTTCTGAACTGGCTGCGATGTACGGGTTCCATTGAACTTGGTGGCATCCTTGCAAAACGTCGCACGGTGCCCTTCCTGTCCGCAATCAAAACATGTAACTGGAGTGCACAAACAATCATGCCAAAGGTGGCCTGGGTGACCACAGTTAAAGCACCTCATAGCTGTATCCGTCGTGGCTGACATTGTTCCGAAATTCTTTCCGCTCTTAGATAGGTGCAGAGGTTTCTTGAAAGAATGAAAAGATGACTGGGCCTTGCGGGGCCCGCTGCTCTTGTGCTCTGTAAAAGTACCAGAGACTTTATGCTTCTTGGACTCCGTAAACTTCTCCATTGCTGCTTCCTTGATTTCGTATGCCAACGCCTTATCCTGGTATTGGCGAAGAGTGGTACATTCAAAACCGGACATGTACCTCTGGATTTCTGGTTTCATCCTCAATACAAAATGGATCATCATTTCTGCATCTGTTCTGACCAGATGTCGAACAATTGCCAGTTGCTGGTTAAATGTCTTAATTATCTGGGATACAGGTTCGTCTGACGGCTGGGCGGAGAAAAACTCCCGAACTTTGGCTTCCCTCACAGGACGAGGGCAGTACTGAGCTTCCATCATCAATTTAAATTCTGTCCAATCAGCATCATGATCTACAAGCCGGATGGCTTCCCACCACTTGGATGCTTCCCCTATCAGAAAGTACTGAGCTACAGAGGCTCTCCGGTCATCTTGGCAATTAATTCCGGCAAAAATTTTCACCAATTCCTTCAACCAATGGTCCCATGTAGGTGTCTCAGAAATGCCGTCGAATTTAGGTGGTTGCATCTTCGCCACCCCTTGCAACCATCGGTCACCTCGATTTCCCATGTCTGGGACCCCTTGCTGTCTCTCTCCCTGCTATAATCCTACCGCCACCTGCATTCGGTCCACGACCTGGGCGAACTGAGTCATCTGGTTCACCACTTGACGAAGGATTTCGGGCACAGCAGGTTCTGTTTCATTATTGATAGATCTCTGTGGCTCATCTGAACTGTGACTGGCCTGATTAGAAGGCGAAGCTTCTCTTTCGGCATTCATTTGTCCGCGTCCGCGACCGCGGACACGTCCACGTCCGCCTCTCAACATACTGTAAGCATAAATACTCAATATACAGGAAACAATATCGTTCTAATGTTCAAGTCTAAAGAAATACAACATATAAAGAACGAGATAGAGTTTAGGAACTTACAACCACCGTTCGCATGAAGACGTAGGCAGTACAGTGATGTCATTTACGGCCGATTACCTCAAATGACGTATATGACCCCTATTTTAACCCAATGGCCAATATATCCATAATCTTAGCTCCGATACCATATTCTGTAACACCCCCGATATATTCATGAATATTACAGCGCCGTAAATCCTTTACATAAGAATTTACAAGGCTGAAGAACTAAAAGGACACTGACAGATACCAATGTATGAAAATAACAGAAGTAAAGTACAACAGTTCTGACCAATACTGAAAATACATCACCAAATTCAAATTCATCATAAATGACTACGTACTCGAGTACTTTAAAAAAACGATACAAACAACAGACAAATAAACCCGACTGGAACATCACTCTGTACCCCCGTCGTCATGCAACTCCAGTGGTTGTTTCCCCGCTCTCCTGGATCCTGAACATAAACAAATGTTCACCCCCGAAGAGGTTAGCACAACGATGCTAGTACAAGTACAATAATCATACAACAGTGATATAATCAACAATTATATCATAAGAAGTTTCTCCAACGAGAAATAACAACAACACATATCACATCATAACAGTCTCAACATACTGATGGCAGTCCAACGATCCAGCGCACACAGCTATAGATTCCCATGATGATCCCGTCGGACCAACACATGGTGGAACTACCTGTCCAACGATCCAGCGCACACAGCTATAGATTCCCATGATGATTCCCGTTGGATCAACGCATGGTGGACATTTAATCACAACACATAATACACAACACAATCACAATATAACTGTCATAATATAAACAATTCTAATTAGAGTACTTGCCTCGGTTCGTTGACAGAATAAAACTTCCACGAATATCAAAATACTCGATGGTCGTCCCCTTCAATCAATCACGTTGCTAAGCTCGAACCTTAACAAAAGAAATAATATAGAATTCGTCTCAAGTCAAACGATCATCTAACAATCCAAAAATTACGGTAGGAAGTTCTTAAAATGAAATATGTCTGGCTTGCTTAACGCACGCTAAGTTTCAATCGTAGCATACGCTAAATATGCCCATTAGCATACGTTAATTCACATAGCTTAGCGTACCCTAAGCGTGCATGGCAGTTCACTATTGGGCAGCAGACTTGTTCTAACGGTGATGAAACTCACGAATTCCTCAGTGATTAACGTGTGATATCCGACTACATGTCATGCATAAATTTATGAATGATCTTACGGATCCAATCATCTTTGAGTTTCAAGGAAAAGAATATCATCACACCTCTTATATTCGAACTTGATTATCATTATCATGCAGATTTCGGTGATCTCTGGTTGGTGCACTAGATTCTATTATCATTATTCACATTCAGACTTCATCTTGAAGGTGAACTAACAATTCCAACTTATACGAAAGGATACTTCCTAAGATGATTTCTTTCCTTAAGTCCTTATAACCAAAAGTGATATCACCTCAAATTTTATGATCAATATGACAACATAAATCATACGGATAATCAACTTCAGAATGTTCCTCTCATCATTGATGTACTAGGATTCCAACCACGAAGGTCCAACGACAATATCATAAGTATAATTATTCCAATCTTCTAAACATGATATTTGTTGAATAATTCACCAATGGGACTCAATATCTTGCTAGTATGATCATCTTATTCTTCATAACACGAATCTAAAGTTGGAGATAGAATTAACATACCTTTAATGAAGAAATCACTGATCCAAAAAGGAAGAATCCAGCTCCGGTTGCTTGAGTCTCACTTCAAAGTGAGTTCTTCTTCAATGATCAAGTGTAAGCACTCTTTAATATTTAATGATCAAGCAAGGCGGATTTGTATGTGTTTAAGGAGTAGGAAAAGCTCTCTGTACTTCCAAGGAACGAAGCACAATGAAAGAAAATAAGTAGAAATAGAGTGTTGTCCTTTAAATAAAGTTTCTGTACAATAGCTTATTAGCGCACGCTACCATACAATTCTTAGCGCACGCTAATAAGCTTGGACTCCAAATCTGTCTAGGTTCATTTGTGTAACACCCCGAGATATTAGAAATAATTACAGCGCCGTAAATCCTTTATATAAGAATTTACAAGGCTAATTTGAAGACAACGGAAATAATACAAAAGTGTCATTAATGAAAGGAAATTCAAACCCGTTCGACAATTCAAATAAATTCATTATTACAAAATGTTCCCAAGACAACAACAACATAAACGTACTCGAGTATTGAAATAACCAGAAAATAAGACAACATAATCCATATCACTGAGCCACTTCATCGTCATTTCGGTACCGTGGCTGCTTCCCCGCTCCTCGGCTACCTGAACATCAAAACAAATGTCCACCCCCGAAGGGGTTAGCAAAACGATGGTAGTACAAGTATCATAATACAAAAATCACCAGTGCATCATAAAACATACGAAACGGACTTCCGTCATCGGAATCCAATGATGTGAATCCTCACGATTCCATCAACATAATACGGGGTAATCCAACGATCCAGCGCCCTCGGTGTAGATCCCCATGATGATCCCGTTGGACCAACGCATGGTGGAAAACCCGTCCAATGATCCAGCGCCCTCAGCATAGATCTCCATGATGATCCCGTCGGACCAACGCATGGTGGACATTCGATCCAGCGCCCTCAGCATAGATCCTCATGATCCCCTCGGATCATTTACAATACAACCATTATAATTATGCATACACATATACAAGTCAACACGTTCATCAACGTAAATATCATGACAACTCAAGGAATATAGTCACATGTTCAACAACACGAATAAATCGTACACATGATAAATAATGCAATATCAATAAGCTTAAAATACGATACTTGCCTCAAAGATGGCAAGAACAAATCACTCCAACGATCTCAACACACTCGAAGGCCGTCTCCTTCGATCAACGTAGCAAGCTCGAACCTTAACAAAAGAAATAATATAGAATTCATCTCAAGTCGTATGAATGTCTAACAACCCGGTCTACGGCCGAAAGCTCTAAAAATGTAATCTACCTAAACTACTTAGCGTACGCTACGTACTCTACGTAACGTGCACTAAGCCTACCCGTTAGCGTATGTAAACGACGAAGTCTAGCGTACGCTAACTTATGTACTGACAGTCCTATCTGATCAGCCGACTGACTCGCCTGATGACATAACGTACGTTACGTACCAAACGTAGCGTACGTTACTCATTCTCAATAGCGCACATTAATATACATATCTTAGCTTGCGCTAACCGTGCATGGCAGTTTACTACTGGGCAGAAAACTTGAGCTAAAGGTGATGAAACTCATCAAATCTTTAGCGTTAAAGCATGACATCTCCAAGCATATTATGCTTATACGGTTTGTGAAAGATCTTTACGGATTAAACGACTTCGAGATGCAAGGATATGTATAATCATCACAACACCATAATTCATCTTGATCTTCAAGAAATTATTCTAAGTTCAATCCATTTCATGTCCCAAAACGTATGATTCCTTTATGTAAAGACATAAGAACTTGGTAATCTCCATATACTGGTCATAATCGGTTTTGAAGCTACATGAATATGCTTAGGAGTTCAAACACTAAAAGGTTCAGTGGTTTAAATAATGAGGAAGTACCGAGGCATCGAAAATATCCTTCTAACAACAAGATGTTCGACTACGTATGAATTTAACTGACTAGATAATCCCAAATCATGATCAAAACGTCCTTTAGAATACTACTAATATTGGTGAAGAATCACCTACCTCAAAGTAGTGAAGAACACGAAGGAACTCGAAGAAATCCAACACCGAGAGCTTGAACACCAATCTCCAATGATCTAAAATCTTCAACTCGGGCTAGGATGATGATATGAAGGGTTTAGGATGGAGAGAGTGACTCTCTATGTCTCAGAATTCGGGTTTTGGGAAGTGAAAAGATCTGAAAAAAATGAAAAAGTGTGCTGTCCTATATATAGAAAAGGGTTATTAGCGCGCGCTAGTCCATAAGCATAGCGTGCGCTAACGGTCATACGAAGCTTATTGACTTCACTGTACTCAGCGTTTAGCGTGCGCTATCCTCATATCATTAGCGTGCGCTACCGCGTTGACTTGGCTTTTCCCGAAAGCCGTCCAGGTTCATTCCGACATGATCCGACCGAGATCCGCAGCCGATCTCACCTACCACCCTGTCTTAATCATGCTGACTACGTATTACGTGTGCTAAGGTTCATTCACAGCGTGCGCTACGGATCCAAATTAACGTACGCTACACTTAGTCGATAGCGTGCGCTACATGCGCTGAATCACAATTTAAATCACATTCATGAAATCATGCGCTCAACAACACCGGATTATGGAATACGGAGAATAATACTCAGATCAAAATGCAGTAATTACAATATCACAAGGTTCAAATACATATCAGAAATCTCGGGTATTACATCCTTCCTCCCTAAAAAGAAGTTTCATCCCGAAACTTAAGATGAAAACAACTCTGGATATCTAATCTTCATACTGTCCTCTGTTTCCCAAGTGGCCTCTTCAGCTCCATGTCGTGACCATTGTACTTTAACCAAGTGTATTGGTTTATTCCTCAATTCTTTGATCCGACTCTCAAGTATCTTGATTGGTCTCTCTTCGAAGGTGCCGTCATTAGCTATCTCGATCTCGTCGAACTCAATGATATGACTGGGATATGGTATATACTTCCACAATTGGGATACGTGAAACACATTGTGAACGTGACTCAGTAATGGCGGTAAGGCCAACCTGTATGCTAAATCCCCAATTCTCTTGAGGATCTCAAACGGTCCGATATATCTCGGACTTAGCTTACCTTTCTTCCCAAAACGGAAAATTCCTCGTGTAGGAGACACCTTCAATAGTACGTGGTCCCCAATGTCGAACTCTAGCGGGCGACGACGCACGTTTGCATAAGACTTCTATCGAATCTGGGCAGTCAACAGTCTTTCCCGAATCAAAGCTATCTTCTCTTGAGTCTGAACTATCAATTCCGGTTCCGTCCCGATCAAGTCCGAAGAATCATCCCAGCACAGGGGTGATCGGCATCTTCTCCCGTACAAAGCTTCAAATGGTGCCATCTTAATAGAAGCATGCCAACTATTGTTGTGGGTGAATTCAATCAATGGCAAGTGAACTTCCCAATCAGTTGACCAATCCAAAGCACAAGCTCTAAGCATGTCTTCTACTGTTTGTATAGTCCTTTCGGACTGACCATCCGTTTGAGGATGATAAGCCGTGCTAAAGTTCAGCTCGGTCCCCAAATCCCTGTGAACTGCCTTCTAGAAGTGCGACACGAAGCGACCATCTCGATCTGAAATAATGGTCTTCGGCGTCCCATGCAATCTGACTATCTCTGCAATAAATACTCGCGCCAATCTCTCGGGTCCCCAAGTATCTTTAATTCCTAGGAAATGAGCCGACTTGGTTAGTCGATCAACTATAACCCAAATCATGTTCATTCCCGTCTTGGTCCTTGGCGTATTGGTGATGAAATCCATCGAGATATCCTCCCACTTCCACTCAGGGATCGGAAGCGGCTTTAACATTCCGGTAGGTCGCTGATGTTCAATCTTAACCTGCTGACAAGTCAAACATTTCGAAACGTACTCTGCTACGTCCTTCTTCATATTTCCCCACCAGAAGTTTTGTTTTAGATCCTTATAAATCTTACTGCTGCCCGGGTGAGTAGAATAGGGCACGCTGTGAGCTTCCTTCAGAATTGTCCGTCTCAAATCATCAGTATCGGGAACGCAAAGTCGACTCTAAAATCTCAGAACCCCATCATCTTGTATCACGAATCCTGGGGCCTTTCCTTTCTTTACTTCGTCACATAACCGAAGGATCAGAGAATCGTTCAACTGCTTAGATTTGATTTCCTCGACTAGTGACGAAGTCAGTTCCATCACATATAGTTGCCCTTGGATTCCTGGTGCCCATACTTCAATCCCTTCGCGGATCAGTTCTCGTTGAATGCTGGTTTGGGACGTAAGTGCTTCCAACACTCGAAGGGAAACAGGTTTACGGCTCAATGCGTCGGCTACTACGTTTGCTTTACCTAGATGATAGAGAATTTCCAAGTCATAATCCTTGATCAATTCTAGCCACCTTCTCTGCCTCATGTTTAATTCTTTCTGACTGAAAATGTACTTGAGGCTTTTATGATCTGTAAAGATCTGACAATGAGTGTTGTATAAATAATGTCGCCAAATTTTCAAGGCAAAGACCACAACTGCTAACTCCAGATCATGAGTCGGGTAATTAACCTCGTACGGTTTCAACTGCCGAGAAGCATAGGCAATCACCTTATCCTTTTGCATCAACACACATCCCAGACCCTGATTTGAAGCCTCGTTGTATACCATGAATCCATCAGTTCCATCTGGTAACGCTAATATAGGTGCTGTCGTCAGTCTCCTCTTAAGTTCATCAAAAATAGCCTGGCATTTCTCATCCCATGTGAACTTTTGAGTTTTCTGTAATAGCTGAGTGAGCGGACGAGCAATTTTGGAAAATCCCTATACAAAATGGCGATAATATCCAGCAAGTCCTAAGAAGCTTCGAACTTCTTTCACGTTATTAGGAGCTTCCCATTCCAAGATTGCTTCGACTTTCTTCGGGTCCACCTGGACTCCATCAGCTGATATCACATGCCCAAGGAAAGTCACTTCCTTAAGCCAGAACTCGCATTTGGAAAGCTTCGCATAAAGTTGTTCATTCCTCAAGGTGTTCAAAACCACACGCAAATGCTCGGCATGCTCATCTGTGTCTTTCGAATAGATCAAGATGTCATCAATGAAGACGACCACAAATTTATCCAAGTATTCTAAGAATACCCGATTCATCAATTGCATAAATACCGCAGTAGCATTGGTAAGTCCAAATGGCATCACTACAAATTCATAATGCCCGTACCGGGATCTGAAAGCAGATTTCGGTATAATTGATTCCTTAATTCTCAACTGATGGTATCCTGATCGTAAGTCAATCTTCGAGAATACCCTTGCCCCTTGCAGTTGATCAAACAAATCATCGATCCGAGGTATAGGATACTTGTTCTTGATCTTCACCTTGTTTAGCTCCATGTAATCAATACATAATCGGATGGGTCCGTCTTTCTTCCGGACAAAGAGAACGGGTGCTCCCCAAGTAGAAACGCTAGGCTGAATATAACCCTTCTGTAATAATTCCTCCAGTTGCTTCTTTAGTTCATACATCTCGATGGGCGCCATGCAGTATGGTGCTCTGGAAATAGGAGCGGCTCCAGGCTCTAATTCGATAGTGAACTCCACTTCTCTCTGCGGAGGTAACCCAGGTAGTTCGTCAGGAAATACATCTGAGAATTCATTCACAACTGGAATAGATGAGAGCTCTACTCCTTCCTCTTTCCTCATGGCATAGCACCAAAGTCCATGACATCCCTGCTTCAGTAATTTCACAGCTTTCATTGCTTTGATCAATTTTCCCGAGCTTTCCGGTCTCCATCCTCTGAATAAGTGTTCAAATCCGTCATCAGCAATGATAGAAATGACTCTCTTTCGGTAATTCAGAATAGCTCCATAATGGTTGAGCCAATCGTCTCTGAGAATTTAGTCGTCACCATGTATGTCAACTACAATAAGATTCGATGGCCAATCTCTCCTTCCTATAGACACTGGAAAACTTCTAGTTTCTAGGGTTCCCACAATTTTATCTCCACTCGGTAATCCCACAACATAAGGTTCACAATCATACAAGCACGAGATTTTCAAACGATTAACACAGTTTAAAGATATGAAAGAATGCGTAGCTCCTGAATCGAATAAGACACTAACTGGTTGCAAAAGGATCTGAATCGTACCTGATGCAACAACCGTGTTTTGATCGTATGACTTCTTCATCTCGTAAATACGCGGAGGAATAGACCCAGCGCTGGATGCTTCTCTTTTCCCAACATTCTGCTGCTGGAAACCACTTTGCTGTGTCTGGTTTACACTAGTGTCCTTTGGAACCGGTGCAGGAGTGCGAGTACCAAAAGATCGAGTCGCATTTCCACAAAATGTTGTGCGATTCCCTTCCTATCCACACTCGAAACAGGTCACAGCCGGTGCGAAACAGTCACGTCGAACATGCCCCACTTTGCCACAGTTATAACATTTCTTCCCTGCGTCTGAAACGGTTGGTGCTGCCCGGAACTTCTTTCCACCTCGAGAAGGATGCAGAGGCTTCCTGGATGAATGAAATGAGGACTGGCCCCTGCGAGGCCCACTACTCTTATTCTCCGTGAAGTTGCCAGACACTTTCTGCTTCTTTGCTTCCATTGACTTTTCTACTGCCGCCTCTTTCATATCATAGGCTAGTGCTTTGTCCTGATACTATCGCAAGGTGGTACATTCAAATCCGGACATATACTGCTGAATTTCCGGCTTCATCCGTATGTCGAAATGGAAGATCCTCTCCGCCTCGGTTCTGACCAAGTGGCGCACATAAGTCAGCTGGTGATTAAAAGTCTTAATCACATCTGTCACAGATGCCTCTGAATTCTATGGGGAGAAAAACTCCCAGACTCAGGACTCTCTAACTGGGCGAGGATAATACTGCGCGTCCATCATTAATTTGAACTCCGTCCAGTCAGCATTATGATCCTCAGGTCGAATGGCCTCCCACCAGTCGAAAGCCTCCCCCGTCAGAAGATATTGGGCGACCGGAACCTTTCTGTCTTTGGGACAGTTAATCCCTGCAAAGATCTTCTCTAACTCCTTCATCCAATGATCCCAAGAAAGCATCTCAGCAGAACCGTCAAATTTCGGAGGGTGCAATTTGACCACCTCAGTAAGCCATTTGTCTCCCCGATTATCCTCGTTATGCTGCTGTCCCATCGCCGTCTGCATTCGATCAACCACCTGAGCAAACTGGTTTATCTGAGCAACCACCTGTTGAAGCACTCCCGACACGTTAGGATCTGCATTATTATTAGTTGATCCCTGCTGTCCTCCAGAATGGGAATCGGTTCGACTAGCGGATAATTCTGGGGTAGACGCCGAATCCTCCTGTCTCACATTTCCACGTCCGCATCCACGACCACATCCGTGTCCACGACCTCCACTCAACATACTGTAAACACAAATATTCAATATCCAGGGCAAACTTTCTAAAATAAAGTCCGTCAATATTCACAAAACAGGAATTAAATAAAACGGTAGTATTTGGGATTAGGAGACTTACAACCACGGTCCACACGACGATGCTAGCTCAGCAGTAATGTTACAAACGACCAATAATCAAATAACGTAAACAGACCCAACTAACCCGACTGCCAAGATATCCATGAATCTCAGCTCCGATACCATATTCTGTAACACCCCGAGATATTCGGAATAATTACAGCGCCGTAAATCCTTTATATAAGAATTTACAAGGCTAATTTGAAGACAACGGAAATAATACAAAAGTATCATTAATGAAAGGAAATTCAAACTCGTTCGACAATTCAAATAAATTCATTATTACAAAATGTTCCCAAGACAACAACATAAACGTACTCGAGTACTGAAATAACCGGAAAATAAGACAACATAATCCACATTACTGAGCCGCTTCATCATCATGTCCGTACTGTTGCTGCTTCCCCGCTCCTCGGCTACCTGAACATCAAAACAAATGTCCACCCCCGAAGGGGTTAGCAAAACGATGCTAGTACAAGTATCATAATACAAAAATCACCAGTGCATCATAAAACATATGAAACGGACTTCCGTCATCGGAATCCAATGATGTGAATCCTCATGATTCCATCAACACAATACGGGGTAATCCAACGATCCAGCGCCCTCGGTATAGATCCCCATGATGATACCGTTGGACCAACACATGGTGGAAAACCCGTCCAACGATCCAGCGCCCTCAGCATAGATCCCCATGATGATCCCATCGGACCAACGCATGGTGGACATTCGATCCAGCGCCCTCAGCATAGATCCTCATGATCCCCTCGGATCATTTACAATACAACCATTATAATTATGCATACACATATGCAAATCAACACCTTCATCAACGTAAATATCATGACAACTCAAGGAATATAGTCACATGTTCAACAACACGAATAAATCGTACACATGATCAATAATGCAATATCAATAAGCTTAAAATACGATACTTGCCTCAAAGATGGCAAGAACAAATCACTCCAACGATCTCAACACACTCGAAGGCCGTCTCCTTCGATCAACGTAGCAAGCGCTAACCTTAACAAAAGAAATAATATAGAATTCATCTCAAGTCATACGAATGTCTAACAACCCGGTCTATGGCCGAAAGCTCTAAAAATGTAATCTGCCTGAACTACTTAGCGTACGCTACGTACTCTACGTAATGTGCACTAAGCCTGTCCGTTAGCATACGTAAACGACGAAGTCTAGCGTACGCTAACTTATGTACTGACAGTCCTCTCTGATCATCCGACTGACTCTCCTGATGACATAACGTACGTTATGTACCTAACGTAGCGTACATTACTCAATCCCCATAGCGCACGTTAATATACATATCTTAGCGTGCACTAACCGTGCATGGCAGTTTACTACTGGGCAGAAAAATTGAGCTAAAGGTGATGAAACTCATGAAATCTTTAGTGTTAAAGCATGACATCTCCGATCATATTATGCTTATACGGTTTGTGAAAGATCTTTATGGATTAAACGACTTCAAGATACAAGGATTTGTATAATCATCACAACACCATAATTCATCTTGATCTTCAAGAAAATATTCTAAGTTCAATCCATTTCATGTCCCAAAACGTATGATTCCTTTATGTAAAGACATAGGAACTTGGTAATCTTCATATACTGGTCATAATCGGTTTTGAAGCTACATGAATATGCTTAGGAGTTCAAACACTAAAAGGTTCAGTGGTTTAAACAATCAAGAAGTACCGAGACATCGAAAATATCCTTCTAACAACAAGATGTTCGACTACGTACGAATTTAACTGGCTAGATAATCCCAAATCATGATCAAAACGTCCTTCAGAATACTACAAATATTGGTGAAGAATCACCTACCTCAAAGTAGTGAAGAACACGAAGGAACTCGAAGAAATCCAACACCGAGATCTTGAACACCAATCTCCAATGAACTACAATCTTCAACTCGGGCTAGGATGATGATATGAAGGGTTTAGGATGGAGAGAGTGACTCTCTATGTCTCAGAATTCGGGTTTTGGGAAGTGAAAAGATCTGAAAAAAATGAAAAAGTGTGCTGTCCTATATATAGAAAATGGTTATTAGCGCGCACTAGTCCATAAACATAGCGTGCGCTAACGGTCATACGAAGCTTACTGAATGCACTGTACTCAGCGTTTAGCGTGCGCTCTCCTCATATCATTAACGTGCGCTACCGCATTGACTTGGATTTTCCCGAAAGCCATCCAGGTTCATTCCGACATGATCCGACTGAGATACGCATCCGATCTCACCTACCACCCTGTCTTAATCATGCTGACTATGTATAGCATGCACTAAGGTTCATTCACAGCGTGCGCTACGGATCCAAATTAGCGTACGCTACACTTAGTCGATAGCGTGCGCTACATGCGCTGAATCACAATTTAAATCACATTCATGAAATCATGCGCTCAACAACACCGGATTATGAAATACGGAGAATAATACTCAGATCAAAATGCAACAATTACAATATCACAAGGTTCAAATACATATCAGAAATCTCGGGTATTACAATCTGCAGGAATCTTATCCGGACCCATGTCCCGGCTGGCACATGTGCTAGCCGCCTAGCTCAATAATTGACTGCCTAGTGCACGCAAATGAACACGACGAATAGTATAACAATCAAAACACGAGTTAAGCACTAAACAAACATATGGTTCTGACAATCCGAAGTTTGAAAGAACGATACGAAGGCAAATAACAAAACCGAAGTTTACAACATGTCTAACAAAGTTAAACGAACTTACGGGAAACACGAAGCGACAGTCTCAAACGAGATTGGCAAGAATCGAACTCGAGTGCGGAAAAGTCGCTAAGAAGCACGAAACTCACCAAAACGACACCGAAACAAACTTGGGTGTCAAAAGGTGCAGAATTAATCATTCTCAGAATGACGAAACAGTCACAATCGAGTCTCTAAGATGGACTTCCGCCAAGAAAATTTACCAAAAATTGAAGTTTCGTCCCGAAAACTTAAAATAAGTGTAATACCCGAGATCTTCGCTCCAGTTTCATTGAGTTTTTCTGCGGGTTATCGTATTGGCGTTGTCCGTATCTTTGGAATGTTGTGCCAGGTTTGGGTGTGTCATGAGTGGACACGTACTTGACTCCATTTCAGATCGTTGCATAAGTTTTTGACTTATTGTGGTGTAGCGCACACTATTGTTTGTGGTGTATCGCAGGCTACTGTGTCATTGTTAGCGCACGCTACCGGGTGTGTAGCGCACGCTAACTGGCAGTCCAGAGGTAGTCCTGGAGCTACTGGACTGGGACTAGAGTCTCGATAGTGTAAGATAAAGTCGGTAGTTAGCGCATGCTATCGTCTGCTTAGCGCACGCTATTTGTTTATTCTAGTGCACGCTACCTGGTAGGTATAGAATTGTCCAAAAGCCATGGACTGGTCACCTACCTCGTTAGCGCGCACTATATTTCTTGGCTAGCGCACGCTAACAGTGTTGCGGGCCAAATGTTCTGGGGCGTTGACCCTGTTACGATAATACAGTATGTTTAGTGCACGCTAATAACTGTCCAGTATAAATACTAGACATCAGCCTTTATTTCGTCATTTCTCATCCTTCTTCGTCTCTTTCCCTCGGGAGCGAGTTCTTGGGGCGATTTTGCGCGATCTTCATCATCAAGCTTCATCTTGGAGTGGATTTGTGTATGTTCAATGTCATCTAATCATCTTCTTTGTTTGAATCTGTAATATCCGGTACTTTTGCTTTCCGTTATCTTGGATAGTTTGTGTTTTGACACCGGACATTTTTCTTGTTGATATGAATCGGAGTGATTTGTATCGTGATACTCTAATTGTTTCTATCGCATAGCCGTTTTAGTAGGGTATGACTTGTTTCCGCGTGCGTTCCTTTGATTAATGGGTGTATGTGATGTGTCGTTATTTGCTCGTATTTGTTTCGAATCATAGCCGATGCGTTTGTGCGACCGGAACGTTGTCGATTGCCTAACCGGACCGTCGGATCGACCGAGACCTAACTGCAAGACCTAGCCGAGTTATGGCGGTAATACAGTGCCTGTTACGGCCGTAAGCCATAGCCGGTCACGGCCGACAGTGACTTGTGTGGGGTGGCCGGGTACGGCCGATAGTGACTCTCAAGGACTGGCCAATTACGGCTATAAGACTACAGCCGGATACGGCCGTAAGGCCTGTTACGTACATAAGCCCTGTCCGGCAATGTACGTAACTTGGTCGGCAGTTTTGGATAGTAGGGTAGACATGGCCGGTTACGGCCGTAAGCGCTCGGCAGGACTCGGCTATTGAGTTGGTTAATGATGATTTTGCTTGCCTTCGTAAATATGTTCAGTTTGAGTTGGTTATGTATTCCACAATTTGAAGGTTTTGTGATGATAGTGTTATATTGGTATATGTATTAGGTGTTGTGCCATTTGTGCAGGATTGCGATGTACATATGGGATGGTTGTACACTTAGTTGTGCAATGTATTGTGTGTCGATCGTAATTTATGTTGGTTGTGTGTCGTTGATTGATGCTAGTTGTTGTGAGTGTTGAGATTGTGTTATTTGCGCGTGATGTACGATTTTGTGGTGATCAATGTGATTGATTAACCGTGCTCATTGTTGTATGAAATGTGAATGTGAATATGTGCGTGACCGCTAAGTTCACTTGTGATGGTTCGACGGGACCTACGAGGACTCGTGGCAGTGGACTACGGGTTCAGAACTTAGTGAGGTACTGAGGTCCAATCGTCCTGGTCTGACGAGGCCTACGATAACATATGGCAATGGACCATGAGTTTAGGGCAGAGTGCGTCCAACCGGGTGAGCTCGACGGGGCTTACGGTGACATGTGGCAGTGGACTATGGTTTTGGGACTATGTGTGTGATTGTTGTGATCGATATAGTCCGTGTGGGTTGTTATACCTACGGAGACACGTGACAGTGGATCACGGTGTCAGAATTGGTTACGTTAATAGATCAAAAGTTTGATGATTGTTTTGAAATGGTTGGCTCCTGAGACTTATTTTTCATATCAATTGATTTAATAAAACTATTTTATCAAAATTGATTATCTCAACATTATTACCATGTATCTCATACATGTAAACGTTTTAATGAGTTTGATTTATTTGGAAATAACAATTATTAAGAAAATAAAATAAATATGATGCATCTCATACAATCATATGCTAATTTAAATATGATGCATCTCATACAATCATATGCAATGTAAATATGATGCATCTCATACATTCACATGAACAATTTGGTGTGGTGTGGTATAGCCATAGATCCTATTATGATATTCGTTAATATAAATAGGTCGTTTGGTGTAATCTTCGATAACATCTTTCTTCTTGAATTCCTTGCAAGTAGCTCGCCTCATTGTCTTCCTCTTATAGCTAGAACTATTCTAAACCATATCTTTACATTTTGTAATAGAAACCTCTAGTTACATTCGAGGGGAGTAAGATGAGAAGAGAAATTACAACAAGATAATAGGAAGGCACGACATACAAGTCGTATTATGAATATTACAACCATAATCAAATCGTAAATCTAATTGATCTACTACGGCTATACCAATCACGATGCATTAACTATTTAAGCATTCACAAGCACATATAATATATAAAATGTACCAAATATTGACCATCGATAAGTTATATAATATATAAAATATGCCAAATATCGATAATCGATACATTATAAAGTTTTGAGGCCTTAACTTCGAACCGGGTAAAATGGGAAATTAATTTCCAGGAATATACGAAGAAAACGAGCCCGAAACGGATCAGGAATAGGCCTGGGCCGCGGTCCGAGCAGCCTGGATCGCGATCCATAGGCAAACCGCACGGCAGCACTGCGGTTACCTTCCCAGACCGCACGGTAGGGCCTTTTCAGCACTCCAACAGGTATTTTTTGAGTTTATGAGTATACATCTCATGCATACTTCATGTATACATCTTATGTATATTATAACTAATACCTTTTGAACGATATTAATGTATAAATCAAGTAGGTCAAATCTATATTTATACAACCTCGGAATCAAAATATAATTATATTCATATGAAAATTTTAGTGAAGCATAATCTTTACATTAACAAATTTATGTTCATATGCCCCTCTTAAAATTAATAATCCTAACATAATATTATGTGTAGATCAAATCATATGTTCTTTGATTCTTGGATTATTAGTAGAACTAAATCATCACATGAATCTCCATATATCAAAGAACCATATATGTCAAGATCAAACATATAAATCAAAATATATATCACCGTATACATATTAAGATAGGCATCATATATATATATATATAGTGTAACTTTATTTTCAGAACCCTGTTAAGTGCGAGAACTGCGAGAACCACCTTTTGTACTCCTAATAATACATAATGTACATCATGTCAATGCATACAACCCCTACTGATGATAACCCCTACTATATAGTAAGGGTTATATATATAGTAGGTGTTATCATTAGTAGGGGCTATTCTAGTAGGGGTTGTATGCATTGACATGATGTACATTATGTATTATTAGGAGTACAAAAGGTGGTTCTCGCAGTTCTCGCACTTAAGAGAGTTCTGAAAATAAAGTCCCCCTATATATATATATATATATATATATATATATACAGAGAGAGAGAGAGAGAGATCGAAACACAAATCTATTAAAATTATATATGTCACCATATATATAAATATACATATATAAATTGTATATATCATATATATAAACATCATACATCACATATATGAACATCATATATCAACATATATGAAAATCGAAATAATGAAAATATACTAGTCGTTCTGATACAACTGTTGGGTTTTTATCGAACTAATAAGATTTATAATCTCATCATATATCGAAATAGAGAAGCAAAAGTACAATATAATATGTAAAAACCCTCCGAAGATTCAAGTATATCAAGAAAGTATGAAGAACAAGATTGTTACCTCTTGTAGCGTGTTTTCGATCAAGCCTTCTAGAGACATTGCAAGAAGCGAGCGTTCTCTATAGTATCCACACAACGAACAAGTCCCGAGCGTCTAACGGATTACTAGCTCCGATTCAATAAATATTTCACTTAAATCAATTTGAATATAAGTATGTTCTTAATTATGGTAAGAACAAGAACACCAAGAATATTATTCAAATATTCTTGAACTTTGATATAAAATAACAACTATGAATCTTATTCAATATATTATTAAAGATCAAACTCACAAGACTAGATGAAGATTATATGAGTATTCTAAATACTTTCTTGGTCAAAGAATCAATCTTCAAAGATATGAAGATATGTTATTGATTCTTTTGATTATTCAAATCTTGAATATTATCTTCAAGACTTTGAGAGAGAAATATATATATATATATATATATATATATATATATATATATATATATATATAGAGAGAGAGAGATCGAAACACAAATCTATTAAAATTATATATGTCACCATATATATAAATATACATAGATAAATTTTATATATCATATATATAAACATCATACATCACATATATGAACATCATATATGTAATATCCGTAACTTTCCATTTTTAACAGTTTCCATTTTTGGTGTATGTCTATTTTTATCGACTCGCTTGTAACCGTTTCGACATTTTGAATCTACTTTATTCTTGGAGTTTTTCCAATTGGACGAGTTTTGGTGATGTTTTCACGTGATTTCATTTTATGAAATGTTTTGCCGTATGAACGTTCGATCCTCATAAAATCGTTCGTTTTCATTGTTTCTTGGCTTGCACAAGTTCATATGATTGAGTTGGTCATGTTGAGACTTTCGGTTCGTAAATCCGACGTCGTTTAGTGATTTTCGGGCACTTGGGCCATTTTTGTAATTTCCTAATAGTTTAGGGAATCTCATTTTCGTTGTCGCATTACGGACCCTCCGGTGGTTGGAATTATATTTTCTTTTAGCGCTTAGATACTTCGTCTGGTATGCTTCGTGTTTATGTTTCCGGATTCTGACCTCGTCGTGCGTTTCGTGTTTTGTACCTTCGACAGCAGCGTACTGCTGATATGAGCAGCAGTACTGAACTGCTGCGTAGGTAGCGCACGCTACCCCTGTTGCCTTGCGTGCGCTACCGATGTGCAGTTAGCATACGCTAACTCATTATTGTTAGCGTGCGCTAGCGAGTGGCAGCAGTAGCTACTGGACCGGTTTCAGCCCCGTTAGCGCGCGCTATATATGATAGTTAGCGTGCGCTAACTTCACATTTATTAAGATCAGCGGTAGTTTAGATTCAGCATTATTTTTCATTCTTTTCCTTTAATTCCCTTCCTATGGGCGATTTTAGCGATTCAGAGCAGTTTGTGGAGATTAATCAGTGGAGTTCCCTTCCAGTCCGATTCTTGTGTCTCGAGCATAACACATCACCATCTAAACCCATCTCCATCGTCCGAATTCAAGGTAATTCCTCAGGAACCCTAACTTTGACGAATTTGGGGGTTTTTTGGGATCCTAGGGTTTAGTTCCGAATTGTTCAACTATGTTACGATATTCTTTACCGATTGTGATTATTGAGTGATTCTAAATCCAATTTCCTTGATTTTAATCCGCGAATTATCAATACGGGGAGATTTTGCGTAAACCCTCGCCCGTATCGATTGATCGTTCATTGTCGTATCATGTAATCGGGGTTATGGGTGTATTCCAATAGAGTATTGTTGTCCGTTGGGACTGAACTGTGTTGATCCTTCGTTTAGGAACCGTTGTTTTCCACCCGGACCGTTCGTAGTCGTGTTTCACTTCCATTTCTTCAAGAATGTCTCAAAGGCAAGTACTTTACATTTGTTTACATGTTCTAGTATTTGAATTATGGTTGTATTGTGGTTGTTGTGGATGGTTATGTGTATGTTCACCTAGGGACGGTCCGACGGGGCCTCTAGGGATACGTATTGCCATGAGTGTGCGTATCGTGAACTGTGGTTAGCCACCCAGGGATGTCCGACGGGGCTCTGCGGGGTACGGTGGCCGTGAGTCTCATACCAACGGTTAACTTTGAATTGTGATTTGTGGGAGATAATGTGTTTTGTGATTGTACATTGTAAATATTCTGGAATATAAAATGTTTTCTAAAATGACTTTTTGGCGCATATATTCATCTGATTAGAATGTAGTTCAAATGGATTGTACTTGCACTAGCAGTTGTCGCTAACCCCTTAAATGGGGGAAATACTTTTTGTATTTCAGGTATTGATCGTGGGGAAAAGCGAGCACTAGAGCCGTATGAGGATGATGGGCAAGCATGATATTGTCCAGTAGTCGATTCTTGGTGTTTTGTTCTGTCGATTATGGTTGATGTATTGTTTTGGGATTTTTGTATTATAAAATTGGTTTAAGTACTCGAGTACTTCCCATTTGAATTGTTAATGTCGTGTTCCCGCTTTGGGAAATGGATTTAATGTCAGGTGTTAATTGTCGGTTTGTATTCTTATTATGAATTGTCGTCTTATTGATGGTTGTTTGTCTTTGTCGAATGTCTTGTTTGGTACGTTAGCCTGGTGGATTCCACAGTGTGGGATCCACGGCGCTGGAATATGCCCTGAATGACTTGGGGGTGTTACAGAATATGGTATCAGAGCTTAGGTTATGGATACCTAGGCTGTCGGTTATTTGGGTCTAGTCGAGTGTCGTTTTTGGGACAGTATCACTGCTATGCCATCATCTCAGTACGCCGGTGCTCGTAAGTTTTTCCTAACTTGACTCGTTTCACCGTTCTGTTCTATTCCTGTCTTAGTATCTTATTGCGTTTTGCGTTTGAATTGTACTTACCCGTTGCTTCTTCAGAATTCCTGCTGGTAGAGGACGCGGACGCGGTCGCAGACGCGGTATGGGATGTGGCGCAGCCGGTGGGGCGGCCATGTCCGATCACTCGGGAACTGATTCGGCGATGCCTTCTTTGTCGAACAGTGTTCCCCCTAGTTCTGGAGGTCACGGGACTACCGCTAGCTCGGTAATGCACATGAGAATGTTGGAGTGGCCAACATTTTGCGGCAAGTAGCGAACAGATGGCGCTCTCGGCTCGAGCCGTTCTAGTCGGCCAAGCTAATGCCAACCCAGTTCCGCCTACTGGATCCGGCAATGATAAGCTACTTCAGGATGTGATTCGTATGCGTCCTCCACAGTTTGATGGTGCATCCGACCCTTCTGGTTGGGAGAATTGGCTATTCGAGATGGAGAAAGTATTTGAGGCTGCTAATTGTTCCGAGGAGAGAAAAGTACCCATTGCTCAGTACTTCCTCGCCAAGGAGGCAGCAACGTGGGCAGATTTTCGAGATCTGATGGAAGATGAATTCTGTCCTTGGCCAGTGAAAGAGGGGAGGATCCGAGCCTTCTTTGAGGCTAAACCCCAGGATGTTCCTATTTCTCAAGCTATCAAAGACTACAATCAACAGCTGCATTATGTGAGAAACCAAGTCTGAGATGAGCTTGATAAGATCCGCCACTTTGATATGCATATGAAACCGAGGGTGCGCCACTACATGTCTGGTCTGGGGTGCACGACTTTGAAAGATTATCAGAATAAAGCGATGGCTTATGAGATGTCGTTTTACTGCGGCAGACGGCAACCGAAGGAAAAGCGAGAAGACCTCCGGTCGGGCGGGAGGCAAGTCGGGAGGGTATCCGAAGGCTCGATGCAGTTCGCGAGTCTTCGGGAGTCAGTCGCCATCAGTTGGTCGAGGAAACGGTTCTAGGTCTGCTCCTGCTGGTTCCGTTCGTGGTCCTACGTGCTTCAACTGTAGTCGTTCGGGCCACATGATGAGTGAGTGTGATAGGCCTCCGATTCAGTGTCTTGCTTGTGGTCGGATGGGTCATCCTGCTAAGTTTTGTACGGATGCAGCTCGAGCTCCAGTTACTCAGATATAAGCCCCAGCTGCGGGAGAGCCGAGTGTGAATCAGGCACCGACAGTTCCTCAGCCGCAGCAGAGTTTTGGTAGAGGTCGAGGATGTGGACAGCCTTCTAGAGGGGGAGCTTCTAGTGCAGGGTCTGTTCCGCCCCGTGTGTATAAGATGAGGCGAGCCGGAGATCCCGACGCGACGGTGGCTACAGGTACCATCCACATCCTTGATCATCCTGTTTCCGTATTGTTCGATTCTGGTGCTACACATTCTTTTATATCTATGGATTGTGTGCGTCGTCTGCATGTTGATTGCCTTGTTGCTTGTGAGACTTTTGTTGTTAAACTTCCTAGCGGGGATAGCATCGTGGGGGACCGTGAGATTAGAGATTTTTCTGTGAGTATCGCGGGGAGGGATTGGCCTTCTAATCTGATCGCGGTAGATATTAGAGATGAGGATTTGATTCTGGGTGAGTATTGGCTGGACCGTCATGGGGCGATCATGAATTATAGAATGAGGATGGTTTCGATGTTAGCCTCTGACGGTACCGAGCATTCCTTTGTGGGGCGTAAGCGGAGTAGCCAGAGATTACTGATCAGCGCCTTAAAGGCGGTGAGACTTCTTCGAAGAGGTTGCACGGGCTATTGGTGTTACGCTTTGAGATTGGAAGAAGGGGGAGTCGAGCTCTCTTCTATTCCGGTAGTGTGTGAGTATCCTGATGTTTTCCCAGACGAGTTGACTAGTTTGCCGCCAGACCGAGAAGTTGAGTTTACCGTCGATTTAGAGCCGGGTGCAGCACCGATCTCTAAGATGCCATACCGTATGGCGCCTGCCGAGATGCTGGAGCTGAAGAAACAGTTGGGAGAGTTGCTAGACATGGGGTATATTCGACTGAGCGCTTCACCTTGGGGTGCACCGGTCTTGTTTGTGAAGAAGAAGGATGGGTCACTTCATTTGTGTATCGACTACCGAGAGTTGAACGAAGTGACCATCAAAAACAAGTATCCGCTCCCAAGGATTGATGATTTGTTTGATCAGTTGCAAGGGGCAACTGTGTTTTCAAAGATTGATTTGAGATCGGGGTATTATCAGCTCCGAGTGAAGGATACCGACATTCCGAAGACGGCCTTTCGGATGAGATACGGTCACTACGAGTTTGTGGTTATGCCTTTTGGGCTAACCAATGCCCCAGCCGTGTTCATGCAGCTTATGAACAAAGTCTTTATCGAGTACCTCGATAAGTGTGTAGTCATTTTTATCGATGACATCCTGATTTATTCGAGGAGCGAGGAGGAGCACGCCCATCATTTGCATATCGTGCTAGATATTTTGAGAACTCAGCATCTTTTTGCGAAGTTCTCAAAGTGCGAGTTTTGGTTACGGGAGGTTATGTTTCTCGGTCATGTGATCTCGGCCGAGGGTGTTCGTGTGGACCCACATAAGGTAGAGGCAGTGTTGGATTGGGCGCCGCCCAAGAACGTGAAGGAGGTCCGCAGTTTTCTGGGATTAGCCGGGTATTACCGTAGATTCGTCGAGGGGTTCTCTAAGCTCGCTCGACCGCTGACTCAGTTGTTACAGAAGTCAAAGAAGTTTGCGTGGACCGATGAGAGGCAGAATAGTTTTGAGGAGTTGAAGAAGCGGTTGACAACCGCTCCCATTTTGGCTTTACTGAGTGGTAGTGATGGTTTCTCAGTTTATAGTGATGCTTCGGGCCAAGGGCTCGGATGCGTACTTATGCAGCACGGGAGGACGATTGCCTATGCTTCCCGTAAGTTGAAACCGTATGAATTGAATTACCCTACGCACGATCTTGAGTTGGCCGCAGTCGTATTTGCGTTGAAGATCTGGCGTCATTACTTGTATGGCTCGTCGTGTCAGATTTTCACCGATCACAAGAGCCTGAAGTACATTTTCACCCAGAAAGAGCTTAATATGAGGCAGATGAGGTGGTTGGAATTGATTAAGGATTACGATCTCGAGATCCTCTATCATCCGGGCAAGGCTAATGTGGTAGCAGATGCCTTGAGCCGGAAATCGGTATCGCTTCGGGCGCTTGAGCTACTTACGGCCCAGTCGGGACTTCAGCGAGAGTTTACGAGGTTGAGCATTGAGGTTGTACTGCCAGAGAGTTCCGGGCAGTTGCGTACTCTTGAGATTTCTTCATCTCTGGTCGATGACATTAAATCGGGACAGTTGGAGGACCCGATGTTTATTCAGCTTCGAGAGAGTGTAGGGAAGGGGAAAGCCCCGTGATTCGTTATTCATGAGGACGGAGTGTTGAGATTCCGAGGTCGGTTGTGTGTTCCGAACGACTCGGAACTGAGACAGAGTATTATGCGAGAGGCTCATGCGTCACCTTACTCAGTCTATCCGGGCTCGAGTAAAATGTATAAAGATTTGAGAAGGAATTTCTGGTGGAACGACATGAAGAAATAGGTAGTTCAGTTTGTGGCTAAGTGTTTGACTTGTCAGCAAGTCAAGATTGAGCATCAGCGGCCAGCCGGCGTGTTGAAACCACTTCCCATCCCGGAGTGGAAGTGGGAGGATATCTCTATGGATTTTGTCACGAGTTTGCCGAGGACGAAGACTGGTATGAATATGGTGTGGGTGATTGTAGACCGACTGACTAATTCGGCACATTTTCTGGGCATCAAGGATACTTGGGGTCCAGAAAAGTTGGCTCGTGTCTTTATCGCACAGATAGTGAGACTTCATGGTACGCCGAAGACCATTATTTCGGATAGAGATGGCCGATTTGTATCGCATTTTTGGCAGGCGGTACATAAGGCATTGGGGACACGATTACGTTTGAGCACTTCTTTCCATCCCCAGACCGATGGGCAGTCCGAACGTACCATTCAGACGTTCGAGGATTTGTTGCACGCGTGTGCGTTAGATTGGAGTAGTGACTGGGAGGAGCATTTGGCCTTAATTGAGTTTACTTATAATAATAGCTGGCACGCGTCAATTAAGATGGCACCGTATGAGGCACTTTATGGCCGACGTTGCCGATCACCAATATGTTGGGATGAGCCGTCCGATTTGGTTGGCACCGAGCCGGACCTTGTGTTGGAGACGAGGGAGAAAGTTGAATTGATTAGGAAGAGAATGTTGGCTGCTCAGAGTCGACAAAAGTCTTATGCGGATGTTAGGCGTCGACCTTTGGAGTTTGAGGTGGGAGATCATGTTCTGTTGAGAGTGTCTCCGTCGAAGGGAGTTTTCCATTTTGGGAAGAAGGGAAAACTCAGCCCGAGATATATTGGACCTTTCGAGGTATTGGAGAGAGTCGGTGAGTTGGCATACCGTTTGGCTTTACCTCCATCGCTGAGTCATGTGCATAGCGCATTTCACGTTTCCCAGTTGAGGAAGTAAGTACGTTCCGGACCCGTCCCACATTATTGACTTTGGGGACATGGAGATAGAGAAGGATGTTACGTTTGAAGAGAGGCCCGTCAAGATTTTGGAGCGTCGCGGCAAGCAGTTAAGGCACAAAACCATTCATTTGGTTAAGGTGCAATGGTCGAGGCACGGAGTAGAAGAAGCGACGTGCGAGTTGGAGGAGGATATGCGTTCGAGGCACCCCGAGCTTTTTGATTCTTAAGTTTCGGGACGAAACTTTATTTTAGAGGGGGAGAATGTAACATCCGTAACTTTCCATTTTTAACAGTTTCCGTTTTGGGTGTATGTCTATTTTTATCGACTCGCTTGTAACCGTTTCGACATTTTGAATCTACTTTATTCTTGGAGTTTTTCCAATTGGACGAGTTTTGGTGATGTTTTCACGTGATTTCATTTTATGAAATGTTTTGCCGTATGAACGTTCGATCCTCATAAAACTCGTTCGTTTTCGTTGTTTCTTGGCTTACACAAGTTCATATGATTGAGTTGGTCGTGTTGAGACTTTCGGTTCGTAAATCCGACGTCGTTTCGTGATTTTCGGGCACTTGGGCCATTTTTGTAATTTCCTAATAGTTTAGGAAATCTCATTTTCGTTGTCGCATTACGGACCCTCCGGTGGTCGGAATTATATTTTCTTTTAGCGCTTAGATACATCGTCTGGTATGCTTCGTGTTTATGTTTCCGGATTTTGACCACGTCGTGTGTTTCGTGTTTTGTACCTTCGACAGCAGCGTACTGCTGATATGAGCAGCAGTACTGAACTGCTGCGTAGGTAGCGCACGCTACCCCTGTTGCCTTGCGTGCGCTACCGATGTGCAGTTATCGTGTGCTAACTCGTTATTGTTAGCGTGCGCTAGCGAGTGGCAGCAGTAGCTACTAGACCGGTTTCAACCCCGTTAGCGCGCGCTATATATGATAGTTAGCGTGCGCTAACTTCACATTTATTAAGATCAGCGGCAGTTTAGATTCAGCATTATTTTTCATTCTTTTCCTTTCCTTCCCTTCCTACGGGCGATTTTAGCGATTCAGAGCAGATTGTGGAGAGTAATCAGTGGAGTTCCCTTCAAGTCCGACTCTTGTGTCTCGAGCATAACACATCACCATCTAAACCCATCTCCATCGTCCGAATTCAAGGTAATTCCTCAGGAACCCTAACATTGACGAATTTGGGGGTTTTTCGGGATTCTAGGGTTTAGTTCCGAATTGTTCAACTATGTTATGATATTCTTTACCGATTGTGATTATTGAGTGATTCTAAATCCAATTTCCTTGATTTTAATCCGCGAATTATCAATACGGGGAGATTTTGCGTAAACTCTCGCCCGTATCGATTGATCGTTCATTGTCGTATCATGTAATCGGGGTTATGGGTGTATTCCAATAGAGTATTGTTGTCCGTTGGGACTGAACTGTGTTGATCCTTCGTTTAGGAACCCTCGTTTTCCACCCGGACCGTTCGTAGTCGTGTTTCACTTCCGTTTCTTCAAGAATGTCTCAAAGGCAAGTACTTTACATTTGTTTACATGTTCTAGTATTTGACTTATGGCTGTATCGTGGTTGTTGTGGATGGTTATGTGTATGTTCACCTAGGGACGGTCCGACGGGGCCTCTAAGGATACGTATTGCCGTGAGTGTGCGTATCGTGAACTGTGGTTAGCCACCCCTGGATGTCCGACGGGGCTCTGTGGGGTACGGTGACCGTGAGTCTCGTACCAACGGTTAACTTTGAATTGTGATTTGTTGGAGATAATGTATTTTGTGATTGTACATTGTAAATATTCCGGAATATAAAATGTTTTCTAAAATGACTTTTTGGCGCATATATTCATCTGATTAGAATGTAGTTCAAATGGATTGTACTTGCACTAGCAGTTGTCGCTAACCCCTTAAATGGGGGGAATACTTTTTGTATTTCAGGTATTGATCGTGGGGACAAGCGAGCACTAGAGCCGTATGAGGATGATGGGCAAGCATGATATTGTCCAGTAGTCGATTCTTGGTGTTTTGTTCTGTCGATTATGGTTGATGTATTGTTTTGGGATTTTTGTATTATAAAATTGGTTTAAGTACTCGAGTACTTCCCGTTTGAATTGTTAATGTCGTGTTCCTGCTTTGGGAAATGGATTTAATGTCAGGTGTTAATTGTCGGTTTGTATTCTTATTATGAATTGTCGTCTTATTGATGGTTGTTTGTCTTTGTCGAATGTCTTGTTTGGTACGTTAGCCTGGTGGATTCCACAGTGTGGGATCCACGGCGCTGTAATATGCCCTAAATGACTTGGGGGTGTTACAATATATCAACATATATGAAATTGAAATAATGAAAATATACTAGTCGTTCTGATACAACTGTTGGGTTTTTATCGAACTAATAAGATTTATAAGCTCATCATATATCGAAATAGAGCAGCAAAAGTACAATATAATATGTAAAAACCCTCTGAAAATCCAAGTATATCAAGAAAGTATGAAGAACAAGATTGTTACCTCTTGTAGCGTGTTTTCAATCAAGCCTTCTAGAGACGTTGCAAGAAGCGAGCGTTCTCTATAGTATCCATACAACGAACAAGTCCCGAGCGTCTAACGGATTACTAGCTCCGATTCAATAAAGATTTCACTTAAATCAATTTGAATATAAGTATGTTGTTGATTATGGTAAGAATAAGAACACCAAGAATATTATTCAAATATTCTTGAACTTTAATATAAAATAACAACTATGAATCTTATTCAATATATTATTAAAGATCAAACTCACAAGACTAGATGAAGATTAGATGAGTATTCTAAATACGTTCTTGGTCAAAGAATCAATCTTCAAAGATATGAAGATATGTTATTGATTCTTTTGATTATTCAAATCTTGAATATTATCTTCAAGACTTTGAGAGAGAAAAATATCAAAATCAGATTTTTGATTCTCTCTACACATATATATATCTTCACTTATGGTTAAGCCTTATGTGAGGGCTATCGCAAGACACTCTTATATAGTCCTCTACATGGCTAAGGGTTCACCGACCCTTTCACCAACTTATAATCGACCGGAGGAAAATAGCTGTCCTGCTCGTTTAAGTATATGACCCTGTAGGTTCTAATTAATACGGCAATGAGTATAAAACAATTTTTACGACTCATAAATCATAAGCAGCCTCTAGCTAGACATTATGGCCACCCGCATTAAAAGAATTAATTCGACGGCACGAACAAAATCCCATTACTGTATAATATTTAATCCTCTCGTCGCGCGATATCCTAATTAAGCATAAGGAATGAATAAGTAGACCTTATATGGCTTAATTAATATTCTTGATCTCAAGTTACAATTGTCCGATTTAAATATTTATCAATAACTCTTTATTGATCAATTTGAGCATGGTCATGCATTTAAACAATTTAACTTATCAAGGGCCCGTGGATATCTTCTCCGTTTTATAGGAGGGACAAGTCCTATCTGGACAAACTACTACCCTATGCATAAATTGTACCGTATCCAATCACAAACTGTATGGTCCCTTGTTACAGAAGACGTTGGGATTGTGTTACAATAAGATACTCATTATGTAGGAAACTATAGTGTATTTAGGTAATAAGGACCTAAATAATATATAACAATCAGAGGAATTATAATGACTTAATCCATATATAATTCTCTTTGTTAGGTCATATCCAATACTATATCTCTACATGTATCTCTGACGTGATATAACATCTCATGTTCATGACCAATAAAACATAGCCATCGTATCATTATCATACTAGTAATCATATTACTAGCGATATCTAGAATAAAAATTCTTTCATGCTTTAACGAGCTTTACTATCAAGTTACATACTTGATGATCATAAGTAGAATATTAATTCAATAATATAATCAATATTATATAATAATAAATGTCTCCACATTATTATTATTAAACAGTAGACTTAGAGCATTATACTAACACCCAAATCCTAATATGATTAAGACTTGGTTTTTTACCCCTCCACATCTCATGGGGAGTCTTAGGAATGAATTTGGAAGGACATCTGTTCAAGATATGTGCAGCAGCAAGGAGCGTGTGACCCCACAGATAAATTGCTAGATCGGTATAGTTAAGCATGGAGCGAACCATATCCAACAAGGTTCGGTTCCTTCTTTCTGATATACCATTTAATTGTGGAGTAGTCGGAGGAGTAAATTATGACACTATTCCGAGTTCTTTTAAGGACTCGTCAAACCCGGTACTAATGTACTCGACATATCAGTCTAACCGAAGAGTCTTAACACGGTTACCTGTTCGGTTTGCAACTAGGGCTTTAAATTCCTTGAATTTATCGAAAGCTTCAGATTTTTATGTTTCATTAAGTACACGAACCCATACCCAGTATGGTCATCTATGAATGTAATGAAATACTTAAATCCATCTTGTGCCACTTCAAAAGGGCCAAAAACATCGGTGTGGATCATTCCAAGTTTTTCAGCAGCTATTTCAAAAGTCCCTGTGAAGGGTAACTTAGTCATTTTTCCTTGAAAGCAAGATTCACAAGTTGGATAGGAATTCGATCCAGATAGACCCGTAAGCCCATCTTTCCATTTTATGAACTTTGGTTTGACCAACATGAACAAGTCTAAGATGCCACTTAAGTGCTTGGTTTGTTTCATCCCTATCATGCTTCCTAGGTATAGTATTCACAATTATTTTATTCTTCAGATTCAAATGGTATAACCATTTAATAATATAGCAGTACCAACTAATTTATTTCTGAAATAAATTCGACAGGACCCATCTCCTATAAAGAAGTGAAATCTCTTTCGGTCTACGACTGGAATTGATACTATATGCCCCTTGAGCAGTACAAATACATCATCTAAAGTAAGAACAAAATCAGATTCTGAATTCAACATAAGGGATCCAATGTCATAAGCCTCGACGCTGTGTCCACTTCCAACGGTGACCATCATCTCCCCCGAATCCAGCTTCCTACTTCGTTCCAGATCCTGATTCATTGTAAAAATGTGAGAACTCGCACCAGAATCAAGTATACAAGAAGTAGTATATACAGTTACAGAATACTATATTTTCAAAAACCAGTAGTTTCGTACCTAAAAATGCATTTCGGTCAAGTTCTGGACAGTACTTCCTCCAGTGGCATAGTTCACCGTAGTTTAGGCATACGTCCGTTTTCTAGGGGCCCTTGCTCTTTTGAACTATTAGGGCTTTGCCCTTACCTTTATCAATCTTGGCTTTTGGACTTAATTACTTTTTGTTCTTTTTCTTCTTATTCTTGGACTTCCAAGTCCCAGAAGAAATATCAAGTGCAGCTTCTTTTTCCTTTGTCTTTATCTGAGACTGGGCAGTCGTCAGTTTGTTCATTAGCCTAGCTAAGTTACACGCAATCTCGTTTCAGTTGAAGTTCATGGCAAATTAGGAAAAGGAGTCAGAAAGTGATTGCAGGATAAGGTCAGTGTGAAGAGATGCATGCATCTGAAAATCAAGAGCTTCTAATCTCTTAATCATCGAGATTATCTTGAGGACTTTTGGACAAAATCAAACTCTTTGACTGTCTTTTTAAAATGAAGATTCCAACTTCTTCAAGCTTGCTTCAGTCCATAAATGCCACGCTGAAGTTTGCATACTTTATGAATATTGGTTTAAGATATGAATCCTTTAGGTTGTTCCATGTAAATCTCCTCCTCGAGGAATCCATTTAGGAATGCTGTTTTCACATCCATTTGCAATATTTCATAATCTAAGTGGGCTGTTATGGAAAGCATCATGCAAATATACTTAATCATAGCTACAGGCGAGAAGGTCTCGAAATAATCGACTGATTATCTTTGGGAATAACCCTTTGCCACAAGCCTGGCCTTATAGGTATCATCCTTGCCATCTCCCTCAGTATTTCTTTTATAGATCCATTTGTTTTCCAATAGGCACCATGCCTTTAGGACGATCTACTGAATTCCAGACCTGATTAGCATGCATTGAGTCTATCTCAGCTTCCATAGCTTCTTACCAATTGTCGGAGTCAACATCTACCATCGCTTGGTCGTATGTAGAAGGATCATTCTCATGACTACTTTCTATCATCTCATGGACACCCAGTTCCACTTGATGCAGATAGCCATACCTTTAAGGTAATTGAGAAATTTTACTAGGCTTGCGAGGTTGTGTTTGTATTTGAGAAGGTTTAGTTCTAATATCTTGCATGGGTGTCTCACTTGGTGTTTCTTTTATTTCTTCCAAACAAATATTTCTATTTGCGCCTCCTTCCTGAATGAACTCATCTTCGAGGAAGTGTGCTTGTAAAGCAACAATGATCCTATGATCTTCGTGCATGTAGGATAGATATCCCATGAAATCCCATGGATATCCTATGAAACGACCTTTCACAGACCTAGCTTCCAATTTCTCTACTTTAGTCTTCTTGACATAAGCAGGGCATCCCCAAATCCTAATGTGATTAAGACTTAGTTTCCTACCTCTCCACATCTCATGTGGAGTCTTACGAGCAGATTTAGAAGGACATATGTTCAATATATACGCAGCAGTAAGGAGCACATGACCCCACAGATAAATCGGTAGATCAATATAGTTAAGCATGGAGCGAACCATGTCCAACAAGGTTCGGTTCCTTCTTTCTGATACACCATTTAATTGTGGACTAGCGGGAGGAGTGAATTGTGACATTATTCCTAGTTCTTTTAAGAACTCCTCAAACTCAGTACTCATGTACTCACCACCTCGGTCTGACTGAAGAGTCTTAACACGGTTACCTGTTTGATTTTCAACTAGGGCTTTGAATCCCTTGAATTTATCAAAAGCTTCAGACTTATGTTTCATTAAGTACACGAACCCATACCTAGTATGGTCATCAGTGAATGTAATGAAATACTGAAAGACATCTCGTGCCACTTCAAAAGGTCCACATATGTCGGTATGGATCAATCCAAGTTTTTCAGCAGCTCTTTCAAAAGTCCCTGCGCAGGGTAACTTAGTTATTTTCCCTTGAAAGCAAGATTCACAAGTTGGATAGGAATACGATCCCAATAGACCCGTAAGTCCAGCTTTCTCCATTTTATGAACCTTGGTCTGACCAATATGACCAAGTCTAAGATTCCACTTAAGTGCTTGGTTTGTTTCATCCCTACCACACTTCCTAGTTATAGTGTTCACAGTTATTTTATTCTTTAGATTCAAATGGTATAAACCATTTAATAATGTCGCAATACCAACTAATTTATTTCTAAAATAAATTCGACACGACCCATCTCCAATAAAGAAGTGAAATCCTTTTCGTTCCATGACCGGAATTGATACAATATTTTTATGCCCCTTGGGCAAAACAAGTACATCATCTAAAGTAAGAATAAAACCATATTCTAAATTCAACATAAGGGATCCAATATCAGAAGCCTCGACACTATGTCCACTTGCGACGGTGAACATCACCTCCCCTGAATCCAGATTTCGACTTTGTTCCAGAACCTGATTCATTGTACAAATGAGAGAACTCGCACCGGAATCAAGTATCCAAGAAGTAGAATATACAATTACAGAACAATTTGTTTCCAAAACCAGTAGTTCCTTACCTTAAGGCGCATTACGGTGAAGCTTTGGACAGTACCTCTTCTAGTTGCCTAGCTCACCGCAGTTGAGGCATACATCCGTTTTCTTGGCCCCCTTGCTCTTTTGAACCATTGGGGATTTGCCCTTTCCTTGTCGATCTTGGATATTGGACCTGACTGCTTTTTGTTCTTTTTCTTGTTATTCTTGGATTTCCAAGTCCCAGAAGAAATCACAAGTGCAACTTCTTTTCCTTTTGTCTTCATCTGAGACTGGACAGTCGTCAGTTTGTTCATTAGCCCAGCTAAGTTACATGCAATTTCATTGCAGTTGAAGTTTATGACAAATTGAGAAAAGGAGTCAAGAAGTGACTGTAGGATGAGGTCAGTTTGGAGAGAAACATGCATCTATAAATCAAGAGCTTCTAATCTCTCAATCATCGAGATCATCTTGAGGACATGGTCCCCAACTCTCTCTCCTTCTTTCATCTTGGCGCCAAATAATTGCTTTGATATCTCATATCTAGCAGTTCGACTATGCTCCCCATAGAGCTCAGCCAGTTGCGCTAAGATGGCTCTCGAAGACGTCATATTTTCATGGGCACGTTGAAGCTCATTGGTCATTGAGCCTAACATGTACCCACACACTCTTACGTCGTCTTTTACCCATATCTCATGGGCATCCACTTCTTCCTGATTAGTTCGGGTTCTTGCTAGAGCCGCTGGAATGTCCGCCTCCAAGGCGTATCCCAGCATTTCCATCACGAGGAAAATCCTCATGTTCTGAAGCCAGTCCACATAGTTCGGACCAGTCAGGGCGTTCTTTTGAAGTAGTATAGCGAGTGGGTTCATTGTCATTATAAGAAATTTTGTTAACTGCAGAGAATAATTTGAGATTCGTTAGTGTTGTTTAATTATGATCCGAGTAAAGAATTTAAGGACTTTCTTTATTCATAACTTGGCTCCCACTATTTTATCGGTATTTACACACTCCCATGTGAAATCTGGAAGTCACGGTTGACTTCATAGTGGTGATCGAGTTAATAGAGGGCAACCCATTTAGTTTCTATTCTATCATTCTTTATAAAGTGGTGTCTAACACCAACCCATCTAATGGATGATTCGATCTTCTTTTACCCATAGTTCACTTGCCCTCAACCCATTCGATTTATATGGCTCGCCGAACTATCTAAATTTAAATCGGCAACTCCTATTAGTCTGACAATTGAATCTTACCCAACAACCCATACGGTTTCTAAGGGTTTGATTTGTCACAACCA